>CM057449.1:1671607500-1672807500 GCA_016271365.2 Neoceratodus forsteri | reverse complement strand
ACACAGAAAGTGGATGTATCAGATGATGGCCTGTCCCGGGGGGGTGGGGATGGATGATGGGGGTTTCTGGAGCACAAGGGATGGGAGGGTCTCGGCACCCAACTAAGGATCTGGGTTCGAGCAGACTTGATAGACCATAAGGCCTAATCTGCTGGCAAATAGTATGTTAGTATGTTAGTATGTCAATCCAGTCAACAAATGAGCAGTACTCAGAAAGTATAAAAAACAAACTGGGCAGCAAATAAACTTGGAAGCACTCTCTGAATCAAGGGTGGCAGAACAGAAATCAGAGTAACAGGGGCAGAACTAATGACTACAGTGCACATCAAAATACTTTTGCTGTTTGGAAATCCGTTTTAATATCTGTACTACAACTCAATTCTAACATTATTCATCACCTGTGAAAAAAATCTGGAAAATTATAATTAAAACCATGAGCTATACTCTCAAAAAATATGCAAAAACACAGTGGCAAGAAATAGTTGAAACAAGGCATGACAAAAAGAAATCAGAGAAACCAGGTTCCCTCAAAACAACACTGCAGACCATAGAGCCCATCACCAAGGGTACTACAGCATTCTTTAACCAATGAGAACAAGAGCAGAGTAGAATAATTCTGCTAATAGATCCAGGGAGTGGGCAGGATAAACACACTGCACATGGGGAGCAGTGCCCGCAGATTGATGCAGAGGGAAAAAGAATACCTCAGGCCAAACACACTTGTTGTAGCCATTCTCTGAGATCTGCTGCAAGTGTACCTATTTTGTTTTCTGCCCACTCTAACTGGCATGCCTCCTTCAATCCACATAGTTCCCCCAATTCCATAACCCACCATCTCTGGGACTTACCTGGGGAGCCACTGATTCCTCCACAGATTGCCCCCTGTGGCGGGACCATTAGTGAGGACCCTGAACCCCCTACAGTGCCATACTTATTCTGGTGGTCCCCTCTGCCCAGTAGGTGGTGTGGGGTTGTGAGGCTCTAAGAGGTGGCATCCTACCTCCGGTGGTGTTTTTCCATTCTTATTGGTTCCCTTATCAATGAATGCTCTGTGGGGATGATGACTGGATGTGCACCCATCAAGGACCTGCTTGATGTCTTCCATCAGGGAGTGTCCCCCATGCAGAACTGCTGCTCTAACCTGCATCACCAGTCATGATCACCTAGGTGGCAGTGTTGCGGCGAAGCAGCCTGCTCTCCCTCCCCATAGAAGAAGAGTGTCCACTGAGATGCTCAGTCCTCCTTCCTACCCGGCCAACCCCTGATCAGCCCAGGCTTGTCACCAAACCAGGGTTGCTGGCAGGTGAGGCATGGGTGCCTCTACCCTCTGTGCCACTGGGAAGGATTTCATTTTTTTTATTATTTTTATTGAGGTGACATATAAATCATACAGCATAAAATGATTAACTGTGCCTAATTAAAACAAAAAGTGCACTTTTTCTTACAGTGAAGCCACTGATGGCTTACACAAACTGCCCAGACAGTATGATGAGTTCATTAATGTGGTCAGCTGTACCGCAGACATCATTCATCACGCCATCATGCCTCCCCATTCAACAGTGTCCTTCAGGCACCTTGAAGTCTACAGTTGTGTTTGAAAATTAGTGTGCTGCAGACACTAAAGAATGCCTCTGGGCATGCCCAGTTCTTCCATTTTGGCTGCCAATTGAAATACAGAGTGATGTACCTACATCAGAGACACCAATGTCAAGGAGTCATGGGTGAAGAGATTTCGGACAGAGTGAAAAAGCTTCCCAAACTTTGAACAAAAAATGTTTTTCTAATTAAATCAAATACTTTGTTTGATATAAAGACTGACTTTCAACCTGAAGACCCCCTTGCATAACATGAAAATAATTTCCTTTTTGCTTCTGGGTTTGACATCTATAGACCCCACTACTGGCTCTTCTACTTGTGAGATAGATAGAGATCAAAACCTGAAGAAAAACAGACTATTTATTTTCGTACTAGCCAAAGCATATCTTCTATGTATGCAACCACCCCCCCAGGAGGACTTAATATAGTGACCCTCTCCTCCCTCTTTTTTTCCATATTTGAGCCTGGGAGGTTATGTACCTGCCTCTGGGTGGAGTTTCAGTAGGCCCTAGGGTATTTTAGGCTGGGGTGTCTTCAGGTTGAGGAGCTCCTGCTGACCGGTGTGTGAAATGCAGTTATCAAGACATTAGGGTGATGCACCTCCCACTTTGCTCTACGTGTGACCATGGAATGTCCCCAGTGGATACCCTCTACTCCTTGCCATCTTACACTCCAGAATGGACTTGGCTGCCTAACCACTCTCTGGGGATGACTTCTGTGCTCTCTGTGGACAGCCTTGACACCTGATATAAGATGAGATCTGTAACCACTCCATTGGAGCCCACCACTCCTGAGACACCCCTGCAGGAAGAAGAGGGGGAAGATCTATATCGTGAGGAAGGGCATAGATGTCTGCTCAGCCCTTCCCCACCCAAGGCTCCTGAGCCTCCTTGTGGCAGAGGGAGAAGGCGCGGGAAGCTGGTAAAATTTGCTTTGCCCACCACCTTGTTTCATTATGTCCCTACTTTAAGGTTGTCTGTGATAATGATTCCCAGATCCTTCTTCTGCTTAGTTGCTTTAATCCCCACCCCCCACTGTGTGTAATTTGATTGTGGGTTATTCTGCTCTATGTGCATCACTGTGCATTTTTTAGCGTTGAACTTTAGTTCTCGTGTTTCCAACCACCCCTCCAGGAACCTTAGATCCTCCCTCATAGCCTCCACTCCCTCTGGGGATGTCTACCCTATTGCAGATCTTTGTATCATCTGCGAACAGGGAGACCTTCAGCTGCAGCCCCACCACTATGTTGCTGATGTAGATGTTAAACAGGATAGGCCCCAGCACTGACCATTGAGGTACCCCGCTCGTCACCCCTACCTCCATGGAATGCACCCTATTTACCACCACCCTCTGACTTCTGGATGACTTTGTTCCCTCTGGACTGGAATTATATTAAATTGTATCTGTGTTTTGTGGAGGGGGGGGTGCACAGCAGAAAGTGTGAGAGGGTGTGGTATGCAGAGATAAGGGTTCTCGTTATTGAGTGCACACCAAAAAGGGTGACTCAATAGCAGCACCTTAGATGGCTACTGGAAGGGGTGGGTGACTGCAGGTATAGCGACATCCTGTCACTATATATACACATATGTGCATGCGGGGGGGGGAAGCTAGCATGGAGGAAGGGGAAGGGGAAGGAGAGTTTGTGTGGTGTGTTGTGGAAATCAGCTGCCTAGCTGCCCTGTGGCATGGTGGGTGGGTCGCAGGCTTCAGCTGTGATGGTGCTATGTTCAGGTTCGAATGCGCATACATTTTGTTGCGCCTGGCCCCAATATTTTTTTTTGAATTCCCTCCACTGACATGCACCCCCCCATAGTTGAGAATCATTTAGGAGGGGGCTGCAGGGGGCTGCAAACATAAAAAATGTAAGTCCCCGATGCACTTTTGCCATATGCCAGAGTGTACATTGGCAAAATTGATTTTGGCCGATGTACATTTGCCGTAACGGCAATCACCTTTGTGCAATCGCCGTTATCACATAGAATCAGAGGGTGTACATGAGTGAGTGGTTGTTTTGAATAGCTGATTGATTTGTCTGTGTGTTTGTGTGGGTGTGCATGAGTGTGTGGATGTTAGATTGAATCAACTGTTGAAACAGGGCATTATTGTTCCATTAGAGTTGTCCTGGCATGTTTTTGCTGTTCTATTACTTTCTATTAATTGTTTGGGGAAACTGCGCTGGGTTTGGGTGCAGTGTTAGTAACTGGGATTTACTTAGGCAGCAGCAATATGGGGTGTTGGGATTTTACTTAGTGTCCCCTCATTTTTGATTCCTGGTGTTCCCTTGGGGGGGAGGGGGCTGGCAGGAGCGTGCGCATATCCTGCTGACCCTTTCCTGTTGGGCAGCCTGGTGCCCCATTCCTCAGGAGGGGAATGGTTTAAAAGGGGAAGAGTGTAAGCCCCCCTCAGGGGAGGACTTACTATAGTGAACCTCTTCTCCCTCTTTTTTCCCATATTTGGCCCTGGAAGGGTATATACATGCCTCTGGGTGGAGTTTCAGCAGGCCCTATTGTATATTTGGCTGGGGTGTCTGCTGATTGATGAAGCCGATGGGAGAAAGACATGCTATAGTGGACTGGGGGTTTGTCTCCAGTCCGGGATTTGAGCCTTGGCAACTCAGTGACTGTGTGTTCCACTTGGGATCTAGGGAGTTGTGCAGGGTATGTAGCAGTTTGGGGACTGGGTCCACATTTATGGGAGCCGTGGCCTAGGGCAAATGTAGGATACCCACCTCATACTCCACGGCACCAGGGTAGGTAGGGGCCTTGTTTCCATGTTGGATGGCTAGCAGGTGATGGTGGGGATGTTACAGTGGTGGAAGCCTGTGGTGTGGGGCCCAGAGGTGGTGGAAGCCCCCCTGGCTCCTTTACCTGAGTGGCACACTATTAGCTTCGTATGAGACAGCCTGTAGGGAAAGAGTAGTGGATCCTGTGAGTCCCCAACATAGCCCGTGTTGAGCCTGCTCTAGGATGCTGGGATCCGGGTTCCATATCCTATGTTGCAGGATGAGAGGTTGAGTGAGACTGGGAGCTGCATCCTGTGTTTCCATGAGGAGTAAAAGAACTGTTCTGAGTGGTGCAGAAATTCGAGCTCCTGAGAGGGTAGGCTGAAGTGGGAGATGTACAGGATCTGTGGCCTAGTGTTTGCTGCTGCTGCCTGAACCTGAGAGCCCCCAGGCTCCATGTAAAGTCCAGCTTTAAGATCAGTCTGGCCCAAAGTGACGTGCCATGGCAGTTAGTCACTGTTATGTACCTGTCTTCTGTCTGTGCCCCCAGCTCCTGTGAGTTGTTTTGCTTTTAAAATAAATTAATTTTGTTCATTTTAATTGAATGTGGCCTCCTGGTTAATGAAATATGCTGCCTGCTGCTAACTTGAGTTGCCCTCCAGCTAAGACACTGGGTTCAGGTCTACCCCCTGAGCTGCTGTGACTGTCTTCAGCAATCAAATTCCAGCATTAGAACCCTGTTCCAGTGGTAAGATGTATGTGTCATCTTTTCTTTGCCTGTCTGGATGGTCTACTGTGGTTGTGCCCCCCTCCTTTCTCCTCGTTGACATCAGGTCCCTAGATACAGGTAGAAGGGGGGGCATGCACCTATATGTATACCAGAGGGTATACAAGTATATACCATGAGGGATATCAATATTGTAACTGCAAGACATAAATTCATGTAAACGTAGTAGGGGAAAGGGGAAATTGTTTAACCAGGAAATGTACACTAAGCTGGAGTTTGTTTCCAGGTGTGACCTGGGATCACAAGGAAGTTAAGTGACTTGCTCAGGGTCACAAAGTATGCAAGTGGGGGCTGATGGGATTCAAACCCAGCTCTCCAGGTTTGCTGCTCAGTGCCCTTAACCACTATGCTATACTGTCTCCTCTAGTAGTCTAAACAATGGGTTGCAACATAGCACTAGGGGGCATGTGGCAGGTGCAAGCTGCCACACAACCAAAAATGAGATTCTCAGAACTATCCCAGAGGGAAAAATTTTAAGCACTCTTAGGCCAGCCAGGGCTGGTCTAAGGGTACTTAGAAAATTCTCCTCTGGGAGAGTTGACCTGTTTGAGGCAATGTGCCATGTTCCCCTTTCCCCAATCCCTGATTTTGACCCTAATTCTAATGTATCAAAACCCCTTCCTGGTGGTCCAGTGGCCTCCCTCCCTGATTCCTGATGTCACACCTATTTATTTATTTATTTTTTTATTTCTTTCTCCGGGGTCCCCAGGTCGGCATCCATCCTAGCCACCCATCCATCCCCATATCCCAATATCAGGCTGCATCCCCTCTACCCCCATGGCTTACCCCCTGTGGTGGGGCAGCAAGGAACTCCCCCAAGCTACTACTCACTTTGAATAGGATCCAGTTCAGGGAGTGCCATTCAGGGTCAGGGCCTGTGGCAGGTGGCTTCCTCATCTAGCTGACCTGGTACTATTTTCTAATTTTTCGTTCCCTCGAGAGTGGCGCGTGCAATGATGTCTAGGGAGGGAATTCGCACGCATCTGCATGCATTCCTCCCTGCATCTGCCCCACTCAGTGCTGTCTTGCAGCATCAGTGCTCTGTCCAAAGCCATTGCCAGGGGCCAGAAGTGCACCGACCACTGAAGTCCCGCCTCCCTGGAGAGGGAGAGCAGTCCCTCAGATGCTCAATCCCTCTCCACCCCTGCCGACCTTTGGTGACCCATGCTCGTTCCTGAACACGAGTCGTCAGTATGGTGCAAGGTAAGGCGACCGGTGCCTCAGCCCTCAGTGTCACTGGGCCAGTGTCACACCAATTTATAATGTATAGAAACACCTTCCTAGTGGTGTAGTGGCCCCCCCTTCCCAATCCTTGATGTCGCCCATAAATAATATGATTAAGTCCACCCTGTCCTGGTGGTCTAGAAGACCCCCACCCCAGCAGGTAGTGCCCACCACCCTGCTCCCCAATCCTTAAACACAGCCAGCAACTGGCACCGCCTACCTCTCACCTTCACGGCTGACCACTGATTAAACTGTCACTGAACACCTACTGTATAGTGTATGCGCTCATTGAGGAATGAGCACATGCACTATACAGTAGGCACTTAGTGACATTTCAGTCAGTAGCTGGCCACAGAGGTGAGAGGTGGACTGTGCCAGTCGCTGGCTGTGTTTTGGGATGGGGAAGTGCAGTGGTGGGCACTTCCTGCTGGGGTAGGGGGTGATTATCCCCTACCCCAGGATGAGGGATAATCCCCTGATTATCCTTCATCCTGGGCTACTAGAGCCAGGATGAGGGATAATCAGAGTAATTATGGGCGACATCGGGGATCAGGAAGGGGAGGCCACTAGATCACCAGAAAGGCATTATGATACATTATTAATAGGGGTAACATTGGGATTGGGAAGGGGGGCCACTAGACCACTAGGGAAGGGTTTTTCTTTATTTGACCCGGGAATTGGGGATGAGGGGGACCACTTACCTTTGCCACAGGAGCCTGCGGTAAACCCCCTCCCATGTGCTGTGTGTTTGTCACATGGGAGAGGTTGCCACAAGTGTGGGGACTTAGGCACTGGGACCTGTCCTGCATCAGAATCTGGTGCAGGATCCCTGGTGCACTGGGCTTTGACGCAAGCTGCTGTTTGCGGCAGCTTGCACTGATCTAAGCCCCCATTGAGAGTTGAGCCCTACAACTGCACCGTTGGTTGGTGTGAGAAAGGGAAATGGCAAGGCATAATGTACGAACCCTGCCATGCATCTATTACCCAATTGGGTTACGGTGGCTTTTGGTCCCTGTCCCTCCCCCACTAGAACCTGCTCAGATGGCAAAATAGAAAGGGAGCTGTGTATCTTGTTGGGAACAGATTAGTGGTATTCTGACAGTGGTCTCTAAAGGCAGACTGTGAGCCAGCAACTGGTGAAGGCAAGGCTTCTGTCAAGCTGAATTTCAAAGCTCTCTGGACAGGAGCAGAAAAATAAAATATAAATCAGTAAATGACTTAACAGTGTTTTTTGCAGAACAAATTCTTTATACATACAACCCTGATGAAGAAAATGGAGTACTGCGTTCCAACTGAACTTAGAATGGCAGAGGATTATAGCTGCCTGTACTTAAATGAGAGATCCTCACAAAAAAGTGAGAGATAATGGAATATATAGAAAGAAATTGTTCCAAGCTGGCTAAAATTCAGATTCTATGATTTTTAGGGCCCTATTTTCAACGGTTGACACAGGACTTGCTCCAAGCCCTGCATCAATTCCAATGTTTGACTCAACTGCACCAAACACTTTTTTACAACTTGGGCCTAATTATAGAACATCTGACACAGCTGTTACATTTTCTACACTTTATGGCATCTTTCACCAAAGCTTTGGTGTGAGCCCCGTAAATGGGTCCCCACATCTCTCAAAGTTAGACCAGGGAGGAGCTGGTCTAACTTGCGGCATTGGTCACAAGGGACTTGCATCAGTGTTTGCAACAAACTTTGTTAAAAAATCACAATTGCTGCAATGTTTGATGCAAGTTGCCCCTTGTGTCAGACTCTTAGATGCAAGTCCCTTGTGTCGATCCAAAGCCCTTCTAAAATCGAGCCCATAATGTCTAGAATATTAATAAATTAGGAGTTCTAAAAGCTGAGTTTGTCAAGAACTCAAATAAATCAAAACTCCAGGATGCTGTTTGTTGTCTTTTTTTGTTCACTAAACATAGAGTAAGGTATAGGGAGCTGAGTATAATATTGTTTTATACACCTAGGGTCCGATTCTCAAAGCCTCCGTCATGTCACGTGCACCAAAAAGAATGCCGCAAGGTGCCCCTTGCACCAAAAGATACCAGCAGCAGCTATTCTCAAAGGCAGCCTGCATCAAATGCAGGCTGCCTACCCTGAATGGGGTTTGCAGCATCCTTGTACCCTGCAATGGGCTGTGACACGGCCCTGGGGCCATGAGTCAGATGTAAGTCACCACAGCCCCAGACATCCAATTCACATACATTTCCCTGAGGGAGAACCTCTAAGTTCCCTTAGACCAGCCATGGCCAGTCTAAGGGGACTTAGAAATATCTTCCTGGGAGAGATGCAGGTCATAATAATGCTGCGGGACCCACCTCGAATGCCCTGATGTGTCACATATCAGTATGTATTCCCCCACACAGATCCCCACTCATCCCCACATATACATTGCACAGTGAAGTACCCCCCCCAAATCCCCAATGTCCCCATTCCTATGGCACAGTAAGATGCACCCATTGAGTGGTACAGTGCCCCCACCCAATAGGTAGTGCCCCCATCCCAAACAAACAGAGCCAGGGACTGGAACAGCCCTCCTTACACCTCTGTGGCTGGTCCCCAACTGAACAGTCAATAAGCATGGACTGTAATGTGTACATGCACATTACAGTATGTGCTTATTGACAGTACAGTCAGAGACTGTCCGTGGAGGTGTGAGGAGGGCTGTGAAAGTTTCTGGCTCTGTCTGGGGATGGGTAGGGGGGCACTGAACCACCGATGAGAGGGTCTTTTGTATGTGTCAGGGACATCAAGGATCGGGGTGGGGGGATTGTGATATCATATTAACAGTGGGGAACATTGGAGAGGGGGAGGACCAGCTTTCCATTGCCACAAAGGGCTTGCGGCAACCCTTTCTGTGCGTCATGTGTTTGCTGGATGGGAGGGGTTGCCATAAGTATGGGAACATAGGTGCCAGGACCTGTCTTGTACCTGAATCAGGTGCAGGGTCCCTGGCGCAGGGGACTTTGGCGCAAGCTGCTGTTTGCTGCAACTTGTGCCGAATGCAGCCCTCTTTGAAAATCGGGCCCCCTGAAGTATATAATGCCCACTTAAGCCACAAGAGTGACTCTCAAGTAGTTTAACGGCATCACAAACTGAGGGTGGCTAAAAAATAAGAAGTTGATTAAGGTTCTCATATTTAATTTTTATAATTACTGTTTTACTTGCTTTAAACTGAAGTTCATTTTCTTAGACAGATGGCATCAGAAAGTGAAAGCATATTGTTTCACAACATTCTCCATTATACAAGGGTGTAATACAACACTCATGTATAACAGACATTGGTTTCAAGCGGTTATAAACCCTAATCAGCAATTATTATTCGGCAGCATATGATATTTATCTGGCTATTCTCACTTGTTACTTAACTGTTACAAAGTTCTCGGAATCTAAATTTAATTTTCATTTTTTGTTTCTTACTTTCTGGGGATCAATACTGCTGCCTGTTTATGTTTTTGTTGAATGAGGCTACTCTGCTATTGTTATTTTGCCAGTGTTTCTGTGCTAATTTCAAACAGAACACCAAGCCTTTTCTTTGATTCAAGGTTCATTCAGAACTTTGAAGGTATCACATTCCACCCAGTCCCCCTTAGCATATTTTTTCACTGTACGCCTAAATGTGAAATTGAAAAAACATGTTGGCAATTCAGTTCCATAAATGGAGGAACAGAAACATCATGCTAACAGGAGACCTATAGCTAGAACGCTTGTCAGTTCCTTTGTGCAATGCATTTAGGCATGCATTGTTTTGTGTGTGTGTGTGTGTGTGTGTGTGTGAGGGGGAGGAGTTCCTTGTAACTCCCAGACATAAGCCTGAAAGGTAAATCTTTTCATGCTTGCCACCTGGGTGATGACCAGTCAGTTCTTCCTGTTCAGGGCCTACACCACTCATCTGCACTTTAATGAAGAAGCTGATTGAGTGATGTGGCCCGCCTTGCTGCCCTTATCTCATTATACCTTCCTGTAACAGGCATGGCCTCCTCCCAGCAGCTGTTGGTTTGTTGTGAGTGAGAGACCTGTCTATCATTGGGTTTCACAGCCTCTCCACCTTTCGGTTCACATGCCTACTAGCAGCAACCAATATGTCTATCTGTCAGTAGCTCTGTAATGAGACCAATTTACTAGGTCACATAATCTTGCCTCTCTAGGAAAAAGGAATGCCCTACACAAGGAGCAAACCCTTGTGGGCTGCTGGTTCTCATGACTGTGGGAGGCCATGTGATAGCTTAAAAAAAAGAAGCTTTATCTAATAAAGTTAGTCTGGAATGACCTCTATTAATCACATTGCAACAACAGAGCATAGTGTTTTAATATAACAGTATCCTGCTATCCCTGAATAACTTATCCCAAGCTTTGATGGAAATATAAGACATATGTCTAACCTATCAGGACAGCATGGGTCCATAATCCATTTAAGAGATACACAGACTGTAACTAATAGATTTTAGCTGAATATAGTAACTTCAACCAGCATGTTAGTTTAATAAATAAAACCTCTCAAAATTAATGGACAAAAAAAAAACAGATTTGTTGGAGCCATCCAGCTTAGCAATAGCTTAACATTTAGACCTTTTTCACAGTAGTTTCTTATCCTTGTACTTTTATAGGTGAAATTGAAGCCAAACAATGTATAAAAGACTGCTGAAGCTGACAGTGATTTTATATAGATTTAAATTTTCTATTTTTATTTTCTATTAAATGCTGTCTTCTATTCAGACATTTTGATGGTCTTTGGTTCAGAAAATGTTTATTTCTTAATCACCAAGCATGTTAGCCCACCCTTCTGTGATGTCAGTTCACACTATTCCACATTAATTAGTTTGGACTGCAGATCAGAATAAACTGATGTCATAAAGAATTCAGGAAACCTAGTAACAGACAGCATAAACATTCTAAAGACATAATGCATAGCCCAGTCTGTGGCAGTAAATTGAGTAATGAAAATACTATTTTAAAAGAGAAAATAGGAACAACATATCCTACGAATGATTCAAAGAAACAAGGGATTATTCAGATTTACAAATATTTAAAACAGTTTCCTATATTTTTTAAGTATCTTGTACATAAACTGTGCTTGATAAACATTCACTCCTGAACAACATTTAGGGTGATGTTTGACAAATTATTTATAACTCCTTTAAATAGTCCATGCCAACAATACAAAGTATTCAGAATCCTTTGGTTATTTGGGGGAGGTCCGGGGGTTAGAATACACAGTCCCTGCATAATCTGTAAGAACAAATTTCTATTGTGCTGCACTTAAATACAAAAAAGACTTTTAATACTTTGAGCATGCTTTCACTCTCATTCATACAGAGGGCAGCCTGGCCGAAGTGGAGTGAGGAGAGCTGTGCTAGTCACCATCTAGTTTATTTAATTTCCTCTTTTGTTTCATATCCAGTTAGTGCTCCTGAAAGGAAGGGGTGTTGGTGGTGGGGAATTGGGGTGCTCCGTGGCTTGGAGAAAGTTCTTTTTCTTGCTTATTGGGACTTAGGGAGGGGTTGGAAGAGGGTAGAAAATGTGCTACTTAGAAGTGAAAAGGAATGCACATTTTGTTTTTCCTTTTTTTGTGCCTGGTACAACCTCTTTTCTGGTGAAATGCCAATGAAGTGAAGTTGGCCCTTCACCATAGGCAATGTCCACATAGCTTTACACGCTAATAGAATCCTTTACAAAGGACACATTTTGCAAATGTTTTAAACTTGACCATGAAGACTACACAAAGTGAAGCAAATGTACTTTACACATCCCTTAACAAAAGACAAACAGGGTTCTTCTGACATCCTGCTTTAATTATCTATAGGGAATAATTTTATAGTTTTTTGATATGATTAAACTACTATGCTGAATCAAGGTCAACTTCATTTTTAGTCATACACCATGCTAATATTTAGATATGCACTTGAACCCAAAAGAAGCATACAAAATATGTAACTATTTTAAAGATATTTTAAAAAATACATTGGCATGTGCTGGTCATTTTTAAAAGTTTCTTAACTTCATTTACTGCTATTTGTTCAATTTTATTATACGCCAAAGGGAAGAAATACATTAGGTAAATTTGGTGTAGCTAAATGATATGGTGTAGATATAGACAACAACACCTTATGTTTATAATGTTAAAAGCACTGTAAATATTAAATATATTATTTAATTAGTCAGTTTCTGTTATGAGGAAAGGCTCACTGTAGTGTGCTAATTCATTATCAGGTACCTGGGGGGTAACAAATATTGGCCATGCAACTGTGGAAGTTGCCCTACTCTTCCTGTAGGAAGTTGGGGGGGGGGTGGCGGATCCACTTTCTGGTGCCAGAATGGAAGAAGAGATTGCTGGCAGAAAGAGAGCAGAATTTCAACTCCATGTGGCAAGTGCTGCAGGGGAGGTTCAAAACACTGTCTTCCCAGTTTTGAGTGAGGAGTGGGTTTCAACCCTGTGATTGCTGACAAAGGACAAAAAATCAGTTTTGGCAGCAAGACCTCTTCTATCCATGCTGGAAAAAGATAAAGTAATGCTTTGGCACAAGAGAAAGAAATTGTCGGCAGAGATAAGTAAAGTTATACAAAGTGCACTGAACCCGGTCATCAATATGAATGTGGTTGAGGTCACAGAATTGCAGTACCATACTGCTCTGAATGGCATATGAGTTCTCGCTGAAGGCCCCTGGGACTGAAGTACCCATACTGGTAAAGTCAGCAGTTTGGAGAGCAAGGATGAGAGGCAATGTGCTTTTTATGATGAATGCCCCAAAAGACTCTGCTAAAAGCTGGCTGGAGTATTGAGTAGTTGTGAGTTTCGAACAAGGGAAACTGCATGGGAAGAGAAGGAGCAGATAAGCAGTTCCCAGAGCCCTTAGCTGATAAATCAAGGAGTGCTGCAGAGTCAGAGGCAAAGGCTGGGGCCCACAGCCCTCAGAGGAGATAGAAAGGATGCAGGAGGAAATGGGCTAAGTAGCCATTTATGAGCAGTGCTAAAAAACTTCCAATGAAGGTGAAAACTGGGATGGAGTCATCATTTGAGGTGGCACTGATATGCGATGCTCAAAGCTCTACAGTTTGCTACAGATGCTGCTGCACACAAGAAAAGATGGAGTAGCTTGGCTTTGGATCAGAAAATAAAGCTGGTGAACACTTTCAAATCAACTTTGTTTAAGGTAGCTGCACTGGAAAAAGCAGAGGTGGATGTGGTGAGTGTGTTCATGGTTACAGATGTTGCAAAGTTTAACTTTGCTGGAGAATTTCAGGCAAAGTCACTGATTTCATGTCTGTGGACATATTGTGATGTTTTGGTAAACAGGCAAACATTTGCCTATGCTACTTCATCTTGTAATTTTGCCTTTAAATTTCACCTTTGTGGTGGAGAAAATGAGCTTGCAGTCACATGGAGACCTTTCTGCGGGCCACATGGTTATTTTCCTGGGCACGAAGTGCTGTTTCTCAGTTGTAGACTGTGTTTTGAGGAATGTGAAGGAGTATAGTAGGAAGCAGCAGACTTTAAGTGTATTTCACTAATAAGTATAAAATCTCTCATTGTTTATTTGTCAGTTCTTTTATTTTTATCTCTTAATTTTGTTTTGTTACACAGCACAGGGATTACAATGACAGGGATCCCAACAGTAATAGAACCCTTACTTTCTAATACACAGCAGATGGATTGCAATGACAGGGGTACAGTACCAACAGTGACAGAACCCTTTTGTTTTATTACATAGCACAGGGATTACAATGACAGAGGTCCAATCAGTGACAGAACACATTTTTGCTAAAAACAGTACATATATTACAATGACAGGGGTCCCAACAGTGACAGAACCCTTTTATCTCATAAACAGCACAGGGATTGCAAGTACAGGGGACCCAACCATGATTTTTTGCAAACAAACAGCATAGGGATTACAATGATAGGGGTCCCAACAGGGTTCAATGTCACTGCAGTGACAGGAACTTTGATGAACAGCATTACAGTGATGGCACCATGCTGACAATTGGCTTTGTGCCATAACTGTAACAAAGTGTTTTTCTGTGGGTGGCTTCACCACCTGTACCCCCCTGACTTTTATATAATCAACTCTGAGTCAGAGTTGTGTCAGGAAGGGGGCGCAATCACCGGGGAAAAACTGTTGGTGTACTGCTGGGACCATTACAGTGGCCTGTGGATTTTGTTGCTGTAATGATCTTCGCAGTAATGCATTCACTGTGTCAACAGTATGCCTCCCAATATTTGATTGTATCATGCTGAACAATGTTTCTACTAACCCTAAAGTTGATTGTATGTGAGTCCCTCCTTACTGTGTTACATATCTCATGTGTTGCGTCACATGTATACTTATGTATTTCAACTTGTATCCTCCCGGGTCATGCCTAAACATAGACATTCTTATGCCTAGTGCACCCACCTGGTTACCAAAAGCAAATAAATAAGTAAAACAGTGACAGAACCCTTTTTTGCTAATAAACAACACAAGGATTACAACAGGGTCCCAACAGTAAAAAAAAACTCTTCTTTGCTAATAAACAGCACAGGGATTACGACAGCAGGGATCCCAACAGTAACAGAATCCCTATTTTCTAATACACAGCAAAGGGATTGAAATGGTAGGGGTACCAATAGTGACAGAACTCTTTTGTTTTATTACATAGCACAGGAATTACAATGACAGAGGTCCCATCAGTGTCAGAACCCATTTTTGCTGTAAAACAGTACAGATATTACAATGACAGGTGTCCCAACAGTGACAGAACCCTTTTAGCTCATAAACAGCACAGGGATTGCAACTACAGGGGACCAAACCATGATTTTTTTGCAAACAAATAGCATAGGGATTACAATGAAAGGGGTTCCAACAGGGTTCAGTGTCACCGCAGAGACAGGAACTTTGCCAAATGGCATTACAGCAATGGCACCATGCTGACAATTGGCTTTGTGCCATCACTGTAACAAAGTGTTTTTCTGTGGGTGGCTTCCCCCATGCACCCCCCTGACTTTTATATAATAAACTCAGAGTCAGAGTTGTGTCAGGGAGGGTGCGTAATCACCAGAGAAAAACTGTCGGTGTACTGCTGGGACAATTACAGTGGCCTGTGGATTTTGTTGCTGTAATGGTCTTTATGGTAATGCATTTGCTGTGCCAACAGTATACCTCCCAACAGTGACAGAACCCTTTTTTGCTAATAAACAACACAAGGATTACAACAACAGGGTCCTAACAGTAACAGAACTCTTGTTTGCTAATAAACAGTGCAGTGATTACGACAGGGATCCCAACAGTAACAGAACCCTTTTTTGCTAGTAAACAGCACAGTGATTACAACGACATAGGTCTTGACAGTTACAAAACCATTTTCTGCTAATATATAGAGCACAGAGATTACAATGACAGGGTTCAAACAGTGACAGAATCCTTATTTTATCATTAACAACAAAGAGATTGCAGCAACAGGGGTACTGTACCAACAGTGACAGAAGCCTTTTGTTGTTTTTACATGGCACAGGAATTACAATGACAGGAGTCACAGGGATTACTAGTGTTTAGCAATTTGGTATGCCACACAAAAAAAAAGGAACACTCTGGCCCAGATATTCAAACTGCGCTCAAAAGTAGCGCAACAGCAGGAGCAAGCACAAACCAGTTGCGCAAATGCGCAACAGGTGCGATATTCAAACATGGAGCAGAGCAAATTGCGCAAGCAACCAACGTCTCAATATCGCACATACTGCGCCATCGCGCAACCAGGTAGGAGAGGCTGAGCCAAAATGCTGCGCTATGGCGCAACCATGGAAGCCCAGCTGAGCAGTGCAGAGCTGCCATAGCGCAAGCACAGCCCCCAGAGCAATGGAACTGCACATCCAGGGAGGCAGGCTGGGGCCCACCACCAGCCATGCCACACATGGGCACAGGAACTCACTGCAGAACCCACACCACACTGGCACACCCCAAGCACAGCATCACTGGGGTGGGACGGATGATCCACGTGCCCATGGGGACAAGCCAACTAAAGCATAGCAGAGCCATGACACCCCAGCACAACCACTGGCAGGCAGAGTGTGCCACACCCAGGGGGTTGACAACCACAGTGCACATCAGTCCCCCTCGTACGCACAGCACAGCGTGCACCGTGCCCCCAAGACACTGCTCATGTGCAGTGACAGGCACTGCAGGAAACACCATGCACCCCCGTGCCACACGTCAACCCCATGCTGCAGAGAAGCAGACCAGCCAGACCCACCCTGTGCACCCAGCAGTGGGTGGCAGCAGATGGCAAGAGCAACAGAAAGGCAATGCTATGCTGGTGATACCTCCCCATGGACACACACACATATACCCAGGACCATAGTAGCCCAGATGGCATGTACACCCCTGCAACGGAGCACCCAGAGCCAGTTGCAAAGCAGACACCAACACAGCAGTTGTACCAAAATAGAAATGTATATTTAAATAAAAACAGTGAACAACAAAGGTCGAACTATGTACAAGTTGGGGGGGGACGCGTAAAAGGCAGGGGTGTTCAAGGGGAAGGGAATAAAAACTTGGAGAGGGAAGGCAGGGTGAAAGGGATGGCTGAAGGTGAAATGAAAGGTGGGCTACTGACCCAGCTGGCTCCTGCTCCTCCCCTGCTGGCGTCCCTCCTGTGCCTGGGCGCCTGCCTCCTGGCGCTGTAGGGCTTGCAGGACCTCCTGGTTGTCCAACACCACCTGGGTCAGGCACCGCAGATCATGCGCCATGCGCTGCAGCACACCGAGGCCTAGGAAAATGGGAACACAGTCAATGGCTGAGACTGACCACAACCCTGAACACCACCCAACCTGCAACCCATCTAACCCAATGTCCTGCACATGTGATGGCATGCACCCACCCACAGTGAACATGCACATGGCCATCACAAACAGGCGGCACCAGCCATGTGCACCACCACCCACACACACTGCCCACGTCAAGCACAGTACAAACTACGCTGTCATGTGATGTGGCAGCGTGAGTCGATGCCAGTTACACAGCTATGTGCCCAGTGCATGCCTGGACCACCTGTGATGCATACACAGACGCGGTCGTGATGCTGCACTGTGATGCAGGTCACCTGTGTCACGCCTACGTACATGGAGACATAGACAGTGTCGGCAGATAAGGGCCTATGGGACACCCAGTCTGGCCATTTGGCCTTGTACGATCACTCTCTTGTCCTATAAGTCCGTTCCCCCTCACCCCTGACCTCCAGAAGTCCCTCATGGTGAACCCACGCATACATATATCCCGTGACCAAGTCAGCCCCCACCACATCCTCTGGCAGGGTGTTCCACTCGTCCACCACCCATCATGTGAAGAAACACTTTCTCATGTTCCTCTTAAACAAGCCCCCCCAACTGCATCCCATGCCCTCTAGTCCTGGAACATCCCTTACGCTTACAAATATTGTTTCCTGCACTCTGTTCCCCCCTGTACAATACTTGTATGTCCCCATCATATCCCCACACCCTGCTCCCCTCCAGGGAGTACATGTTCAGTTCCGTCAACCTGTCTGCATAGGACTTGTGATGCAATCCATGCACCATCCATGTCGCCCTCCTGTGAACGCTCTCCACCCAGTCCCTGTCCATACGCAGGTATGTTCTCCGGAACTGTACACTGTACTCCAGTGTGGGGACTCACTACTGTTTCATATAGTGGAACTATGACCTCCCCTTTGGTTGTGTCCAGCATGGTTGGTGGTCCTGTCTCCCCAGCATGCAATAGCATCCATGACGTAATGATACTCACACTCCTCCAGCAGCTCAGTCTGCCGCTGCTGCTGCTGTTGCTGCTGCTGCTGCTGCCACTGCTGCTGTTGCTGCTGCTGCTGCTGCCACTGCTGCTGCTGATGCTGCTGCTGTGGCCCGACAGCCTGTGGCACTGGGGCCCTGGCATGGCCCACATCACCATTGTCCGGCGTCCTCACCATCCGGCCTGTGGGAGACATACGGTGAGACAAACATCAGTGTGACTCAAAAGCAGAGTGCCCCTGCCCCAGTGAGACTGCCTGCCCACACAGCCATAACCATCCATCGCACAGCTGCACACACTGACACACCAATGCACAGCCACCCAGGCACACACACACCCCTACAGAGAATATAGGTGAATAGATGGTACACTCACGTGGCCTAGGCACCAGGCCCTGCCTGGCACGGGAACGCAGCTGCGTCAACAGTTCTGGTTCCCTCCAGCGGAGATCACTGTACCGGTGCCGCACTGCTCAGCAGACTGGCCCCGGCCAGTGACCCCCACCAGGTCAGTGGCCACTTGCTGCCACAAATGGGTCCTAGGTCCGGTGAGGGGGGCCTCACCATATAGTCCCTCATAGTGGGGCTCCACTAGGGCCACCAGGTTGGCCACTTCAACTGGGCTCCAGGACACCGCCCTCCTCCTAGCCATGGCCCCAACTTTACAGCAGGCAATATGGCGCCCCGCTGCGCTGTGACCCCACGTGGAGTTGTTGCGCAATAGACCAGCACAGGCTCCAATCTCTCTGTTCGCACAGAGCCATCACTTTACATGGCGCTGTAACCAGACAGCGCAATAGGGACGTACACATGGCATGCCCACAGTGCCAGGGGTCAGAGGGCATACACAAGGTCACGGCAATGACGCAAGGCTACGCACAGCGCCATGGGATGTATAGGCATCCTGCGTGACTGCTAAGCATAGCACCAGTGCCACAGTGGACTACTGCGCAGAAGTGCCACAGCACCATATAGTGCCCAGTGCTGTAGCGCCACTGGCACAATGGTGGCCATGGCCAGAATCACCTATCGCGCTCAGCAGGTCTGCAGCACGATCGACGCATGCGTAACCTGTCGGGCATGCGCAATGCAGTGTAGCACACAGCCACAAACATGCGCCATCTGCTCAGCCGGACCTTCCCTATTGCGCTAAGCGCAAATATGCGATATTCAGCCGACATATGCAAATCAGTCGATCAGCCATGCAAAGGCGCAGTGGCACGATTAGCATGTCATTAAAGTTGCGCCACACCCCATTTGCATGTGTTGCGCTATAAAAATGCGACACTGGGTTGTGGCGGCCAGATTTGGTTATTGCAGGTGAGAGGTGAGTTACATGCTGTGTGATGCTCAGGACAATGCTCATGGGCAGGGGTGCTGGAGGATGTCATAGGTTGAGGGCTGAGCATGATGAGGGCCTTAGGAAGGGGCAGAGGCACCTTTCCATCAGTATCTGCCATGCAGAGAGGAAAGGGGGGGCTTCTGCCCCCCTGCCCCCCCAGCCTGCAGCCATGCTCATGGGGAAATGCTGTGGACTGCACAGTGACAGGTGTCCACTTCCACCCATACAGATCACCATGACTGACGAGAACCAGGCTGAGGCTGTGGACGGCGGGCGTAGGAGGAGGCCAAACTTCACCACAGCAGAGACTGAGGCCCTTCTCCAGGCCTACCTGGAGGATGAGCCGCTATTGAGTGGGTGGAGGGGCACCCCTCAGCAGCGTGCAGCTGCATGGGAGGGGGTAGCTCTGGCCGTCAACCTGCACGGAAGCCACCAGTGCTCCATGCAGGAATGCCACAAAAAGATGGGGACTGACCGCAGGAGGCTGAAGGAGAAGGTGGCAGCCTTCAGGGTGGCACGTGCTGCCACTGGTGGGGGACCACCGGTGGTGTTGCAGCTGACCCCGACCGAGGAGACACTGGTCGCGGCCATGCAGCCGAGTGCCATTGCGGTTGTGTTCCAGGTGGAGGATTCCAGACGGGTGGAAGCCCATCACTGCACGGTATGACATGGTGATGTTGTGGGGGGGCTGTTGTTCACATGCACTCACATGTACTCTCTTTCTGTTTCAGATCCTGTTCATCTGCAGGAGACAGTGGTGGTGGGTGCTGACAGTGAGGCAGACCTGCTGGACCAGGAGGAGGGACCATCCACCTCCGCCAGCAGCCTGCAGGCACTGCAACTCCGCCGGCAGTGATATGGGTGCAGGGGGTGCACAGCCTGTGTCACAGCAGTCTGGCATGCAGGTGTGCCAGCATGCTGTGCCTATGGCAGTGGCACGCACCAGCACTATTGATGATAGCAGGCCTGCAATGGCCAGTGATAGGTGTGTGTCCCACGAGGGACGCATGGCAGGCCATCACGTGCCCCTGGCCCGTCCTGCTCCACACCTGTGTACCAGCATGCTGGCACAGTCACAGGCTGGGCCTGTCAGCACCGGTGGGGCAGCATCGGTGGCTGAGCAGGTGTCTGGCACTGTTGACAGCACAGGGATGGAACAGGTGGACCTGGGCGCTCAGCAGTTGGAGGGGCGGCAGCGCAGTTGCACACCAGGCCTGGGGACAGCGTCAAGCAGTGGCACTTGTCCACCGCCCTTAGATCCGCCCATACCTGGTCCTGGCGAACAGCGGCCACCCTCAAGGGGTGCTGTGCACCAGGACCATCCACCTCCTGGTCATGATGCCATTGGGGCACAGTACCCTTTGGACGTGCACACCCGCCTGCTGCAGGAGTCAGTACAGCTGCAGGGGCGGGTTGCAAGGTCCATGGAGGCACTGACTGTGTCCGTGGAGCGGCATAGCAGGGAGAGTGCTCGGGACCGGGCTGAGATGGTCCATATGCGGACAGATGTGACCGCTGCCATCGACAGGCTGACCCAGGCAGTGGTCTCTGTGGTGACCGCATTGACCACACTGTCTGGTGACCCTGTATCACGCACCCCACACAGTGCGCCTCCTCCCGTTCCGGCGTCATGCGACACCAGGCCTGTCGACGCCGGTTTCTGCTGTGGGCATCCCGAGCACCCCTGGTGCAAGTTTGTTTGGTGGGATGCAGACCCCTGTGCGGGCAAGGTCGCGGTCACGCACTGGGACCCCTGGTGGTGCACTAGTGCCACCCGATGTGGCCCCTGCGCAGCCTGCCAGTGCTGCTAGGCCATGGTGGGGCCACCCACGCATCCGTGGTGGCCGTGGGACAGTACTCCCTGACTAAGCTGTCTCCCAATGCAGGCCCTGTCTGGTGCTGCCCTGTGTGCAATGTGTGTCATGGTGGGCAGTGCACTGCTGGTGCTCTGCTCACCAAGCTGACACACGGACCACCTGCACACTCTCCCAACTGCTGTCCACAGGTACGTGTGGATGATGATGCCTGCATTGCACTGTACACCAAGGTGCAAGGTTGCCCAGGTCCTGACACACGTACGTGGACAGTCCAGGTGGTGAGGGTGGTTGGTGGTGCTGTGTGTTGGCGTGTCATTTCCGCAGTGCTGTGCTGCTGCCCCTGTATGCTGCCTGGTGTGTGTGTGTGTGTGTGTGTGTGTGTCCATGTGAGTGCTCACCCCTCTCTGATGGTGTGTTGGTATGCCTGGACCCTTCAACTCCCCTGACCTTCATGCACGGTGTGTTCCCCTGTGTGCCTGTGGTTTGCGCATGGACAGTGTTGCCTGCACATGTCCCCTTGACTTACCTGTGTTGTCGTAGGTGCTCTTCTGCAATGGTGTCCGTGCAGCTGGGCCTGCCGTGTCAGTCAGGGGTCCCTCCGTCCTAGGGGGTGGCTCATCACCCACATCACCGGTGCCACTGGCGTCCCCATCGCTGTCCCCTCTTGGACCTGTCACGGCTATCCCATGGTCTTTGGCCATGTTGTGCAGGAAGCAACAGGCCAGGAATATCCCAGGCCTTCTGGGGGCTGTACTGTAGGGCTCGCCGGGGTGTCCAGGCATCGGGCGTGCCTTGAGTATCCCAAACACCCGCTCTATGATGTTCCGTGTTGCGGTGCGCGCTCATTGAAACTGTGCTGCGCTGGAGTCGGGGCCGGTATGGTGAGCAGCCAGGGACGGAGTGGGTATCCACAGTCACCTGTGTGGAGATAGTGGAGATCAGTGTCAGGTCAGGTCCATATTGCCCATATCCTTGTGTGCCACTACCATGGCACCTGTGTCATTCCCACCCTTGCACAGAGTTTGCATTCCATACATGTGTACTCACCCACTAGATGACCCGTGGGGATGTTCCCACTCTCGAATCGATGGCACAGTGCAGATTGGTGCCATATGAAGGCATCATGTGCTCTGCCAGGGTGTGTGGCACAGACATTGATGATGCGCCCAGTGGCATCACACACCACCTGGCAGTTGACACTCGAGAAGCCCTTTCGGTTGCGATACGCTACCGCCGGGGCCAGGTGGCGCGAATGGTCACATGGGTGCAGTTATGGCCCCTAGCACGCCAGGCATATGTGCTAGCCTGTGGAACTCCTGCATGTTTGCTGTACGCTCTGCCGTGCTGGGGGAAATGGATGTACTCCGCAGCATGAGGCAGCAGTGCTTGTGAGGAGTGGGTGAGGATGCGTGATGTGGCCGATTCACGTAATGCCTGTGGTGTCACCTGTCGGCCTCTGGAAGGTGCCCGTGGCGAGCAGGCACATGCAGGCTGTCACCTTGGTCTCCACGGACAGAGCATGACTCCGTCGTGAGGTGCCTGCATCACATCACTGCACAGCTCACTGAGCCGTCTCAGTATTGCCCTGTTCAGGTGGTACCGGGCCACAATCTCGACATCTGTGTACAGCTCGTAGCTGATGCGGGCACGATACTGCCTGTCGGAGCGTATCACCACGTGGCCCCTCCGCTGCCATGTCCCCTGCAGCATGCTGTCTCACCTCATTACAGCTTCCATGTGGAAGCTGACACTGTCCATCTCCCTGGCTCCTGCCCCCAGCTGCTGTTCCTGTGTTACCCCACTGCCCCCACTGCTGCTTCCACTGCACCGGCACCCCACTGGCCTCTCTGTCCTCCAGGACCCACTGTCCCTCTCTGCCCTTCCTGCTCCTGTCTCTGTCTCTCTCTCTGTCTCTGTCTCTCTCCCCGGTTTGCGGCCTGCCTAGAGTTCTTGCGCTCCCTTGAGCCTTTTATTTTTATCACATCCGGTACAGGCGCATCCTCCGGCTGAGCCACTCTTGCATATGCGCAAGTGTTTTAGATATCGCATTGCGCCACTATGCATGGACCCTTGCCCGGTTCGCATGCCTTCATTTCCGATGCGCTGTGGCTCAGCGTGTTCGTTGCGCAACTGGACCCTTCTGAATATCGCAGAATGGCGAATTTTTGGAGTTGCGCACGCGCAACCCTGTTGCGCATGGCGCAACCCTTTTGAATATCTGGGCCCCTAACTTTAAAGAAAATATGACTAGAAAATCACTTTAAGACTACTATGACAAAATGGCTTAAACATAAAAAATTCATGAGAAGTTACTATATTGATAAAAAAATAACAAAACAGAGGAAACAAAAAGTCTAACAGAAATCTCTGCTTAAGAAAAATGTGTGGCTCTTTCTGGGCTGCCTTGCTTGCTACCCTCCCCCACACATACCACTGGTTCAGACTCCAAAACTGAAATCACTACTTTAAAGAAACTAATCACAGACTAACAGAACAAAAAAAAAAACACAAATCTGGGAGCACAAGGCCCTCCACAACAATTTGGGAGCAATTTAGAATCCAAAAAACTTGTCTTTGAAATTAATTTAAAGGTTTTTCTTGCTCTGAAAAATCATACACTCTTCTCTCTACTCTCTCTCTTCCCAACACTGCACTTTGAGACGGCCTCCTCCACATCCTATAGGCTGTTCAGCAACATGTGACATCCCTATGCACTGTTGAACAACATGTGACCTCCCAATCCCATACTACAATACAAACTTTGCCTTTTTGCATAACTTCCCTGGTGAAGTAGCAACTTTGCAGATCTGTGAGACTTCATCTCTGCGCCTAACTCTGCCAGTGAAATTGCAACTTTGTGTTTCTGTGAAGATGTCACTTTACGGCAAAGTTCTGACTTCACATGGTGGGATATTTTCAAAATGAGAAAAATCCATGAAATATTCCATGAAACAAGTTTTTTCAATTTTGTTCATCTCTGGTTAGGCATGGGTTGAAAATATTTAAAGGGTAAAGGTCAGCACAAAAGACCCTACACTCAAGTGTAGGGCTGGTCCCAATGTGCACTTTATGTGCAAAAACAGTTTGATTTAGTAACTGTTTACCATAGTATAGTAGATTGTATCAGTCTTTGCTTAGTTCTAGTCTGTAGTTAGCAGCTCAATCTATACCCTCACTGTGTCTGCTTTGTGCAATAAAGCATTTATTTTGTAGTTTACATAGTGGTGGATCTATCTGCTTGAGTGTGGGTATATTTCCTGGTTGTGCATTTCGTGGGGTCAAAAACAGTGGGGAATTTAACTTATGGGGTCAAAAACAGTGGGAGAATTTAAGAATGCATGGAATAGACAAAATTAATTCTAGTTTGAGGTAGGAGAAAGTAGGCTGTTGGTAAAACTAGGATCTGCAGCTTACCCAGTAAGTAGGGAAATGGGCAGACTGGGTAGGCCAAGCGGTCCTTATCTGCCATCAACGTTTATGTTTCTATATTTCCATGCTGTCAGGCTGGCTTTCTGTTTTACCTGTATCAGCTCTGCACTGAAGAGTCACTGTCTACCTGCTGAAGCTCTTTGCTTAATTCTAGGCTGACATCTTCTGTTAATACAAATCCCAGAATCCATTGCAGCTGGCAAGAGATGAGTAGGCAGCAGTGGGAGATTTAACAGCCTGCTGTGCACATTTAAGCTTTTATAATCTCCATTCAGATGTTTCCTAGTTCTGTTTTTCTTCATAGGCTAAGTACTGTCGTCTGTGACTGCACAAAGTCCATGGAGGACAGCGGAACCTGCAAACAAAAGATTAGAGCTTATATAAACTCTGACATGCACTGCAGGCTATTGAATCTCAAAAACCTTGCAGAGGCACCAGTGTCCACTTTGATTTCAAAGCTTTTCTTGGCAGCATACGTAACAATGTTCACTGGATCACAGGTGGCTTGTTGAGGAGTATAGATCACAGGTGGCGCATTCTGAATCAGAGATCAGGTTTCTGTATGTAAATTATTTAATTTACTTGACCAGCTAGGACAATATAGTGCATCTGGCTACTGTTACACAGCATTGGGGAGGGGGGTTCCAGCTCAGCCACTGCAGCATAGAGGCTGGCACAGTGATGTCTGTTGCTATCAATTCTGACTGGCTGAATAGGTATGTGTTGGTAAATATGCACTGATAAGGACACCATGAAAGGTACTTCTCAGTCAATTATGATGTAGACAATTCCTGACCCATTTTATAAGGTTGACTAGACTTCAGATCTTGCACATGATAACCCTAACTTAACATCTCAGATTTTTTTTCTAATAGGGGATTCTGGGACTGAACCTGCCTCCAGGAAGAATGCTGTTTGACTATGGCACAATGGCTGCATGGACTTCTTACCATATTGCACCTTTGTAGGTGGAACAATATTAAAGGATTTAGTAGGGTTTTATATGAAGGAAATTTAAGCTTTCCATAATTGTTTTCAATGTGACGATAGTTTTAAAACTCTAGCTGCCTTTGAATATTTTGGGGCCAAATATAGCAGTGTAGAAGAGTGTGGGGCATGGGCCTCATTTTTTTTTGCTATTTCACTTACTAAACCATCAGCAAAAGTAGTTACAATTGTATTCAGGACTGAGGGAGTTTGTGCCAAGGATATCAAATACTAGCTACAAAACAAATATGCAGTTTTGGGCACACCAGATACAATGATTAATTCCAAGTATATCTGGACTTCGAGGTGGTGATTTAAAGTAAAACTACACAAGTTGACATCTGGGGTGATGCACTTTGAAATTCCTAACTTCTGAGGAGAGATAAGGGTATGAGTTTCTATCAGAGACAACCAAAAGCCTGTTACAAGTGGGGATCAAGACACCATTAGAGAAGCATGCAGTTTATGGGGTACTGGGACATACCGGGGATAACTGCCCCAATGAGTATTAATGCAATCTTTGTGAATAGGTTGAGCCTCCTGATAGGCAATGTCCCTGGGCAGTCTAGAATAACTGAATTGACCATCCCCTGGAGCAGTTGATTATGGGGGCCTTAACATTTCAAATTACTCAGGTATCAAAGCAAGCTACAGTACAGCCTTCCAATATGCAGTGCAATGGCTCAGGTTACTGCATGACAAAAGGGATTAATTGCATTTAAAATTGCTTTGCTTTCTGCAGTAACTCTGCTGCAGAATTCTACAGTATTGTGATGCATCTTGGTAGACTGCACTTTACAAAGAAGCAGGGAATATGCTGAGGAAAACACATGAGAATCTGCATTGGGATGCCCTGTCTGTGCTTATTGTAGTTATTTATAGAAGCCTAAAAGCAGCAGTGCTTGCTTCAGCTGTATCCCCTCTTTCAGCTGTAGACCCTCCATTCTCTTCTCAGTCATTGGAGATGAAGAGGTCTAGAACATACATATAGAGTCTGATTCTAAAAGCATGGCCCAGGCTTTGGGAATAGGAATGGATTGTATACTGTACAATAGTAGCTCCCCATGCTGGTGCACATTCCTCTCCTTCCATAACTGAGGAGGATGCTGTAAAGGCAGGAATCCTGACTTTGGAGTTTTGAAAACATGAAAAGAAAATGTAGAGAAGATGTCATTTTTTAAAGTCATAGGGCACAAAATAAGATACTGTATCTGTCTTTGATAGTTCTGAGTTTTGAAAACCAAAAATTGTGATGATTTAGAGGTCAGTGAAGTCCCTAAGCCTTCCATCACCTTTTCCATTCAAATTCAACTCTCTGAAAATAAAACAGAGATGGGAGCGCCAAAGCTGGCAATGGATAAAAAGATCAAATAATAGAGGAAGTGCAAAGAAAAAATATAGATTTGCAGGACACTTAAAAAGGAGTGGAGGATTTCGCATGTAACTATATGAGTTGACACGGGTGGAGGGGAGGTCATTAAGGAAATGGAGAAGAGGATTGGACACAGAATGGAGCCCTGTGGGACCCTAAGCCTGGATAGGGGGGGTGGGGAGATGTCAGGTCCTACTGGTACCGAATGTTGACAGTTTGAGAGGTAGGAAATTGAACCAGTTAAAATGGGATTAAGAGACCAGCAGAGCTCAGCTTATCCAGGAAAAGTGAGCGGGACACAGAATCATAAGCTTTGGCCAGATCAATGAAAATAGCCACTGTGATGTTCCCCTGATCCATTCCTGAGAAGATGGAGTCAGTGACTTTAAGCATGGAGAAGATGGTGAAATGATCTTTCCTAAAGCCAGACTGGAAGGGGGAGAGGAAGCTGGAGGAGTGGAGGAAGTCTGCAGGCCATAAGTAGACAAGTTTCTTATGCAGCTTCGCAAGAGAAGGGAGGAGGGAGACAGAGTGAAAGTTGTCACTCCATAAGTGGAGGGATCACCACTTTGTAGAGGTTAGAACCTTGGCAATCTTTCAACACTGAGGAAAAGTACAAATAGTGAAGGACAGATTCAGGAGGTGAGTAAGGAGGGAGTCGATGGCAGCAGCTGACAGATGAAGTTTAGGATTCAAGCCATCATGGTGGGATTTGGAAAGGTTGAATGAGGAAAGGGCAAACAAGGCCTCCTGTGGAATTACTAGGGGACATCAAATCCCCTGGGGTGGGGGGTGAAGTAAGGAGGAGAGGGAAGGAGAAGAGAGGAGAAGACAGGAGCCATGATGTGGGAGGGAGGGGAGAGCACAAGAGCTAAAAAACTCAATGAAGTGAGCAGCAACAGAAGGAGGATCAGACACTGCTGACCACCTTTGTTGATTAACCATGAGGACAGGGGGAGAGGACTGGGCTGGGAGGTAAAAAAGGAGTGACTCACCTTCCAAAATTTGGTTGGGGATTTAAGATTATTCTGGAGGTTGGCCTTAAAGTTGAGGGAATTGGTGATGAGAATGGCCTTAGTGTAAGAGTTTCAAAATGCCCTGTAGGAAAGAAGGTCTGGCAGAAAGCTGAATAATTTATACCTGGCCCAGGCATGGTCACGGGTCTTGCATAAGTCAATGAGATCAAAGGTCAACCGGGGTGGTGAGAGAATTTAACCTTGGATTTCCTGATGGGGGTGTGCTAGTCCCAGACAGAAGTGAATACCAAGTGGAAGAGGGAGAGGGCCATGTCAATGTCTGGGATGGTGAGCATAGGGGACCAGTCAGTTGCAGCTGGGTTACTCAGTAGAGCTGATTTGTTCAGTGACAGAAGGTACCTGGACCAGATGTTCTTTTCAGAGGAGTGAGGGAGCTGGACATTCCTGACACAAAATGTTATGTAGTGGTTGCTGAAGGTGTCCAGCAATATACTTACTGCAACAATGTGGTGGGGGTGTAGGGCAAGAACCCTATCCAGGAGGGTATGATTTGAAGAGTGGGGACTGAGTTTGGTGGGTTGTGTGATGTGATGTGATGTGATGTGATGTGATGTGATGTGATGTGATGTGATGAGCTATGAAAGGTTAAGGGACTCAATCATGGGGGTGGTTGGCCTGAAAGTTGGGGAAAGCCAATGAATGTTGAAGTCAATATTCAGAGAAACCTGCACTCCAACAGAGCTGAAGATGAAAGGGCAGCACTCACAACTCGGTCACCATTCAATTGCTTTATTTAGCAATTCAGTGAGTGTGCACACACCATTCCACTGCCACAATGCCCCATTTCTTTGGGTCAGAAAACCCTTCATCAGGGTTGTGGATGTGAGGAGAACACATGACATACGTATACCTGTACTCAGCTAGCAAACAAACCAATAATAGTTAACTGAATAATTAGCAAATTGTGTTTAAAGAAACTTAGTATAAAAATGAATACATTTACAATGAAATGCCCATTTACAGTCTGCAATCACATTGATTAATATATTTTATACTTCATTGTATTTATTTTAAGCATAATGTTGAAAGACTGTGAAAAAGGGGGGACTAACAACAGTTCAGAGGGATCTCGATCTTCTGCGATCATGCAATGTGTCCTGCAATCAGCAGTGTCTCAAAAGCCTCCAAGGTGGAAGAAGATACAAGAGAGAGATGAACAGTCATCTGTGGGGAAGAAACAACAAATGTAAACTTCATTTCCATAGGCTTAAAGCAGCACTATGACAGTGCCCAGGACCACCTTGAAAATGAGCTTGCTCAATGGTGTTTATGCCTGGTTAAATAAAGTTATTGATTGATTGATTATTATAACATTTCAAACATTTATCCATATAGTAATTTATGGTTTTAAACAGTCTGAGGCAAACAAAAGTAAATTAGTGTATTGAAACATCTGTAAGTATAAAATAAATACACATTCAAAGAAGGGGAGGGGCAAAAATATTGGAAACCATTAGGAGGCATTCATTAACTCCCAAGGGCATTATATGCCTTTTTATTGTTTTGGACCATTCAAGTTAAAAGAAAATATTCAATCATGAATATATCAGACAAGAAAAACAACATATTGATCAAAACCTGAAAAAGGGGGTTGCCGGGGGGGGGGGCAGCAACTATTTCTAATTAATTCCATTAAACAGGGTTTGCTGTACCAGTGTTCCCTAATACCTGATCATCTAACACCTTTCAATATGACATTAGTCCTATTACCAACTTTCCTTTGTGCTGGAATATGTTCAATGCCTCTGAATCTAACAGCATCTGATTTCAAATTGTGTACTGTTGAGAAGTGAACACCAACAGGTGTGTCTTCCCTGCCATTTTCAATAGCTCTAATGTGCTCTTGTATTCTTTGCTTCAAAGGTCTTGTGATACATCCTACATATATATTATTGCTGGTGCACCAGAATACATAAATAACAAAGGGAGTATTGCATGTTATACATTATTGAATTTTCACCATATTCTCAGGGTTTGCAGGCTGTATGAAAGTATTCCATTGAACTACAAATTTGCAAACATTGCAGAGCTTACACTTGTAGAATCCCATGGGGCATTTCGGTAACCATGTACCTTGATCCATACCAGTGACTTTTAATCTCCAATGAATAACCCTGTCTGCAATGTTTGTCCCCCTCTTAAATGAGACCCTGGGTTTTTCCTTCACAGCCTGACTCACTGTAGTATCACATCTAAGCATAGGCCAATTTTGATGTATTACATTTCCCAATTTCCCTGCTATATGGTTAAAGTCCCCCGTTTTTTGATTATGGATGTTTTTGTCTTCTTAAAGATCCCTTCTATTCAATGTGATTACTTCCATACTATATCGCCTGTCCAGAAATCTGGTCCTCAGTTCTGTGGTTTGCCCGAGAATTCTCATTACTTCTGCAATTTCATCAAATTCACAGCATCAGTCTGTAGGGAATGGAGTCCTTTAATTGGGGGGGTGGACATTGTCTGCCCTTAGTAATGAGTTAGTTGCAGTTCTCTTATTTGGTACTGAGTACAGTCCCTGGAACACTTGTAAATATAATATCCAAAAATTCACATTTACTCTCATCTGATGTAAACATAAACCTCATTATCATTCATTGCTATTAAGACAATCTGTGAATTTATGGATGTCACTTCCCCCCTCCCAAATGCACAGGCAGTCATCAATAAAGCGGTGCCATGCTTTTATGTTTTCATAGAAATGGTTTACATTTTTGTCATAGATTTTTAACATTTCAAACATCCCCCAAAACAAATTGGCATAACAGGATTCCATGCTGGCACCCATAGCCATACCACAGATCTGGAGAAAAAGTTATTATTAAATTCAAACACTTTGTGCATCAGAATAAAGTAAAGGGCTTCATTAATAAAATCTGTAGGAATATCCCATTTACTGTTTTCCATAAAGAATCTGCTTGTTCATTTCCCCAAATCATGTTGCACAGGGGTGTATAGAGACTCTATATATATCCCTATCTAGACAAAGTTCTATTGCCATACAGCATTTTTAAACTTTCTTAGTACTTCTCTAGAATCTTCTACATATGATGGCAATTCTATGACACAGTCTTGCAAAAAGAAATCAACACAGTGTCAAAGATTCTCTGTAATAGAGCCGTTGCCCAAAACAATTGGGAGTCCAGCTAGATTTTCAACATTTTTGTAGATTTTGAGCAATACATAAAACCCAGGGGTAACCGGGTGTTGATTCCATTAAAATCCAAATCCATCCTCTCTTATTAATGATTTTCAACTGCTCTGGTTGGAACTGTGAACAACTTTTTGTTGAAAGTCTGCATGGGATTGCTCAGAAGTTTATTATAGCTCTTATCATAATTTAACAGTTTATCATCAATGCTAATACACTGTTCCCTTTGCATGACAACCACATTTCCTCCTCTATCAGCAGATTTTATCACCCATTCCCGGTTTTCACTTAGTTCATGTAAGGCAAGGCATTCATTTTTAGTTAAACTGTGCCATCTAGAATTGGTGACAGTTTCAAAGAGTTCTAGTACCTGAGAGTTAACCACCCTCTTATGCTAAAACTGCAGTGTTAGTAGTGAAAGGAATAAAAGTTACCTTATTTCTGAATATAATTTTCCTAAATTTCTCAAAGTCTCCATCATTCAGTTTGATAACATCATGTTTTGCTGTAAAGTTAATGTTACCTTAAGCATTAAGTAAATCACTTAACTCACTCTCACAAATTACATCCAAATCTAACTGAGTGCTGGAAATATTAAGGCCATCACTGATGAGCGCTGCTGAAATTGCACCAATCAAGCAGTCCATGTCCACCGGTGCACTCACAATTGATTCCTCTGTGAACCCCATTGCGCTGTAATCCTGTTTTCTCTTCTCTTCAAAAATTACTGTATGTCTGATTTTCTGGAAAAATGTCCTTAAGTCCAAAATTTTCTTCAGCTAGGATTAATACTGTATGAATGTGTGAAACAGTTTGTTCACTCTGGAGAAACTTTTCTTTTACCCACCTCTTACCATATATAGAACATTTCTATTTTATATTTTAACTTGGAATATACCACATGTTTTAAATTTACTTAAGTGGGTATTAAGTCTAAAGGTCTTTCATTTAATTAAGAGTGTATTCTCATAATATAATCACTCATTCATTTGTAAGTGAAACTGTCTGGCCTCTCAAAGGATTCATCTTATCTGCCTCTCTTAACATTTTACCTTGGAGTGCTTCACAGATGCCAGCTGACTTAAACTGGTTCTATGCATTTAAACTTCAGTTATTTTTTAAAAAGGTGCTTTAAACCAATGAGAATTATTTCTGTTTTTTTACGTATGATCTGGGTGTTAATAGAATGAGATTTTCCAAACAACTGTCATAAGCTTCCAAGGAAGAACTTGATTGGTTTGAAAGCTTAAGCACTGTTTCCTTTTGTTACATCTATGTTGGTCCAATAAAAGGTATCAAACCATTTGTTTCTGGATCTGTTCTTACAAGGACCAATATGACAACTAACTAATTCTGTGTGTCCTCTCAAGTCCAAATGTATCTCAAATAAGTTCATCCTCAGTGTGGAAATGAAAGATACACCTTTTTGTCAAAACTGCAATTTGGGAATAATGCAGAGGAATCTGTGAGATGTTAACTATCGGTAGGGAGTCTTCTTCCCCGATCTCAGTTCTCTGTCTTCCTTGTTCAGCACCTCCTCTCTTTTCATGTCTTGTTCTTTTCTTTTTTGTGTGTTTTTGTCTAAATAATGGTTCTCCAGAATCTCTACTGGTTCCTGGTGTTAACTCCATTTGTTCTGAGTCCCTTGTATTAGTGTTCTTATTCCCTATTCCTTTGTGTGTCTGTTTGTTAGTGTTAAATCTCACTCTGCTCCCACTGCTGTTGTGACCTCTGTGACCCCTGCTCTTAGAGACAGCTGTCTACCCCACTTCAAAATATCACCCCTCAAGTAATCTTCCTCATCTCTTTTCAGCATTCTTTGTTTTTGTTCAATTATATCATTCTCATATTTAGCCAAACTTTGTTTCAGTGTAATATCTAGTTCATCATATTCTACATTGTAACAGTTTAGAGCACTCACAACCCCATTAGATGGATGCTGGAGACCAAGGTTTACTCACACAACATTTATTAAGTGCAGTTGCAGACACATGTCTCTGCCTGACATGTTTTGAACCTAATAGTTCTTTCTCAAAAGCAGCCTTTTCCTAGGGCACACGCTGTAGTTTGAGCAGATTCAGCATATGCTACTCTCTCTCTTTAAGTGAGACTGCTATATTGCATGTTTCTTCCAGCTCCTTGCTTAACTCCTCTGATTTCTTAATGTCAGCCTTAATCAATAATTTATTGAATGTTTCAGAGCAGAGACTTGTGACTTCTAGCTATTCTGTTTTAAATTTGAACTCATTTAAACCAGATGAGTGAACCACATTAATTTTTAAACCTCAGGGGGCTAGCTTCTTATCCAAATATCCCTCCAAAGTTATAATATCATAGTTCAAGTCAATTTCATTGTGTAGCAGCTGTTCAAGTTTCAAGAAAACTAATCTGATCTCACCTGGGGTGTGTGGAGTATCAGTTCCTGCAAGCCATTGCCTAACTCTCTGTTTTCTGTGATTAAGGTTTTCACTGTTCTCCTGCCTACAGCTTGTTTCTTCTCCTTCAATGTTCTGCACAGCCAATATAGTGTTATGCTTGTGCAACTGTGTTAGTTTGGTTTTGGCCATTCACACTCTCTATTCCAGAGGAATTACCACCCTGTAGGGGTATGGAAGGCAAGGAAACATCAGAGAGGGTTCCACCCCTAGAGGTGCCACGGGATAATTCCTGTGGCTAAGGGTACCTTAGGAATTCCCCTAAGGAGATAGTGCTGCTGCTGGAGGAGGAGGGGAGGATGGTGGGGCAAATAAAAACTGCTTCACAATGAGGGCTAGAGGAACTGCTTATATAGCTCAGGAAGTGGGAGTGGCTGGCTGCTTGGCCATTGAACTCCATGTTCAGCCTTTCTAATTCAATGTCCTGCACAGCCAGTATAATGTTATGCTTGTGCAACTGTGTTAGTTTGGGTCTGGCCATTCACACTCTCTATTCCAGATGAATTACCAATTTGTAGGGGTACAAAAGGCAAGGAACCCTTGGAGAAGGATCCACCCCAGAGGTGCCACAGGACAATTCCCAAGGCTAAAGGTACCTTAGTAATCCCAAAAGAAATGTAGTACAATTATATCCCAAAGAAGGAGGTGACATGAATCTTATGAGCAAGCAGTAACTGTGATGTAGGAGCAGTAACTGTAACATACTAGTAGAGAAGCATAGGCACTTTGATAATGTAATGTAATAAAATGCTCAGTTTGGTAATGTGATGAAATGCCCAGGCTTGTGCAGCATGATACAACTGGTTTGTGTTAAGAATTAGAAAATCCTCTAAGGAGAGAGGGAATGGCAGGACATCCTCCACTTCCATCCAACAGTGGAACCTACCTAAAGAAATTAGGGGACACTACCATGCTAACTAACAGCTATGACCTGAGGCAATGGAGGAGAGAAAAAAAACTATAAGTAGGAAATCTCTTGGGATCCAAGGCCTAGGTTGCCTTCCCTCCAGGCTTGGGATAGTTTAATTAGTGATGGCTCTGCAGCTGCAATTTGGAAAACCCAATTAAAGGGAGGTGGAAAATATCCTGATTTGGAGGATGGCTCTCACTCAAACCCTCTAGCAGGAATGCCATGGAAGGCTGAGAAAAAACTCTGCAACAATAGATGCAACCAAGGCAGAGGAGGAGAGCAATGACTGCTGAGGCACTCACCTGGCCTACCCATGCTAAACTCAAACCAGGTGAACCGGGGCAGTCATAGGGAGAGTGTGGTGAAGGTGCCTTGATAGGGAAACCACTAAAGTCAATGGATAACTGTTATAGTGGAACACTAGAGCCAAAGGAGAGCATTTTAACCACCCTTCACTGCTAGTCTTAAATTCTACACCAGGAGCTGCTGTCACATAGCAGGCAGCTAAAGCCAAGCCCGGGGCAAGGACATTCCTAGCTATGGACCAGGTGAGAAGCATCTCTCCCCAAGTTGGACAGGCTCAAGATGTAGACTAAATGCAGAGAGAGACCATCAGCTGCAGGAACCTCACACCAAGAATAGAATGGCAGGCATGCACCAGAAATTGATTGAGAGCTGAAAAGCTGGCAAGGTGAATAAGCACAGTGTGCTGAGATCATAATGAGCATTGAGTGCTGAGCCCTTGCAAGGTTGAATGCAGAATTGAGTGCAGCAGAATCCCAGAGGCTGAAGCCAAGGGGATAGCAGTAGGCATGAAGCAATGGTTTGCATAAGCAATGAGCAATGATTGTGTAAGCAAGCATGGACCTGCACGTAAGTCAGTAACAGAGTAAAAATAGGTGGACCTGCACATAGGTCTGCATAACATAGAAGCAATGAAACAGCACTGAATCATGGGGAAAGCCACCCAGGCATTGGAAAGCCAAATCAAGGTGACAAACTCTGAAGATTTCGGTGGCAAAGACAGGATTTAAAACAGAAATAATTAGCCACATGGGCCATAACCCCCCAAACACCTCCCAGTCCCCACCATAGGACAAACAAGGAAGCAATGGAAGGGCCAAGAACCACATGCAGATATTAAAGCTAGTTAATAGCCTCAGCAGGAGCTTTAGCTAACGTCAGAGTAGAACAGCAGTGTATAAAGGGAATAACAGGACTGAACTGTATAGCAAGGTTTAGAGCTTGAAGCAGGTATACAAACATAGAAGCAGCATCTGTATTGAATACACAGAGTTGCAAACTGCAATAAATGCAAAATAAAGGTAGTACAATACTCTGAAAGCAGCTGTCACAGGCAGTGCAATGAACGTAGCAATGAGGCAAGTTAAATGAGTTGGGCATGATTAAGCTGTATAGCCAGAGTTCAGTGTGATCCAGAATCAGGTGAAGGCAATTAAGTATGCAACATAGAAAGCAGCTATGGCTGAGCTGAACACACAGATAATGTTTGTAGTTGCACTGCAAGGAATTTGAGTGTTGTAACTGAAAGCAAGTAGTATGAACTCTGGAGTAGCAGTATGCCAGGATCTTAGAAACAAAGCCCCCCCCCAAAAAAACAAAAAACAAAACCAAAGACACACAAACACAGAAAACAGGAAACAAAGACAGAAGAAGCACATACAGCTGAAGGCAAAATACAAGCCAGAAACATGAAAAAAACCCAGAAATCCAGCAGACAAGCAGGAGCAGCTGGTGGGGGTGGATAGGCCCCAACCAGCTCAGAGGACAAACCGACAGAGCCTTCAGCTGCAAAGAAAAAGTGCTTCACAATGAGGCTGAAAGGAACTGCTTATATATCTCAGGAAGTGGGAGTGTCTGGCTGCTTGGCAATCGAACTCCAGGCATAGTCTTTCCAACTGTGCTTTCTCTTTTTGCATTGCTTATGTTCAAAACACTTAGCATTTTTTGAAGTTCATTTTCCGTTGAAGATGACAAGCACCAGTTCCAGTGAAAATTTGGTGCTGATAGATTCACTCCCTTCAACCACACAGGATGCCCCAGTTTCAGTGGTTTGAAAGCAACTCATAGATAGTCCCAGATGAGAAACCACAAATAGTCCAGGTTGGGAGGGGTGCAGGCAAGGCCTGCCAGCCCATATAACACAATATCCAGAGAAACGTGCACTCCAACAGAACAAAGAAAGAAAGAAAGAAAGCTGAAAACAGATGAGGAAGATTACCTGAGGGGTTATATTTGGAAGTGGGGCAAGCAGCGATCTAAGAGCAGGGGTTGCAGTTGTCACAGCAGCAGTGGTAGAGGCAGAAGTGGGAGCAGAGTGAGATTTAACTTTAACAAACAGGCACAAAAAGGAATAGGGAATAAGAACACCAATACAAGGGGCTCAGAACAAATGGAGTTAACACCAGGAACCAGTAGAGATTCTAGAGAGCCTTTTTTCAGACAAAAACACAAGAAACAGAAGAGAGCAAGACTTGGAAAGAGAGGAGGTACTAAACGAGGAAGACAGAAAAGTGAAATCAGGGAAAAAGACTCCCTACAGATAGTTAACATCTCAGGGACTCCTCTACATGATTCCCAAATTGCAGTTTTGAAAAAAAGGTTTATCTTTTATTCCCACACTGAGGATGAACATATTTGAGATGCATTTGGACTTGAGGAAATTCTTCTGGAAAATCAAACAAAGTATTTTTTGAAGAAAAGAGAAAACAAGATTACAGCACAATGGAATTCACAAAGGACACAATTGTGAGTGCACCAGAGGACATGGACCACTTGATTGGTACAATGTCAGCAGTGCCCATGAGTGATGGCCTCAACATTCCAGCACTCAGTTAGATCTGGATTTAATTGGTGAGGGTGAGGAAAGTGATTTACTTAATGCTCAAGGTAATATTAACTTTGCCACAAATCATGATGTTATCAAACTGAATGATGCAGACTTTGAGAAATTTTGGAAAATGATGTTCAGAAATAAGGAAACTTTTATTCCTTTCACTGCTAACACCGTAGTTTTAGTATATGAGAGAGTGGATCCCTCTCATGTGAGTGAACTCTTAGAATATGTCACCAATCCTAGCTGGCATAATTTACAATTAGCATTGCTGATAAACTGTTAAAAGATAATAATAGCTATAATAAACTTCTGAGCAATCCCATGCAGACTTTCAACAAACAGTTGTTCAAAATTCCATCTACAGCTGTTAACAATCACTACATAACAGGATGAATTTGGATTTTTATGGGATCGATACCCACTTATCCCTGGGTTTTAAATATTGCCAAAAATAAACACAAATCTTGAAAATCCGTCTGGATGCCCTATTGTTTCAGGCAATGGCTGTATTACAAAGAATCTTGGACACTTTGTGGACTATTTTTTGAAAGACTGTGTCATAGAAATGCCCTGATATGTGAAAGATTCTGGGGCTGCACTAAGAAAGTTTGAAAATGTTGTATGGCAAGAGAACTTTGGATAGGGATTGATATAGAACCCCTATACACCTCTACTTGACACAGGATAGGGGTAAGAGCATGCAGATTCTTTCTGGAAAACAGTAAAAGGGATATTTCTACAGAATTTATTATTGAAGCCCTTTACTTTATTCTGATGCACAACGTGTTTGAATTTAATAATAACCATTTTCTCCAGATATGTGGTATGGCTATGGATGCCAGCATGGCACCCAGTTATGCCAATTAGTTTTTGGGGATGTTTGAAATGCTACAAATCTATGACAAAAGTCTAAACCCTTTTTATGAAAACATAAAAGCATTGCACGGCTCTACTGATGACTGCCTGTGCATTTGGGAAGGGGAAAAAAGTGATATCCCTAAAATTAGATTGGCTTAAAAGCAAAGAATGGAACTTGAGGTTTCCATTTACATCAGATGAGACTAAACTTGAATTTTTTGATATTATATTTACAAGCTTTCCAGGGACTGTACTCAGTATCATGACATTTCATAAGAGAACTTCAACAAACTCATTACTAAGGGCAGACAATGCCCACTCCCACCACCAAAGAAAAGGACTCCATTCTGTAGGAACAGATGCTGCAAATTCGGTGAAACTGCAGCAATGATAAGGATTCTCAGAGGCAAGCCACAGAACTGTGGATCAGATTTCTGGACAGGGGATATAGCATGGAGGTAATCACAAATGCTGGACTGAGAGCAGATAAATTGAATAGAAGGGATCTTTTATAAGACAAAAACATCCATAATCAACATGGGGGAACTACATTGGAGGAAGACCCCATTACCTTCGCAACAAACTTTAACCATATAGCTGGTAAATTTGGGAAATGTAATACATGAAAATTGGCCTATCCTTTGATGTGATAGTACAGTGAGTCAGGCTGTGAAAGAAAAACCTAGAGTCTCATTTAAGAGGGGGTCAAACATTGCAGACAGAGTTGTTCATAGTAGACTAAAAGTCACTGGTATAGATCAAGGTACTTTGTCACTGAAATGCCCCATGGGATTCTTCAAGTACAAACTCTGCAATGTTTCCAAATTTGCAGCTGAAGGGAATATTTTCACACAATCTGCAAACCCTGAGAATATGGTGAAAATACAATGTATAACATGGGATACTTCCTTTGTTATTTATGTATTCTGGTACAACTAAAATAGCATATATGTAGGACATATCACAAGACCTTTGCAGCAAATAATGCAAGAGCACATTAGATCTATTGAAAATGGCTGGGAAGACACGCCTGTTGGTGTTAACTTCTCAACAGCACACAATTCGAAATCAGATGCTCTTAGCTTCACAGAAATTGAACATATTCCAGCCCAAAGGAAAGGGGGTAACAGGACTAATGTAGTTCATAAAAAGGAAAGCTTTTGTATCTTCACACTGAAAGGTGTTAGATGAGCAGGTCTCAATGAACATTAGGACATCAAACCCTATTTAATGGAATGAATTAGAAATAGTTCCTGCCCCCCCTTTGCCAACCCCCTTTTTTTCAGGTTTTGATCTATATGATGTTTTTCTTGTCTGATATATTTATAGCTAAATAACATTTTTTTATTTCAATGATCCAAAACAATATAAAGGCATCTACCACCCTTGGGAGTGACTGAATGTCTCCTAATGGTTTCCCATATTTTTGCACTCCCCCTCTTTTTTTTTGAATTTGTATTTATGTTATGCTTAGAGATACTAATTTTTTTTTTGTTTGCTTTTGGAATGTTTAAAAATATAAATTACTAGTGGATAAATGTTTAAAATGTTATAATAAGCAATGTAATAGTGCTGATTTAAGCCTATGGAAATGAAGTTTACTGTACATTTATTGTTTCTTCCCCACGGATGACTGCTCACCTCTCTCTTGTATCTTCTTCCACCTTGGAGTCTTTTGAGACACTGCTGATTGCAGGGCATGTTACATGATCACAGAAAATCAAGATTCCTCTGAACTGCTATGATAGTCCCCCCTTTTCACAGTATTTCAACATTAAGTTTAAAATAAACACAATGAAGTATAACATATATTAATCAATGTGATTGCAGACTGTAAATGGGCATTTCATTGTAAATATATGCCTTTTTATACTAAGTTTCTTTAAACACAATTTGCTAATTATTCAGTTAAGCATTATTGGTTTGTTTGCTAATGGGGTACAGGTATATGTATGTCATGTGTTCTCCTCACATCCACACCCCCGATGAAGGGTTTTCTGACCCCAAGAGATGGGGCATTGTGGCAGTGGAATGGTCTGTGCACACTTACTAAATTGCTAAAAAAAGTACTTGAATGGTGACCATGTTGTGAGTGCTGCCCTTTCTACTTCAGCTTTGTTGAATTGCAGGTTTCTCTCGATATTGTGTTATATGGGCTGGCAACCCTTACCTGTTCCCCTATGAAACTGGGCTATTCACTGTTTCTCATCTGGGACTTGATGTTGAATTCACCCAAGAGGATTAGCTCACATGCAGAGCAGTGTGAGAAGAGTGGAGACTGAGTCCATTAGAGATGAGGAGAAATTTCTCAGTTAGTCTTAGAAAACACCAATAAAAATGGATAGTGAGGATGGAAAGGAGAATTTAGATAGCAGAAACTCATAGGAGATGGGTGTAGCCTCCCTGTGAGTGACGGTGCAGGAGAGGTTTTATCAGACATATAGGCATCTGCATCTCCTAGTTCAAGTTTACCCCTATCCTGCCCAAAGAGGTGGTAGTCTAGAATGGTCAAGCTGGAATCAGGAATCTAGGAAAAGAGCCAGGATTCTGCGACACAGAGGATGTCTGGAGAGTGACAAGATCCAGTTTACAGAGGAGGCTCCTGGTATTAGGGTGGAAACTTTGAACACTAAGGACTTGAGGAATGGGGGTGACAATGGTTGAGTTTTACATCATTGGCAAGGAGGAGAAGCAGAGTGAGGAGGCAAAGAATGGGGTAGGATTCATGTCCACTTCACCAGGGAGGGGAATGAATAGGGAAGGGACAGTATGGAACAGAGGAGGAGCTCCAGCTAAATAAGGGGGAAGGAAAGAAGGAGAATAGGATGGAGGGGAAAGGAGTGGAGGGGAGAACAGAGGGGGAGTGAAGGGGAAGGAAAGATGAGGGGAGGTGGGGGCAGGTCTAATACAGACTAATTAGTGTTTATGCTCCTCAAAGTAAGACAGATCACATAGATTGGTGGACATTAACTCAAACTTATTTCGACATACTATAGTGGAAGAAGTCCTGAATATGAAGCATTGGGGTATGAAGACAGAAAACCTTTTCATGATACTCTTTTTCTGAAGGAAATAACAACTGCTGCTGGTTTAAGAGATGCCTATAAGTCTCTTCGTATAGAGTGGGTTGTACATACTTTAGAGATTGATACTGTATGTACAAGAATACATTTTGTGTTTGTTTTCCAGCAAGTGATGACACTGTAAATAGGGCAGCTGTACACCCCATCAAAGTTCCAGTCCATATGTTGCATGGCATAGCTTTAGACACCTCAAAGGGATGCAACTGGGGTTGGTTACTGGAAATTAAACCCCAAACTTTGGGAGCAGGAGTTAATTTTGGATGGGCTTGGGGAGTTGTTATGGGCCCAAGAATTTATATTATGTTTAGAACATAAGAACGTAAGAATGTGTCAGCAGATGGGGACCGCATGGCCCATCTAGTCTGCCCATTCGACTACTCCAACCCTGGTAGATTAATATTTTCAGTATCCCACAATGTTTATCCCAAGACAGCTTGAATCCCCTGACTGTCTTTGCTTCCACCACCTCCTGTGGGAGTCTGTTCCAAGGCTCAGCCACCCTCTCTATCAAGAAGTATTTCTTGATGTTAGTCCTAAACAACCCTCCCTTCAGGTGACTGCTATGGCCTCTAGTTTGTACTTCATTTTCTTGGAAGTGGCTCTGATCCTGTATTGCATTTGTTCCCCTGAGGTATGTAAATGTTTCTATCATGTCTCCCCTGTTCCTTCTCTGTTCCAGAGAGTACATGTTTAATCTCCTGAGTCTTTCCTCATAGGGTTCATGGTGAAGACCTTGAACCATCTTTATGGTTCTTCTTTGCACTGTCTCTAACTGGTCTATATCCTTTTTTAGGTGAGGTCTCCAGAACTGAATGCAGTACTCCAGGTGAGGCCTCATCAAGGTTCTGTACAGTGGTGTCATCACTTTGAGTTTTCTGTTTGAGATACCTCTGCCTATGCATCTGAGGATGGGACATGCTTTTAGAGCCATCATTTTATGCTCTTTCCCCACCTTCAGATCACTGGAAATCATGACCCCAAGGTCCATTTCTAAGCTGGTGACAGTTAATTGTTCTCCCCTTATAGTGTACTCTTTTTCTGGGTTTCTTTTCCCGAGGTGTATAAACTTACATTTGTTGGAGCTGAACTTCATCTGTCAAGTTCTAGACCATGCTTCCAACTTTTATAGATCTGATTCCAAACCTGAGGCATCCTTTTGTGTGTCTACTCTGTTGCAGAGCTTTGTGTTGTCTGTGAACAGGCATACCTTTCTCTCCAATCCATCCACAATGTCACTGATGAATATGTTGAAGAGGACTGGTCCCAGCACTAATCCCTGTGGGACATCACTAGTTACTCTTCCATCCTGTGACAGAGTGCCATTTATCATTACATTCTGAGTTCTGTCCTGAATCCAGTTCCTTACCCAGTTTACAATTTCATCAGCTACCCCTGCACCCTACAGCTTGTTAATGAGCTTCCTGTGGGGGACAGAGTCAAAGGACCACCCTGATCCACTATTTTTGTTGCCCAAAGAACTACAGCATGTTTGTCTGGCATGAACGTCCATTTGTAAAGCCATGCTGCTTTGGGTCAAGCCTCCTGCTGTTTTGTAGGTATGTCACTATCCTCTTCTTTAGTATTGATTCCATAATTTTCCCAACAATAGAGGTAAGGCTGACTGGGTGGCAGTTCCTTGCCTCTTCTTTACTTCTACTCTTGTGCAAGGGTACCACAGTGGTCTTCTTCCAGTCTTCTGGCACTTTACCACTCTCCAGTGATTTGTTGAAGAGTTCTGCCAGAGGAGCAGCACATTCTTCCCTTAGCTCCTTTAGTATTTGTGGATAGATTTCATTTAGACCCATGGTTTTGTCAGTTTTTAGCTCATTTAGCTCCTAGAGGATTCTCTCCTTGGTGAAGGGACTCATGTTTGTCTCCATGTTCTTGCCTTCCTGTCTGCTCACTGTTGGTCTGCTTCCATTTTCTTCCTGCATAAATATGGAGCAGAAATTTTTATTCAAAATTTCTGCTTTTTTTATCATCCTTTTCCATGTGTTGACCTTCTTTAGTTCTTAGTCGAACTAGTCCCCCCTTGGATTTTCTCTTTTCCCTAATGTATCTATAAAAGGTCTTGTTGCCTCTATTTATTCCCTCAGCAATTCTCTCCACTGTTTGTGCTTTTGACACTCAGATTACTTTGCCGGCCTCTTTAAGCTTAGCCCTATATTCCTCTCCATCACTTACCTTGTACTTCTATATATGAAAATATAGTGGTTTGGTGGTAGGAACCAAAGGGTGGACCCGAAAGATTATTTCCTACAAGTGGGTAGAAGGCAAGGAAGAGAGACTTGTTTTAGTCACCAAGATTTGAGGAACCAATTATATAATGGATGACAGCACAAAATAAACAACTGGAAAGATGTTCAGAAGCAAATCAAGCAAGTGAAAGGGACACTGTCAACCCCATAGGCTGTAAAGTGTTTCTAGTTTAAAAAAACACATTTAATAAATGGTCACATTTTGTAGATGGAGGTGGGCAAAGTTAGAAAATGTCACTTCACAGAGAAATCTGTGACTTTAACTGAATTCTCAAAGTTCTCCTTTAAGGTGAATTTCTACTTCATCTTAAAGGAGAACTACACTGAACCTGTAAGTAATTTTTTCTAGTAGATGCTTTTTTTCAGATATTTGATCCCTTTCTTTTTCTGTTTCATCTTTACTGGCCTTTTAGTAAGCAAAGAGGGTGTTTCTGACCAACACACTGCTGGTAAATGCCATTTTAGAATGCTATGATGTAGATTACATTCCCTTTGGACCACAGACTCCCAGAGTAGAACATAAATGCATTGTGAAAACAATGTAAGTTCTGTAACAGGGACGTAAAGTACATCTTATAGTTCCAAAATGGTACTGCCCACAACTGTGTAAAGAAGAAATGCATAGTGTATTTACTACAGGGCCAGAACACATGGCTAAAACAGAATGTGAACCTTTATCAGAAAGACAGCTCCTACAGAAAACACAAGCTTGCAGATTCAAGGCAGTTCTCCATTAAAGCAGGACTTTGTGAACGGCAAAATTGCAAACTTCACCTGCAAATTTTGGCTTTAAGGTAAAGTTTGCAAGGATCCAGTGGACTGAAGGTCATATGCTACGGCAATGAGCTGTATTGCTATGTGTAGGTTGAATTCAGCAGTGTGCGGAAGAGACAGTTGGTGTTATCTATGCACTGTATCTTTGTGCTTAAAACCCTTTGGCAAGCATTTAAAACATGCAGTGTTTTACAATTAATAGGTTCACAGGTTCATAGGAAGAGTACGTGATCGAGGGACAAGCCCATTTTGATTATGCCACCTACCCTAGGTGGAATTCGTATTTCAGTTCATCCATGTACAAATCAAGCTTTAGTTTAAATTGTGTTAAATTATCACTATACACAACTTCATGTGGGAGGGAGTTCCATATTGTAATTATCCTCTGTGTAAAGAAATGATTTCTCTTTGAGGTCATATTTATATTGGCCTTTAATTCAGATTGTGTGATCTAGTTATACAAGCTGAAGGATGCCAGTCCAGATAAATGGCTTCAAATAGAAATTCATCTTTCATAGCCCTGTAGAGTAATCATAGGTCTTCTCTCAATGAACGATATTCTATAGAGAAGAGCTTTACTGTTTTTAATCTTTCTTTGTAAGATAGGGGGCTCATATCAGTGATATGCTTAGTGGATCTTCTTTGAACTCTTTCCCTGGATCGTCTGTCTTGAATTAAATGTCTACTGTGCCTTGTGCCTCTAGATCACCAATTATTTGTGGTATTTTTTGCGATTTAGTTAGTTTAAAGTTGTAGTTTCATTTTCTGTATTGTGTAGTGAGGCAGTACTGTGGTGGGAGGGAAGGGGAGCTTAACTGCAAAAGATTCCAGCAAGAAAAAGTCTGGTTAGGCAACCTTTTCTGTCTTAGCAGCTGTACTACTACTGTTGTAGTCAGTGTTTTGTTTGATTTTGTCCTCCTTATTTTCTTTGTTTTTTAATTCTAGTTCTGTACAACAGTTAGGTATGTTTTACTGAATGATGTTTGTCACTGTAGTTTGACTATACTGAGTTTATGTTTATTTATTGATTGATGTTAGTGGTTTTTCATTACACAGTAACATTACTATAATTACCTGATTTGTTGCTTCATTTGTGTGTCCCCTTAGTTTCCGAAATCCTTTTTGTACATTGTTTGTGTAAAAAAAAAGGAAAAAAAATGGCAGCAGTACTGGTGCTGCTCTTGATGCTGGTTCAGGAGGAGCTTGAACTTCAACAGAGGGTGTCACTATTTCCACAGGGTGTGCTCATCACCACACCATGATACCAAAACTTCCTTTAAGCCATCCACAAACTGTTGTCAGAAAGGATGGGCCACTGCCTCCACCGCTCGCACTTGCCTTTTCTCTCTGTTTTTCCTCTCTCTCAGCCTAGTAATTTGCCATGAGATGAGTCCCCTGGCACCCAGTACCCATGTGGGTCCCTGCTTGCCACAGGGGATACATTCACTGCATAGGTTTCAAGTGACTACACTAAACCTAACCCTAACCCTAACCCATATGTCCAGTTGGATAACATTGCACCTTTAACAATCCATAATGCTGTCAGTCTCTGGAGTTAAGGGGCACTCCATATATCCAAACAAAGGCTCAATAAGTACTACAATAGTAATGCATAGTAGCCCTGGAAATATTAATGTGCTATGCACAGCTCCTCAAAATTACCTCACAGTGTCAACATGGTGCTAAATCTAAAATTTAAGTATGATAATCATCATAAATGCATTACATGTGCATCTTCTCTTGGACTAGGCTTGGCAGTGGGATGGAAAAGGGGGTGGGGTAGCTGCAAACTAGAGGTGCTAGCTGCACATTCGAGCAGACTTAGATAGACTGGATGGTCTGTTTCTGCTGGCACATTTGTATGTTCGTATGATTACAATCATACCAAGTTTCAGACAAATTCAACAAAAACTGACTGAGTTATGCCTAAAAAAATGAAAAGAGTTGTTGGTAGAAGTGCGGTGGTGGCTATCATGTTGCCAAATTTTTCTCTGACACACCTGTGGCATTCATGCTGGAGGGTGCTGGGAGAGGTGGCACTAAGAAGATTAGTCAGAGAGGCAGGAAAATCTCTGGCTCAGGAACAGTGGTCAAGGAGGAGGTTGTTGCTGTCCCCTTGACTGCTGGTGGTGTCGAGGCACTGAGCCTGATTTGAACAGGTCCCTAGTATGGCTATATGGTCCTTTGACCAAACAGCTGCTAGCTCCTTTCTGTGCATTATAGCACACTGGGCACAGGTAACTGGGGTAGTATTCAACTCTGGATGGGAGAAAACTTGTACTAAGCCCAATTGCAATGACAGCAACCATCTGGGTATTTTCTAGCATGTCAAACTGGCAGAGAAGAGAGTAATTGGATCACAGACACAGGTCACAAAATATTAGACTTGCGCCTGACGGAGATTGATGAATGGACGCAGTTTATGGTGGTGGTATCAGAGGGGGTGGGGATGGCACAGGGTTCTCAAGCTACTGCTGAGTGGGGAAGACAGGGGACTGCTGACCTTGAGACTTTTGTGTATCAGAAGCTTCATTTTGACTCAACTTTGCCTTGGTGTACCCCAAGGAGAAGTTACAGGTGAAGTTGCAATGCAAAGTTACCAATGGTGAATTTCCTGTTAAACAGAAAAAAACTTTGTGAAATTATCTGCAGAGTTGAATTTTGCAACTTCGCTTTAACTTTGCCAGCAAATTAAAACTGCACAACATCTCTATTTGTAGAGATTGCTGAGGTAGCTGGTAATTTGATTCTAGTTTCTTTTTCCTTTTAAAAGTGAAAAATAGATTGTCCATCATACTGGTGTTACAACACAAAATGGGTTTGTTTACATTCCTTGATTAACTCCCACTGCATCTTTCCAACACTTGAGAACATCCCTAACATAGCCTAGCCACTTATGGTGCAGTGGAAGGAGAGAAGACTACTGTATCATGAGTAAATGAACTGTTTGGGGGATGTTTCTAATGTTCAGGAAGTATGCAATATAAGATGATTAAGGATTTGAGACAAAACAAGAATGGGTATAATTAAAAACAACCAGCAACATCAATGCATTTTAGAGAAGGTAAGCAATCATAAAATGTGGGTTTTGGACTGGAAACACAGAAACATAGAATTTGACAGCAGATAAGGACCACTTGGCCCATCCAGTCTGCCCTTTTCTCCCTACCTACACTATTACATCAGACAGTGCCTGATCTAAACCTCTTTCTCCCTCCCTCCTTCCTTTAAACTATGATTCCTTTGTACTTATCTCATGTATTTTTGAACCCCACCACTTTTTTGGCCCCCACCACCGCCACTGGAAGGCTATTGCAGGAATCCACCACTCTTTCTATGAAGAAGTCCTCACATCTCTCCTGAATCTACCCCTTCCAGCTTCATAGCATGTCCCCTTTTCTTGATCACCTTTTCTTTTGAAAAATACTCCCCTCCTGTACCTTATTTACTCCCATGAAGTATTTAATGGTCTGTATCATATCACCTCTCTACCTCCTCTGTTCCAAGGAGTACATATTGAGGTCCTTTAGTCTCTCCTCATAGGGTTTTTGATGCAGACCCTGCACCATTTTAGTTGCCCTCCTTTGGACCACCTCCACTCTGTCTATGTCCATCCAGAGATGTGGTCTCTAGAACTGGACACAATACTCTAGGTGAGGTCTTACCAGTAATCTATACAGAGGCAACACCACCTTTCTGCTTGTGATACCCCTCCCTATGTACCCCAGCATCCCACTTGTCCCACTTGCCATCAGTACTGCCTTGTCACACTGCCTGACCACATTTAGGCCATCTGATATGATTACCCTTGGTGTATTTCCTGTTTGGTAGTCATCAATACCTCTCCAGCCATCGTTGGACCTGGACTGCCTCACCAACAACAGACTGGTCTCAAACCTCCTGTTTTAGGGAAGGTTTTAGAGAAAGCAGAGGCTGGTTAGCTTGAGACTCATCTCTTTTCCTCTGCCATTTTTGAGTGATTCCAGTCCAGATTTGTACCTGGGCATAGTACAGAGACTGAAACTGTCCACAAAGAGCTTTACTGTGAATCAACATTCCTGGCTGATGCTGCTCCACGAGTGAGATGGCCAGACTCCACAGAGGCAAATCTAAGAAAGCAGATTGTGGAGCACAAAATGAAGGGCAGGCCCTCAAATAAGGTTTAAAGTAAAGATTTTACTGTTCCATGAGTTCTCAAAAAGTTACAGCAAGTGCAGGTGGGGTAAACTTAGGTTGTAGCAAAACCCCTAGCACCTCGACTCCAAGAGTCTTCAAGGGGGTGGGGCTACTAAGGCAAACACATCCTTAAGTGCAATTAGTAACATAATTGATACAAAATTACTTAAAGTGAAAGCATACAAAGTTAAGTTTCTGCTAATTGATACAGTGCACTAATAATCACAAACTAAACTTCATTGCTCGAGCTATACACATTACATACAATTGTGCCTAGGTACTGTACAAATATAATCTAAACTTTAAGAAATATTTTTAGAAAAATAAGAAATTTTACAAAAGACACTACCACATCCAATCAAGTGAAATTCTGGGTCAGATGAGTATCAAGGCTACAAAAATCAGAACTCCATAAGGCAAATACTGGGTAGGAAGGAGCCCATAACGATTGGTATGCTGTATCTGCAAAAGAAATACCACATAAAATATTTTTTTTTCAGAAGTGAGTCAAATAGTGGGAAAAAATTACAATGAAGCTAAGAACTAAATGTCTGTTACTTTCTTAAGATCCAAAATGCGTGTAAATCTAATTAGTACATCATTTTATAATCAGTCTAAGACTAAATGTCACTTAATTCATTGGGATCCAAAATGCATTCAGATGAAACCAGTACGTGTTATAATACTTATAAGAAAGAAATCTTTTCTGCTGACCACACTTATTTTAAGAATGGATTCAGGTTCCAATTATTGTTAAGCCCTCTGGTTTTACGCTGTTAAACTTAAAAATCCACATGCTTTTATTTTTGAGTAGCTTAGCAGCTCTGTCACCTCCTATTGGTTCAGTTTTATCCAATCTATACCCATAAATTTTAAGCAATCTGGAGATGAATTATGGTGTGCTGCAAAGTGTGTGCCTACAGGGGTGTCATAGATCTTACATGTTCCTGCAGGTGTTATTTAAGTGGTCTTACAGTTTTACTTCTGTATATAAGGTTGCACTCACACCAAAGCATATGCACAACACATGGAGTATCACAGGTAATTCAATCCTGAACTCTCACAATACACTCTGGGTGCTGAGGATTTGTAAAAAGAGTTGTTCTCAGTAGCAAACTGCAAATGTTGTATCTCTTACATTTGTAAAAGCCTTGTGGTCTCCATGGGAACCAGCCAGATAAATTTTTCTTCTCTTCAGTAGCTAGTCTCGAATGTACCAAAGTGTCCATAATGTTTTTAGCTCTACGGAATGTCATCCGTGGTCTGAGTCCCACAGCACTGCTCACCATGTTATCACTCAGCAAGATAGGCCAGTTTTTAAAAAAAATATTACCTTTCTGTCCTGCTAAGTGATTGTATTCCGTAATAAAGGTACATGGCGTGCTGTGTGACTGAACTTGGCCTCCAGGTGAATTAGGGAACTTCTGGGGACTTTTTCCACCCTTTATTTGGATTTAAGTAGTGAGTCATGATCATAACCCCCTATCCCTGGAGCATTCTATTAGGTAATTTGCTTGTACATTAAAATCAGACTATTTGCTACAAACTCTTTAATCTAAGTAACTGGCTATAGGGGATTCATGTCCTTAGACTCACTGGATAGGCACTGTCTGAATGTAGGACTGAACTGGTTGCTGTCAGTTTCCTAAATGTTTTAGAATTTATGGTAAATCCTGGTGCATCATCCATTTCGACATACAGACTTAGATCTAAAAAATTAAGACAGACCAGGTCCAGCTGGTATGTAAATCTAATATTCAGGTCATTAGTATGTCACCAATTCATGAAGTCTGCTACTCCATCTTGATCTCCATCCCATATACAAATGATGTCATCAATAAAATGTAGCCAGTGTTTTATCTTGGTAAAATGAGAATTTTTAAAGGGTTTAGTACAGTCTTATATTCCCATTTACCTAAAAATAGATTAGCATAACTCGGGGCCATTGCTGCACCCATGGCAATCCCACAACACTGTTCAAAATGTTTCCCTTAAAATGCAAAACTATTATGTTTCAGTATGAATTCTTAGGCATCCATTATAAATTTCAAAGGCACATCCTCATCCTCTGGGTAGTTGTTCAAAAAATATATTCTGTCACTGCCAGGCCTGGTTCATGGAGTATTGCAGTGTAGAGAGACTCTACATCAGTACCCAGCCACTTATAGTTTTCTTCCCATTTTACTAATGCTAATTTAGTCAAAAGATTAGTTGTGTCTCTAATGTGTGAGTCCACATTATTGACATCATATAGCAAAAACACATCTACAAATTTCCCCAGATTTTGTGTTGGAGATTTGACCCCTAAAACAATCGGCCTACCTGGTGGCATCTCCCTATCCTTGTGTATCTTAGGTAATATACCTGGTCAGCATTTGCCTTATGGAGTTCTGATTTTTACTTTCACTTGTGTGCATGCGCAAGGAACATTTTGGGAGAGTAGCACACTTTGGAGGTGTGCCTCTCCATCAATCACTGCTTCCTTGAGCAGGCATGGCGTGTCTACCAATGGGTGCGAGGACTCTATGTGACAGTGGTGTTCCTCTGCTTCAAGGAAGCGCGGCTGCCATACTGAGCACAGCGTCACGCTGTCCCCCCAAATCCACGAGCCCCCCACGGCGTCCGCCACCCCAAAGCTTTGGTGCCATGCTGGGAGCCCACCCCAGTGTGGCGCAAGCATTGTTGCTGACAGAGGTGCCCAATCCCGTCGGCTCCATGGCCCCAAAGCCATCCATAACACTTGTGCTGGGAGCCCCACCCAGCATGGCTTGATCACTGTGTTTGCCAACGGGGTGCCTAATCCCCGCTGGCTCCTCGCCCCCTCATTCAGCCATCTTTTGCCATGCTGGGAGCCCACCCCAGTGTGGCAAATGTCCCACGTCATCGTTTTTTGTTTTTAAAACCTGTAAAATAAAAACGGTCCCACGGCGGGTCTCCCAGCACCCCCTCCCACAACCCGCACCCAGCCACTGCGCACCCAGCCTCCCCACACACCCCCACCCCAAACTTACCTCCAGACTCTGGCGCGATGATCTTCGGTGGACAAGGAACACATCCGCACTCTTCAAAGGCGACCCCGAACTGAGGAAATGCCGGTAAGCTGTATAATGGGCTAGATAGGGGTTTCAACTTTGCTGCATATCTCAGTCATTTTTTGGAATTTTTGCACCAAATTTTCAACATGGGGTTTTGGGACCCCTTCTCATGAATGATGTCACTGTCATGGCGTTATTTGGGCCCAAAGGGTGATTTCGCAGGCACTGCGCAGTCTGCGTGAAATCACCCTTTGGGCGACTTACCATGACAGTGACAACATTCATGAAAGAGTAAAACATATTGAAATGGTGCAAAATTAAACAAATGACTGTTTTACGAGCGTGCGTTGCGCAGTTCCTACGCAGGCTTGTAAGTTCGTGATTTATCAATATTTTCACTCCAGATTTTCAACATTGCCATTTTATCACACCTTCTTATGAGCTGTACAGCTGTCATTTTTCACATCTTACCCAAACGTGTTTCCGCCCATGTAGCGCACAATGGCACAGTCGGTGTGTGAAATCAATGTATGGGACACATTAAGAAAATCACAGTGACACTGTTCATGAGCAGAGGTCATGAAATGGCTGTGTTGAAAATTTGGTGAAAAAATTCCTAAAAATGACTGTTTTATGAGCATGCATTGCGCAGTTCCTACGCATGCTTGTACGTTTCCGAATTTTCAATATTTGCACTCCAGATTTTCAACATTGCCATTTTACCACATCTCCTTATGAGCACTGCAGCTGTCATTTTTCACATCTTGCACAAAATGTGTTTCCGTGCATGTGGCGCACAATGTGCACAGTCGATTGTCTTGCGAACTCAGTGTATGGGACACATTAAGAAAATCACAGTGTCACTGTTCATGAGCAGAGATCTTAAAATGGCTATGTTGAAAATTTGGCAAAAAATTCCTACAAATAACTGTTTTACGAGTGTTCGTTGTGCAGTTCCTATGCACGCTTGTAAGTTTGCGAATTTCCAATATTTTCACTCCAGATTTTCAACATTGCCATTTTACCACACCCCCTTATGAGCAGTACAGCTGTCATTTTTCACATCCTGCCCAAAACGTCTTTCCGCCCATGTAGTGCACAATGGCACAGTCGGTGTGCAAAATCAATGTATGGGACACAGTAAGAAAATCACAGTAAGAAAATCACAGTGACATAGTTCTGGAGACCCAATCTCTGCAAAGACATAGACAGGATGGAAGCTGTCCAGAGGAGGGCAACTAAAATGGTGCAGGGTCTGCACCGGAGGACATATGAAGAGAGACTTAAGGAGCTTAATATGTATAGCCTCGAGGAAAGGAGGGAGAGGAGGGACATGATAGAAACTTTCAAGTACCTCAAGGGAATCAACAAAGTCCAAGAGGGTAGCATCTTTCAAAAAAAGAGGTGTGCAAGAACAATAGGGCACAATTTGAAGATAGAGGGGGCAGCTCAGAGGTAATTTAAGGAAGTATTTTTTCACAGAGAGGGTTGTGGATGCATGGAATGGCCTTCCGGAGGAGGTTGTGGAGTCAAAATCAGTGGTGGAATTCAAGCATGCATGGGATAGTCATAAGGCAATTCTGGGGGGTGGGGGTAGGAAGAAGTAGGCTGCTGGTTAACTAGGATCTGCAGCTTATCCAGTAGGTAGGGAAATGGGCAGACTGGGTGGGCCAAGCGGTCCTTATCTGCCGTCAAATTCTATGTTTCTATGTTTCTATGTTTCTATGACACTGTTCATTAGCAGAGGTTTTAAAATGGCAATGTTAAAAATTTGGTGAAAAATTCCTAAAATGACTGTTTTCGAGTGTGCGTTGCGCAGTTCCTCATGCACTTCGTAAGTTCTTAATTTTCAATATTTTCACTCCAGATTTTCACCATTGCTATTTCCACACCTCCTCATGAGCAGTATAGCTGTCATTTTCACATCCTGCCCAAAGCGTGTTTCATGCATGGCGCACAATGGCGCTAGTCCGTGTCTTGAACTTAATGTATGGGACACATTAAGAAAATCACAGTGACACTGTTCATGAGCAGAGGTCTTAAAATGGCTGTGCTGAAAATTTGGTGACAAAATTCCTAGAAATGACTGTTTTACGAGTGTTCATTGTGCAGTTCCTATGCACGCTCGTAAGTTTGCGAATTTTCAATATTTTCACTCCACATTTTCAACATTGCCATTTTACCACACCTCCTTATGAGCACTGCAGCTGTCATTTTTCACATCTTGCCCAAAACGTGTTTCTGCCCATGTAGCGCACAATGGCACAGTCACTGTGTGAACTCAGTGTATGGGACACATTAAGAAAATCACAGTGACACTGTTCATGAGCAGAGGTCTTAAAATGGCTGTGTTGAAAATTTGGTGACAAAATTCCTAGAAATGACTGTTTTACGAGTGTTCATTGTGCAGTTCCTATGCACGCTCGTAAGTTTGCGAATTTTCAATATTTTCACTCCACATTTTCAACATTGCCATTTTACCACACCTCCTTATGAGCACTGCAGCTGTCATTTTTCACATCTTGCCCAAAATGTGTTTCCGCCCATGTAGTGCACAATGGCGCAGTTGGTGTGCAAAATCAATGTATGGCACACAGTAAGACAATCACAGTGACACTGTTCATTAGCAGAGGTTTTAAAATGCCAATGTTGACAATTTGGTGAAAAAATTCCTAACAATGACTATTTTACGAGCGTGCATTGCACAGTTCCCACGCACGCTCCTAGGTTTGTGAATTTTCAATATTTCCACTCCAGATTTTCAACATTGCCATTTTACCACACTTCCTTATGAGCAGTACAGCTGTCATTTTTCACATCCTGCCCAAAACGTGTTTCCGCCTATGTAGCTCACAATGGGGGTAACAAAAAGGTCATGCTGACAATTTATTGTGCAAATACCAGCAATCGCACAGATCATTAGGGTACAGCACCATACATGCCAAACACCACTGCAAATACCTGCAAGCGAACGTTCGGCATTGACAAATGCTTGTTGTAGCCTTGATGCTCATCAGACCTAGAATTTCACTTGATTGGATGTGGCAGTGTCTTTTGTAAAATGTCTTATTTTTCTAAAAATACTTCTTAAAGTTTAGATTATATTTATACAATACCTAGGCACAATTGTATGTAATGTGTATAGCTCACAAAATGAAGTTTAGTGTGTGATTATTAGTGCACTGTATCAGTTAGCAAAACTTAACATTGTAGGCTTTCACTTTAAGAAATTTTGTAACAATGATGTTACTAAGTGTACTTAAAGATGTGTTTGCCTTAGTAGCCCCACCCTCTTGCAGACACTTGGAGTAGAGACACTAGGGGTTTTGCTATGACCTAAGTTTATCTAGCCTGCACTTGCTGTTACTTTTTGAGCACTCATGGAACAGTAAAATCTTTATTTTAAATCGTATTTGAGTGCCAGTCCTTTATTTTGTGCTCCACAACCTGCTTGTTAGGATTAGTACGGAGACTGCCCTGGTGAGGGTGTCTAATGATCTCCTCAGAGAGAGGGATAGGGGAGAGCGATCTATTCATGTTCTCCTCGATCTCTTCCTGTGGTGTTTGACACTGTGGATCATGAGGTGTTGGATCGCCTGTGGAACTGGTGTGGACTAACTGGCAATGTCATCAGCTGGTTTAGGTCCTATCTCATTAACAGAATGCAAATGGTGGTGATGGGGTTATCCTCATCCATCCCGATGCCCCTGTGCTTTGGAGTTCTGCAGGGTTCAGTCTTATTGCCTTTCTTGTTCACGGTGTATATGCTGCTCTTGGGAGATGTTACGAGGTGGTATGGCTTGGGTTTTCATTGCTATGCCAATGACACCCAGCTATACCTGTCTTGTGCACATGGGAGTCAGATGGCAATTTCTGTGTTTAACACCTTCCTGGCCGAGATCCAGGACTAGATGACTCGAAACTGGTTACTACTCAATTCAGACAAGATGGATGTACTGATGGTGGAGCCGGGTCATCGGTGAGATGGAGGGGTGCTGGGGAGTGACCTGGGTCTTAGACTGGGTGGCTCAACCCTGACCCCCTCCTCATGGGTTAGGGATCTGGGTGTGCTGCTACTTGACGACAACCTGACACTTGTTGCTCAGATGTCAGGTGTCATTCAAAGTGGTTTCTACCATCTAAGAAACATTGCCAGGATCTGTTCCCTGGTACCACCTGATGATCTTGCCACCCTAATACATGCCTTTGTCACATTGAGGTTGGACTACTGGGGCTTTTGGGAGGCAATCTCTGCCATCTGCAGCAGGTGCAGAGTGCGGTGGCCAGACTATTAATGGATGTTCCCAGATCTGAACATATTACACTGGTTCTCCACAGACTGCACTGGCTGCCGATAAGGTGGAGGATTGCCTTCACGATCAGATTACTGACCTATAAAGGCCTACATGTTCAGGGACCATATTATCTGCAAGACCTCCTGGTTTGCATTGCCTGGCTTGCCCTCTCCATTCCTCCAAGAGTGGCCTCTTAGTTGTTCTCAGGCAAGGTTGTGGCTTTCTGGAGACTGTGCTTTCTCCATGGCCATGCCTGCCCTGTGGAACTCACTCCCAGGGAATCTGAGAGAGGCTACCTCAGTGGAAGCCTTTAAGAAGAGGTTCAAGATATTTTTATTTGAACAAGCATTCAACCTGTCATAGTATAGACTGTTATTTATTTATTAATACTGTGACTTGAAGTTGATTATGCTCTGTAATGTAATGTTTTTATTTATGGTAAGAGGAATTTTTTTTTTTTGTAATTTCTTTTTCCCCGCAGCCTGCACTGTCACCCGACCTAACCCACCAACCCCACGACCAAGAGGAGGACCCCCTATGGAGCCTTGACTTACCCCCCCAGGTGGGGATGAAGTGGGAGGGGTCCCCTGGTTCAGACCTCTCTGCAGTCATACCTTATGTCATCGTCGGGGTCCAGCCCCAGTCATTGGGTCAGTAGGCAGAGGCCAATTCTGGCCTCCATGTCATGCTTGGCGAGTATTTTCATTTGTACGCCTCCTCCACAGAGACAAGATATGCACTAACACCAAGGCAAAAGCAGGTATCTCTCATGCTCCACCCCCTTGCACTGGGCATGGGCATGCCAATCCTCCAGCCACCACTACAGGCCAGTCATGCACTGAGCCAAGGCTTCCTCCACCCCCCGGAGGAGACCAGCAGTCGTGGGATGCTCAAGCCTCCTCCCCAGGCCAGCCCTCTCACAACTTGAGCTTGTTCCTGAACTCAGATTGCTAGCATCACGAGTGGTAGTGCTACCACTATGCTGGTAGGCCAACTATAAGATGAATGTTTTTATTTACATTAGATATTAATGTGTCTATGTATTGTATAGCACTTCGAGCCCCCAGGACCAGGAATAGATGCTTTAGAAATAAAATGTATTTATCTAATTTATCTATTTCATGTTCTGCCTCTGGGTTTCTGTGCCCTAAATGCATTATTTTTCACTTTTTCACATTGAAACCCAGCTGCCATACCCTTGACCACTCCTCTAGCTTTCTCTGGTCTCAGCTTATCCTTTCCACCCTCCTGGAGGGTCCACCCTATTGCAAATTTTGGTGTCATCCGCTAAGAGGCAGACCTTCCCACCCAGCTCCTCTGCAATGTCATTTAGAAAAATATTAATGGGGACTGGTCCCAGCACTGATCCATGATACACCCCACTGGTCACCCTCCCTTCCTTGGAGTGAACTCCATTTACCACCACCCTCAGTCACCTATCCACTAACCAATTTCTTATCCAGTTTTCTACCATTGGACCTACTCCTATGCTACCCAGCTTGCTTAGTAGTCTCCTATGTGGAATGGTATCAAACTCTTTACTGAAATATATGTAGGCCATGTCCACCACTCTACCCTGATTTAGTTCCTTGGTCACCAAGTCAAAGAAATCTATCAGAATCATTTGACATGACCTCCCCCATGTGAAACCATGCTGCCTTGAGTCTTGCAATCCACTGGGTTTAAGATATTCCACAATCCTTCCCTTCAGCAATAAGTCCATTAACTTTCCCACCAATGATGTCTAACTGACTGACTTATAATTGCAAGCCTTCTCCCTGCTCCCACTTTTGTGTAGTGGGACTACATCTACCTTCCTCCAGTCCTTGAGAACCACTTCTGTTTCTAGTGAACTGTTAAATAGAACTGTCAGAGGTGCAGTAAGTATTTCCCTCAGTGCCCTCAATACCCTTGGATGTACCCCATCTGGCCCCATTTCTTCATCCACCTTCAGATTAGCAAGTCCCTTCTGGACTCTCTTCTCTAAAAAAGGGCTTGTGTCCACCTCCCTTCCTCCAAAGCTTTTGGTCCTTTTTCGGCCCACCCATCTCTTTTTGCTGTGAACACTGAACGGAAGTATTAGTTCAGGATGTCTGCCTTTTCCTCCTCCCCTTCTGCACAGCCATCCCTTCCCTTTAAACCTTACAATCCCACCTCTGGTCTTCCTTTTTTCACTTACATATCTAGAAAATGCCTTGTCCCCTTTCATTACCTCATGTGCTATTCTCCCTTCTGTTTGCAACTTTGCACTCCTTACCGCTTTACCTAATTCTCTCCCATTTCCCCTGCTACACCTTCCTAGCTTCCTTCCTCCACTTCTCCCTATATCTTCTGAATGCTACACTTTTAGTTTTTACCTTTTCAGCCACCTCTTCCGAGAACAATAGCAGTCTATTTTTCCTCTTGCTTTTGCTCAGGCGTTTGATGCAGAGGTTTGTTGCCTTTATTATGCTCCCTTTTATCTTTTCTAACTGTTCCTACAACCCACCGAGGTCACCCACTCCTGCTAGGTCATCACTGGGCATTCATCCGTCATTTCAAAATCTGCCCTGCTGAAGTCCAGGACCCTCACCCATGTATAGTTTGATTCTGCAGTTGTCCTTATATTGAACGGCACCATACAGTGATCACTTGTCAGCAAGTGGCCTCCCACCTTAATGTCTGCAACACTTTCCCTGTTAGTGAGTACCAACTCCAGTTCTGCCCCATCATGAGTGGGCTCACTGACTAGTTGCCTGAGGAATACCCCATGCAGAGATTCCAGGATGTCTCTGCTTGTAACTGAAACTACTGCTTGCAGTCTCCAATCGTCACCTGACAGGTTGAAGTCTCCCATCTGCAGCACCTCACCTTTTCTGCCATCTTGCCAATGGCTTTCCCTAGTACCTTATCTAATTTGTCCCTCTGTGCTTGAGGTCTGTAGATCACCCCAGTGTGAATAGTGGCTCCATTCCCTGTCTCCAGGGAGACCTACTGTACCTCTGCCCCCCATCCTCCTGTATCTCGGTGGCTTTTATGCTTTCCCTCATATAAAGCACCACACCTCCTCCTCCTTTTCTTCCCAACCAGTCCTCCCTGAACAGAGTATAGCCTGGCATGCAAAGACACATAACACAATGTGAGGTCTGGGTCAGCACCACTTGAAAAAAGCAACAGACCGGAGGTCAAATCTTGCAAAAAAGTTGTTTATTTAAACACTTTAAAGAGCTGGAAAGTTTACCCAAACAACGGTGTTGAGGTGAACAGCTAGGTACAATTTCTCTGTTTCCATGAATGACAATACCAGTAATTCCATAACCATAGACCACATCAAACACAATAGTTTGTAAAGTGCTGTTGTGAGTGCAAAAAAGCAAAATTGACCAAATAAGGCCATGTCCAAGTCATGGTTTCAGTGCACCATGACTCAGTAATGGCCAAAATATCCAGGCTGGCCTCTGCCATGATGGCCTCTAGGTCTAGAATCTTATTTCTTAGACTTCTAGCATTTGCACACATGGCTTTCCTCATTTTGATTCCACTCTGCTTGCTGCCCCTCCTTTTTTCCTTTTTGTACTCCCTCCTTCCCACCTCTCTTTTCAATGCTCCTGTAACTTTCCCCCTTTAGCTCTACTGCCCTGCTTCATTTATTAATTTTCTCCCTGGGGGATTCCTCTCCTCTCAAGTTCTCCTTACTCTCTACTTCAGCCTGTTTGGGGGTGCAGTTTCTGACTCCCTGATTCCTTCTTCCATCCCACCCCTTGAGCATCCCACGACTGCTGGTCTCCTCCGGGGGGTGGAGGAAGCCTTGGCTCAGTGCATGAAGTAACATTTAAACTGTCCATTGAGATCTGCTGTACCCCTCTCGGATGGATGCAGGCGATCACCCCTGTATAGGCCCTTATACTCCCAGATGCATCCCCATTCCCCAATGCAGCCAAACCATTCCTCTCTGCTATATTCCTTCAGCCATAAGTTGAGGTCCCGGTGCAGAGTTCCCTCTCTTGTCCCCTGTCATACACAAGCAGCACCTCAGCAAAAGCCACTGTGTAAGCTACCTGTCTAAGACCCCTCCTCAGTTCCCTAAACTCCCCCTGCACTATCCCAGCCCTGTCCCTAGCCAGATCATCAGTCTCCAAGTGGACAATGACATTCAGCTCTCCATCCCATCCTGCTCCCTAGCAAACTGCAGGATTTGCTTCCTAGAAATGATATGATGTAGAAAAGGTCAATAGTGTCCCTTAGAGTCTGAAATTAGGGCATTTCAGTAAGATATGACTTAGTCCCTATGGGCAGAACAACATTCTGGGCAGCAGAATAGAAGGTTATCTAAAGGGTGTCTAAAGATTGTTTTGAGAACTGTAAGGAAAGGAAAGGTAGAAAGTTGATTAATGCACTTTGATTGTGAAACTTGTAAGATTAAATTTCAGGAGACAATATAATGCAGCAAATGTAGATGTACTTTCTGGAAGTGCTGGAGAAAGAGAGAAAGAAATGATGGCTGAAGATTTCTCATATTTTAGGGATTCCCTTGCTATTCTTTCATTTATTAATGTATTTGTGTATGTATTTATTTATTTATGTATTGATTGATTGGCTGATTGAATGATTGATTGATTTCAAAAGTTTAACCTAGAAAGATATACTGAGCTGGTAACAGCTCATTTCCAGATGTGTCCTGGGGAGCGGGTGGGGGAAGAATAGACAATATAACAAGGTGTAATAAGTGCAATTAATAAGAATTGTGCAAAAGGCAAATACTATACACAATAATTTGCATTTGGTTAAATAAATTTGCAAACACACAAAAGCAATACATGTACAGAGTAGGAATAATGCTATAAATTGGTGAGGGTGGGTACAGGGGATACACTAGTCAAAAGTGGGTTTAGGAAAAGCGATTGCTGGAGGGTGGTGAATAGCAGAATATGACACATGATGCCTGATTCTCAGTTGGGTTAGAATAACGTAAGGGACTTGCATCAAAAGAGTCTGATGCAAGTGGTGATTCATGTCACAACTTGCATCAAACCACAGTTTTTTAAAGCAGCCTGCATCTGATCCACACAGTTTGTTTGTTTGAATTTTGTTGACCCAGTAAGCTCACTAGGCCTAGGAAGTCCTTTTTTCAGGGGCGACCGGGGGAGGGGGAGATACAGATGGTAAGCACTTGAAATTGAACCAGATTAAGCTGTTGGTGGTATTTTTAGTGAATGAGGGAAATTTGGCCCGGACACCAGGGAAATTCCCTTACTCTTTTCGATAAGTGCCATAGGATCTTTAACATCCACCTGAACTACCACCAATCCAGGCAGATGGGACCTCGATTTAATGCCTCATCTGAAAGATGGTACCTCAGAAGTGCAGCACCCCTCTCATGCTGCAATACAGTGTCAGTACTGGGATATTAACCCAAGTGCCAGATGTGGGAACTGAACCCACAGCCTTCTGATCTCCCAGCCTCAGAGGTGAGTGTGCTTACCTACTGAGCCACTGGCACTGACTTTGCTGCACCAAAGCACCCTTGCACCTGGGTTACCACAACCAACCCAGTGCGCCAGGTCACAAGGGGGCTTGTGCCATGGCAGGGCTGCAACATCCTCTTTTTTGGGATTTTGCAAGCCCCACCATGGACGCAGGAGGGGTCACCACTTAGACCAGCCAGGAAGTGGTCAAAGTCGGTTGTGTCAGTGAGGTGTGGTGTGACAGAGGGGTACAGAGTTGCACCAGTGGCACAGGAGGTGGTGTTGGGATGGAGCACAGGTGGACAGCCACCACAATGCTGTGTCACCAGGTGGGGCGATATTGCAGTGTACTGTAATAACAGTGGAATGGCAACTGTATGCCCATACTCTGCTCAACCCTGCCCTGGTAGGCTAGTGGCCCCCCATTCCCAATGTTGTCACAGCTCATTGGTGGAATAATTTCCCCCTCAGTGATCTCTGATCTCCCCCTGATTAGAATTGCAAAAGCATCCCATTTCCATTCTGCCCCACAATCCCCGAACATACCCACACACGTAGTCCTGACAGTAACTGGTGGTCTAGTTGACACCCACGATGACAGGCACTGCCCATCCATCCCATTCCCCCATCCTTGGCATGATTCTGAGACTGGAACAGCCCTGCACACACCACCACCACAGCGAGCCTCAGAATCAGTTGCAGAATGCATTATGCACATCCTGTACCTGTATAGTATACAGCGTACAGTACGCAGTCATTGTGTATGCATTCTGTGGCTGGCCATGGTGGTGTGTGGAGGGCTGTTCCAGTTTCAGAATCGTGCCAGGGATGGGGGGAACAGGGTGGTTAGGCACTGCCTGCTAGGGTGGGGAGGGTGGGAGTCTACTAGACCACTAGGTACTGTCATTGCTATGTGTGCAGGTACGTTTGGGGATCAGTGGGGTGGGATGAGAACGGGGTGCTTTTAGAATTCTTACTGGGGGAGATTGGTGAGCACAGGGGGAGGGCAACTATGCCACCAGTTAGCTGTGATATCATCAAAGATGGGGGGGCACTAGCCTACCAAGGCAGAGTTGAGTACAGTAGGGATACAAGGTCACCATTTCACTATTATTACAGTACACTATGGCAGCTCCCTGCCTGGTGACACAGCATTACAGTGACTGTCCACTTTCTGTCATTGGTCTGACCATATTGCTCTTTGGGGCACCTGTGCCTATGTCTGCCGATGCATTGCACACTGAATTACATCAACTAGGAATGAGATTACTGGCCCTGCTACTAACTGTAGTATTTAATGATGTTTTATAGCTGGAACTCTCCCTATTTCAGTGTTTCCAGCCTAAATATTCTACTTATAAAATAGGTGGTTGTTTAGATCTCAAATTCTGTAGATCTATAAGCAGGTCCACTGGAAAACTGCATATGCACTTTTACTGGAATATCCACAAGCTTCACTATTTTCTGCACAAAATCCACAATTTCTTGCAGTATATTGCATTTGTTACTAAAATTGCATAAAAATACTTACATTTTCAAGGAAAGATATTCACATGTTAGCAGTTTGGTACACAAACTTGGATTTGGCCAAAACAATACAGTGTGAGATGAGGTGAGGAGGGGTCCAATATGACTCTGATTTCATCTGATTCACTTATCTGGTTTGGTTTCCAAATCCTCTGGCTATGCATATATACACTTAAGCACTTGTAGTCTGTGTTAAAGAAGACTATGACAAAACTTTTTCTACCACAGAGGTTGAAATAGTAGGCTTGAAGAAAAGTGCAAATCATCCCTTTCACTTAAATGCAACCTTGTTTTTGAGTGATAGGATGTGTTTTCCTTGTATACATGCTTTCATTTTTTTCATTTCTCTTTTTGCTGCTTGGCCTATGGGGGAATGTACCTCTCTCCATCAGTCCCAGGATCCCACCACTTGGCATATCCCCCCAAGGCTGCCCAGTCTTGGAGGCCAGCAGGTTACCCCCTGCATTGGGGCTCCATGAGGGGAGCAACCGAGATTCACCTGAGGCCACAGCAGAGGCTTACACCTGGGGAGTTATTAAGGTGGAGGACCAGGGTCTTCATTAAGCTTCTGGTCCAAGGTTTTTTTCCCCTTAGATTTCCCCCAGGAGATGTTGATGTGCAATGATATCAGCATGGGTCATGCATGCACCTGCACCTGACCCACAGATATCTGCTGTCATCTCTACCCATTACTTTGGTGGTCCCAGCTGATGTACACCCAGTCTCCCCTGGGTGTCTCTAGCATGCCAGGATGCAACAACCCTCCCCTCCCAGAGCAGGAGAGCTGTCCATGAGATACTCATCCTACCTCCCCACGGCGCACACTCTGATTCTCCATGCTCGTTCCTGAACATGGGTCATAAGCACCATAGATGGTAGTGCTACTGCTGCACCGTTGGGCCAGCTCATACTTTCTGAATGGATTTTGATTCAAATGTCTGAGGAATTTGGATGGCCCCACTGTTTATGAACTTGACTGCTTCTGAGTGTGATCTCTTACTTGATTATCTGGCACATCTACATGCTCACATACAAAGCCTACAAAAAAACGAAAATTTCTGAAAACACTCTGATAAAATAGCTGAACTATGTATTAACAATTACCTTCAGCTAGACAAAAATCTTTACAGCCCAAGTAAAACACAAGTGGCATGTATTACTAACTATTGTATGATGTAGTGAATCACTATTAGTATGATTTATTGCTTTTATCATGTGATTTTAACATTTTTGTACCTTCAGTGCTGATTAAGAACACCAATTATTTTAACAAAATGACATTTTTTATTAGAACTTGATTAGGCACCTCAGTTATCTGCTTATTTTATCTTTTAGCAAAGTAAGCAGTTTTTGAACTGGTGAAATATGATGTTTCAGGATTTATTCAGTATCGACTGACTGTGAATACATAAACTCTAGTTAGTGCTGCATAAGGTGAGCATCTTTCGATTTTAGAAGATGTGCTACATAATAAGCAAATTTCAAGTCATTTTAAAAACACCTTTCTTCATACTGAAAGCATATACAAGTGGTAATATACTTATATAACAATTTATATGAACAGTACATGCTGCAGCAAACAATATTTTTTTAGGGAGCACTGGGGATGTACAGTGAATCCCCTCAATTTCCCCATAATTTCTGCAAAAAGTCTCCACAATTTTCAGCAATATTTTCCATAATTTTCCAGTGACCCTACCTGTAAGTTTGCTAAATTGGAATTATTAAGTTGTTGGCAGTGATATTGAATTTCTGTTTGAGGAAGGCCATGGGGCGTCTCATAACTTATGCAGAGTCTTGTTCTGAAAAAGGTCAAGTGTTTCAAGTCAACCTGATCAGCGTTAGAGCGGTAAAAGAACTGGGGCATGTGGCTGACTGGAGGGGCTTATTTTATGTTTAGACCAGGGAAAAGCTTTCAGTAATGTTTTCCATGAATATTTGTTGCAAGTCCTTCAGTGGTATGGAAGTCCTGATCTCTTTGTTGGGTGGATACAGAGTTTGTATAGATCAGCAGTCAGTATACCTTATGTAAACAGTTGGCAAGGTTCTGTGGTGCCCTGTCATGAAGGTGTTTTGTATGTGCTTAGTTTGGATCCTTTGGTTGCTTGCATGGATCAGGCATTTAATGCCATGGGGTTACTTGACTGGAAGGGAAAGGAGAAGTGTCCGAAAATCTCTGCTTATCTGGATTTTTGTTTCCTTTTCAAGTGGGCATAAAATCCATTTGGTGAATATGAAAAAAGTAACAAGAATTTGAAACTATTTAAGTTTGAGGGTAAATTACAATATATATAGAGGATACAGTTTGGAGAAAACAGGAAAGGTTGATTGCAGATATCACTGTCCCTTGGCAACCTTTAAAATACTGGATATAACTTTGGGGGCAGGTGATCCTGGTTTGCAAAACTGGAGGGAGAAGTTGGAGATCTGGAACTGTAAAGTGGGGAGATGGTATAATTGAATTTTGGCAAAGTCATAGACAATGTAAATTATCAAATCCTTGTTGCTCCCACTGTTCTTTTATTTCAGCTATGTATTGCTCCTTCTGATACAACTCAAAACAAATGAGTTTCTTTTGTCAAATGGTGGAGGTGCAAGTGGAATTCCATAAATGGAATGTAATATGTAATCTATAATGGTCTAACAAAAGATGGGTTGAGTATAGTCCACACCTTAGAACTGTTTACAGCATATTCTTTTTTTTTAGCTTCAAATGTTGCCAGTGGATGGTCTGGATGTACATATGGGTAAAGCCCACAATACCTTTATGAGACATAGAAACTTGTCATAAAAGTCTGACCATCAAACAATTTTTTTCTTAGTTTTATTAAGAACTGTATTAAACATTTAATAAAATGGAAAAGAGAGATAAATTTGGTGAAACAAGGTGATAAAAGATATTTACATAAACATGTGCTTGCATAGATGTGCAAATATGCATTCATTTTCCTTGAAAGTAATTTGATCACTATGGTGAGGGTAGCATCCCATTTGAATAATAAGAGATTACAACTACAAATGAGGGACTTACAGTAGGGCTAGATTTTCAGCCCATCCCGGGGGACTATGTCCCACTCTGCAACAGCTGCTCTGGATCAAAATCTTCGCGCCTGCAGAGTTTCATATTTTCAGCCAGTACAGCTGCAGGGGATGTTATGTCTGGTCCCAACAGGCATATCTTTGTCCTGTAGCTGTGCTGGAAAATGAGCCACAACCTGCTGAAAATCAGGAGGTCAGTAGTAAACTGGCCCCCCCTTTGAACATACTATGGCTGTGAGGAAAAAACTTTGGCTCCACAAGTGAAGACTCACTTGCGGCAGTTTTCCTTTTTTTCCCACAGCTGTGGGAGTGAGAGGGGATATGAAAATCTAGCCCATAATTTTGCTAAACTAGCATAGTAGGTTATATGTCAAGGGTAATTTACAAATTAACATTTGAAATTAGAGTCTGTCCTAGACTGGAACATGTAGAAATTGAGGCTATTATGCACTATCTCTTTTACCATTGTCCCTATGTTAAAGCCTTTGGGGGGTATGTTGCAATTAAGTAGAAATACCCCACCATTACAAATTTCACATGCATGGAAACAGTGTACATATTTTCCATGAGCCTTATGGGGATACGTTTGGATGCTTTGGAGGTAATTATTAATGTGTTTAAGTATTTTATATAGCAGGCTACAGTGCTGTTGACATAGAAATGCAGAAACATAGAATTTGTTTGCAGATAAGGATTACATTCCCTACCCAGTCTGCCCAGTTTGTCCCTGCCTATGCTGTCACCCCAGACTCTGCCTGATCTCTGATTTCTTCCCCTGCTTTCCTGCCAAGATTACTTTGTGCATATCCCATGCATGCTTGAAGCCCACCACTGGCTTCATTCCCATTATCTCAGTTGGTAGACTGTTCCAGGCATCCACTACTCTTTCAGTGAAGAAATACTTCCTCACATCCTCCCTAAATCCCCCCCTTCCAGCTTCATTGCATGCCATCTTGTTCTTGTAGACTTTCTCTTGTTAAAAATAACTCCCTCCTGTACCTTGCTAACCCCTGTGAGGTACTTATACTATAGGTCTCTATGATGTCCCATCTCTCTCTCTCTCTCTCTCTCTCTCTCTCTCTCTCTCTCCTCTCTTCCAGGGTATACATACTGAGATCCTGCAGTCTCTCCTCATAACTATGATGCAACCTCAGCACCTTATTTGTTGCTCCCCTTTGGACAACCTCTACCCTGTCTATGTCCTTCCTTAATCCTCAGATGTGATCTCCAGAGCAGGACGCATACTACAGGTAGGGTCTCATCAACGATCAATACAGTGGTAACATCCTTAATCTGCAAAATAAGTTGTTCACTGTTTCTGAGCTATATGAAATAGTGTAGAGAGCTTTACATGAAATTTATAACAAGGAAGTAGAGATCTATTACCATTGGGTATATCTGAGTGATGTTGCATGTTTCACCCAGGAAGATTGGCTTTGGATAATGCATGGGATGGAATCTTACCTCTGACTATTTACAGTGATTCCTGGAGATTACATTTTGGGGAAAGTATTAGGATTAAAACATTAGGACTGATTTTGATATATTCTAGTCCATTTCTATATTATTTTTGCTTATATTAAATGTGCTGCTTTTGTGTATGGATATATGAATTTAAATGTTCTTGTATGAGAATGTGATGTCGTGTTGTGTTGTCTGAATCTGTTGTGTAAATGAATGATACGTTTGAAACATATACAGATACCATTATCCCTTACTTATTGTTTTCACAATAAAAAATTCCCCTACTCTTCTTCTATTACTGACTGCATTGGTATGTTTGACTTCCACCAGGCCAGTGACCAAAGGTTGGCAGAAGAGTCCTCAAATTAATGCCTCATTGAAAGGAGTGCATCTCAGCCATACAGCACTCCCTTGTACTGCACTACAGTGTCTGTTATGGATACCACAAGTACCTCAAATAAAGCTAGAACCCCTGACTTTCTGATCTTCGAACCCCAGAGGTGAGCATGCTATATACTGAGTTGCTGCTACTGTTATTATACCTAAATTTACAAAAATTACCAATGAATAGGACACTTATTTATTTATTTTTAAAAAATATCCATTCAGGTATTTTGATACAGTACAAAACATATGACATTTAAATACAAATATAAGAAAAAAACAGGTGCACATACAATGAAAATGAACAGGTGCTTAAACCTATATACATTGGTAGATCTTATCATTATTATAGACAGTAGTATAACAAGCATCACCCACAAAGTAGAATCAGAAACAAATCATTGTGTTGGCATAAAAGGACTGCCTTGCCCACCCAGTCTGTCCAGAAGAAGGATATTGGAAGACAATGACACATCTTCCATTTTTTGGGGGGGTTTATAGTCATTCTTTGTTAATTTCTGCTTCATGTTTTGATATAAATGAGTTGTAGTGTGTGCTGTTGTAACCACTGGAAAAGCCCTAAGAGAAGCTCATCATTTATCACCTGCTGGTTCACCTGCATCAGATTACTGGGAAGGAACCTTGGTTGGACCTCTTGACCTCCCCCCAGCTGCTTGAGGAATGCCTTGTCATTAACTCCAGATTCTGTATACCCTGCCGTTTCAGGAAATATGATTAAAAGGAGTGCACATGGGGTTATGGGTTATGAGACAGTTATTTAGTGCATTTTAAATGAGAAAAAAAGACAGCTAACGTGTAAGTTAAAGTTCATTTTGACAGCTGTTGTGAAGGATAAAGTTGCATATAAATCAAACACTGTCATTCATTGTACAGCCCTGAATTCAAATAAACTTTTATTTTATTCTTGAATTTTAGTGGGCTACTCAACACGATAATATACTGCTGATTACTGTCTAAATAATTTAGTTGCTAGGAGATTAAATCATAATTTAATATTATAATAAACAAGTTGTGACTTAGTTTAAAAAATGATTTTTAAAAACATCTTAAACAGCCATCCATCCAAAAAGTTACATAAAAAAGGAATTATGTTTAAAAGCAGCTATATTTTTATTTGGTATTTCATTTCTTCCTTAACGCAACTTTGCAAATAACATATATTTGTCAACAGCCAAAACCAAACATATTCACCAGTATGGCTCTATATTATATGCTTCTCAGTTAATAAATTGTCCACATATGTTAGTCCACTCACTTTCTGTTTCCTCTCAATTACGCCATCATATTGAGACCATATGCATAAGGCACATACAGTATCTACACACTCATTATCATGATGCAGTTGAAAGGAAAACAAAAAGTATCTGGCAAAACTGTTGTGCAATTTGAGCAGATAATCTGCACTTGGAAGAATGGAATCAACAAAAAATTAGGGCACAGTTAATTTTTTTGGTAACCTATTACAAAATATTATTTTAAGTAGATTGGTATTCACTTTTAAATATGCTCTGTAGTGGAAACCTGAACATGTTTTTCTAATGTTTGTGTTCCAATGTAACCACACAAAACTAGAAGAATTTGTTATACAAATTTCACATGCTAAGATTTAGCCATTTATTTCTGAAAAGACAAAACCTGGTTCAATTATTAGTTTTCCCAGAAATTTACCAATTTCTTGGGGTTAATTTTTTGTTTGTTTCACAAGGGAAATTTGGGTTTAGTCAGCTGGAAAAGAATGAAGACAAGTGGAAAAAGGAAATATTCAGCAAAGGCTGAAAGTAGGTAAAATTGTGTAACTCCTCTGTTGGTAGTTCTGCATCATTTTCAGCAAAATATTTTCAACATGCAGTCCACAGTCCTGTGCCTGTTTTATTAGAACTTGTTTTTTATGTTGTCTTGCACACGTGCAAGCAACATATATTGGAGTAGCTTGAAATAGCAGGTTTTGGAGGCACGGTCGTGTTGTGGCCAGTGGCACCACTGCTTTTATGCGCTGGGCTCTGTGGCACAAATTAAATAGCACACTGTCTATGACAGCAGTTCAAAAGCATGCCACCAACTTGAAATGATTTAGCCACTGTAATGAGGGAGTGCCCCCTCATTGCTGGGCATGCTTTCCCTGGTGAAATATTTCAATAAACAAGGCAGCGGCTGTCGCCCTCTGCCTCTCACAGTCCCCAGAAAAGCCAATGTTGGGGTGCCCAATCCCCCTGTTGGCATCATCATGCCCCTCCCCAGTTCATTTGCCAATCCTCATTGGCTTAATGTCCCTGTACCAGTGGTTTACTGAGGGGGGTGCCCAATCCCCCTTAGCATCATGTCTCCCCCTCTGCCAAACATTGACCCTTTCTTATTTGCCGACAAGGTGCCCAAGCCACATCAGCTCCAGTTCTCTCACCCCAAAACATGCAGGTGACATGCTGGGAGCCCACCCCAGTGTGCCAAATGTATCTGTAAAAAAAGAAAACCTTCTCACAATGTTTTCATTTTTTTTTAAAACCTGTAAAGTAGAAAACAGTCCTTCACTGTTGGAGGCCCCTCCCCCAACCTGCACCTACCCTCTGCACCCCACCTCCCCATGCCCCCCTCACCCCATACTTACCTCTTGAGCTTGGCGTGATGATCTTCGGTGGACTGGGAATACATTTGCACTCTTCAAAGCTAACTGCAAACTGAAGAAATGCTGGTAAGCTGTATAATGGCATAAATGGGATTTTTCAACTTTGGTGCATATCTCGGCCATTTTTGCGGATTTTTGGCACCAAATTTTCAACGTGGGATTCTTGGGACCCCACCTCATGAATTCAGTCACTGTCATCTTGTTATTCATTCCTGAAATATGATTTCATGGTCATTGCATGGAATCATCTTTCAGGACCGAGTAACAAAACAACAGTGTCACTGTTCATGAGGTGGGCTCCCAAAAAGCCTATGTTGCAAATTTGGTGAAAAAAATTCCAAAAAATGACTGAGTTATGAATGTATGTTATGCAGTTTCCAGGTACGCTCATAACTTTGAGAATTTTTAATATTTTAACTCCAGATTTTCAACATTGCCATTTTTTCACACCTCCTTATGCACAGTACAGTTGTCATTTTCCACATCCTGACTGAAATATGTTTTCATACATCCGGCACACAATGGAGCAGTCGCTGTTGGCAAACATTGTTCAGGACAGAGTAAAAAAGTCACAGTAACACTGTTCATGAGCAGAGGTCCAAAAATGCCTGTGTTGAAACTTTGGTGACAAAATTCCACAAAATGACTATGTTACGAGTGTGTGTCACGCAGTTTCCACACACAGTCATAACATCAAGAAGTTTTAATATATTTACTCCTATTTTCAGCACTGCCATTTTTGCACACTTCCTTATGAATAGTACAGCTGTCATTTTTCACATCCTGCCCAAAATGTGGTTTTGCACTTCTAGCACACAATGGCACAGTCACAGTGGGAAATCAATGTTTGGGACAGATTAAAAAAATCATAGTGCCACTGTTCTTCAGCAGAGGTCTCAAAATGCCTATGTTAAAAATTTGGTGAAAGAATTCCAAAAAATGACTGTGTTACGAGTGTGCATTGCGCAGTTTTCACACACACTCATAACTTCAAGAATTTTTTATATATAAACTCCAGATTTTCAAAATGCCATCTCTACACACCTCCTTATGAATGGTGCAGCTGTCAGTTTTCACATCCTGCCCAAACTGTGTTTTCACAGATGGCACAGAATGGTGCGGTCACTGAGGGAAATCAACATTCCAGACAAATTAACAACATCACATCACCACTGTTCATGAACAGAGGACCCAAATGCTTTCATGAGGTGGGGGTCACCAAAAAGTCATGTTAAAAATTTGGAGTGCAAATACCAACAAATGCCTGGGGAGCATTAGGGTTTCTAACCGTAACATCTCACCTAGTACAGAGTAACAGGCATCAGGGGTGTGCATCTGGATTGTCAGCTGTAATGCTCACACCATTGCACCCCGACCCCCACCCTGCAGTCACTGACAGGCATCTAGGTGTGCCTTGCACTCTTTGGCCCCAAAGTTTACCCCTTTCTCCTATACTGCACCCATCTCAAGTACTTCATTATGGAATGGGGTGAGCATAAGGCCTGATGACCCCAAGGTACAATGCAACACTTATCAGAGTCTGTAGAGTAGGGTGAGGTGAAACGGCATGAATGTTATAGCCGATGACCCAAAGGCACACTTCAATACCTGTCACTGTCTGCAGGGTGGGGTGAGGTTGACGTTGGTTCCATACTTCACTGCCATTCCTATTATGCATCTCTCTAACTCCTGCACTACCAATGCCAATGCCAGCAAGACAACATTTGGCATTGGCAAATGCTTGTTAATGAGAATGGTATCACCTACACTTTTCAAAAAGTGCCAGTGAGATATCTGGCTGCCACCTGGGCCACCACTGGAAAAATGCAAAAGGCACTTTGGTCTGTTGTCTTCCTGAAAACACAATACATCCAATAAGGATGTGTGCCTTCTACTCAAGTACTGCACTGAAATGTCATTACTGAGTATGAACCCACATCCTGGTATAAAGCTAGAACACATGACTTCCAGGTAGACACATAACAATATTATGGCATTCAGGCACACTGCCTGTCTCCAGTTTACATGAATGCCCAGAAGTGAAAAGTGTTTATCCAAGCCAGAGTCACACTTCATCTTCTAGACTGTGCCCAACACCTCCAGTCAATACCCATTTTCTAGGCTGACTGCAGACCTGACTTCTGCCTCCCAATAGTAAGACTGATACCTTATGAGCCATAATGACAACACCAATTCCAGGGTAATAACTATTCAACTTCTACTATGCAAGTTTCCCACATTCTGTCAGACAACACAGCTTGCATTATTGATGTTTCCTTGCCATTTCTGCAATAAAAAAGATATTGAGCAATGTCAAAAGAGCAGAGGAAACAACAGTTGAATAAAACACTAGCAGCATTAAAATCATTGAAACATAAAACTAAAAAAAAAAAAAGTACTGTACTCACTGTATGTCCTTGAGGAAGTCATGTAGCCTACACATGCTCCAATCCATCCAGATGCAGAATTAGGAAGAAGCAGGATTCACACTGAAAATTAGATATTGCATCCTAGCTGAGATATTCTGGGTAAATGCATTGTAAAAATAAATAATACTGTGGCACTAGTAACTCTGGCTTGTTATACATTAAAGTAACAAAGTATTCAAAATAGGTGGATCAGAAAGAACAGTAGGTGATAGTATGGACAAGCAGGGACAGAAAGTACAGGGCATTTGGCAGTGGGGTGACAAGGTATAGAGATATATGTGTGCTAATTGCTGGAGCCTCATAAACACAATCTGCAACCTGGAGACTAGTATGGCAAAGGCTCACCTGGATCTAGTGGCCATTACAGAGCCATGGTGCACCGTGTACCATGACTGGGACATGGCAATACCAGACTACTCACTTTTAGGAGAAACAGGGCTTGGAAGAAGAAAAGTGGGTTGGCACTTCATGTGAGGAAGGGAATGATAGCCACTGAACTGCAGTTACTTCAAGGTGTGGAGGGTGTAGAGGTGCTGTTGGTCATCCTGTAGCTGGGTCATGGAACTGCTGTTCAAAAGGGGGTAGTTTACAGACTACCAGCACAAGGAGAGGAGATGGACAGGTCCCTAGAGAGGTCATCATCAGGATGGCAGGCAAGGGGCAGATGCTGTTAGTTGGAGATTTCCATTTATCAGATGTGGAGTGGAACCCATTAACTGCAGCTTCAACAAGGAGCAGGGCCATCCTAGACTCTGCAGGGAGCTTTTATTAGGCATCTTGTGAAAGAACCTACTGGGATGGGGCAGTGTTCCACATGGTACTCACAAACAGGGACAGCATTGCAAATGTCACAGTAAGATGTCGCCTGGGTACCAGTGATCACAGTATGGTGTGGTTAACCATAGGGAAAAGAGCTGAGGTAAGTCACACGAAGACACAGTTCCTGGATTTCAGGATAGATGGTTTTCAAAGAAATGGGAGACTGCCTCAGAAAATGCCTCTAAGTTGAGGGATAGCGAGGAAAGGGTGGAGACACAGCGGAAGGGATAAGAGAGATCACTATTAGGACAATCATTCTCTGTGCAAAAGAGATAAGAAAATGCAGGAGGAAAAGGAGACCATTATGGTTCTCCAAGGAGCTAGCAAAAGGCAGTGAAAGAAAAAAGAGCAGCATTCAAAAAGGTACAGAGAAACTGAAAGGGAAGAGGACAGAGAAATGTACCAGGCCAGGAAGAATGAGACAGGAAAGATGTATAGAAGAGCTAAGGCACAGGCAGAGGAAAGGATTGCAAGGAAAGTGAGAAAGGGGATAAGTCTAGCTAATGGTGACATCATGAGGATAAGAAAGGTGGAAGAGGGAGACTGTGTGGATGGAGACCAAGAAATAGCTGACATTTTAAATGGGTATTTTTTTTTATCTTCACTGTACAGGGAAAGGGGGATGGAGCACCAGACAGAAGTGAGAACAGAGGTGGGGAGGAGGTGGACACAATGCTATTTTCAGAGGAAAGAGTACTAAAAGGACTTGCAGCCCTGAAAGTGCATTAGTATATGGGATCACATGGTACTGAGGGAGTTCATGGAAATGATTGCTGCTCCAGTGACAGCTTTGTTAAAAGCTAGTTGGAAACAAGAGTGGTTCAGGAGGACTGTAGAAGGGCTGATGTTGTCCCTTTACATAAGAGTGACAGCAGGAAGGATTCTAGCAACCAGTAGCCTAACTTCAGTGCTGGGGAAACTAATGGAAATCTTACCAAAAGATAGACTGGTTAATTACATAGAAGCTAATAGGCTACAGACAAGCAGCACAGGTTAATAGCGGGGAGGTCATGTCAAATGAATCTGATAGATTTCTTTGACTGGGTTACCAGACCAGGTGAGGACAATAGACACAGCCGATCTATACTTCAGCAAGGCCTTCAACTCTGTGCCACACAGAAGGCTTATTAGGAAGCTGACCAGTTTGGAAATGGGGACCAAAATGGTAAATTATATTCACAGCTGGCTAACTGATAGAGACAGAGGGTAGTGGTAAATGGCACATACTCTATGGAAGAGGGGGTGACTAACAGGGTAGCACAGTTTTCAGTGGTGAGACCAGTCCTCTGCAATATCTTCATAGGGGACATTGCTGAGGAACTGTAGGGGAAGGTTTGTCTTTTTTGGAGATGACATCAAGATCTGCAATAGGGTGGACACCCAGGAGATAGTGGAGACAATGTGCAGGGATCTAGATTATAAAATTGGTCAAAGGCATGATTGTTGGTGTTTGATGCTAAAAAGTGCAAAATCATGCACCAAGGACACAGGAACCCCAGTGCTAAGTATAGAATATGGGGGGACACGTTGCCAGTCGCTAAGGGGGAAAGGGATCTTGTGGTTATTATTTCAGAAGACCTCAATGTGGCAGGGCAATGTGTGAAGGCTATGGGCTGGGCTAGTATGATGCTAGGGTGCCTAGGGAGAGGAGCATCACAGGGAGGAGGATGGAGGTGACGCTGCTACTGTACTGCTTTCTGGTAACCCCCACCTGAAAATACTGTGGAGTACAGTTCTGGAGACCACACCTCAGGAAAGACATAGACAGAATGGAGGTGGCCCAAAAAAGGACAACCAAGATGGTGCAGGGTTTGCAAGGGATGCCCTATAAGGAGAAACAGAGGGATCCCAATATCTACACTCTGTGGGACAGAAGAGCAATGGATGAGCAAGGGTGACATGATTGAGAGCTTCAAATAACTCACAGGGAAGAACAGAATGCAGGGAGGAAGTCTCTTCCAAAAGATTGCAGGGAGGGAGTCTCTTCCAAAAGAGGATGCGCTTCAGGACTAGGGATCATACACTGAAAATGGAGGGAGGAGATTTCAGGAAGGATGTGAGGAAATACTTTTTCACAGAAAGGGTGGTAGAAACATGGAACTGACTGCCAGTCAATGTGGTGTAGGCTAGAATAGTGTAAGTGTTCAAGCATGCATGTGATGGATACAGGGGCATATTAGTACAGAAACAGGGACTGGGGAAAGTCTTCAGAGACTAGTTAAGGTATGCGGATGTACAACTGAACCCTTGGGCAGACTGTATGGGTCTAGCTGTCCTCTTCTGCCCACTGTTTTATGTTTCTATGTATATATGAATACCAGCTAAGGATTAAAGAGGCCAAGAAAGCAGTCAGGGATGCAAAAAGGAGACACAGAACTGAGTTTTGTGGAGGGGTCAAGGAAAGGGAAAAAGTTCTTTAGATACATTAGGGAATAAAGGAAGATTAGAGGAGGAATTATTGGGCTGACAGAGGGGGCAGAGAAATGGATGAGAAGAAGCAGAAGGCAGCCATTCTAAATGACTACTTTTGCTCTGTGTTCACGGTAGAAGACAGGGGTCCATGCCTGAAAGCAGCATAAAGTCTACAGCAAGAGGCATCTGAGAAAGGGGTGCAAGTGTTGTGAGGGGTGAAGGGGAGTTGAGGAACAGTGGGAAAAACTAAGAGAAGGCATTGAACAAGTGACAAACCTCTGCACTAAACAGGCTAGCAAGGGCAAGAGAAAAAGGAGGCCACTATGGTTCTCTAAGGAGGCAGCAGAAAAAGTGATAGTGAAAAGGATGGCATTTAGATGGTACAAGGAAATGCAGAAGGAGGGAGAAAAGGTGACTTACCAGGAGAAATAAAGGGAGGCAGGGAAGGCAGTTCAGAGCGCTAAAGCGCAAAGAGAGGAAATGATTGCCAGATTAGTTTCAAAGGGGGATAAAACATGTTTTAGATGTATTAGTGAAAAGAGAAGGACAAAGGGAGGAATTGTAAGGCTGACTGAGGAAGGAGGGGATACATGGAAGAGGACCTCTAGAAAGCAAATATTTTGAACAAATACTTCTACTCTTTATTAAAGGAGGAGGAGGAGGAGGATGGAAGTGGGCCAATGAGAGAGAACAAGGGTATGATGGGAAGGGAGGTGGATATAAGTCTTTTTACAGAAGAAAGAGTGCTTAAGGAACTATCAACACTAAAATTAAACAAGGCAATGGGGCCAGATGGGTGCATCTGAGTATACTGAAAGAACTGAAAGAGGTGCTGACTGCACATCTGACGACCCTTTTCTATCTGTCATTGGAAACAGGGGAGGTGCCGAGGGAGTGGAGGAGGGCATATGTAGTCCCACTACACAAAAGTGGGAATAGGGAAGAGGCAGGGAATTACAGGCCTGTCATCCTGATGTCAGTGGTGGGCAAGGCAAAGGACTTATTACAGAAGGAAAGGATTGGGGAATATCGTGTTGCCAATGGACTTCAAGATCTGAGGCAACATGGTTTCACATGGGGGAGGTCTTGTCAGACAATTCTGACTGAGTTTGTTGATTGGGTGACCAAGGACGTGGATCAGGGAGGGGGTAGTTGATGTGGTTTACCTGGATTTCAGCAACGCCTTCAACATAGGAGGCTGATAAGCAAGCTGAGGAGCCTAGGGGTAGGGCTAAATTGGTAAAATGGGTGGAAAGTTGCCTGAACAAAGGTTGGTGGTAAATGGCACCCACTCTGGGGCAGGCAAAGTGACTAGTGGAGTGCTGCAGGGGTTGTTGCTGGGGCTGGTCCTTTTCAATGTCTTCATAAGTGACATTGCAGAGGGGCTGGAAGGGAAGGTATGCCCATTTGCGGATGACACAAAGCTCTGCAACAGAGTGAACACACCAGAGGCGGGTAGATAGAATGAGGACGATTTATAAAAACTGGAAAAATGGTTGCAGGTTTGGCAGCTGGGTTTTAATGCAAGAAAGTGCAATGTCATGCATATTGGGTACAGGAACGGGGGTAAGCATACCAAATGGGAGGAGAGGTACCAACAGTCACAAAGCAGGAAAGGGATGTGGGGGGGGGGGATCATTTCTGATTACCTAAAGGTAGCTAAACAGTGCAACAAGGCAGTAGGTAAAGCTAGTGGAATGCTCAGATGCATGGCAAGAGGTATCACCAGCAGAAGGATGAATCTAATGTTGCCTCTGTCTAGATCACTGGCAAGGCCCCTTTCACGAGTACTGTGTTCAGTTCTGGAGGCCCCAGCTCCAAGAGGACATAGATAAGATGGAGTTGGTACAAATGAGGGCAACCAAAATGGTGCAGGGCCTACATCAGAAGCCCTACTAAAAGAGACTCAGTGATTTAAATATGCACTCCCTGGAAGTCAGGAGGGAATGGGTGGATATGATAAAGACATTCAAGTACCTAACACTAACAGGGATAAACAAGGTACAGAAATTGAGCATTTTCCAAAGGAAAAGATGATCAAGGAGAAGGGGACACAATATGAAGCTGGAGAGGGGGATGCTCAGAGGTAACGTGAAGAAGTACTTCTTCATGGAGAGGGTGATGGATGCTTCTAACAGCCTTCCAGAGGAAGTGGTGGGGGCTAAAACAGTCACAGGATTGAAGAATGCATGGGATAGACACAAGGGAATCTTAGATACAAAGGGTGGTGTAAGCTAGAGTCCAAGTAGGGTCTCTGCTGGAACTAGAAGTAGGGAATTTGGTGCAGACTAGGTAGGCCAAGTGGTCCTTATATGCTGAGAACTTCTATGTCTCTATGTATAGGTGGTGTTTATGGGTGACAGTATCAGAAAAGGGCTAGCAGCCCTGAAAATATACAAGGCTTCAGGGCAGGATGGGATACACTCAAAGGTGTTCAGGGAACTTGCATCAGAACTGGCTTAAAAACTGGCAAGACTTTTCAGTAACTCAATGCAGTCAGTGGTGGTTCCGAAAGGTTGGAGGGTTGCAGATATAGTCCTGCTCCACAATGGAGGAGACAAAGAGAAACCAGAAAACTATGGACTCATTAGTCTTTCCTCAATAGCATGTAAACTAATGGATACTCTAGTCAAAGAGGACCTAGTAGACAATCTGGAGAGAAATGGCTCCAGAATAGTAAGCAGCATTGGTCTGTGGTAGGGAGAGCAATAAATCAAATGGGAATAACAGACAACACACCACAAATTCTCCTTCAATTATAAGGGCAAATTGAATTGATACTTAAGACTGGTAAATTGGAAAAATTCTGATTAAGGAAAGAGTGTTTCTTTAAGTTGTAATAGAAATAATTACCTATTTTCCCAGATGAAGGAGGATTTCCCCAAAACACTGGAGTCATTACTGTTTTTTTTTTATTTTGTCATTACAATAAACATCATATTGATTATATTTTGTGGTGAGTTGGCCATTATTCCAATTGGATTTCTTGCTGTTCTGGCCTTGATTGGAACTGGCCTCTCCCCATAATTAGACCTTTTTATCTTTTGTGAGGGTGGCTGAGATGGAGGTTCTGTTCTTGTCTGTGGCAGGGAGGTCTTGTCAGACAAGCCTGACTGTATTCTTAGACTGGGTAACTAGAGCAGTATGCAAAGGACAATTAGTGGGTTTGTTCTTCTTCAACTTTAGCAAGGTGTTTGACTCCATGCCTCTCAGAGGGATGCTGAAGAAGTTGGGGGATCAGGGAACAGTGAAGAATCCTGTTAGATGAGTGGGAAGCAGGCTTTGGGGGACAGCAGAGAGTGGTGGTAAATGGGGTCAAGTTAAGGGAAAGGGGGAGATCACCAGTGGGTGCCACACAGTTCAGTACTTCAGTATGTCTACCAGTGGCATAGAGTAGGAGAAGGAACACAAGGTGAGATGTGTCTCTTCACAGATGACATGAAGCTCTGTGGAAGGGTAGACAGCATGGAAGGAGTTAAGGAGCTGCAACGGACCTGCAAAGATTACAGAGGTTGTCCAAAGGGTGTCAGTTGAAAGTCCATTGCAAAAAATTCATGGTGATGCACATATGAAGGAAGATTTGTAGAATGGAATATTAGAAGGGAAGGGTTAATCTGGACCCTACCACAGAGAAGAGGGTACTGGTGGTCATCCTAAATGATTCCCTAAAACAATCTAGCTAATGTAACAAGGCCTACAGCAATATGACTGAGATTTTGGGTGTATTTGGAGGAGGTTTTACAGCAGAATGAGTCAGGAAATACTGTCTCTCTATAGATCACTGGTGAGGCTGCATCTGGAATACTCTGCCCAGTTCTGGAGCTACCACCTAAGAAAAAACAAAGACAGGCTATTGAAGGTACGGAGTAGGGTAACCAAAATGATTCGGGGTCAGTAGGGCAGAGCCTAAGAGTATCGGCTTAATGCCCTATGCAGTAACTGGAGACCAGAAGGGAGAGGTGAGATATGATAGAGATCTTCAAGTTCCTAAAAGGAATGAACAAGGTAAATTGTGGAGAAATATTCATCAGGCCTGGTAAATCAAGATCATGAAGACATGAGTGGAAGTTAGCAGGGGGAAATTCAGGAGGGATGTGAGAAAGTTGCATTTTATAGAGAGAGTGGTTGAGCCGTGGAACAGCCTACCAATGCAGATGGTGGGGGCAAGAACCATTAATGGTTTCAGACACATTTGGAATCATGTAAAAGACTGAACAACTAGATGGGGGATGCAGTAAGGTGTAGGGCAAGGGGATGGTGAGGGCAATAATCCTTACTAGACATTTGGGGCCTGATTCCAAGATGACTGGTGTAATTGGCATGGAGTTGTGAGTTTATGCCAGTTGCTACTATGCCAGGGACCCTATGCCTCATTCCAGAAGCGGCAAGGTCCCAGCACTTGCGACAGGTGAGCTATGCCATGCATGTGGCAGTAGCCCACACATGGCCTATCACGGCCACAGGTCATAACTCGTGCCAGGAGACAGGTGACTCCAACCCCCCCCCAGTCCCGGACCACCTAAGCAGACACCGGGGGCATGGGAGGGCTGGCCACATGGCACAAGCATCCAGGTGGGTGCACACCAATATCAAATCACTGGGGGGACCTGGTGATTGGGGATTGGAGGGCAGGGGTGTGCTACAGGGGGCTAGGGGGTCCCTATGGCACCATTGCTGGGGCTCTGCATTGTGGCATCCAATGGTGCCAGCTATTGGATGCCACTTGGGACAGCTCTGAGCTGTCGGATATTCCCTATGCCACTGTGGCTTTGGGAATCACAACTGCGGGTTACAACAGCTGCCCACCTGGAATTGGGCTATGTCCATGTTGTAACCAGCAGTTGCACCATGCATTGCAGGCTGTGGCGTAAGTAGTGTCTTAACTTGTGATTGTCACAGCCCACAGATGCACTGGCACAAGGCACCTCCTGGAATGGCACTAGGCATATCACAAGGCGTAAGTCACAGGATACACCATGGAGAGTGGCGTATCCTGCCTTACGCCAACATAGCCTGATTTTGAATCAGGCCTAAGTTTCAGGGAAGGATTAGGTAAAACAGGGCAGACCGGATGGATGAATGGTCTTTTCCTGTCAACATTTTCTATGTTTCTATTCAAATCCTAACATAGTGTGATAGTAAATCATAGAAAATCTTTTGCACAAACAGGTGCATTTCTCCCTAGAGTGACAGCCCCAAGAATCAAACAAGTTTGATTACAATAAGAAGAGTTTAGTTCAATATGTAGTCAACAATCTCCTGTATGGGAAATGTGCTACTTTTTATTGCTTTTACATAAACTCTTGTTTGAATTCACAGTGTGCTACAGTAAAGGATGGCAAGCAAGGTGAAGGTATTGTTGGTGGGGGACATCAGTCTACCAGATGTGGATTCAAGTTTCCCAGCTGTGACAACAGTTAGAAGTAGGGACATCCTGGACTCCCTGCAGGGATGTTCCTCAGGCAACTAGTTAGGGAATCAACTCATTGGGGGAACAATACTGGGCCTGGTACTGACAAATGGGGACAGTGTTGCTGATGTCACTATGGTAAGCCACCTGGGGATGAGTGATCATTGTACGGTGTGGTACAATAAAAGAACAGGGAGAGTATTGACCAACATTAAAATGAGGGTCCTGGACTTCAGAAGGGCTTTTTTTTTTTTTTTTTAAATGGGACAATACCTCAGGAGCACCCTAGCAGGGAGATGGAAACTGGATGCAGTTGAAGAACAGTGGGCAAAAACGAAGTAGGGCATTGAGAAGGCAACAAACGTCTGTGTCATGCAGGTTAACAAGAGCAAGAGAAAAAAGTGACCTCTATGATTCTTTAAAGAAGTAGCAGAGAAAATAAGGGCAACAAGCTAGCATTCAGAAAGTACAAGATGACACAAAAGGAGGAGGAGGAGGATATGGAGAGATATCAGGAGAAACAAAGGGAGGCAGGGAAAGCAGTTAGAATTGCAAAGGTGCACATGGAGGAGAATATTGCCAAGTCAGTAAAAAAAGGGGGATGAAACATTTTTTTAGGTATACATGCCGAAAGAGGAAGACCAAAGGTGGGATGGTAAGGCTAAAAGGGGAAGGAGTAGTTTGTGTGGAATTGGACAATAAAAAAGCAAACATATTGGGCAAATACTTTTGTTTAGTATTTATGAAGGAAGGGGTAGGAGACAGGCCACAAATAAAGGACAAAGGCATTAATGGAAGGGAGATGGACACTAATCATTTATAGAGGAGAAAGTCCTGAAGAAACTAGCATAACTAAAAGTGGACAAGGCAGTGGGGCCTGATGAGGTACACCCTAGGAAACTGAGAGGCTCAAAGAGGTGCTGACTGCACCTCCGACAGCACTGTTCAACCTGTCACTAGATACAGGGGAAGTTCAGGGGACTGGAGGAGGGAAGATGTGATCCCACTTCACAAAAGTGGTAATAGGAAGGAGGCATGAAATTACAGACCTGGAAGGTAAAGCAATGAAATCACTACTGAAGGAAAGCATTGGTGAATATCTTGTGACCAGTAGACCACAGAATCCGAGGCAGCATGATTTCATAAGGGAGGAGATCTTGCCAGACAAACCTGATCAAGCCTTTGGGTGACCAGGGAAGTGGATCAGGGCAGAGTAGTGGATGTCACCTACTTGGATATCAGTAAGGCCTTCAGCACCGTTCCACACAGAAGGCTGATGAGCAAGAAGCCTAGAAGTAGGTACAAAAGTAGTAAAATGGGTAAGATGTTGGATAAGCGACAGGAGTCAGAGAATGGTGGTAAATGGTGTTCACTCTGAAGAAGTCAAGGTGACCAGCAGGATGCAGCAGGGGTCAGTACTAGGCTGGGTTCTCTTCAATGTTTTTATTAGCAACATTGCAGGAGTGCTGGAAGGGAAAGAATGTCTCTGCGCAGATGACAGAAAAATCTGAAACAGAGTGGACACACCAGGGGAGGTCAAGATTTGTCAAGGGTTTGGCTACTGGGTATCAATGCAAAAAAGTGCAAAATCAAACATTTGGGGAACAGAGACACGGGGGCAATGTACCAATTGGGTGTGGAGGTATTGATAACCACAAAACAGGAAAGGGATCAGGGAATTATCATTTCTGATGACCTGAAGGAAGCAAAGCAGTGTGATAAGGTAGTGGGGAAGGCTGGGAAGATGCTTGGGTGCATAGGGAGGAGCATCACCTGAGAAAAGAGGAGGTAGTGTTTACCCCTGTATAGATACATAGATACATAGATACATAGATACATAGATACATAGATACATAGATACATAGATACATAGACAGTGTCGGCAGATAAGGGCCTATGGCCCACCCAGTCTGCCCATTTGAGCTTGTAAGTTCAGTTTGTTTTCCTAGAAGTCTGTTGCCCCTTACCCCTGACCTCCAGAATTCCTGTATGTCTATCCCATGCATTCTTAAATCCCGTGATTGTTTCAGCCCCCACCACTTCCTCTGGCAGGGTGTTCCACTTGTCCACCACCCGTTCTGTGAAGAAATTCTTTCTCATGTTTCCTCTGAATCGTCCTCCCTCCAACTTCATCCCATGCCCTCTAGTCCTGGAACATCTTTTCACTTAAAATAGTGTTTTCCTGCACCCTGTTCCTCCCTGTAAGATACTTGTATGTCTCTATCATATCCCCTCTCTCCCTCCTCTCCTCCAGGGAGTACATGTTCAGTTCCTTCAACCTGTCTTCATAGGACTTGTGATGCAATCCATGCACCATCTTTGTTGCCCTCCTCTGAACCTTCTCTACCCTGTCTATGTCCTTACGTAGGTATGGTCTCCAGAACTGTACACTGTACTCCAGGTGGGGCCTCACTAGTGTATTGTATAGCGGAATTATGACCTCCCTTTTCCTGCTGGTGATGCCCCTGCCTATACATCCCAGCATCCTATTTGCTTTACCTGCTGCCTTGTCACACTGTTTCCCTACCTTGAGGTCATCAGAGATGATAACCCCAAGATCCCTTTCCTGCTTGGTGCATGCTATATCCTCACCCCCAACTGATATATTGTGCCAGGGTTTTTGTGCCCCATATGCATTATCTTGCACTTCTTTGCATTGAATTTCAACTGCCAAACCCCTGACCGTTCTTCAAGTTTCTGCAGGTCGCTTCTCATTCTGTCTACACCCTCTGGTGTGTCTACTCTGTTACAGAGCTTTGTATCATCAGCGAACAGTGAAATTCTGCCTTCTAGGTCCTGCTCAATGTCACTGATGAAGATGTTGTATAGGACCTGTCCCAGCACTGATCCCTGTGGTACCCCACTGGTCACTCTTTCCTCTGTGGAGTGACAGCCATTTACCACCACCCTCTGTGTCCTGCCACCCAGCCAGTTACCTATCCACCACACTACTGTCCTGCCCACACCCATATTCCCCAGTTTGTGTAATAGTCTTCTATGTGGCACAGTGTCAAAGGCCTTGCTGAAGTCCAGATAGGCCATGTCCACTGCCCTCCTCTGATCCACCTCCCTAGTCACCCAGTCAAAAAATTCAATGAGGTTGGTCTGACATGACCTCCCCCTGGTGAAACCATGCTGCCTTGGGTCCTGTAGTCCATTGACAACCAGATGTTCTACCAATCTCTCCTTCAGTAGTGCTTCCATGATCTTCTCCACTACCGAGGTGAGGCTGACTGGTCTGTAGTTCCCTGCTTCCTCTTTGTTCCCACTTTTGTATAAGGGGACTACATCTGCTGTCCTCCAGTCTTTGGGTACCTCCCCTGTTTCCAGTGATCGGCTAAACAGGATAGCCAGAGGTTCAGCCACCACCTCTCTTAGTTCTTTAAGGACCCTGGGGTGCACCCCATCGGGCCCCATTGCTTTATCAACTCTTATTACTTCCAGTTCCTTCAGGACCCTTTGTCGTGTAAAGGGACTTGTGTCCATTTCTGCACCATTCTCACCCCTTGTACTCCCTTCAGACCCATTACTCTCCTCTTCCTCAGTAAAGACTGAGCAGAAATACCTGTTCAATATGTCAGCTTTACTGTTGTCATCCTCCACGTGGCCCCCATCCTCCCCCTTCAGTCTCACTATCCCTCCCTTTGTCTTTCTTTTTTCACTTATGTACCTGTAAAAGGTTTTGTCCCCTCTACCCACTGATTTTGCAATGTGCTCTTCTGTCTAAGCTTTGGCTTCCCTTACTGACCTCCCTACTCCCTTTGCTTCTCCTGGTACTTCTCCCTATCCCATTCTGCCTGTGTCTTTTTGTATTGCCTGAATGCAATCTTTTTGGCTTTCACTTTCTTTGCTACCTCTTTGGAAAACCATAATGGTCTCCTCTTCCTTTCCTCTTGCTAACCTGCTTAATGCATAATTCTGTTGTTCTTGTAATCCCCATTTTAAATACTGCCCACTGTTCCTCAACCCTGATTCCTGTCCCATTCCCCTTAATGCCTCTTTCAAGTATCTCCCCATTTTCCCAAAGTCTGCCCCCCTAAAATCCAGGATATTGTTTTTGTGTGGTTTGGTTCTGCTCTTTCTGTGATTTCAAACCACAATGACTGGTGGTCACTGTTTCCCAGGTGCTCCCCCACTGTTACCCCCATCACACTGTCCCTGTTTGTGAGCACAAGGTCCAGTATTGCCTTCTGCTGAGTTGGTTCCATGACCAGTTGCTTGAGGAAGGCACCCTGAAGGGAGTCCAGGATAAATCTGCTCCTAGTTGATGCTGCTGCTGGGATGCTCCAGTCCACATCTGGAATATTGAAGTCTCCAACCAGTACTACCTCACCCTTGTCTGCCATTCTTTGGATGGCTAGCATCAACTCCTATCTGTTTCTTCCTCCTGTGCTGGTGGTCTATAGACCACACCTGTGCGGATGGCTGTCCCATTTTCCTTTCCAGCTTAACCCACAGTATCTCTCCCCATTTTGTTCCTCCTGGATCTCTGTGGCCCTTATGTCATCTTTCACATACAGTGCCACCCTCCTCCCTTCCTGCCTGCTCTGTCTCTTCTGAATATGTTGTAGCCAGGTATGGCCATCTCCCAGTCGTGGTTATCATTACACCAGGTTTCAGTGATGGCCACAATGTCCAGGTCTGACTGCACCATGACAGCCTCCAGATCTTCCATCTTGTTGCTAAGGCTCCTGGCATTTGCACACATGGCTTTCCATGATTTGAACTCCCTAGACTGTTTCACATTTCTACTCCAGTCCCTTCCTTGGTTGTCATTTATCCCTGGTTCTCCTTGCTGTCTGCCCTTCTGCTGAATTTGGCCCCTTTTCTGCTTATCCACCTCTTGGGCACTAATCTCCATCTTTTGCACACTGCTTTGCAGAGATAGCCACTCCTCTGGTTCATTGGTTCCACTGCTAGCTGTGGGGGTGAGCAAGTAGGTACCCTCCTTGCTGGCCTGCCACCCTTTGCTAGTTTAAATGCTTGTCAATGTAGCATTTAAACTTATCATTGAGTGCTGGATTCCCTCCAGGATGGATGCAGGCCGTCAGGCTTGAACAAACCTCCATCCTCCAGGTGGGTCCCCAGTCACCAATGAATCCAAACCCTTCCTCACAGCACCAGTTCTTCAACCATGAGTTAAAGTTCCTGGTGCATGCACTCATGCTCTCCCTTGCCTCTCACAGGTAGTACTTCTGAGAAAGTGACAAGTAGCTACTTGCTTGAGACCCTTCCCAGTTTCCTAAACTCTTCCTGAACTTCCTTTGGCTCCCATTTGCCAGGTCATTAGTACCTAGGTGGATAATGACATCCAGCTTACCCTCCCGTCTTGCCTTCCCAGTGATCCCCAGGATCTTCCTTCCATCCCTCCATGCCGTGGCACCTGGTAGGCACCTCACCTCCCTGTCCTCCCCCTCCTGTGTCCCTAGCTGGATCCCTCTCATGATGGAGTCCCCCACCAGGATTCACTTTCTCCTCCTCTGGGGTCCACTGCGTTCCCCGCTGAGTTCACCTCCCTGGCTAACCTCCACATCCTTTCCTTCCACTTCTCTGGGTACCTCTATTTGGTTGTCCTCATTTGCCAGTGTGGCATATGAGTTCTTGAGTGGAATAGGATCTGGGATGTGTCTCTGCCTGACCGCTCTAACCCTCCCTGAGCCCACTGTCATCCAAGTGCTCCTCATTCTCAGCATCCTTTGAGGCAGTTGCATTGGACTGGGTGGTCCCTGGATAGGCAGGTGCACTATGGCCCGGTGTGGATTGTGGCAGACAAGGAGGCCCTTCAGAAAGGCAAGCTGAGGAGAGACTGGATGTGAGGGTGATGGCAGGATAGACCAGGAGGAAGGTTGACGAGATTGATCTGAGAGCCTGAGAAAAAGGAGAGAGGAAAAAGGGGGTGTAGTGTATTGGAAAAAGAAGTAGCAACAGAGTTATTTCACTGAAAGCTGATTTCTGCCTGATGGGTGTTTTGCTGCACTCTCCTAGAATACTTTGTGTGTTTGTGCTTTTACATTTTTGCCCCAAATTGCTGCTTAGATGTTAATAATTTTAGTTTATTAATTTATGTTTGTGGGGTCTTATGGAATTGTATTATATATTTTTAATGAAAGCTATCTAAGTTAAGTTTGGTGCCATATGTAAATTGGGTCACCTGATCTGGCAGCTATAAAAATGTCAGACGCCATCCAGGAGCTGTTACGGACGCCACTTAGAAAAGAAATGCAGTGGTTACTTGATCTGTTAATCTTTTGGCTGACTAGCCTCCTGCTATACTTTACTATTGTAAAATCTAGTTAAGATTTATCTGGGTCTAGCATTTATCAGTGGAGGCTTTGCCCACGATCCGTGTACAGCTAACTCAGAAAAGGCTTTTGCTTTGTGAGTCTCAAGCCGTGGCTAGCGTCTGGCAGCTTGCGCAGCTTTAAATTAAGTACTACTCAAGCAGGTGCTTTAACTCATACGCAATTCAGATGGTCCACTGAAAACTGTGGATTCTGGCATATTATTGAGAGCTCTTTTTGAAGGGGACAGAAGTTAGTGTTCTTTTATCCTGATTATGAGAGTTCTTAGTATGTTTAGTTAAAATGTTATATTGTGAAGGCTCTTTTATCATAGCTTGCAATTGGGGGCTTAACAGTGAAATTATTCCGTTTATCTGCTTTTAAATTGCAGTGTGGAGCATTTTAACACTGCTGCTTAAACACTTTTTGGGTGGAACCAGAAACTCTGAACTTTATATACATTTCCTGCAAAAGGCTTGGGATTTTAGATGTCCTGATTTACCCAGTGGCAGCATACAATGTACACGCTACTATTGGCTCAAAAGGGAGGTAGCAACTATTCCTGGTGAACTGTACTGGTTTGGATCGAGCTCATGTTATAGTTTGAGACATTTTGTGAGCTTGGTATCTTGCATCTAATTGTACTGCATATATATATATATATATATATATATATATATATATATATATATATATATATATATTATCAATTTATATTTTGAAAGGAAGAGACTGGATGCATAACAGCACAAAACAAAGCTTTTCTGACAGAGGACAAGGCCTGGCCTGAATGAAGAACTGCAGTTTGATTCAATGATTTTGCTTTGAACTTTTTCCTCCTAATGAACTTTATGTTGAGAGTCTGACACTTTTGCTCAATTATCTTGTGTTCAATGTTGCAATGGTTTTAGTTATAATTGCAATATTGTTTATGTTACAGTCAGGCTTACTGTCATAGAGACTACTCATCCCCTCAACATTTGGGGGGCAAGAATAGTATATCTGATTAATATTTGACTGAAACTTATTTATACAATTATGGGATATAACTGGCACAACTGTCTATTCTGATCTCATTCTCCAATCTTTTAAGGCCTCTCAAGTATTTTTGCCAACTTTAGTGATTTTAGATGGTGCAAACTAGAAATGGAAAAGTCATGATAAATAAGGGAGAGAGAGGCAAAATGGCGGCAAATCTAGGGAAAAAAGATGGAAAAATGAGGAAAAAAGTGACAGGTGAAAGAGACCCTAAATGATCTAATAATGAAGAATTTGAAGATCCTCTGCAGTTTAAGCTCATGGATATGTGGCATAGGGATACCATTTCCATGGGTCCTTTGGGGCCACTTCATAATATAGAGATTGTTAGTTCTCATAATCAAAGCATAACAAACAAGACAAAATCATTGCCTAAGATAGAGGGAATTTCATTGGAGTCCTATAATTGGGCTTCTTATGAATTCTTCCAGCCATATCTTCCTTTAGACCATTCTTTATGAGAAAGGTATAGTGAGACTAGTATAGAGACATATGATTCATATAGCAGTAACAGCAGAGATGACATCATCTTTCTTTAGAAGGATTTTCTCCTGATGTCAGTTGATTATCTTTCTCTCCTAATAGACTTACCTCGAAGTCTTCTGAAATAATAAGTCAAAATGGAAATCAAGAATGTAAAGAGCAATGTCTAAAGACTGCAGTGAAGGAGGATGAATTGAAATTGATCACCCAGAACTTAAGTAAGGTTATAGAAGGATTGAGAAATGTAGAGAAAAGACAAGATGAACTTGGAATTAGTAATGAGAAAAAATTGGCCTAGGTCTTATTAAGGCCCTTAGCCATAGAGGTATTACAGGTCCAGTCTTTGATAAAAAAATATTTTTCTGGGGAAGGTGATTTTGCCTCTTCTAGCTCCTTGTCTAAACAAATTCTTGAAATTATTAAGAGCCCTTATTACACTAATATAGTGATTTTAGAAAATCTTATCGCAATAAAGGATGAGATGAATAACATTAGAAATTGTTTGTTTTATTATAAGGCAATCTTAGAGAACCTCACTCAGAAAAATCATCATACAATGGCAGATCAATCTGGACTTATTGAGAATATGGATCAGATTAAAAATGAGAATCAGAGAGAATAAAGCTACTCAGGTGAATTTACATCCTCTTTTGATAAAAATTATCCTTGTGCCTGTAATTTGGGTTTAAATAAAGAAATTAAAAGAACAATAAAAGGTAATCAAGTGCCTAAAAGAGCTGAAGAAACCCAATTGAGAGATAAAAAAGTAACAAAATATAAGGATTACAGGATAAGTATTATAGAGAAACAGAAAGAGGACATGATGGAGGAAACTTTACCTAAAAACATACAGAGTAATGAAAATAAAAACAGGGAGAAGAGAAGAACCTTGGAAGTAAAAAGAGATGAGGAAATAAATATGGCCACTAGGGGCAGGAAGGGATTTGCTGATTAAAGCAGGATTTGGAAAAAAGAATTATACAGGAAAATAGAGTTATGCAAGATGGTATGGATGCTAGAGATTTGGGAGTTGATGGGGAGGTTGAGGCCAGCCAGATGCCACTTTGCACTAACTTTAATATTACAAAAGAGAATTCAGATAAAAAACTACTGAAAGACAAAAGGGAGATAAATATGGTACACAATTGTTTTTATTTAAATGGGACAGGCATGGAATATCTTATGCAAATATTTGGATTTGACTATTTTCAAGGAGAAACAAGAGAGAACTTAGTATGATTGGTAATGCACATATTGCATGTGGAAAAAATGGAAACATATATACATGTAATAAGACCTCCAAACAAGGGACATGCAGATTGTACTTTTATACACTAAATTGGGTTCAGTAGTAGACATGATATGGGATGAACAAGAGATGCTAAGGAATATGGGCATCATTATAATGCCAGCATAAATTGTACCATCACAAGACACTTCACAAATATTAGAGATAGCGTCAGAGGGAAAAGAAGAAGAAAGAGCAACTGTAAGTAATGATAGTAAAGGAAAGAGTTTGAGGCATCTATATAAAACAAATGCACACCCAAATACTTGGTAAAATAAGACTATAACTATGTTTGGATGGGAAATGAGAGAGCAAGATTCCCTATGGTATATTAAACATGAAATAGCAGTCTGTTTCTCTAGATTAGCTGGAGTAAAAATATCTCAAAAATTAATAGAATTTGTAAAAATATACAAATGTTATAATAGCACTTCTCAGATAGATATTACTTTTAAAAGTTCCAGCATAGTACAGACTATATTAAAACAAGTTACGGTATTAGCTCAGGTGGGGCTTCACATTTTGCTTCCAGATGAAAGGACTTCCCCAGAACAGAAAAATACTTTAAATGAGATTGGCATCAGAGGAAATGTAAATCCAAATAGTGTGGAAATTAATACCCAGTGACTGGCCAAAAATAATAAAGAAGCTGTTTCGGACATCACTGGCTTGAAAGTACTGTTCTAGAACATAGAGGGAATTTACTTAAAAATAGTTAACCCTGAGGTAGCTAGGTTCCTGGAGACTTTTGACATTATTTGCCTCCAAGAAACCTGGGTGATGACGGGGAGTCCCCAAAGATTACCTGGCTACCATAACCTGGTAAAATGTGCTATTAAAATAAAAAGATATGGTAGACAGATGGGTGGAGTCTCTCCCTATTTAAAAACTGATTTAAATGTTAAAATTTATAAAGAATATGATACATCTGATGATATTCTAGCTTTATCAATGGCGGTTGGAAATACACATGATAAACTAATTTTAGTTCATGTCTACTTTTCACCCTCCAAAGACATAAATGAATCCTTAACAAAACTCAATTCAACCCTGAGTGATATTTTGAGCAGGGAACCTGATGTGCCTATGATACTTCTGGGCAATTTTATTGCAAGAATTTCAACAAATTGTAATAATATAGATTTTTTTTATCTATCTTGCCTGAACTTAATCCTGGGATCAATAATACTAGACAAAGCAAGGACATGAGATTGAATAAAAGAGGGAAATTACTTGCTCTCTCATTGACCAATGAAAACTTGTTACTGCTTAATGGCAGGCTACTAGGAGATAATAAAGGGGAATTAACATGCAATGGACTACTGGGCTCTTCAATTATAGATTTGATCTAGGGGAATCTTGAAGATGTTAAAACAGTACAAGGTCTTGAAATAATGAGTAGAATTGAACTGGCACATAACCCAGTGAGCTTAAAAATCCAAATGGATAATATCACCAGAGGTAGACCTGAAGCCCTTACTGGGGTGGAATGGAAATAATAAATCAGAAAAGGATACAGTGCGATCCTTATGCTATACAATATTTTGGTAATTTTTTGAATGATTCTACACTGGTAAGCTTTAGACTATCTATTGTGGAAGAAACTGATTTCACCTCATCCTTATTTAAATGGAATGAGATAAATACACTAATTAAACCCCACTGCATAACAAATAAAATAACTACTAACACAATTATGGGTAAGAATTGGTTTAATTCTAAATGTAGAAAAGCAAAAACAACTTTTACTTAGACCTTGATAATTTATAAACATAAATGACAGAATCTTAATAAAAAAACTGCTACTAATATAAACAAAGAAAGGAAAAAATATAGGAAAATAATAGATCAAGAAAGGCAAATTTATGTTAAGAAAAGATGGGATGAACTTAAAATGGCAGTTGTAAATATAGATAGCATGATGAATTTGGAGACTAGTAAGCCAGGGTTATGATAAATACTCCACTAAAGTTGAATCTCAAATCCTTCCAGGTATATGGGAAGCATACATTTTTGGATTTATGTTTCTCATCAGCTGAAGCTCAAATTACTCCAGAGACTCTAGCGGTATATGGCAATTCAAATTATCCAACCTCCTTGTTTATTTCTATAGGAGAAATAAGAAATGCTATATTAAGGTTAAAAAACAACAAAGCACTAGGCCTAGACAAAATCATAGATGATTTATACAAACATTATATTGATTGGTGGACACCTACATATTATATCAGATACAGTATTTAACATCATAGTGCAGGGACATGATATACCTAATAGTTGTCAGGGAAGTATAATTTATCCGATATATAAAAAAGATGATCCTAATAATCCCAAAATGTATTGGCCAATTAGCCTTATAGATATTACCCAAAAAATATTCACTAGAATAATTCTGGGGAGACTAAATGACTGGGTGGAGGATGGGTATATTCTGCAGGAGTTTCAAAATGGTTTTAGAAAATCAAGATCAGCTATACAACATTGCTATGTTTTGAAGCATTTGGCTTGGAAAAAAATATATAAATATATACTGTATATGGGATACATGATGGGCAGGAGTGGAATATGGAAAACATTTCCATTCCTGCAGAGTGAGCTCTGGATATTTCACGAGTGCAAGTGCTCACGATGCAGGAGTGGAAATATTTTCCATATTCCATGATCGTTATGTGTGCTATTTATGCCATAGGGCTGAGATGAATTTTATTGGGAGAAGTATGCTTGGTTTTGTGAAGTTCATGTGTCTTTAAATGATGTTGGTGCTAAGTAGTGTGTGGGGGAGATTTTATGAATGGGTTGTTGAAGTGAGGTATGATTGGTTTGACAAAGAACCTCTGTGCGCAAACACTGAGACAAGGGTTACCCCAAAGGGCATTTGGCTGGGAAGCCAAGTTTCAAGAAAATACAAAATCACACATGCCTACACAATGCAAAGCATCATGGGTTGCATATGCAAATCACCACAGAATGTTATGCTGGTTCAACTTTAAGCAGAATTGCATGGTGGCGAAAGGCCTCTCACACAGTTTGCAAAGGGTGCTAACAGATGACATAGACATGTGTTTCGTCCTACCAGGACTCATCAGTAAGCCTCGTCTGTTTGACACCCCAGTGGAATGAACCAGCTATCCTAAGACAGTCTGTCTGGGTTATGTTGTGGTGAACCCATTAAAATAAAAAAAAACTATTTAAAAGACAAAGAACCTCTGTGTGCAAACACTGAGGCAAGGGTTACCCCAAAGGGTTGTTTGATATATGTGTGTGTTGATTGGTGTGCTGTGTTGTGTGGTTCGTTTAGATTCATTTTTGTGATGGTAAGAGATAGTGGTGGGTTATGTTACCAAGTATGTTTTAATTTTAATATGGTTACAATGATTTATTTCAGTATTTGGGGTACATATGGTAGTATGCTTGGTGTAGACTTACAACATATTTTCTTGTTTGCTGCTTTATTATTTATAGCAGCATTTAACGTAGTACTGGTAGTGATTTACAGTGAGACATTTTATTTTTTATTGGAGTTTTCAAACGTGGTTTACAGACGTTCATTGTGCAAAAGTAATTTGTAAATTATTAGAATAAATCATTATGATGTTACACAAAGTAGAACTTTTTAAATGTTTGGTTGTAGGAGATAGAGGTTTGTTGGTTTTTAGAGTCATTGTATTAATCAGAGTCAGAGTCTGAGGATATCACTTGTTGTCTCTTATGGGGAAATTGTTGATATTGATGTCCCGCAAAAGAGAATGTCAAAGATTAGTTGTGATGCATTGTACATTGAGGTTATTTGATGAATTTTTTTAAACGTAGTCTTACCTTGTATAATGTTAAATGTAATATTAGAAGTGCTGATTGTTGGATTGTAAAAACATGCTGGTATGCTACTTAATTGGCTCGCTGGTATTTCCACATTATTTATTGTTCCTTGTTTAGAAGAGCTGGGTTGCTCATCAGGTTGATTACTCAGTATTTTGCTGATTTGTTTTTGTTTGTTATTTAGTTTACTATATGTATGTATGGTTTGTACTTTTTTGTGCCCCGAGATCTGCATTATTTCTATAGGGGCTATGTTTGCATCACTTAGTTTTTGAATGAGATGTTTTCTTATTGAATGATTGGTAAGTTTTCGATCCTTATGCATACCAGCTTGTTGGATCATGGTTTTTACAATGTTTGCAATAGTATTTACTACAAGTGCTTGGTTTTTAAACCAACAGGGGGATTCAAGTTTGATGGGGTAGTTTACTGCAAGTAGAAAAGGTGCATCTGGATAATTCATTTTGTCAGGTCTTTTTTTCTTTGTATTTAATGTAATTCTTTACAGGGCAATGCTTTGCATCTTGTACTTCATATGCTCTGGACTTAATTACTCTGGTATCCTTCAGATTTGCTCCTGTATGCATTTCAGTTTGTCATTTTGTGGATAGCTCTAAGTAGTATGTATTTTCAAAGTCTTTCTTTAAGGTCATATCTCCCCATTTGATGTTCTGGGTTTCTGTGTTTCCTCGAACTCCAAAATACATATTTAGTGTTACCCAAATGGAATGTATCTGTGAATTTGGAGTTTGTGGTCCTAGCAAGTCCATTGTATATAATTTTTCTAATAATGTGTCTGTTATCTCATCTGATGCATGTGGCTTATTTTCAAATCCCATTCATTTTAAGTGTTTTTGTTTAGAAAGCATAAGTTGTCTCTTTTGTTCAAAGGTTAGTGAGGTTGTTAGAGATTCTTTGTACTGATTTTCTCGTAGATCCCTTTCAATATTTTGGAATCTTGAATGAATAGTTAGCGGTCCGTATTCTGTCCAGTTCTTTTTTTGTGCTGTCATAAAATAGTGGCACAGAAGTTCATCTAATTCTTTAGGTTTGATTACTATAATTGGTGTTTTAATTTCTAGATCATTTAGAAGACAAGTTTGTAAATGTTTGATGTTGTTTTCTGTTTTCTTTGTTGCATTGGTATATTTATGGATCATAATATAGTTTTGTATCACTGTAGTATCTGGCAATGATTTTATTTTATTTTGTTTTTCAGAGTCTGTTGTAATAGCTAGATTTGTCCAGTTTTGCTCTATAGTCAGATCTAATAATGGTTCAGTGTCCAGTTCCAGTTTTGTGCAGAGATAGTTGATGTCGTCTTCTTCTGTGTCCATTTTTTGTTGCTTCCTTGAACTGAGTAGGTTTATCCATCAAGGAATAATGTCAGTTTTTCCATATTTGTTTTATGAGACATTGTTTTTTTCTAGGTTAGTGTGCGGTAATTCCGATGTCCGTAATACACTGAAGTCAGCTTTCAAAATGCAGCACGAGTAAGTTGCAGTTTGTTAATTTAATCAGTAGTGTTACAGCTGAGTTGAGTGATATCATTTAATCCTGAGTTTAGGGGATGTCACTATTTGTTGGATGTTTGTGAGTGTTTTTAGATGCAGGTGCTTGACGTAAGCAGAGTAGGTATAACTGGTATTTATTTTAACTCTGCTTACGTCATGAAGATTTATTTCACTGCAGTGGAAATAACATGATTTATTCCACTGGAATACATCTCATCCCCATGGTGTGTGTGTGTGTGTGTGTATATATATATATAAAAAGGAAAATTATTTTGCTGCTTCATAGACTTCTCCTCTGCCTTTGCTAGCATGAGCAGATACCTTCTTTGGGATAAGCTCAACAACTTAGAGATCTGCCCTGATTTACTCAATATACTTATTAGGCCACATAGTCAAAGGTCCAATATAACCACTGAGGAAATACAACATTACCTTTTTTTTACTAGTATTGGTTTACGGCAGGGCTGCTTATTGGCACCACTACTATTTAACATTTATGTAAATGAGATTCTTATAAAATTACAGAACCCAGATTTTCATGCTCCCAAGGAAGGGAATACCAGGATAGATTACAAAGAAAACTTAATTGTCTTTATGAACAATGTGAAAGACATAAGTTAAAGATTAATATGACAAAAAAACAAAACATTGGTTTTTGGCAATAACAGTAAGAGAAAATGCATCATGTGGTTAAATAAAGAAAAAGTTGACCAGGTTAAATATTATGACTGCTTGGGTGTAAGATTTGCAGATAATCTTAAATGGAAAGATCATGTAGCTCTGATTGGTAATAAAACCAAAATGGCATTTAATGCATTTAAAGATTTTTAATGCCAAAATGGGAAGCCGTTTGGTAAAAGGTGTTTTAAAGATAGTGGAGGCCAAAATAAAAATCAAGCCTGCTGTATGCAGCAGAAATTTGGGGTAATATTGGATTAAATAACTTACAAATTGTACTGAATAAGATAAATATATATATCTTGATGGTCCCACAATCTGTCTATAAGGCTAGTCTAAATCTTGAAACTGGACAATACTCTCTAGGTACTTTGGTGTCAGAGAGACAAATAACTGCAACCATTAAACTACTACTTTTAAATATACCAAGGTTGCCTAGACAATGTTTGGGGGAAGAATTAGAATATTCTCACCTTGGTTTTGAATTTCCATCGATTAATGTAATTATGAATTTACTTTTTCCAATTGGTTTAGGTCATATATTATGGGATGTTTTTAAACAACCCTGGGATGAAATTGTGAGTCTTGTTAAGAATAGGTTAAGAGATATATAAAAAATAAATATGAAAGAGACATTGGCAACCCAGAAATTATATATATGGTACAAACAAATTAAAATAGAGCATGGATTAGAACTGTATCTCCTTAAATTGTCAGATCCTTCTAAGAGAAGAGATTTTTCTAGGAATAGATTGGAAATATGTAAAGCTAATTATAGCTACCATAAGCAAAAGAGAGCGAATATCAGCTCACCTCACTGTAAATGTGGCATATCTCTGAAAGATGATGCTAAACAGATTTTACTGATTTTCCCCTTATTTTGACCGCAGAGAGAGAAGTGGCTGGGTGGCATCTTGGCTGGCCTTAACCTCCCCCCTGAAGCTATAATATTGCACCTCCTAAATCCTAGGGATTCAAGTGTAATGTATAAGCTGTCTGCTTATATGAAACTGGTTCATCTTTAAAGATGGGTCAGTGAATATTCATTGTTCAGAAGTATTACTTAGTATCATGTCAGAGTCCTTTCTGGAATTGATGTGGAAAAATATGAATGATACATTATGATACAGATATTTAAGGAATTAACTAAAATGTAATTCTGACACGGGAATTATCCTGATATTAATCTATTGTCCATTCAGCAACACCTGAAAATATTTTATTGTTTTTATTTATTGAACTAATGAATGATGGAATGTATATTTGGAATTTTATCATTTGATATTTTGTAATTTGTAATTTTTTTTAAACTGAACAAATAAAATCTAATGAATTGAATTACTCTGTAAATGATTATCATCATTACTGTATATTATTAGCTAAAATAAAAAAAAAATTTTTCCTTTCATTTTTTTGTTCATTATTAGTTTCATATGAACATCCAGTAGGAATTTTAAAAAATATTAAATAGTATTTAATTATAAAACTATTAATGTAACGTATAGATTCAAGACATGCTAAAATAGTAAGTAAAGTGTTTACAATAATTAGTTACCTTACACATATATATTTAAAGTGACTTTTTAATCTATAACATGCACTATTTATATTTAATTTTACTGTAAATTGAATCTTTATATTTCTGATATGGTTGACATCTTTGGTACAATGCCCTGGATATTCATACTACACTAGGCAGTGGGGCAAGCCTGGGCACAGTGCTACTGGGATGCACTAGGGCCAGGACCAGGTGATATTCAACGGTGATGTGCCATGGCACAGCATAGTTGAATATGGCATGCACTGCACACAGCGCAGTGGCACTGACCTGGCACAAGCCGCAAATAGGGAGCATGGGGATGTGTCAGTGCAAGTGCTGTTGTGCTAGGTGCATCACCCTTGATATTCAGCAGGGAGCATGCAAATGAGACTATAATATATGCAAGATATAAATGGGCCATATGCATGTCATTATGGCCCCATTTGCATGCCTTGCACAGGGCTGCCTGGCGACTTGCACCTGGAGCCCTGCACAGCATGACGTGTGCAGTGGGGATCCTGGGGCATCCCTTGCCCTGTAGCTATCTTCCCATCATTAGTGGGTGGCTGCAACCTGCCCACATACTACCCAGCCACCCACCGAATATATCTGGGCCTGTCTAGGACAGTATGCTCTGCATGACCATTGGTCCACACTGGGGACCAATGGGCTTGTAGCCCATATTGTACCTGTCATTCAGCGGGCAGTCAGGTGGTATGCAGGTGGGTTGCAGCCACCAGCTCATGATGGGGGTATGGGGTGGGCAAGGGGTTCTGTGTAGGTGGGAGGGGTGGGGTGCCACTGGATCACCAGGGCATTTCATTTGGAGGTTTACTGTGATTGCAGCAATGGGCAGGGAGGTTAAAGTAGACCACCAGGGATGGTAATCTATTATATTTATCAGGGAATCAGGGACTCGGGAGGGAGGCCACTAGACTACTAGGGACCGGGCATAACCTCATCTACTGCAATCACGGCAATGGGCGGGGGGTCTTCCACTTGACCACCAGGGTTGTGTGTGTGCTTGTGGACAGGGTTCTGGGTGTGCAGGTGACCACCCACAGCTGGGCTGCTGTGTTCCACCCTACAATACAGCAGCCTGCCTGTGGGTGACCAGAGTTGTTCCTACTCTGTACGGGCTCAACTTTGAGCCCCCCATGCAGCGCAATGCAGCAATGCACCAGCATATGCACCACACATCCTAGGCTGAATAGTGGGACGTGCCGCATATGCATGGGCATGCACCCTGCATCTGTGCCGCGTATGATTACATTGCACCCAGTGCATTGGGATTTGTGTTGTGCCATGCAGCCTTTTCAAAATCCTGCTGTGGCACAATGTGGGGTTGTGCCAGCACAATCCATTTGAATATCCGGGCCAATGTTTTTCCTTTCAAAGTTTCCTTTTGTATCATTCAAGGGCATATCAGTGACTAAACCAACATACAGTATGCTAAACCAGACAATGCACCACCCTTCCCTTCAAATGGCAACACCGTTTTTTATGTAGTCTTTCACCACACACGCATTGTCAAAGTGTTTCAAGTATGTTTATGTGTCTGAAGTACACTGACATATATCAATTGTGACTTGTCGTTTGAACTGTTTAAACATGTGAGGTTATTTATTTGATGCTACTTATGCAACTTTAATGAACACTATATCTGGTAGGCTACAGTACATACTGGACATAAATACTATTCACCAGTGGAAAGAGAACTTGCATTTATGTTCAGTAGTTTGAAATACCTTGACATATTTAGAACACTTTCACAGTAATGTTGACTTGTTTAAAATACATCAACCTGTTTAAGATATAGCATACAACTACTGATTTTCTTTTACTAGCACTGCTAGTGCAGCTAGTTAGTCCAAACCAGGATTGACAGTGGCTGAGACTTATAATGGAGTGGAGGGGCAACAGACAACACATCAACACATTTATATAAATTGAACAGTATATGTACAACTTTGGAATATATACATTCAAACCTCACATTTTGCACTTAATACCTTGGCAACCGTTCAACAGATTTTAACAAAATTTGGAATCCGCTGTCCTGTGGGGTCAATCCCTTGATGTGCCAAGTTTTGTTTTAATCAGATTTGTGGATTTTATGCTGCGCATAGTGAAACAACTGTAAAAGTTGCTTTTTTCACCTGTTTTGGCTGTTTTTTTGTCAACCCGCTGCGGCCACACCATTTGGAATTTTGGTCTGAAATTTTCAGGGTAGAAAGAGCTTGCCCCCAAAACAATGCAGTATTGGATTGGTGAAAAATATTAGTTTGTTCCAAAGTTATTCAATTTTGAAACTGTGGGTTCTGAGCAAGCTCAGTTCAGTCTTTTGGATAGCTGCATGGTGCAAAAAGGAATTTAGGGATCACAAAAAGGGATTTTAACAGCTCACAAAAAGGGATTCATTAAATCCCTCTTTGTGAGAAAAAAATTCCCTTTTTGCGAGGTGCCATCATGTTTTAATTTTTTCTGCCCAAATAAAACATTGTAACTTTACCCAGAGATGTCTTCAGCAGACATCCAAATATGGATTTTGTTCATATGGATGTCCTTTACAGTTCTCTGTCTTTGGATTACATTACTGTGGCTGCAGAATGTTTATTTTTTGATTTTTAAAATCCCTTTTTGTGACTCATTTCCAATACCTTTTCGCGATGTGAAAATGGATTTTAACACCTTGTGAAAAGGGATTTTGATAGGTCTCAAAAAAGGGATTTGGTTGTCAGACCAGATGGCCCTGCGGGTAATCACTTTTTGCTTTGACACCTCATGAAAAGGGATTCAGCACATGAAAAGGGATTTTGACACCTCACAAAATGGGATTAAATACAGTTACATTACAGATGAGTATGAATAGATAGGCCATTGACAGAGTAATGATCTACAGCACATTCATAAGGCAGACAAAATGGGCAGACTGGATGGGCCTTGCGGTCCTTATCTGTCATCAACTTGTATGTTTCTTTGTTTCTATGTTAATTTTTCAAATCCCTTTTCTTGAGCTGTCAAAATCCCTCTTTGTGAGCTGAATCCCTTTTTGTGAGCTGTCATAATCTCTTTTACATCACAAAAGGGGATTTCTAGCAGGGCCATCCAATCCCACAATCACGAAAAGGGATTTTGACATCTTGCTAAAAGGGATTCAGCCCACAAAAAGAGATTTTGACACCTCACAAAAAAGGATTACTTTTTCAAATCTCTTTTTGTGAGTAATCAAAATCCCCTCTTCAAGAGCCAAATCCCTTGTTCCAAGGTGTCAAAATACATATTTGCATCGTGGAAAAGGGATTACCCACAGGGCCATGTTGTCTAACAAATCAAATCTCACTTTGTGAGCTGTCAAAATCCTTTTTCACATCGCAAAAAGGGATTTCTGGCAGGGCCATCTGGTCCCATAGTCGTGAAAAAGAATTTTGACACCTCATGATAAGAGATTAATTTTTCAAATCCTTTTTCATGAGCAGTCAAAATCCCTCTTTGCCAGCTGTATCCCTTTTCATGAGGTGTCAAAATCCATTTTTGCATTACAAATATGGAATACCTGCAGGGCCACCTGGTCTGATAACTCAGATCCCTCTTTGTGAGCTGTCAAAATCCCTCTTCAAGGCCTGCCTGGTGAGGCTGAGGGTTGAGGTGCTGGATGCCACACCTCGTGCCATACCAGTGACCTGGGATTGGGAATGACCTCAGGTCACCAGGGTGCCAGCTGGCAGGGAGGGCTGGAGTGTGATTTCCTCTCCAGGGATGGACACCTGCTCCTCCGTAGTCCCACACCCATCAGGTGGCAGTCCAATGGGTGCGTTGGTGGCAGGAGTGGCATTGTAAAGTCTGAGATGGGGTGGAAGGGGTTACCAGATCCTGGTGCATGTACGCATGTGTATGCCATGACCCCAGGAAGGGGAGAAAAAGGGAAAAAAACAAAAATTGTATATATAAAAAACTCTTCTTCATGAGCTGAAACCCTTTTTGAAAGGTGTCAAATCCATTTTTGCACTGCAAAAAGGGATTACCTGCAGGGCCATCTGTTCTGACAACTCAAATCCCTCTTCTGAGCTGTTTCTTCAACCCTAACTGATTCATTAATTAAGTTTTTTGCAATGAATATATACTGTATTATACTGGCAAGGTAGCATCAGTATATTAGGGTTGAGTGCAAACTTCAGTGTTAAACCAGAATGTTTGAACCTTAATAACTCGGGATGTGACACAGACATGCCTTTTGAAGATTTGCTGATAAAATACAGTATTATTCATTTAAAAGTTATTACATTTTTAAATTTCCCATTATTTCCTATTGGAAAATTTATATGTCAGGCATGAATGTTTATTTTTTTGTTCACAAGAGGTATTATTTGCACACATTTTGTATTATTATTTCAGCATATTGTGTAAATATTTGAACTGTAATAACTTTGTAACTATTTAACAGATTTTCATGCACATTGGCAAGCATGATCTCTTGGGGTCGGTCTCCTTCCACGCCAAATGTCGTGTAACTCTGTTTTGGGGTTTGTGAGCTACACAGTGTCTTAAAAATCATAAATTTACCACTTTTTTGTTATTTCTTTGTCCACTGTATCTCAGAAATGGTTTTAGGCTGTGGTTTGAAATTTTCAGGGTAGAAAGCCTTTAGCTCACAGATGTGCCTTTTGAAGGTTTGGTGAAATGTTATTATTCAGTTCAAAAGTTATTACATTTTAAAATTTCCCATTATTTGCTATGGAAAAATGTATATGTCATGGCACAATAGTTTTTTCTTTGTTGTTGTTGTTTGCAAGAGCTATTATTTCTCCACATTTTGTACTAGTACATGCTCACATTTAGTAAATTTTTGAACCTTAATTATTTTTGGAACTGTTCAATGGATTTTCACAAACCTTGGCATACATAATATCTAAGAGTAGATCTCTTAACGTTCTAAATTATGTGTGAATCTGTTTTGTGTTTTTTGAGATACAGAGCATCAGAAAATGTAAATTAACACTTTTTTGCTGTTACTTTATCCTCCTGTGTCTCAGAAACAGCTTTAAGTTGTGTTCTGAAATTTTGGGAGTAGAAATCCTTTTGCTCACAGGTGTGCCTTTAGAAGATTTGGTAAAACAAATATTAATCTGTTCAAATTTATTACATTTTGTAATTTCCCATTATTTCCTATGGGAAAATTTATATGAAAGAGTGGCCAGAAACACTTTTTTGGGGCATCCGAAATCTCGGGTGCCAAGGTTAGCCAGAGGACCGACTCATGTATCCCCCCAGCAGTGTAGGACACTGGGGAGCCCACTACCAGTGTTCCAATACATGTATGACCCTACCAGCAGTGTGGGACACTGGGGAGCTCACTCCCAGTATCCCAAGATATTTTTTACATTTAAACCTGATGAAAAGGAAAACAGTCACCAACGTCTTTTTTATTTGCAAACCTGAAAAAAAGATTGGTCTCTCATCATCCCTGTCATCTTCCTCCCTCATCCTGACCCTCCTACTGAGCACCCACCACCTCACCCCACCCTTGCCCTATACTTAGCACCGCAGGTCATTTGCTTGGAATGGTACACATCTGCACTCTTCAAAGCCAAACTGCAAACTGGGGAAAGTACAGAAAAATGATATAGAGGATTGTGTATGATCCCTCATACACAACAAGGGTATTTTTCATTCAAGAGGTTTACATGGAAACTGGAGACTTCGAGAGTGCAGCTCAAGAGGACTCATTACCATGGAAAGCTCAAAATTGAAAAATACCCTTGTTATGTATGAGCGATCATACACAGTCTTTTATAGTATATGGTTGCTCATACTAAAACTGCACTTACTGTTTTTACACTTTTGTGTGCAGTTTTCTCTTCATCTGTGCAGTTTCACTGCCGCAGCTGTTCCTGGCACATCGCCAGTTGCCAGATCACGCATGTGCACTCACCTTCCAGGTGTTATGCTGTACTGCCTACATAGCTAGTGCAGCACAACAGCTATGATGACGTAGCTAGTGCAGCATAACATTGCTGTTGGGAGCATGGATTTCCATGCTCAGCAGCATTCTACCATATACTATATTGCTGTTGTGCTTCTCCTGTGGTACAGAGGACAAGGCACAGGGACGGAACATCCAAAGGTCTCTGGGTTTGACACCAGTTTCTCAAAAAAAATTTTTCCACCTACAAAGAAGTAGAAGAGTCTGGCCTCAAACCCAAGACCCTTGGGTATCTCATCCTTGTACCTTGTCCTTCGCCACCACATAAACTACTTCTAAACTGTCTTTATGTACTTATCAGTGAAGTATTAATGCTATGCATGTTTGGCCACAAGTGGATGGTTAATGTTCAAAAATGTGATACTGCATGTGTGAAAATAGGCTATTTTCACACATACAGTACTATACTTTCAACATTACCCATCCACTTGTGGCCAAACATGCATAGCATTTACAGCTGCAAGCCTTCTCCTTCTCCAGCAGAGTAGGACACTGGGGAACCCACTCCCAGTGTCCTGAGTCATGTCTGCCTCCCCTAGAACTGTGGTATACTAGGGAGCCCACTCCCAGTGTCTTGATACTTGTAAGACTCCCTCAGCATTGTGGGACACTGGGGAGCCCACTCCCAGTGTCTTGATACATGTAAGACCCCCTAGCATTGTGGGACACTGTGGAGCCCTCTCCCAGTGTCTTGATACATGTAAGACCCCCCTAGCATTGTGGGACACTGGGAAGCACACTCCCAGTGTCCCAAAATATGTTTTTTATTTAAACCTGTTGGAAAAGAAAACAGGTCCCAAACATCACTTTTATTTGTAAACCTGAAAAAAAGAAAATAGTCCCTAATCATGCCTAGTGTCCTCCTCCCCCATCCTGACCCTCACACTAATCACCAACTACCCCCATTCCTTGCCCTATACTTGCCACTGGAGGTCATTCCCTGTCATCTTCTGTGGACTAGGAGATGTCTGCACTCTTCAAAGCTGAACTGCAAACTGAGGAATCAAGGTAAGTGTTGTATAATGTATTTCAAAGGTGTTTTGAACTTATGTTGATATCTTAGCCATTTTTAGGTAATTTTTCACCAGTTATTTGCACAAAATCACCTATTAGGACTGATTAATGAAATGGCAATGTCAATGTTCATGAGGTGGGGTCCCAAAAAGCCCATTTTGAAAATTTAGTGACAAACATTCTTAAAAATGGCAGAGTTATGCACAGTTGTTGAAAGTTTTCTATGCACACAAGTAACTTTGGTCATTTTTAATATTTTGACTCCAAATTTTCAACATAGCCATTTTTTTCACACCATCTCATGAACAGTATAGCTGTAATTTTTCACATGTGCCCAAACTATGTATTTGTACCTGTGGCATGGAATGGCATTTTGACACAGATTTAAACATTTTCACCTATGAGGTTTGTGAGGTGAGGTCATAAAATGACTATGTTCAAAATTTGAGGCCAAAATTTAAAACAGTGCCTAAGTTATGACCATTGGTTGCAATTTCGGTTTGCCCGCTCGTTACTTTGGAAATTTAAAATATTTTGAAACTCATTTTTCAACATAGACTTCTTATTACCTGACCTCATGTATGTTATAGCTGTAATTTTTCAAATCCTGACCAAAATGTGTTTTTGCACCTGTGTAGTTGTGCAGAATTATGTTTTGACTGGGTTTGAACATGTTCTCTGCCAGGTACATGTGCTGGGGTAATAAGATGGCTATGCTGATAGCTGATAATTTGGTCATGCATATATGGTGGTATGGGTGTGCAAAGTCCAAAGGACCCTGCAGTCCTACAGTAAAATAAGGAAAATCACAGAGGGTGGACATAAGGACAGTTGTGGAGGGTGGACCTGTGCTCCCACAGGCAAATAAGGATAGAAGTAAACTATCTGAAAAAGTAAGGAAATTAATTGTAAAAAATGTCATTAATAAAATAGGGGTGATTGATAAATGAGTGAGATAAAACAGTGTATCATCCACTGCACTGTGATATTTTTACCCTCTGCACTATTGTGATGATATCAGCCATTTACACCCACAGGTCACAAAAGCTCACTGAGATCATCACTCTAGGCAGCTTTCCCCTCAGCATGCAAGAAACACCTGTGCTGTTACCATAGACACAAATGCAAAATTACATGCAAGGTCTCACTGCTGCCTACAGCTAACTCAGTGAGCATTGCAAAACATACCTATTCCCCACTCTAATTTCCAGCTTATTACTGTGATACTCTCAGCCCAGTATGAAGCATCTAAAGTAGGGAAATGTGACCTTAGGGTTCCCAAGCCTAAGACCCAGCCCTCCCATGCATGCAGGAACAGGCATGAGAGGTGTGTTTTGTGGTTGTGAAGCCTAATACTCACCTCATTCTCCTATGATGTACCCATATTACCTTGCTTACTCATGGAATGAGGTAAGCATTAGGGTCCACAACCCCAAAACACATCCCTTATGCTTGTTGCTGCATGCACAGTGGGGGTCAGGACTGATTAATGAAATGACAGTGTCAGAGTTCATGATGAGGTGGGGTACCGAGGTGCAAAAAGGGGGGGAGGAGTGGCCCTGTATGTTAATGAAAATATCAAAGCTACAGAAATTCAGAATACACATAAGGAGCCAGAAGAACTGTGCGTCACCCTGGAAACAGGAAATGGGACAGCCATAAGAACTGGGGTTGTCTACAGGCCCCCAGACCAGAGGGAGGACATAGACACATTATTGTTAGAAGATATACAAAACATGACAGCTAAAGGGGAGGTTCTGATAATGGGAGACTTCAACATGCCGGATACAGATTGGTCAATACCAGCAGGAACATCTGCCAGAACTAGACTCATAGTGGATTCCCAGCGGGAGGGCCTCAAACAACTGGTACAGCAACCCACAAGAGCAGGGCTATCCTAGATCTAGTACTGACTAACAAAGAAGGGATCACAGATCTCAGGTAGAAGGTCACCTGGGGGCCAGTGACCATCACATGGTATGGTTCAATTTGGCTACTACATCTAAATCATCCCATTCCAAGGCAAAAATATGGGACTTCAGAGGAGCTGACTTTGATAAGCTGGCCAACAGAGTGAAGCTAGCCCTGGCAAAAAAACACAAGTGAGGGGTACAGGCAAAGTGGGCAAGCATTAAGGATGCAATACTTGAAGCAACATCCCATTGTGTTAGACAGAAAAGGAAGTGTAAAAGAAGAAGGAAACCACTTTGGTTCTCAAATACAGTAGCAGAAAGGTCAGAGCCAAAGGCTGGCCTTCAGGAAATATAAGGGAACACAAGGGATGAAGATAGGGAGGCATACCAAACTGCCCTAAGGAAGCAGGTAAGGCAGTAAGGCAGGCAAAGTCCCAAACTGAGGAAACACTAGCACGAACAGTAAAAGAAGGTGACAAGACTTTCTATAGATACATTAGTGAAAGGAGAAAGTCAGAGGGGTATTGCTAAGCTTAATGGAGAAAAGGAGCATGTGAGGAGGAGGACCCTGTAAAGGCATCTATCCTAAATAGATACTTTGCTCAGTATTTACTGAAGAGAAGGTAGGCAGGCCCACAGCTCAGCATCATGGACACAGGGGAGGAGGTGAGCACTACTCCCTTCACAAAAGAAAGGGTCCTACAACAGCTTGCTAAGCTCAGGGTGGATAAGGCAATGGGACCTGATGGCATACATCCCAGGGTACTTAAGGAGCTAAAGGAGGAACTAGCAGAGCCATTAGCAGAATTGTTTAGTGAGTCTCTGAGCACAGGAGAGGTCCCAGAAGACTGGAGAAGGGCTCATGATCCCGCTCCACAAGAGTGGTAGCAGGAGGAGAGCGGGAACTACAGACCGGTCAGTCTTACCTCAGTAGTGGGCAAGATTATGGAGGCACTCCTAAGGAAAGGATAGTGCAACACCTGGAATCCATAGGGCACAGGATCCAAGACAGCATGGGTTTACAAAGGAAGGTCCTGTCAAACTAATCTCATAGATTTCTTTGACTGGGTAACCAGAGTGGTGGACCAAGGGGAGCAGTTGATGTCGCCACCTTGACTTCAGCAAAGCTTTTGACACTGTTCCACATAGAAGATTGATAAATAAGCTGGGTAGGCTCTGGGTGGTCAGAAGTTGGTCAACTGGGTGGCAAACTGGTTGATGGGCAGAAAACAGAGAGTGGTGGTAAATGGTATAGTCAGAAGAGATGCAAGTCACAAGTGGGTACCCTAGGGATCAGTCCTGGGGCCAGTCCTCTTCAACATCTTCATTAGTGACCTTGCAGATGGACTAGAGGGTAAGGCTTGTCTGTTTGCAGATGACACCAAGATCTGCAACAGAGTAGATGATCCAGATGGGGTGGGCAGAATGAGAAGAGATCTGGATAACTAAGCAGAATGGTGAAGAGGCAACTGGGATTTAATGCAAAGAAGTGCAAAATCATGCACATAGGGAAGAGAAACCCTGAAGCCACCTATAGGCTGGGAGGGGAGTTGCCAGTCACAAAGGAAGAAAGAGACTTGGGCATCATCATCACTGATGACCTAAAATCATCAAGCAGACCTCTAAAGCAGTAGGTAAGGCTGGGGGTGTTAGGGTGTATTAGTAGGGTATCACAAGTCGTAAGAGGAGATGATAATCCTCTGTACAAGACACTGGTTAGGCCCCATCTGGAGTACTACGTGCAGTATTGGAGGCCACACCTTCACAAGGACATTAACCAAATTGAGGCAGTCCAGAGAAGGGCAACCAAAATGGTGCAGGGACTGCATCAGAAGACATATGAGGACAGATTAACGGAGCTCAATATGTATACCCTTGAGCAAAGGAGGGAGAGAGGTGATATGATCGAGGCATTCAAACACCTTAAGGGCATAAACAAGGTGAAAGAGTCTAACATGTTTAAATATAAGAAAAATAGCAGGACAAGAGGACACAGCATGAGATTAGAGGGAGGCCGATTAAGGGGAATGGGGAAATTCTTTTTCACAGAAAGGGTGGTGGATGCATGGAATGGCTTACCACAAGAAGTGGTGGCTATGAATACAGTGCAGGGTTTCAAACAGGCATGGGATAGGCATAAGGGAGCAATACAAATGACTATGAATAGATAGGCCACTGACAGAGCAAAGGCCGATGGCACATTTATAAGGTAGAAAAAGAAATGGGCAGACTGGATGGGCCTTGCGGTCCTTATCTGCCGTCAACTTCTATCTTACCCTAATGTCACATTTCCCTACTTTTGATGCTTCAAACCTAATGGTGCATTAACAAAGTTGTTTGCAATTAATATCTATATCTACATATATGTAATATATATACATACATATATATATATATATATATATATATATATATATATATATATATATATATGATACATGATGGGCATGAGTGTGCTATGGCAAATATTGTCACTCCTGCAGAGTGAGCTCTGGATATCTTCACGAGTGCGCGAGAGCTAAGTAGAGATATCCGAAGCTTACGATGAAGGAGTGACAATATTTGCCATAGCACATGATGTGCACATCATGTATTTGATATATACAATAGGGCCAAGAGTTTCTGAAGTTTTGTTATGCTATCTTGTGTTCTGTTCCTGTTTATGTGTTTGTTCATTCTGTGTGTGAGCTTTTCTGAATGGGCTGGCAGTGTTATAAACTCTGGGAGACACATGAGTGTGTTTGACAATGCTAAATTAGTTTTAGGTAGGAGTGAGAAAAATACTTTTGTGAAGCTGTATTCTTTAGAAGTCTGGCTGCAGTGAAGCTGAGAGCATCACAGTAATTGTAATGGGCTGAGAGGCAGAGTGACAGAACAGTTGATACTGTTTTTAGTGGTGACTGAGTTAGCTGCAGGCAGAGTGCAGAGTTTTCTGTGAAATTGTGCTCTTTAGGATTCTTGCTGCATTCAAGCTGAGAGTATCACAGTAATTGTAATGGCTGAGAGTCAGAGTTTGAGGAACAAGTGAGAGTGTGTTTCAGTGGCAGTTGAGTTAGCTGCAGGCAGCAGTGGGGAATAGACTGTTCTGTGATGTTGAGTTCTTTAGAATTCTGGCTGCTGTCAAGCTGAGAGTATCACAGTAATGAGCTGGAAGTTAGAGTGGGGAAGAGGTATGTTTTGTAATGCTCACTGAGTTAGCTGTAGGCAGCAGTGAGACCTCTCATGTAGTTCTGCATTTGTGTCTATGGTAACAGCACAGGTGTTTCTTGCATGCTGAGGGGAAAGCTGCCTACAGTGATATCAGTGACCTTTTGTGACCTGTATATGTAAATGGCTGATATCATTACAGTAGTGCAGAGGGTAAAAATATCACACTGCAGTGGATGATACACTGTTTTATCTCACTCATTTATCACTCACCCCTATTTTATATATACATACTGTATATATTCACTGCAAAAAAAACAGTTGATGAACCAGTAGGTTTGAAGCCTAAAAAAGTAGGGAAATGAGAACTTAGGGTACCCAAGCCTAAGATCCCTCCCCCACCATTGGCTTCTAAAACAAGCACCTCACCCCAACCTCATTTTTCAACCCTAAGGCCCCACCTCCACCCTGCATATAAGAATGAGTGTGAGGGTGTGCCTTGGGGTTACAAACTCCATTGATTATGATTATACAGTGCTTATCTTTGATTCTTCAGTTTGCAGTTTGGCTTTGAAGAGTGCAGACGTGTACCAGTACACAGAAGATCACAGCCGCTGACCTCCACAGGTTAATATGGGGTAAGGGGGGTGCAGGAGGTGGAGTGCTCAGTGGGAGGGGGGCTGGGGAGACAATGAGGGACCATTTTATTTTTTACAGGTAACAAAAAAACTTTGGAGATGGTTTTCTTTATTTCATAAGTCATTAAAAATACATTTCAGCACATTGGGATGGGCTCCCAGTGTGCCACCTTAGTGAGTGAGTGTGTGTGTGTGGGGGGGGATACAAGCTGACATGGGGATGTTGGCAATTGCAGTACATGGGCTTGGGGGGGCATCCAACACCAGAAATGGGCATCCCAGTGTCAGAAATATTTCAGTTATATTTTGACACACTAAGGTGGGCTCTCAGTGTGCCACAGTAGTGGAGGGGGGATACATGCTGACATGGGTATTGAACATTCAGATGTGGGTAAACCATATAAATTATATAAATATAAATTTTTATTTTGGCACACTGGGGTGGGCTCCCAGTGTGCCAGAGTAGTGCGGGGGAGGAGGGATACATGCCAACCTGGGGATTGGACACCCCGATGTTGGCAATTTCAACAAAATAAATAGAAACAGGATTCTGAGTGGGATCTTGAATGTAAGACACTGCAGTCCCATTCCAGTGTTCTGCCCTCTACACCACCAGAGTTGAAGAGTCAGCTCTGTGTTCTTTTTTCAAAATGTGGTTTGTGCAAAAATAGGCTATGCCTATTTTCATACATGCCATATTTGCAAAAACAACCTTGCTTTCCTGCCTGACTTATAACATTTCCGATAGGAAATAATGGGAAATTAAAAACTTTAATAACTTTTGAATGGATTACTATTTTTTCACCAAACCTTCAAAAGTCAGATCTGTGACCCAAAGGCTTTGTAGCCTGAAAATTGCAGAGCACAATCTAAAATTGTTTCAGACATACAAGTGCACAAAGAAGTGTGCGACACTAACCTTGAGGTCATAGTTGGCATATAAATTCTCCCATAGGAAATAATGGCAAAAGAAAATGTTTTATAACATTTGAACAGATTAATATTTTTTTCACCAAACCTTCAAAATGCACATCTGTGACCCAAAGGCTTTCTAACCTTAAAATTTCAGAGCAAAACCTAAAACCATTTCTGAGATACAGGTGGACAAAGAAATGTAAAATAAACTGATAAATTAAGGATTGTTTGACACTCTGTATCTCAGAAACCACAATCCCAAGTCACATGATATGTGCATGTCATGGGAGCTATCTCTAGAGATTATGCATGCCATGTATTGTGCATATCTGTTGGACAGTTCCAAAGTTATTAAGGTTCAGATTTTGGGGTTTTACATAAAAGTTTGCACTCAGCTGTAATATACTGGCACTACCGCACTAGTATAATATTATATATATATATATATATATATATATATATATATATATATATATATATATACACACACACACACATATTGTTTGCAAAAAAAAATGTTGTTAATGCACCAGTTAAGATAACTTACCACAAAAGTAGTGAATTGTTATAAGTCTGATGTTAGGGTTTCCATCCCCAACTCCCTCCCCCCGGAACAAGAAAAGAACATTAGGGTTTTGGATCTCCAGAGTCTTGGTGAATCAGTGGTGTGGTCTTCCTTGGGGTTTTCAGCCCTAATGTTCACCCCTAATGTTCACCCCTCCTCCCAAGCTAGTAGTATCCTGTCTGAAGCACAAGGTGCAACTCCAGGCCAGTGCCTCATAGTGACAGAGAAATATGTCTCATCACATGTTGCCAACATAGGTTGTTGGAGATCATGTGTGATGTTGTTTGCATAGCTAAAGGAAGACCCATCACTGATTTAAAAAAAAAGTGTCTGGAGACCTAAAACCCTAATGTTTAGGGTTTTTTTGCTCCTTGAGGGGTGGGCAGTTAGGGTTGGAAACCCTAAAGCCACATTTTCCTACTTTTGTAGTTTTGTTATCCTAACTAGTGCATTAATGAAGTGTTTTTCAAAGAGTGCCCTTTCTTTTTGAGATAGTGGTGTTCGCAACCTGCATGAATAGGTGCAGATGTGCAGGGCCCCTTGGGCCATGTACCATAGGAAGCCTCCATCTGCCTACAGAAGTTCAGGGCATGGCAGATTCACTCTTTACACATTCACTCTTCATGCATTCCATCTTCACACACTCACTCTTTACACATCTATGCTACACATTTGCTCTTCAAACATTCACCCATTACTAGAGATGTTACAAAATTTTATTTCACTGGTGAAATTGCAGTGAGATATTTTGCAAAACTGTGAAATTTCTCCCGCAGTTCACCCACATAAGCCCATTCATTTATATTTTATTTTCTCTCTCTCGTGGTTCCCCCTGGCTGATCACTGGCTGATTTAAAAAAACTCTTCCTCCCCAGTCACCCCAAATTATCCCCAAGCCACTGTCCCCCAATCTTAAATAAAAAAAATTCCCTCCCTGTCCCTGGTGTCTAGTGGACCCCACCGCTGATTACCGGCTGAATTAAAATAAAGAACCCTCCTACCCCCACAGTCAATTCAAGTTATTTTCTCCTCCCTCCAGCCATGATCCTGGCCCAAATCTTTAAAATAAAAAAAAAGCAATCCCTTCCCCTGTCCCTGGTGTCTAGATGACACTACATCCACACCCTGTCTTAAGTAAAAACCCACCCCAATCCCACAGTACCTCAGTTGGGCCACCAGCACAGCCCTCTACTGATCGCTAGGGCCAGCAGCCCATCTGAGTGTTCAATGAATGAGCCAGTGAGAGCTAAGATGGGCTTTGGCCCAGGAGGTGAGTGGAAAGCTGTGCTGGTTGCCCAATTGGGGTACTGGGGGTGTTAGTGGGGTTCTGACATAAGACAGGGTTAGGAGGGTGGGGGGTCCACTAGACACCAGGGACAGGGGTGGGATTGCTTTTTTTTATTATGAAGATTGGGGTCAGGGTCATGACTTGGAGGAGGGGAAAATAGCTTGGATTAACTGTGGAGGGTGGGATGGTTCTTTACTTTAATTCAGCTGGTGATCAACTTGGGGGGATTCCACTAGACACCAGGGACAGGGGAAGGGATGACTTTTTTTTCAAAAATAGGGGTCCGGGGCCCAAGGACAACTCAGGATAACTGGGGGGGTTCTTGAATTCTGCTGGTGACTGGCTGGGGGGACCACTAGACACCAAGGACAGGGAGATTTTTTTTTAAGAATGGGGCTGGGGGCTGGTGATGAAATTTAGAAATGTCGCCCATGGGTGGCAAAAATGCATCTGAGAGCTGCAAATTTTGCAGGTTCATGGGTGAACTTTGGCCCTCCCCAGGGGAAATTTCATATTTTGCCCGACTAAATATTTCATGAAATGCACAAATTCTGTGAAATATTTTGCTGGGCAAAATTTTCCAGTTTCACACAACAGTACCCATCACCCATTTTTGAATTTAATTTTGTTTCCAAGTTTTCAAGATAACCATTTTATGACAGCCCTTTAAACATGACATATATAGTATATTGGCTAAAATATCATTTTGGACCAACAGTACAAAAAGACATCTCATCCAGGATTAAAAAAAAATAACACTTGTCACATTTATGAGGTGGTGGGAAAAAGAGCTATGCTGAACGTTTGGAGTCAAATATTGAACATTAGTGAAATTATGAGTGAATGTTGAAATACTGCTATGTTCAGTCATAACCCTGGCATTTTACCATATTTTTACACCAAATTTTCATCATAACCTCCTTATTATCTTACCTCATGAACTAGGCAGGTGAAAATGTTCAGATCCCTCAGAAACATTTTTGGGCACCACCAAAATTTCATTCTGGGCCACAGGTGCAAAAACAAAGTTTTGTGAGGATTTGAAAAATAACAGCTGTCATGTTCATGAGGTTGTGTGAAAAAAATAGCGATGTTGAAAATTTGAAGTGAAAGTATTTAAAATTAACCAAGATATGAGGAAGCAGAGAAAAATGTCAATGTATGCTCATAACTTTGTCATTATTACATATTTTCACCCCAAATGTTCAACATAGCCTTTTTGAGAACATATCATGAACAATGGTGGTGAAAATCTTCAAATCAAGCTCTAAAGGTGATTTTTCTAAAATATCACAGCATTGTCTTTTGAGCCTGATTTGCCCAAGTCCATCACCAATGGTCATGAGGTGTGATCCCAAAAAGGCTATGTTGCAAACTGGGGTGAAAATATGCAAAAAATAACAAAGCTATGCATCAAATTTCAAAACCCCATTGAAATACACTGATCTGCACTTACCTTAGTTTCTCATATCACAATTGCTGGTGCCATCAAAAAGACGTGTCTTCAGTCAAAAAGTGGAAGATGTTCAGGAGAGTGAAGAGGTGTGCAGGGGGTGTGGTGGGGGTGTGGAGTGGTGAGTGCTGAGTGGGAAATCAGGGTGGTGGGGTCAGATCAGTGAAGGACTGTTTTCATTTTTATAGATTAAAAAAAGAAACATTGAGAAATAGTTTCCTTGTTACAGCTGAGATTCTCACATTTTGGATTGGACATCCCAGTGTCAGGCTATGTTTCAGGGAATGGGTACAGGTGACCCAGAGGGGAAGTGGGAGAAAGATATGGTACCGAGGTGGGCATCATAATCTGATAGATAGATAGATAGATAGATAGATAGATAGATAGATAGATAGATAGGGAGACAGACAGACAGACAGATATACAGACAGAGAGACAGAGAAACAGAAAGAGAGACAGACTGACCGGCAGACAGAACAGAGGATCAGCAGCACACTGTTTCACTGCAGCCTGCAACATGACTGACAGTAGTGAGTGCAAAACACAAGAAAGTCCTGCTGTTTTCATACAGAGAACACTGGTGAACAGCTCTTCTCATTAAGCTGGGGAACCTGGATTTTTGGATGCCCAGGAAAGGTATTTCGGGCAAGCTGTTAAAAACAAATAAACAGCAGAATTCAGTTAAATGGGTCCCTAGCTAGGTTCAGATGTTTGGATTTTTTTAAATAGATAATTTTAGTGCATTTTTAGGACAAATCAGTTTTTTTTTTTTACTTTTTTTTATTATCACCTACAACCCAGATGATCTGGAATTTTAGTCTAAAATGTTCAGGGTAGAAAGGACTTGTCCCAGAATGATGCCTTTCATTGCTTTAGTGAGACAATATTATTAATTTCCCACTTCACAAGGATCTGAAATGTTGGTTCTGATCATACTCAGTGAGGTATCAAACATCTATTCGTAAGACCCTACTGAGCATGCTAAGAACCAACATTTCAAATCCTTATAACTTAGAAATGGATTAATATTTGTTTTCACCAAACCATTGAAAGGCATCATTCCAGAAAAAGCCCTTTCTATCCTTGAAATTTCAGATCAAAATTCTAAACTGTCTTGATTCTAGGTGATGACAAAAAAAAGCAAAGAACCCCGGCATTTGGTACAAACAGATGATATGGACCTTGGAATCTTCACATCTGACAAGAACACAATTTAGCACATCAAAAGACTTTGCCTCCCCAAAGTGAGCATGCAAACATTGTGCAAATCTATTGAATCATGTGAATTTTGCCTGGATAGCAATTTTGCATCAAGGTCATGTAATGGAGAACTCTGACTTCAAAAGGTGCTGCAGGTAGTAAAGAGTTAGAATATATACATAGCCCAAATAGTTTGGAATTTTGGTCTGAAATTTGAGAGTAGAAATGCGTTGCCCCAGAATGGTGCTTTTTGTTGGTTTGGTGATAAGTTATAAGGATTTGAAATTTCAGTTCTGAGCATGCTCGGTAGGGTATCAAATGTCTATCCAAAAGGCCCTACTGAGCATGCTCATAACCAAAATTTCAAATCCTTATAACTTGGGAATGATTAATATTTTTCACCAAACCAAGAAAAAGCACCATTATAGGAAAACACCATTCTGGGACAAGCCCTCTCTATCTTGAAAATGTCAGACAAAATATCCAAACTGTCTGGGTGCTAGGCAATGACCAAAAAACAAAAATGCAAAACAATCCTATTTCTTTTCAAAAAACACACTTTAGGACTATTGGAATCTGCACATTTGACCAGAACAAAACTTGACACTTCAAGAGACTTTGCCCCCCCAGACTGAGCATGGAACATTTTCTGCAAATCCACTGAACAGGAAAAAGCTATCAATGTGAAAATTTAGGGGTCAAACAACAGCTTACTCAACCCCAAATATAATGGTGCAACTGTGCCAATATAATGAATACACAGACCAGAAGGTTTGGCATTTTGGTCTGAAATTTTCAGGGTAGAAAGAGCCTACCCCCAGAATGGGGCCTTTCATTGGTTTGGTGACAAATAATAATCCATTCCACAGTTACAAGAATTAAAAATTTTAGTTCTGAGTATTCTCAGTAGGGTATTGAATACCTATCCAAAAGACCCTACTGAGTATGCTCAGAACTGAAATTTCAAATCCTCATAACATAGGAAACGATTAATATGTTTTCACCAAACCAATGGAAGGCACCATTCTAGGGCAAGCCCTTTCTAACCTGAAAATTTCAAACCAAAATTCCCAACCACCTGGGATCTAGGCAAAGACAAAAAATAGACCCCCAATGTTTCCTAACAATTCACTATACGAATTTTGGAATGTGCACATCCAACTAGAATAAAACATGGCACATCAAAAGACATTGTCATCAGACAGCATATGCACAATTTTGTGCAAATCTGTTGAACGAGGATGAAGCTATTGAAGTGCAAAGTTAGTGGTTTAGCATTAACCAGCCTACTATATCTATCTGTCTGTCTGTCTGTCTGTCTGTCTGTCTATCTATCTATCTAACTATCTATCTATCTATCTATCTATCTATCTATCTATCTATCTATCTATCTATCTATCTATCTATATATCTATAAATATATATATATGTATTCATTGCAAATAAATCCATTAATGCATCAGTTAGAGTTGATATTACTGTGACAAAAGTTTGGAAAGTCTATATTAGGGTTACCAACCCTATCAGCCCCCTCCACACACCAACAGGCATTGGGGTCTTCCTTTGGATCAACAGCCCTAACTCTCACCCCATTCCATGTGTAAACATGCTGAGATGGTACAGTATGGGAGAATGGGGTGAGAGTTGGCCTAATGACCCCATGGCACACCTCAATGCTTGTTGGTGTGTGGAGGGTGGGGTGTGGGGGGGTAGGATTGGTAACCCTAACATCAAATTTCCAAACTTTTGTCACTGTAATATCAACCCTAACTGATGCAGTAACGTCTTTTTGATAACGTGTAATGTTACTTCTATGTGGTTGGGGCCCTGCACTCCCATCACACATGCATTTTGTAATTGCCTCTGATTTTCATGTGGAAGCACAGGGCCTGGAGTACAAATGGGTTTTGTAGTTTCATGTAGCTGCCATCTTGTTTTCAGTTAGTGATGGCATATATATATATATATATATATATATATATATATATCTATCTATCTATCTATTATATATATATAGATATATATATATATATATCTATATATATATATCTATATATATATAGATAGATAGATATATATATATATATATATATATATATATATGTTGTAAAACTTTGTTAATGCTTGAGTTAGGATGAAAGTGCAATATTTGGGAAATGAGGCATTAGGGTTTCCAACCCTTACACCACCCTCCAAAACAAGGCAGGAGAGCAGGTGTGGGGTGTGCCTTGGGCTTCTGAAGCCTAGCACTCACCCCATTTCATCTATAAATAAATTCAGATTATAGACTGTATGAGACTGGGGTAAGCCTTAGGATTAAAAAGCTCAAGGCACATCCCTCACCTGCTCTCCTGCCTGGTTTGGGAGGATGGGGTGTTAGGGTTGCAAACCCTAATGCCTCATTTCCCAACTTTTGTCACTTTGACCCCAACTGGAGCATTAACAAAGTTTTTTACATCTTATGTCCTTACTTTTGGAGATTGTATAATAGTATCCATATTTTACTGTGTCATAGATGCATATATGTATGTAGCTGTGTAGGGCCCTATGCTTCAATTTATAGGACAACAGTGACCAAATTGTCAGCATAGCCATCTAATTACCCCACCACATGTACCCAGTACAGAAAATGTTCAAATCCCCTGCCAAAATGTAATTGTTCACAACTGCAGTGCCATTCCATGCCACAGGTGTAAAAACCCAATTTTGGCCAGAATTTGAAGGTAACATACATGAGATGGGGAAGAAGGAATGGTATGTTGAAAATCTGGGGGCAAAATATTCTCAAGTTCCTAAGTTATGAGTGTGAGTAGCGAAATTGCAATGAATGGTCATCATTTTGGCATTTTTAATAACTTTGGCTCCAAATTTTCAACGTAGCCTTCTTATGAGCCCACCTCATGAATATGCCTATTGTTACACAAATCCTGCCTGAAAGGTGATTTTGCCTACCGACCGTGAAATCATCTTTCTAATGAGAGTTGTGAAATGACAGCCATATTGTTCATGAAGTGGAGTCCCCAAAATGCCATGTTGAAAATTTGGGGTCAAAGTCTCAAAAAATGCAAACATTATGCATGAAAGTTAAAACACCCTTTGAAATACATTGAACCTCATTTACCTTAGTTTTTCATATTGCAGTCGCCGGTTCAAGCAGCAAGTTTGTCTTCAATTGGAGAGTGGGACTTGAACCTGGGACATGTTCAGGTGAATGATGGTCTGTGGGGTATACTGGGGGGATGTGGGGTGGTGGGTGCTGAGTGTTAGGTGGGGTGGGGGAGCTGATCTGTTAGGGACCATTTCTTTTTACAGGTTTAAAAAAAATAAAAAGGGACCATTTTCTTTTTTACATGTATTTTTTCTTTACAAGGAGAGTGCCACTAGACACCATGAATTACAACATAAAACAATTGGAATGGCAATCTGTGTGTGGGGTTGCCACTAGTCACCAGGGAAATGGGGAATGGCGAACATAGGATGGGGAAGGGGCCATTACACTATGGGAAAAAATGTAATCGGTGACTGGGAAGAGGAGGAAGAACCACTGAATTATGGAAATACAAAATTACAAGAGTGTCTATGCTTCAAGCAGTGCAGTTTTGGTTTGATTGGGGGGCAGCTCCCAATTCAAGCAACAGGTGAGGCAGTGTATGATTTAGTACAGCAGTCCTCATACTCGCTGGTGGCACCCACTGTGACCAATCGTCAAATCAATAGTAGCTATGTGGCTTCAGGGAATAATTTCCTCTTCAAACTGGTGCTAACTCTGCTTGGTAAGGGAAGACTACTATGAGTCCAAGTGTACCGGAGGGTGGGTTTGGATTATACGCGGTGATGATGGGTCACGGATGAGCTTCCCAGAGGGGACCACCAAAATAGCTAGATGTTTGGGGCAGATGTGACAAATGCACTTCAGTGATTGAGATTTGAAGTGGCAGCACAACTGATTGGTTTTGTTGGTTCGCTTATGTCTGTCCTACAGCTACAGAAGTCCCAAAACAACGCAAACTATAGACTGAAAAAATGAGGTTTGTCATTTACAGATGGAAGTTGGTGGCCAGTGCATGGGTGGTAGGGCACTCAGAGTCGGGACATTGGGACTCGGTTGCAGCTGGCTGGAAGGCAGCAGTGCAGCAGGGACTCAGAGAGGCAGAGCAATGAGGCATGAACTGGGAAACAGCAATTTTTGATCGGAGCACCTGCCCCGATGAAATTGCCATCTATGGGAAAGGCTGTGAAAAGGGGTTTTCTGAGTTTCCGAAATCCTTTTTCACCACTCATGATCCTTTTTTATTTGAACAAAAAAAGGATTCACAAAAAAGTATCTAAGTGAGTGACAAAGAATGATTTAAAACATAGAAAAAAAACATCACAGGTTCATGTTGGCACCAGACAACTGCAGAATCCAAATAACAGAGTTCAAATGAACAAGATTTGTTTCCTGGTGTCCCTAAAGCACCTCATTTTCATGGGTTTTCAAAAATTAGTTTTTCTGAAAAAATAGAAAACAAGATGGCGGCTAGTGAAAAAGGATTTTTCCCTTATGAAAAAGGAAACGATCTCACGAGAATGAATTATTTTCCATGAGATCAAATCCTTTCTCGAACTTTTTACCTCTATCCTGGAAAGTGACCTTCCAATAGGATATAATGGGAACTTAAAAACTGAATAACTTTGCAATAGATTCATATTTTTTAAAAAACAAAGTATGGCAGTTCTATTACCCAAGTTCTTTATACCATAATAAAATATCACACCAAAATTACACACAGTCTGGGCACAAGGCAATCAATAAAAAACTGCAAAAAGTGTTGACTATTAAGGTTTTTGCACTGTTTAGATTTCAGTATCTGCACATCCAACCAGAACAAAATGTGCCACATTACTAGAGCTATGGCACAGGACAGTGCATGCCAAATTTTGTGCAAATCCACTGGAAAATCTGAGGTTTAACATTAAACAATCTGCTCAACCATAGCTATAATGGTGCTATTGAGCTACTTAAAAAATATATATATATATATATATATATATATATATGTATATTTATATACACTTATATACTGTGTATAATAAAATGGAGATAACAATATCCTAGAAATCCAAACTTCTGATTGTATAAAATACATCACATGACCGTGCATATATCAGAGCACAACCACACATCTCAAATTTTAACCCCCTCCAAAACAATTTTGACGTTTTATAAGATAGATAAACCACTCTGAGGTGTGTGGTCGCATGCTGATATATTCATGCCTAGGGTGGCTGATGCACTTGGCCTACATCCTTGTGCATAGCAATGCACACCAAGGCATGTGTATATCAGAGTGCGACCACACACCTTAGAGTGGTTTATCTATTACATATATATAATTATAAAATGAGCAACTAACAATTTAGCTTTTGTTTACCGGGTAAGTACACTAGACAAGTATTATGCCTATTTTCAGGAACAATCATCAACCGCATTGGACAAACACCACCAGGTGACCATGTGTATATCAGAGCGCAACCACACACCTGCACTTTTACCCCCTCCAAAACAATTTTGCCATCTTATAAGATAGATAACCCACTTTAGGATGCGTGGTCGTGTTCTGATATACGCACGCCATGGATGGTTGATGCACTTGGCCTGGGGTCTTGTGCGTACAACACTCACCAAGGTGTGCGTATATCAGAGAGTGACCACACACCTAAGAGTGGGTTATCTATTACATATACAGTATATAGGTGCTATAGTCAGGGTTGAGTAGTATGTGTAATGTAAAACCTTAAAGTTTGCACTTTAATAACTTAGTAACTGATCAAAGGATTTGCTCAAAATTTGGTATGCACTGTCCCGTGGGGGTAGATCTTTTGATTTCACAAATTTTGTTCTGGTCGGATGTGTGGATTCTGAGGTCCAGACAGTGCAAAAAATCATAAAGTTGCAACTTTTTGCAGTTTTTTCCTCATTGCCGTACATCCAGATAATGTGGAATTTTGGTGTGATTTGTTTTATTGTAAAACCAACTTTTGTAACATAACAGGCATGCTTAGTTTTGTGTAAAAATATTGAACTGATCAAAGTTATTCCATTTTTCATATCCAATTTTTTTCAATGGGAAGATCACTTTTCAGGACAGAGGGGAAAAAAGTGATGAAGGATTTGATCTCGTGAAAAAGGATTTAGTCTTGTGAGATCAATTCCTTTTTCATGAGACTAAAATCATTTTTTATGATCAAAAAATCCTTTTTCGCCAGCTGTCATCTTGTTTTTTTTTTTTTCTTTCACCAACTACAAAGGTTGGAAAATGCATAAAAGTGCTGAGATTTTTAAAAACAAACATCAGAACATAGTTAAATGGGACCTGTTTAGCTAGATTCTGATGTTTGTTTTTGAAAGGTATGTCCACAAATGGCTTTTCTCGGCACCCAAATTTCAAGGTGCCCAGCTTAGTGAGAGAAGTGCTTCCTCAACGTTCTCTGTATGAGAACAGTGGGAATTTCTTGACTTCTGCAGCTCTGTGTATGTACTATCAGCTTTTGTAGAGGTGAGGGTAGCATCACTATGGCTCCTTCTGAGACACTGAAGTGTAGTAATGTGGCTTTATCTGGATTGATTTTTTCCATAAGCCTGTTATCTAATAGCTGCCTATAATAGTTACATGAGTAGGTTAACAAAGAAGTGCCTAAGGATTGTTGTTATAGTCACCAGTTTTTTTCTAGCAGTTTATATTGCCATTTAGAGAAATGTTTGGTTGCTTAGTTACACTGAAAATGTTAGGTGCTGCATAGTTGTTGCAGTCAGAGAATGCTGAGAAGTAGTGTCAGTGAAAAGGTGCTGTAAAGTAACAAGCATTGCAGGAAAACAAAGAAGTCATTTCCCTTCAGGCTGAAAGATGAATGAAATAAAGGGTTTCTCTTTCTCCTTTAGTGGAGAAAGAATTTCTTTAGCTGCGGTTTTATTTGTTTGCAGGGGATGGGCTGCCAGAAAGGAGTCACTTGGCTCCTGAGACTGAGCGCTGCTTTGATTTGTCACTCTGCTTTTGGGAGTGCATTTCAGTGTCAGAAACTGACCAGTTCATTTTTGGCAGCACACCCCCAACAAACAAATGAAATTTCAGAAAATCAAATACTTTCTGCAGTAAAGGAGAAAGAGAAACCCCTTGTTTAATTCATCTTTCAGCCTGAAGGGAAATGGCTTCTTTGCTTCCCTTCAGTGCTTCTTACCTTGGGGCACCTTTTTACTGTCAGTGTGTCTGAGCATTCTCTGGTGCAACAACTATGTAGCACATGACATTTTTATTGTACCTAAGCAACCAAACATCTTCCATAACATATGTGCTGCATAACACCATTTTAAAATGCAGCCCGTCCCCTGTAAATAAATGATATTTAGGGAAACTAAATACTTCAAACAACCTGCAACCTGCTACTTATTTTTATAAAGCATCTCAACATAAATGCACTGAAGGTCACAAATCCCGTATGATACAGTATTTTTTCCCCCAGTGTAGGGGTCCCTCCTCCAACCTTCCAATCACCCTTCTCCATTTTTCTGGTGTCTAGTGTCACCCCCACCCTCCAGTCACAGTCCCAGTGCTGGGTACCTGCACCAGAATGCAGTGGAACTACTGTCAAGTAATGACAGTGTTAAACTTTGCAGTTTTTTGCTCTCATTTCTTATCTTGTCTCAATGCCTCAGTGAAACCCCTCACATGCCCACCAGGAACCCAAGTGAGCTGAGCTGAGCAGCTGTGACTGAGTGACTCTCACATACGTGACTTAACCAAAACACTGTTCTTTACTGTCTGTGCTGCCTGCCTGATTATGTGGTCAGGTCCAGATGATAAGCAACTGCAGAGCAGAGCAGAGGAAGAAGGTCAAAACTGAAAGCAACCAGAAAACTGACACTGCTGCTGAGCCTGTCACAGTTAGTCAACTCATCTCAGTGCCAACTACTGCCACAACTAGAAGGCTGGTGGACTGGTAACAGACTAGTTGCTGCTGCTGAATTGTCTGCAATTTAATAAGTGGACTTGGAGGTGCTAGGCTTGGGGGGTGGTGATATACCTTAAAGTCAGGTGCAGTGTGTGATCTGTGATGTCTGCTCCCTGTCCTAGACCCAGACCCAGACTCCACACTCACTTCAACACTGGTCTGTCATGTAACACTGTGGCAGTCTGACTCATCTAGTAGCTTTTTTTTGTAGTCCCATACTGAATCCCAATCCTGACCCAGATGGATCCAACATGTCACCCAATTCAATGAGACTTCTGGGGACCCAAGTGTGGTGTGGTTTATTTTGAGCAGTTCTTGTTGCCTGGGCTGGCAAACAGACACAATCAAAATTGGTATGCTGCTATGCCATATATTGATTATTTAAATTTGTGCACATGTCAAGCGTGTCTAGCATGGAAAAGGGAAAGGGTAAATAAACTTCTCTGCTCTAGCCCCCATTTTGAAAGTGCAGAGTTCAGGGTTAGTAATCAAGTTTAGTTTAACTATATTACATATTTGTTTGAGCTATTGGAATTAATGATATATTTCTCTATTTTATCTACACTTGAGAAGTAATAATTAGCCTAAAGGTTAAGAATTCTAGGGATAGTACCTTAGGTATCTGACAAGGGCTTTTCAGAATCCATTCTGAACTGCATGTGTGTATAACTGTGTGTGATGTGATCACTCCAATAAATACAAAAGTAATGGGTGATATTATTATATCTTTGGAAGGTGAAATAAGACTGAAATAGTCAAATTGTTTGATGTATAAACTATTTAGTAAACTTCTGGCATGTCTACTCTATGTTTGTGAGAAGTGCGTAAACAATAATGTCCTTGAAGAGGACATCAGTACTTTTTACACCAAGTTGAATCAGTTGGAGCAAAAACGGTCAGATATGTAAAAGAAAATTAAAATGGTTAATCAAGAACAAACTCCTAATTTACATGATCTAACTATTACTAATTCATCTACAGTTTTACCCAGTGGTACCAATACTTTACTAACAAGCACAAATAATAGCCTAGTCAATATGGTTCTCACAAATACATTGCTTGAGTCAGAACTATCAGGCACCAGTAATGTAGTAATCCATGATTCCCAAAAAAACATGAGAAAGGGAAAGGACCAGATATTTAGGATATGCTTGATTTACAACTGCCTTGCCTCAGCTCTGAAGTAAACCATGATTTCCCAAAAAAAAACCTGTTAAAGGAAGTTACCAGATGATTCAAGTGTTTTCTCTGAACCTGATTCCCAGGATTAGTGAAAGTAAATCTAGGTAGAAAATCAAGAGGAAGGGCAATAGGACATGACCTTGAACTGACAAATAGGTATCAACCCCTGATTACCTTAAATGATTCTGAATCTCCTAATGAAGAGATAGTAATGACTGGTACATCAAACCACAGCAATACATTAGATAATGTTTTATCAAATAGCCCTGCAAGCTATTAAGGTTGTTGACCAGATAACAACAAATAATGATAACATTATGGAAATAACAAGTACCCCACTGCTACCTAGGCAATATTATGTTTTAGGAGACTCAATTGTTAAATACACAGATAAAATTATCTGTAGAGAAGATAAACAAAATATTACTTGTAGCTCTTTCAGGGGGCAGGGATTAGGGATATCCATGGGATGGTTAACAACATATTGAAATACTCATGAGACAACCCTCTAGTCATAATTCATGCTGGGACAAATAGAGGAAAATATATGGTCATTGATGGTTAAAACCAGTTTTTTAACCATTGAGAGGTTGCCAGAGCAACCATGTAAACCTTGAGAGTGAAGCTCGAGAGGTTTAGGTCACCATGGCAATCTCGAGATTGGTTAAAAAAATGGTTAATCATCGATGTGCCATAGATTATATTTTATAGTGTATGGTACCATTTAGGTTTTAAAAAAAGCAGTTCCTTACTGCAGTTTTGTTTCAGTCACCACCGCTCTGCCCTCACCGCTGTGGCCATTTCAAGGCCATCTGATCCAGTTGCATGCCTGCCCAGACTGTTCCCGGTTGTTAACCCATAGATGTGATGTACCATTGATGGGTTAACAAGATCATGACGTCACATCGATGGTAAAACGTTGTTATAAAAAGGTAGATTTCTACCTATAAAAACGTTCTACCATACATTATGTGGTATTAATAAACAGTCAATTGATAAGATAAAAAAAGATTTCATTAATCTAGCAAGCACATTGGAACAACTAGGTTGTGAAATGTATTTTTCTGAAATCCTTCCAATCCCCAAGGCTCATTATAAAAAGGAGATGCAAATAAAATCAATCAATAACTGGTTAAGAAAATGGACCCTTGAGAAAGACTTCTCTACTATCACACACTGGGAGTCATTGCATGCAAACTATTCATTGTTCATCTGGGATGATCTACACTTAAGTAGACAAGGAGTTGCAAGACTAGCAAACATATTTGAGAAAATCACATCTCAAACTTTAAAAGAGTAACTAAGGGGGACAAGAGAATATCTAATATGATACAAAATCACACATGCCCACACAATGCAAAGCGTCATGGACTGCATATGCAAATCATCACAGAATGTTATGCTGGTTCAACTTTAAGCAGAATTGCATGGTACCGAAAGGCCTCTCACACAATTTGCAAAGGGTGCTAACAGATGACATAGATATGTGTTTCGTCCTACTAGGACTCATCAGTATGCCTCGTCTGTTTGACACCCCAGAGGAATGAACCAGCTACCCTAAGACGGTCTGTCTGGGTTATATGGTGGTGAACCCATTAAAATAAAAAACTATTTAAAAGACAAAGAACCTCTGTGCACAAACACTAGGCATGTGTGATTTTGTATTTTCTTAAAACTTGGCTTCCCAGCCAAATGCCCTTTGGGGTAAACTTTGCCTCAGTGTTTGTGCAAAGGGGTTCTTTGTCTATCTAATATGATATTAACTGGTTATTCCAGGAATCTCTAACTAATTAATATCAACACAAGAAGTCTTAATAATACTAAATTAATGGAGTTAGAGGCATATTTTAAGGCTAATAAGGTCCACATTGCCTATATTACAGAAACCTGGTGGGACAAAGTCAGTGTATGGATGAACAAAATACAAGCGTATCAATTATGCAATAATAATAGAGAAAACAGAAGGGGAGGAGGTGTTTGTTGCTATGTCACTGATAACAAAAAATGTTCTGAGGTTACTTTTACTGATACTCATAATATGAAAACTGAAACAATCTGGCTAGCTTTGCATTTCCCAAGTGCTCCTAAACTAACAATAGGTGCATGTTATAGACTTACATCCAGTGATAAAAAACTACAACAATGCCCTATTACATGAAATTGAACTTAGCACCAACATAGAAGATGTATTAATTTTGGGTGACTTTAATGCCCCAGGGATAAATTGGAACCATCTAAAAGGCCAAAATGAGTTTGAAAAACACTTGTTTGGCACCTTAATCATAAATGGATTTGTCCATCTGCATTAGTATTAGAACCAACTAGACAAGCTAGTATCCTGGATCTAATAATCACCAATTCACCAAATAGAATTCAAAAACCAATGGTTGTGACTCATTTAGGTAACAGTGATCACAGTATGGTTGAATATGCACTGCTACATGCTATAAATAAGGAGTCAAGATCACTAAAAGTTTATGGGTCCAATTCTAGAAACACCACTACCCATGTTGCAAGTTGTGACATGTGAGGGACGCAGTTGCAACATGGACCCTGTGCCCAGTTCTATAAGGGGAAGGGTCCCCTCGACTAAGTCCTGTGACTTGCAACAAACCCACATGTATGCCAAATGAAGGGTGTATCTGAAGGGCTTGTCACATGCTGCAACCCTGGACGTGAAAGGACCAAATGCCCCCCCAAGCTCAGATCCCCAAATGCATTATTTAAAGCCCCACAGTCCTACTCATTGCCCCCAAGCCCCGATCCCTGATGCTAGCTGCTGCAAATGGCACATCCTGTAAAAATAGGCATACAAATAAATATACAAAACCCTAATCGATAAACCCTGGTAGTCTAGTGGTCCCCCACTCCCCCATCCATCAGTGCCAGACCACCCCGCACCTCCCTATCCAGCTGGTGACTGGCACAGCCCACCTCTCACCATTGCTGCCAGGCACCGACTAAGCTCTGTCTGAGCACGTTCTGTATATAGTACATGCTCAATGAATGAATGACAGTTCATTCATTGAGCATGCTCAAAAGGAGCTCAGTCAGTAGCTGGCTGTGGTGGTGACAAGTGAGCTGTGCCATTTGCCAGCTGGGTAAGAGGGTGCTGGGTGGTCTGGCATTGTAGAGTGGGTGGGGGGCCGCTAGACTACCAGGGATTACAGGTTAGGGTTTTGTATTTGTATTTCTATTTCTATTTCTATTTCTACAGGATGTGCCATTTGTGGGTGACTGTCATCGGGGATTGGGGCTTGGGGGGTGCTGTGAGTAGCACTGTGGGGCTTTAAAGAATGAATTTTGGAATTGGGGCTTGGGGAGGTCATGAGTAGCCCTGCAGAGCTTTAAATAACATCTTGGGATCGTGGATTTCGGGGACTGTGAGTAGCCTTGTGGGGCTATTTTAAAAGTACTGGTGGTTGGGGGCATGCTCCATCCCTGTGGGGCTATTTTACATGTACTGGGAGTTGGGGGCATGCAGCAGCCCTGTGGAGCTATTTTACAAGTATTGGGGGTTGGAGGCATGCTGAAGCCCTGTAGGGCTTTTTGGTATTAGGGGGGCATGGATAGCCCTATGGGGCATTATCATGTTGTTTCTTGGTTGGGCCATGGGGGGACAGAATTAGCTCTGCTGGGCTTTTGTGTTTTAGGGTCAGGGCAGTGTTGGGGGTAGGGTTTCATACCATTGGGGGAAGATTGGGCTGCACATGCAGGCAACTTCCGGGGACATATGTACAGTTGCTGGTCTATCGTATGTTGACAGTTTCCCAGGTGGTTGTTGGAGAATAGAGCCCAGTGAGACCTTGTTGCTGCCTTTCCACAATAGGGTGCAACTGCTGATGTAAACCCCCTAGCACCATGTTGCAGGGGGTTTAAGTTGTAACTGGTGGTGTTAGTCCACTTTGGTGCAAGCAGCCTGTGGTATGTCACAGGCTGCTTTGCAGAATACTGTATGTCACAACTGCTGGCATAACTTGCTACTTGCACCATTTTTTGGGGTGCAAGTCAAGTTACACCAGATGTACATTTTTGAGAATCAGGCCCTATGATTACAGTAAGGCAGATTGGAATGAAATGAAGCTAAAATTAAACACTTTGGACGGGAATACTGTCTTTTCTAACCTGGATTCAAACCAAATGTGGGAAAAATGCATCAAATTATAGAGGGTGTGGAGGAAAAATATGTTTCATTAAGAGAGAAATATAACAACAGAGGAGTTATACCTAGATGGTTTACTAAATGCATAAAAAAGCAGATACATAGAAAGAATAAGGCTTATCATAGGCATAAAAAAAGTCTTCCAAAGAAAATAAAATTAAGTATAAAAAAGAACAGACTACATTAAAGAACATGATTGAAAAAGCTAAAATTAAACTAGAAAAGAGACTAGCTCATACTAAAGGTAGTAAAAGCTTTTATTCCTACATAAAATATAATAAATCCTAAAATCATGAAGTAACTCTATCTCACTTACAATCAACACAACACTATTAACAGATGACAATGAGATTGCTAAATACTTCAATAAATATTTCAGTCCAGTATTTTCCTGTACTCCTGCTACTCATCTAACTATTAATGTTGCTAAAAATGAACCTACAGTATCAAATTCAGCATTTCAGACATATTACAAGAATTACACATTTAAAACACCAAATTGTACCCTGGTCCTGATTATATCCACCCGTTGTTTTAAAAGAATTGGCCTAAGTCTTAGCACTTTCTCTAACATAACTAATAAACAAATCCATTGAGACTGGACAAGTCCCAAATGAATGGAAGAAAGCCATGATAATCCCAATGCATAAAAAAGAGAACAAAAACAATGTAGCCAATTCTAGACCAATAAGTTTAACCTCTGTGTACTGTAAATTAATGGAGAGATTATTAAAACGGTGCTTGACCAGGAAATAAAAAACTTGCCATCAAAGATCATATACAGCACAGATTTTGGAAAGGACGCTCTTGTACTACAAATCTGGTCACATTTTATAACCATATTAGTAATACTTTGGATAATGGAAACCCTGTTGATGTTATTTTATTAGATATTGGTAAAGCTTTTGATTCCGCACCTTATGACTTACTAATAAAAAAACTTATATCATTAGGATGTAATAAATTGGTTGTTAGATGGTTACAATATTGGTTATCAAATGGTACCCAAATAGCTAAAATGAATGGACAGATCTCTCAAGAATGTGATGTTAATAGTGGTGTACCTCAAGGGTTGGTTATTGGGCCTGTTTTTTTTTTAGTATTTACATTAGTGCTATGGGGTTTGGAACATCAAGCATCATATCTAAATTCGCTGACAATACAAAAATAAGCAGTATTGTAAGTACTTGTGAACCATACATCTCATTATGCAAGGATCTTTATAATATTGAAAACTGGGCAAAAAACATTAAAATGAAGTTTAATGCATCTAAATACATTGTATTACACTTTGGACATACAAATTGACACTGGTCTTACAAACTGGATAGATGTGTACTAAATTCATCAGTTTAGGAAAGGGATTTGGGAATTACAATTTACAATGAATTATCATCATTCAATCATTGTAGACATACAGCCCAAACCCTCAACAGATTAATTCACTCAATAAAAAATCCATCATAACTATAAATACACAAATTATAATGACGCTCTATAAAACCTATGTTATTCCACATGTGATATTAATCTCTTGTAGAGAACACAAAAGAAAATTATGGAATTACTACCTAACCTAAAAAATGAATGCTATGAGGCTAAATTACAGTCCTTAAAATTATTCTCACTTGAGACCCGTAGGAAAAGAGGTGACTTGCTACTACTGTTTGACATTCTTAAAAACACATATATTATGGCAAAATGTAATTTAAATTTTAATAATAGGCAAAATAACCTAAGGTCTCATAATAGGCCGCTCTTGGTCCCTAGGCTAAACACTGTCAAAAGGCAAAGCTACTATACCATAAGAGTAGCAAGATCGTTGAATACACGTCCGAGTAATTTGGTAAATGCTACAACAATTGACAACTTCAAAAAACTTTTACATATATACCTTTCAGAAGTACAAAATGCTTGATATACCCACTGAGTAGTGGGAGACAATTAAATGGGCCAAAGGCCTACTTTGTCTTACATCATCTAAGCAATCCAAGTAATTTAACAGAATCCGGCACTGGGATACCCACCCCCGGTGTTGGTTGCTCCTTCCCACCTTCAACCCATTGCTTTATTTCATTAGCCAACATTGGGGGCCCAGTCCATGTGTCAGCATTTAGACCCTCCTGCAGCATGGGACACTGGGGAGCCCACCCCCAGTTTCCCAAAATAAAAGGGTAAGTACAGTATAAGCCACTTGAAATTGACACGTACTGTATGTGAAGGGACATTTTGTCCATTATAAGCAGCTGTCCAGACAATCCACATTGTGATTTTTTTCTACCCTTCAATGCTAGTCAGTGATCACAATGCTGTTTTGATTTGCCAAAATGCAGACAATGTCTCCCTTACTCATATTGATCAAACTCTCATACCTACTCTCTACTAAGCTCAGTACAGATTTGAAGCTCTCTTACTTTACTTTTCTAATCTCCCAGTTGCCAAGATGCCAACAGCCAAAGAGCAAGCAACAACTCACAAATTGCACACTCTTGTGCAGAGCCAAGAGCAGAGAGCAGTGCAGAGATGAGAGCCAGTAGCCTCTCTTAACAAATCACTGTCTACTGCCTCTGTATGTAATCCCTGTTACTGTAACTGCTAATTTCAATAAAATATATGTTATGTCTTGTTGCACACCCACCCAACATCCATATGCTCTGTAGTTAAAAAAAGAGATTTGTTAGGACTTTGCTGGCAGCATGCCCACTAGGGGTATTCTGATGAATCACCATACTGCAGATGGAAGTGTTCTGCTGGGAATCTTCCCATCTCCACTGATCCATTCAGGCCTCCATCATAACACACTTAATTGGTAACTCTCAGGGAAAGGGGTGGATGGATGGGGGAAGAAACATAATTGAATTAGTATTATAAATATCCTTGCAATATTCTACTGTAAATCCCAGCTGAGTGAGGCTCCTCTATTAAAACAGCTTGGGTGACTGTCTTATATTCACCTCTCTGAGCAAATTCTTTATTATTTGGATGTATCCATTTAAATATTAATCTGTCTCTGCTAGCTATATACAGAAACTTTAATCCTGTAAAAAGAAAACAGTCCCCCAATGTCTTTTTTATTTTTCTAACCTAAAAATAGAAAATAGTCCTGTGTTGTCCCCGCTGTCCCCTCCTCCATCCCGACTCTCCAACTGAGCACCCACCACCCCACCCCACCCTGTACCCTATACTTACCTCTGGATGTCATAGTCTGTCATCTGATGTGGATCAGAACATGTCTACACTCTTCAAAGCCAAACTGCAAACTGAGGAATCAAGGAAAGTGCAGTATAATGTATTTCACTGGCATTTTGAACTTATGTTCATAACTGCCATTTTTTTTTCACCAAATTTTCAAAATGGTTTTTTTGGTACCCCACCTCATGAACACTGTGATTGCTGTGTTGTTAATTGGGCCCAGATGGTGATTTCATGGTCACTGCACAAAATCACCTTTCAGACCGATTAACAAAATGACAGTGCCAGCATTTAAAGCACCAGTTGAGGTCAAAGTGACAAAAGTTGAGAATTGAGGTGTTAGGGATTCAAACCCTAATACCCTCCAAAACCAGGCAAGAGAGCAGGTGTGGGATGTGGTTTGGGCTTCTCAAGCCTTATACTCACCTCATTCTCATAAAGTCTACACATCTGACCTTATTTGCAGATGGAATGGGGTGAGCATGAGGCTTTTTGATATATTGCAAAAAAACTTCATTAATGCTCTAGTTAGGGTTAAAGCCACAAAAGTAAGGAAATGTGGCATTAGGGTTTCCAACCCTAACACCCCACCCCCACCCTGTACACACCAATGGGCATCTGGAGTGTACCTTGGGTTCATTAGACCCAACACTCACCCCATTCCATAAGTAAATAAGCTGAGATGGGTACAGTATATGAGAATGGGGTGAATGCTAGGGCTCACAACCCAAAGGCACACCCCGATGCCTGTTGGTGTGTGCAGGGTGGGGGTAGAGTGTTAGGCTTGGAAATCCTAATGCCACATTTCCCTACTTTTGTGGATTTAACCCTAACTAGAGTATTAACAAAGTTTTTTTCAATTTATTTTGTTACTTTTTGAGATAGTATAATTGTATCCTTATTTGCCTGTGGAACCATATGGCCCTCCGAGCCATGTGCTCCCATCCCTCCATATACAGTATGTGAATATGTGTGTACTATAGCTGTGTAAACACAGTGCCCTTCAGGCCCTGTGCTTCAATTTAAGGGTCAACTGTGACCAAATTGTCAGCATAGCTATCGTATTATGCCACCTCATATACCAAGTACAGAAAATGTTCAAATCCTCATCAAAATGTAATTATGCACACCTGCAACGTCATTCCACACCACAGGTGTAAACACGCATTTTGGCAAGGACTTGAAAATGACAGCTATGGCATACATGAGAGGGGGTAATAAGAAGGCTATGTTGAAAATCTGGGGTGAAAATATTTAACATTTCCAAAGTTATGAGTGTTATAGTGAAATTGCAATGAATGGTCATAACTTTTCCATTTTTACATATTTTGACCCAAAATCTTCAACATAGCCTTCTGATGACCCCACCTAATGAACAAGGGCAGAAAAATGTCCAAATCACACCCAAAAGGTGAATTCACCAAGTGACTACCAAATCACCTGTTGGGCTAGAATTGCATAATGACAGTCCTTTTATTCATAAGGTGGGGTCCCCAATATACCCTGTTGAAAATATTTGGGTTCAAAATGTTAAATAATGGCAAAGTTATGCATAAAAGTTGAAACACCCATTGAAATACATTGAACTACACTTACCTTAGTTTCTCACATTGCAGTAGCCGATTCCAGTAGCAAGACGTGTCTTCAATCGGAGAGTGAGTCTTGAACCTTGGACCTGTTTAGGTGAGTGAGAATGTGTGGGGTGGTTGGTGATGAGTGGGAAATTGGGTGGTGGCTGATTGGCAAGGGATCATTTTCTTTTTTTACAGGTTTGAGCAAAAAATAAATAAACATTGAGGGACTGTTTTTTTTATTACAGCTTTGCCTACAAGGGGAGGATGGGGGTTGCCACTAGACACCAGAGAAATGGTGAAAACAAGGATTGGCCAGTGGGAGGTGCTACTGGAAACCAGGGAATATATGAATAAATAATAGTGATGGAGATTGAAGGGTGGGAGGGCCACTAGACACCAAGGAAGATAATATTTATGGAGACAGTGAATGGAAGGGTGGAGTGCCATTAGACACCAGGGCAACTGGTCACATTACCAGGCACATTAATGGAGTATGGGGGGCATCACCAAAACACCAGGGAAATGTCATGGATGGTGCACAGCTCACACTGCAGCCAGCAGCAGTTCAGCTGCAGCTGCAAAAATGAAGAAATTCCCACTGTACTCATACAGCGAATGTGGAGGAAGCACTCATCTCGCAAAGCTGGGTACCTAGGATTTTGAGTGCCTAGAAAAAATATCTGTGTGCATAATGTCAATAAACAACATCAGAATCTAGCTAAACAGGTCCCATTTAGCTAGGTTATGATGCTTGTTTTTAAAATTACAGCATTTTTATGTATTTTCCAGGTTTGTCAGTTTGTGGAAAAAATGAACAAGATGGCGGTTGGCATGGGACAAAAATGTGTGTTGCCCTGCTAATTCAGTGGCACGAAACCAAAAACCAGCATATGTGGCATCAAATTTTTACTTTTACCACAGAACGTTACCTGAAAAACCCTACTGCACTTGTGGAGGTTAGAAAATACTAAATTTGAAAGCCTTATAACTCGGGAACTCTTTAATATTTTTTCACCAGACATTTCAAAGGCACTACCTTGGATCATAACACATGTCTCCTGCAACTTTGGGGAAAAAATTCTATACCATGTAGGCTTTAGGGGAGAGCAAAAAAAAAAACACGTTAAGTACAGGAAAAAAGTTAGATTTTTACAAAAAATGACACATACAGATCTGAGAAACTTCAGAAGCTGTGTCACAAAAATATCCACACATTGAGACCTTGACTCCTACACAACACATATAACATTTCAGCTCATTTCATCAAAGGGAGCCAAAGATATTAATGTGCAAAGTTAGGGTTTAACATTAAACAGGCTACTGAACCCTAACTATAGGGGAACTACTGCATCCCTATAATATATACTTATACAATAGGTTAGACATAAGTCGAGTATGATAAATCCATTTATGCAATAGGCGTAGACACAAGAGCAATAGAATAAATCTGTTTATCTCCACACGTGGAATAAATTTTATTTATCTGCATAATAGACATGCCATCACCTCCCACCAGCCAGCACTTGTTGCACATGTTCAGTTTCAGATTCGACCCCTAAATCCCTGCTTGAACACTCTTCATAGCTACAGCAGCAATATACAGTAACCCTGACAAAGTAACTGGATAGAAATGTTTCCCAAAACAGCAGTTTACTTTTTACAGTCCACAAACCTCCACAACTTCCACATGGTTCCAGCAATTTATAACAGTTCCCACTCAGTCTTCTGCTTCTTGGTCACTTGCCTGCCATCCCGACCAAAACTATGTTGCAGATTTCTGAAACCGATTTCTTTTTCCACCTTAAACAGCTTCTAAAACATTACCATCTCCTACTTATCTGAGTGACTGCGTACATGTATATCACTTATGTACACAGGTTCTGTGTCATGCCATTTGCATGCTAGACTCATTTTCTAACCAAAAAAATAAAGATTCATGCGGATGCAAGCAAGCCAATCTGACAGCACCTGTGCCACCACCATCATCTGCCCATTAATGAAAAAAAAACCATCAAGAATCATTGTGAAAAAAAAACATGAATCATTGTGCAAACTCACAGGCTAACTTACTTTAACACTGAATGGATCTCCAAATCATGTATGTTAAAAACTATCGCTAGTTTGTTTAACTCAAATAAAAGTTAGGAAAAAAAAAGAAAAATGTTGGGAAACAGAACCCAAACACCAGCTGTCAGATGGAAATGGAGGAGATACTTATAGAAATAGAAAAGGATATGGAGCTGCCAGAGGATCCGACACAACCCGAAGCTAGCAGCACTGGTACCTCATCCTCCTCAGTGCACATCATGCTGCCTACTAGCACCAGTCCCACCACAGCTGCCTCCTCCTCGGAAACACCAGCATTGACACCAACAACAACCACCATAGCAATTGTTGAAGAGGCAATAGGGAATTTCATTGATGAAATGAAAAATATCAACATAGCCAGAAAGACGCAGGTGGACATGACAATGTACAGAAACTACATCAGAAAAAAAATTGCTGTGGAGTGCTCTCTTTATGAAATACTGCCACTGGAGATAAACCAATGGCTGAGCACTATTTCATGTACTGCATAAAATGAGATGGCACTCAATATGAACCCCTCATCCTAAAGTCCATTTTCTGAAGTGTTGAGCATTACTTAAAAAACAAGGGATACAGTGACTCACTTTCTACATCACCAGTGTTCAAAAAGGCTGACAGGTACTACAAGACTGGCCAAAAATCCTGAAGAGCAAGGGCTAAGGATCAAAGCAAATAACAAGTGATGAAATAAGAGACTCCATCATAGACAAACTAGATAAAGAACAACTCCTAGGTCTTTGCAACCCTGAGGCATTGCTCAGTACAGTGTGGTTAGTCATTAATACTATAGAAATAGAATTAAGTGCTGACAAAAAATATTCTCTCTGTTGCTTTATGGGACGACTATTTTTTGGCAGTGTTTAATTGTATCTTTGACCTGTGGCATGTGCTCAATGGTGTCTTAAGCATCTCTGATTATTAGCATGAGAGTATGGGGGGTAGTGACAGCAAATGGAAATACACACCGAATGTGTCAGAGCTTGTGAATAAACTTTATTAAATGGTTTTGAAAAAACAAATAACGAATTGGGAGCTTGTTTCATCTCAGCACACCTCAGCTGGCTCAACTCGCTCAATACACAAGGTCACCATCAGGCACAGAAGGTACATCTGTTGGAAAAGCAAACAGACAAACAACATTTAGTTTAATTTCTGTACTCTCAAAGGGAAAAAGGATTTTGTTGAAATGCTGTACTGTTACTGCCAGTGCTGGTTTCTCTGATGCATTCAGTGTGGGCTAAAATTATTCTTGCTTGTTCAAAACCTCTGAGTTATTCCTTGGTTCATGTTGACTGCTTGGCAAAGCTTGTCACAATCCTGTGAGCATGTATATTGTTTAGTGAAGTTGTTCTCAGGTCCACGGAAATTTTGGAACTGGTTCTTCCACCTTCAAGCTGGTGTGCAATCTGGGTGGCATACCAGTCAATAAATTGCTTGAACTAATCTTTCAACACTTTATTTATGGATACATTCAGGGGCTGAAAGAGATCAGAATAGAATGTGGGTATAAACACTTGGATTATGTTGTTTTTTCGAAGTTCTAGATTATTTCCTCTATGGTTTGACCCCTAAACAAATCTAAGATCAACATTGTTCTCTGGCAATCAGGAAGATAGTTTTGTTCATTTGATGTTGTTTATGTATGGTACACTTATGAAGCCAGTGTGCTGTATTGTTGTTGCAGAGCAGGCCCAATGATTTTCAATGGATAACATCCCAACCATCAGAAAAACTGTAATTGGGGTGGCACTGATTAATTTGGCCATGGTATGTGATCTGCTGGGGGAGTACTGAACTGAAGGAGTACAGGACAGAACGACTGTGACCTGGCACATATCATCAAGTCCTGAAACCTCAACCTTTTTCTTTATATCAGTGTCAATTGTCCATTCTGAACTGGGTATAAGGTTAATCACATTTCATCCAGGTTAATTACAAGTTCAGGTGGGATGAGTTCTTGACCAGTAGCGGTAACAATACGCTGCAAGAATTTTTTTTTTCTCATAGCAGTGAAATCCACAGGTGCCATCTGAGCTGCCTTTGTCCCCTTGCACTTTCTGACCCACATACAGTTCAGAAAAAAACTACAACTACTACATTGAAAATATTAGACTGCCATCATTCTCTTCCAGCATTTTGGGATAGGATGTTTTTACAATTCCCATAGCTATCGCTGACAAAATCCTGCCATTTACAACTGGCGCCTCAGATCTAAGTGACTTTACTGTAGATTTAAGCTCTATCTCAATGTTATCTAGTAAGAGGGGTGGATGGCCATGATGTTTGAGGGGCAGGAATTTGTGCAATGATTTAGGGTCAGGTCAGGATTTTCTTTCGGTTTTACCAGTTAGTACTGTTAGCAAGGGATCCAGAGCCACAAAAGCCCTCAAAAATTGATTGGACCTGACACATCTTGCTATATTTTACAGGCAACCATTTTTGGCAAGAAGAGACCCCCCCAGTACCATAATTAAGAGGCCTGCTTTGTCATAAATCTTGTTCAAAATGTGAAATACACTGAAATAAGTATGACGTGAATGAAAAATATGAGAAAATCTGGAAAAGTGGACATTTTACCAAATATGATCTAGAACCTTCAATATTGCTCAGATCAATCTACAATTTATACCAGTTATGCACACTGAGGCTATTCACATAAACCAAGTCTCACTGACATCATGTCTTTACAGTACAGACCAGTATATGCTCTTATTGTCAGAAAATATTTCCAAAATTGCTGATTTTCAGCTAAATGTTTGAATAGATGTCATGGCATTTCCTCTGACAAAGTAATCATTGCATTTATATTACAGTGGCAGCCATAATATGGTCAGATATTTTTAGAAATTTTGCGAAATATCTAAAGAGATTCTCTTTGGTGGCCCATAGTGGTAATGCAGGCAGGCAATTAATTTCCAGATATATCACAGACATTTTAGGAAATATCTGACTGTGTTTATGGTTGCCACTATACATTATACCATATTTCTATTTTCTACAATGTTTCTGCTTTCATTTAAAAGAATCCTGACTCATATAATCATGATTTATGACTGAGATATTCCATTTTATGTACCCATACCCCCAAATGGATGCGGTCACCATCTAACTCAGCATTTGAAAGGTTTGGCCATATATGCATTTCTAGTTTGATTTTGGTATGGTTTATTTTTGTATTTCAGATTTATGCCCAATCAACCATGGACCCAGCATTCCAATTCAACACTAAATGGTGGCAAACCAAGCAAAAATTACTCCTGCTGCCTCATTTACCAGCAAGATGCAAAATGCAGCTCTTTACAAAGACTGTCAGAACTTAGGTATTCCATCTTCTTGCATTCAATTTAGAGCCGTGATGATGATGTTGCTTTCTGGCTGAAAAGGACATGTTATGTAAAGATGAATTCTGAGAAAAGACCCCAATAATGCATGCAAGTTGTTGCAATGCATGCACTAGCAAAACATCTGTTGAACAAAAATGCTGCAGAGATTCAGAACAGGTCAGTGAGCAACCAGTTCTACTGTATCTCACGTGGTCACATGATCTTCAATCAACAGCCTATTTGATTACAAGAGTAAATGTTTTGTGTTTGTGAAAAGGAGTGTGATAAGATGGGAAACAGGAAACTGTTGATTGCAACTGCTGATTGTCAAATATCTGTCTGGCAAAAAGCAAAAGAATTCAATGAAAGTACCATGCTACATAAGTTGCAAGGGTTTGGGGCTGAATGCTTACATATTATAGCACATCATTTTTGATACCACAGATCATGTCTTAATAACTATAGAAACAGAACAGTCATGGAAGGTGATGACATCTGTGATGTAGGATTCTGTTGGCTAATTTCTCAAATTGATAAGCCAATGTTTGACAATGGAAGTGTCTTCTATGTTGCTAAACTTTGTGACAGATATCACCAGTGGAAGAAGGTCATGGCGCAGATGATGTAGCATCCTACAGGCTAGCAAGTCTGAAAAGATGCCTACTGACATACTACACTGATCCAAGTGGCTGTTGGATAACCATAATTCCTCAGAAAGGTACATCAAGTCTCTTCTGTTCAGCACAGTTGAATGTTGGACAGTTGCTTTCTGAAGTTGCCAGTAATTGGACTGGCTCCTGGAGACTGTGGCTACTTTCTGATAAGATGCTGCAGATCCCCATTGAGAAAGCAAGCACCTAAGGCACCTTTTTCAAATCACAGCTCAGCCACTGAATTGCTGTACTGCTCTCTGGATAGTTTTCTTTTGTTTTGTTTTTTCACCCATCCCCTCCTCCCTCCTTTATTAAATACACTTCCCCAGTGATTCCCACCCCCTGAGGCCTCACACTAGTCAATTACAGCAACTCCTTAAAGGGGATCTCCTTCCTGCAACTTCTTAAAGGGGTGATCCTCTCTTGTGCTCAATTTTAATTGCAAAAATGCTGCTTCATCCATTCAGCATAGGATTTCTACTTATTAGTGTAACCATCACATAATGTGGGTCTCTAAACCCACAACATTTTCAACACCCAGGCATATTCACAGGCTCTAAATCTTATACACAAATTTCTAAATGTTTCCCTCCCACTGCCACTTACCTGACCTGGCCTCCATACTATCATACACTGCTGTACTCATGTCGGGTACTAACTGCCTCTCTCTCTCTCTCTCATGGGTTTGCCCTTTCAATTAAAGCTATTCTGTATGCTTACTATCACCCCCTTGCCTCACTGTTTGGCCTTCAAGAAGAGTTTGAGAAACTGCCCATGCCTCAGGGGCAACATTTGGCCATTCCAATTACTTCTTAGTGCTATAAAAAAAGATGCTTCTGCTGCCACTCATCTGTGCTGGTAATACCAAATTAAACCCCAGACCACCCTTTCCATTCCTTCCCCAGCTGACCTACCTTTACTAAAAGGGTTGTCATTTTTACACTTCAATGCCTGCAGCCTTCTGAAAAAGCTTGATGCTATCAATATGTGGACCCTCCACTGCTCTTCTGATGTTCTTGTAATCTCCAAAACTTGGCTAAGACCAATCACCCTGGACTATGAGGTTAACATTCCTTCGTATAACTTGTTTCATACTGATAGGAAATCCCAGGGAGGGAGAGTAGCCATCTATGTCCAGGACAACATTACCGCAACTATAGTGGACATGACTACAGTCCCTAAGGAGTTCAAGTGCCTCACACTAAGAATTCAACCAGCTAAATCAACCTCTATCTGCATTAATGGGTACTATAGGCCCTCCCTCAGCTAGCCTCTCTCTGATCAAACATCTAAGTGACATACTAACTACCACCTCATCAGAAGTATCCATAATTGGTGACCTCAACCTTGACTGGTTCTCTGCAGTCTCCTTATCATTGAAAGAATTCTATGATGCCCATGGACTTACTCAGATCATTAATGAAGCTACCCACCCAAACACCAAAAACCCAGAGCGTATCTCCCATCTTGACCTAATCCTTGTAAACAAGCCTCACCTCTTCTTCCACTCAGGTGTATTCTTTAATGACATCAATGACCACTGTGCTATTGCATGCATAAGGTCAACACAACTCCAAACCTACTCTTCCTCTAAATCATAGAATCTTAGAAAGAATAAGAATTCAAGAGGTGAACCTATTTGGAACTCGACACCAATTTTACTGATGGAAGTAATATTTTTGATTACACATATGTTTATCCAATTTGTTTTTGAATGATAACATAGTATCACTCATCACAATATCAGATGGAAGATTGTTCCAAGAACTGGAAACTCTCTGGGAGAACCAAGAGTTGCATTTTCCAGTCTTGTTTGCATCCGCTTTTAACTTATACTTGTGAGATCTTGTATTATTAGTATTGTTTTGCTTAACTAGATCAATTGTTTCAAATAATACTTCATTGTGCACTGCTTTATATGTCAGACATAAGTCACCTCTTAAATATAGGTTCATAGGTTCATAGGTGTATTACACGATCAAGGGACAAGCCCATTAGGATCATGCCACCTAGGTTAGGTGGGTTGCAAATTTTAAATCGTTCATATGTATATGTAGTTTAATTTTAAATTGTGTCAAATTTACGCAGTTTGCAACCTCAAAAGGGAGCGAATTCCATATTGGAACAATTTGCTGAGTATAGAATTGATATCTTTTCATAGTTCGGTTAGTAGATGAAAGTAATTTTAAATTATGTGAATGAGTTTGGACAGAAGTAGTATTCCATGTCAAATGTTAAGGTATCAAATAAATATTCATCCCTGGTTGCATTGTAAAGCAGACAAAGATCACCACGTATTGATCTATATTCCATACTGTACAAATTCAGTTTTTTCAGTCTTTCCTCATATGTCAGGTGGCCCATTCCAGTTATGTTCTTGACAAATCTTTTTTAGACTTTCTCTCTAGATAACTTATCTCCCCTCTGAGTGGGGGCACAAAATGAAGAACAATAATCAAAATTAGCTCTTATAATGCTGGTGCATAGTGGAGCCATTATTGATGGCTCTCTACTTTTAATATTTCTGAATAAGCAGTTACTAAATCTGGAACATTTTTCAATAATAGAATTTAAGTGATCTGTGAATTTCAACTTGTTATTAATAATAACACCCAGATCTCTCTCAGTTGTGATGACACTTAAAGTGTTATTCTCAAAATAATAATTAGCACATCTATTGTTCCAACCAAAATGCATAACCTTACATTTATTTATATTAAATTTCAATTTATGATTGCTAACCCAGTCAGAAATTTGATTTAAATTATCCTGTAATATAGATATTGATTCAGAGTAATTAACAATCCCACCCAGTTTAGCATCATCAGCATTTTTAGTAATCCAGTTACCATTTTTTGTATTCATACCGGCTATAAGGATGTTAAATAACATCGGACCCAGGACTGATCCCTGAGGGACTCCACTGGTAACCATAGTCCATGGGGAATATAAACCCCTCAAAGATACCCACTGTCTTCTATTGGATAACCATTGCATTATCCACTTGGTCAAATATTTGTTAAGATCTAATTTTAATAAACAATTAAATAGTATTTCATATGAGACAGAATCAAATGCCTTTTCAAAGTTCAAGAAGATAACATCTACTGGCATGCCATGGTCTCAAGCTTCACTCACTGGTTCGAAAAAATCTATCAAATTAGTCTGACATGATCTTCCAAGTTGAAAGCCATGTTGGAAAATATCGGTCTGACCATTTTCCAATATGTGTGCACTGATTTTACTTAGAGTAAGTCTTTCCATGATTTTACATATGGTAGAGGTTAAACTTATGGGTCTGTAATTATTTAGATCATTCTTAGAGCCAGATTTGTGTATTGGGATAACCTCAGCTTCACGCCAGTCATTAACCACTATACCCCTCTTTAAAGATTCATTAAACAATTATGTCAGTACACCCACCAGTTCATAAGAAAGATTTTTTAAGAATTTACCTGGAATACTATCAGGACCCCCTGATGTGGAAGATTTTAAAGAATCAATGATATTAAAAGTTTCAGCTACAGTAAATTGAATTGTAGGGTCCAGTTTGGAAGGTTTCAGACACGTAAAATCACCCTTTTTTTAAATATGCTAGCAAAGTAAACATTAAATTTATTTGCCATAATTTGTTCATCATTAATGATGACATCATTTATTTTTTAATGGTCCAACTAAGGTAGGAGAGGTTTTTAAGGAGCCAGTATAGTTGAACAACCTTTTCTTGTTATCACCTTGTATACTAATTAAGTTTGACTTAAATTCCTGCTTTGCCTTTTTAATTGCATATTTTGCTTTTTTTTTTTTTGCTTTGATGACAAATTTAGACCAGTTGGATTCTGAAATATTATTTTTATATTTGTTGAATGCCTTTTTCTTTGCTAAGACTAACCTTTTAATATTTTTAGTAAACCGGCGGAGACCTTTTATGACCAATATATTTAACTCGAATTGGTACCCATTCAGTAATACAAAATTAAATTTCCTCTTTGATTCTTGCCAAATATTCTCTACAGATAACCCTTTTAGATCTTGTTCCCAATTCCACATCAAAAGATATTCCTTAATTGCCCTATAATTTGCTTTATTGAAGTTTTTAAATTCGGTTTTACCACTAGATTTATTAATAAAAAGATTGATTGACCATTTAATTATCTGATGGTCACTGTTTCTTAATGGAGCCATAGTGCTGAGGGACTCATTATCACCTTTAATATTAGAAAATATTAAATCCAGGATATTGTTATTTCTAGTTGGTGATTTAACAAGCTGGTCTAATCCTAAGTGTGACATAGCACTAATAAATCTGTTTTCCTGTGTGTTAAGACCGTTACCAGCAGACCAATTTATATCAGGATAATTGAAGTCACCCATTAGAATAATGTCTGTATTAAAATTAAGATTCTCTAAATAATTACACATATTTTCATTATTAGCAGTGTCCATGGATGGGGGTCTATAACATAACCCTAATGTGACTGGAGTTGTCTGTTGTTTATTTTAATCCATATTATTTCAAACCTATGGGAGGATCTTTATCTGAACCAACTTCTGAGCAAATTATGTTTTCTTTGACATAAATGGCAACTCCACCTCCTTTAGAATATAAACTATTTTTATTAAATAAAGTATATCCATTAATATTAAGACCCCATTGGTCCTTATTGAACCAGGTTTCTGTGACACCACAGATGTCAATATTTTATCTATGTAAAATTACTTGAAGTTCTCCAATTTAGTTACTCAGACTCCTAGCATTTAGTAAAAGTAGTTTTATTTTAGCAGTTTGTTCCTTTCTATAAATAGTTGAAACAGGTTTCGAAGTATATGATCACAAGCTTTTATAAGCCTAGCTCTTTCTACCCCTAGGTTTTGCATAAAAAAAATCTATTGCTGAATTAAACACATGACCTAAAGTCTCCTTGCCCAACCTGTTTAGGTGTAAGCCATCCTTAGCATAGTATGTGCCATTGTTTTGAAACTGTTCCCAATGAGTAAGGCACTTAATGTTTTGTTTGAGACACCATGCTCTGAGCCAGCAATTAATGTGTTTAATTTTATTGTTTAAAATATGATTAGCCCTAGGTACTGGGAGAATCTCTGAAAACACAGTGTGGATTCCAATCTTAGCCAAAATGTTTGCCAATCCAACATATGCCTCTTTGATATGTTGGGTGCTCTGATGCCAAATGTTGTTCACCCCAATATGAATTATAACTAGATCTTTATCATTACAACATTGTAAGATCTTTTTACTCATTCTGGCAATATCACTAATCTTGGCCCTGCGGAAACTTGATAGTGTATGAGTGGCTTTGTTTGGGTTACAAATTATTCTATCTAGGTTAGATAACATGGAATCCCCTAACACAAAGATTTGTGGTTCTTCAATAACAATCAATCAAATCAAATCAATCAAATCTTTATTTATCCAGGTCAACATCATTGAGCACAGCTCATTTGCAAAATGGACCTGGTAAGGTCAAGGTTCAACTTACATAGCTATAACAGAGAAACAACACATACAAAGGTCAAATATATACAACATTTGAAAATAAATCACATTGTCTAACATACATTCTAAGCAAAATGTTCAATATTTTGATAAATAACATAGATAGTGGGGACAAGGGGAGGGGGGAGCGGGAGTGGGATGCAAGTTGCCGGGGAACGTGGAAGATGATATTAATTATAAGGTGGATGGATGGGCTGGGGCCTGTAATGGTGGTAGAATGACAGGGGTATAAGGCTATGAAGAGGTTAAGGAAGAGATGGGAGCTGGATGAAGGGTGGGGTATAATACATCTATGAGGTAGAGGCACTTGATAAGGGTGGAATCATTCCATGGACTGACTGACTGAGGAGGGAAGGATAAGATTAGCACTAATATTAAATTACACTAGTACTAGTGAAACAGTTACATTTTCTTGGATAAGCCTTGTATACAGATGTTTTGAAGGATGTAACTGTAATGTGACTGCTCAATTTCAGGGTCTTCTGTGTCATATTCAATAAAGTAGATAGTATGTAGCTGATAGTAGTTCTCCCATACCGAGTGTTGAAATTGGGCACTTTAAGCATGATGAAGTTGAGGCTTCTTAAGGCATATTTACTTGCTGTGACCTGTGTGAAGCAATCTGAAATATAGTTTGGGAGCTTTTTAGATAAGGCCCTATATATCCAAAGTATGGCATTCTTATTTCTTCTGAAATGGAGTGAAGACCATCCAACTGCAGCATAGAGCGAGCAGTGATGAGTGCTGAGGGGAAGATCTGTAATGAACCTTAAAGCTCTGTGGTATAGTGTGTCCAGTTTATGCAGATAATAGTTAGGGCAGCAACCGTAAAGGAAGTCTGCATAGTCCAAAACTGAGAGAAATGTGGTCTGGACCAACTTCTTTTTGAGTCCCTATTTAAAAAATGCTTTATTCTGTGAAAGAGGCCAAGCCTCTGCCAGAGCTTTTTCAGTAGTTCTTCCAGGTGAGTTAGATAGTCGAGTCTATAGTCTAGCCACACCCCCAAATATTTGAACTTTTTGACGAATTCAAGATTTTCACCCATAACAGTGGAGAGTTGGGGGGAATGCTTAGAGAGGAGTTGCCGGTTTGATTTTGGGGGGAGAAAAACATTGCCTTTGTTTTTTTTGCATTTAGGAGAAGTTTTTTTTCCAGTAACTGATGTTGAAGTATATTGAATTCTGCTTGTAGCTCTTCACATGCTGAGACAGGAGAGGGGTTACTGATGTATAAGACGGTGTCATCTGCAAACAGATGTACAGTGGCTTTGGTGAGATTAATATCAATGTTATTGATGTAGATGGCAAATAGGATTGGGCCTAGGGTGGATCCTTGGGGAACTCCTCTTTGCAGAGGCTTAAGTGGAGATAGATCTCCTTCAGATTTCACTTGCTGGGTCCTTCCGTGAGGTAGCTATTAAACCATTTAAGGGAAGATGCATCTAGGCCTATGGAATACAAGGAAGAGAGTAGATCATGGTCGGATCGTGTTTAAAGCCTTACTCAGGTCTAGGAATACAGCACATACAGTTTTTTATCCAGCTCACTTTGCCAATCATTTGTTACTTTGGCCAGGGCTGGGATAGTGCTATGTTTGGTTCTAAATCCTGATTGTGCAGGGTTTAGCAGATTAGCCTCTTCAAGATATCCTCTCAATTGAGTACTCACTATTTTTTCAAGCAGCTTAGATAACACCGGTAGGATAGAGATTGGTCTGTAGTTATTAAGGTCCGTAGGGTCCCCTGCTTTCAGTAGGGGGATGACTTGAGCTGTTTTCCAGATTGAGGGAATAGAGCCTGTTTTTAATGAGAGATTAAATAGGTGTGTTATTGGAACTGCTAGTGCTTGCATGGCAATTTTTAAAAAATAAGGATCAAGGGAGTCTGCACCTGCACTTTTTTTGATGTCCAGTTGAGAAATTAGGTCTTCGACTTGTTTCAAGGTGACTGGTTTGAAGGAGAAGGTAGATTCAGTCATCCGAACAGCAGGACTCTTAATGCCTAGCTGAGACCGTAGATGGCTAGCCAGAGAGATGTCGAATGCTAGGCCAGCAGTTGCAAAATGATTATTAAACGATTCCAATATTTCCACTCTATCAGGGACTGGTCCATTGTTATAGTGAATTTTGACTAGGAGTGTAGTGCTAGGGTCTTGACCTGTTATGTCCTTTATGGTATTCCAGAATTTGGCAGGATTATGGTAGGATGAGTTAAGTTCGGACATATAATATGCAGCTTTAGCATCCCGCACTTTCCTGGTACAGCTATTTCTAGCTCTTTTGAATAGGATCCAGTCAGTCGGACTCTTAGTTTTGCGTACCTTTTTTCATAATCTATCTCTGTCAAGAAGAGCGGATTTAAGCTCAGATGTGAACCATCGACAGGATTTGTTTTTTGTGTGTACCATAGAAATTGGGGCATGGATATTAAGTGCATCTGTGATTATGTCGTTCAATACTTCATGCGCTTTTTCCACTGTGTTAGATAGGTAGTATTCTTGCCAGCGTGTTGAGAGATTTAAATCATGCAGGTATGCCTCAATGTTGAATTTTTTCTTCGACCTCCTTGGTATAAACTTAGCAGGGGAAGATGGCTTGCGAGCTGATCTTATTCTTGCAATAGGGCAATGGTCACTGATATCACTGAATAAAACTCCGGCATGCAAGAAGAGGTGCGGTTTACTCACTAATATAACATCTAGCAAGGTACTATTGCTCTGGTTTTTTTTATTGACTCTGGTGGGTTCATCAATGAGCTGTGTAAGCCCATATGTGTCGCAGAATGATATTAAGGGTGCCGCTGCCTTGGAAAGCCAGTTTAGGTTTAGGTCACCTAATATAATAGTTTCTTCTGTTCCCTTAATAATTAGATTGCCCAAATGAGATAGTAGCTTGAGGTCAGCTGAGGGAGGCCTATAGCAGCCAATTAGCTGTAGTGTTGCCGTATGGGAGAGGGCCACTTTGAGGGAGAGGCATCCGTATTCTTTCGCCATAGATGATGAATCAAGGCAGGTTACAGGTAAGTTGTCATTCACGTATATAGCTACACCCCCGCCCCTTGTTAGGTGGTCAGCTCTGAAGACCTGATAATTGGGTAAGTTTATGTCTCTGTCTGCCGTGGTAGGTCTGAGCCATATCTCTGTGACACGACTAGTATGTCTGGTGATATGTGGTTAACCCAGGCTTGGATCATCATTAGCTTTTTTAGCAGGCTGCATACATTGATATGCAGGAAGCTTAATCCTTTAATCTTGGCTATATCAGTTGGAGCAGTGATGCGCTCTGTTGGACCTGGATTAAGTTCCACATTTCTGGCACAGAGTAGTAGGAATATCAAGAGTTTCATGATTGCTTCGAGAGAGAAATTAAGGATTCTTTTCACTGCTCTCTTATTTGTTTTGAACTTTTTTCCTTAGACTATGCCAAATAAATATGGAATTGTAAGATCCTGTCAAGTCACTGACTAGAATTCTGGTAGACAGGCGCAAAGGGGAGATATAGACCCAGCATTGAAGCAAAGACCCATGTGATAACAAGTCCGCTTGAGTCCCCTCTTGGAGGTTGCCCCATGGATTGTGATACAGCATTGGCAGATCATAAATGCAAAGCCAGTCCCTTGTGATTGTTGAGGCACTATTGTAACCAAGATAGGATGACACATCTCCCTGGCTGCTAGAGAGAGAGAGAGATAGCTTTCCAAAAATAGCAGAGCGAGTAGGATCCAGAGGGGTCCCCCCATGATGGGGAGCTCAGCTGGTATACCGCTGATACTATGAAATAAGACTTTTGCGTTGCCCACAGTAGTATACAAGTATAGACGACTTGGTCAGCTACTGCATAATGAAAGGGAAATTAACATAAGGAGGGGGATTAAAAGGGGGAGGGATTCTAGGAAGGATTCTAACTCTTTTGATATATCAGTTGACATTGCGTATGGCAGTTTTGCTTACAAGTGGGCTAAACAAGGAGATGGAGAGATAGATATGATATAATGGTACCCAGCTTCCTATTACGATACGCAAGTGATTATGGTTAGGTATTGGTCAGACTTAGGCTGGGCAGATCAGGCAGTATGAGTGAGCCACAGTGGGGACTGCTGATTTGGTGGCTGAGCAGTGGATGTAGAGCAGATTACAGGTTTAGCAGGCGTAGGGGGCGGGAATAATAAATCGGCGGGAAGATGACTATAAAAGAAATAGCCCAGTAGGGGAAGGGTGGGTGGGCATAAAATTTGCGACTTTCCGTACCTTCCCACGTGGTACCTCCCGATCCTGTGGTCCCTTGTACCGGCTTGCAGCTGCCGACTGCCCCGTCTGGCGGAGCCAGGCCCTGGCGCTCGACTAGGGGCTTCAACAGGGGGTCCGCTACTGGGAGGAAACAGAAAAAGGCACAGCAATTAAGGCTTAGCAGTGACAAGTGTCTGTGCAGGGCAGGGGCTGTAAAATTAACACAATAAAAGGTTGGGGGGGCTGAGGCGCCGTAGCGTCTGTCCCTAAACCACTTGACACAGAAAGGCTGTAATCACAGTTTACAGTTTTAAATTCCCCCAATCCCACAACAAGATGAAGACAGCTCCTTTTTTGTCAAACTTTTACAATTTTAGATCCCCTTCAAGTTTCGGCTTAACACAGTAAAAGTAATGCAGAGTTCAAGTACAGCTGGGGACCAATCGGATGCGGTGCTTCGGAGAGCGCTCGCCTTCTGATTGGTTGCGGCTTTTCCGTACCTTCCCACGCGGTTCCTCCCGGTCCTGTGGTTCCACAACCTGACTTAAAGTTCGTATGTCCATATTTTCTTCAATAATTTCATCATTAAAGTGGTTTTCTATGAAATTAATAAGATTCTCATGTAAAGATTATTGGTTCTACTAGTTTTTTGCCTCATTTATAATTATAGGTACAGCAGTTTCATCATCCTCAATGACGTCAATAATGGGATTTGTTAAGGGATCATATTTATTCTGAATTGGTAACTGAAAGGTTTCAACTTTTCTACCCCTTTAAGAGGTTTTTCTATATTGGATAGTAAACCAGTCATTGTCTGAGTCAGAAGCAATTTCTTCTTGTCTTGGTCTCTTTCTGGTAGCAGTTTCAGACTGAGTAATAACATGAGCGGCGCTTGCACCAGGTGTTTCCTGTCTATTTGGATCATTAGTAATAAGTAGTCTTTTAGCAGTTTCCTTTTGACTATATTCTAAAATTCTTAATCTTTCATCAAACATTGTAATTTCATCCTCCAATTCTTTAATTCTTATACATTTATTGAAAATGAAAGCATCAATGTTTTCTGTCCCTATTTCTAGATCATACATATTACATAATAAGCATTTAGTGCCCACCCTCCCATCTGTAGTTACAATATTGGCCATGGTTAATGAATTTTATTACAGTGGTGACTTAATATACTTTATAGCTTAAGCAGGATATATCTTGCACAGTAGAAACCATGCAATATTTAAATTAGTGGAACTCCCAAATGCCCAACATGCACAGGCGCTGCGTGTCTTTAGCATTGTCTTCGCGATCTGGCCAGCGCGCACACACCGCTCGCAGCAGGGCAGGCTATAAATAGCCAAAGAGACCCAGAAGTGGAGTCTCAGGTCGCGCTACTCCCACGCTGTGTATCAATTAAAAATCTGTTTTAAAAAACGATTTAGACTGTGCTTTTAAGCAATATATCAAGTCTCCAGTCAGTACAGTAAAATAAGCACTGTTATTAAAGTATTAATGAGGTGTAGTGAGGAAGTAAACCTCGGACTACAACTCCTCCTCCTAACCAAGAGTTGGCTAGGGCTCCAAACAGCTTGTGCTAAAAAAAACGTTTACAACAGCAGTTTAACATAGGGTTTAGCAGACATTCACAAAAGTTTCATATAGAGCTGTGCAATCTAATTTATTGAATAAAGTCCTAGTTTTCATAGTCTCTTGGAGTAATCAAGTTCTCTATAATTGTTTTTCTTTTGGTAAATCTTTTTTGAATTCCTTCAGTTTGTTTTTGACAACCAGTTTTTTGATGGGGCCCAAAAGGGGGCACTATATTCCAAATTATGTCTGATAAGGCTAGTATATAATGGTATCAAAACTTCAGGTTCTCTGTTTTTTACATTTCTTAATATACAACCCATTAGCTTATTACTCTTGTTGACCATATATCTGGTATGTTTCTTAAATTCAAGTTTATTAGAAACTAGTATACCAAGGTCCTTTTCACGTTCTGTTACATCTATAGCTAAGTTATTGATTATATATTGATACTGAACATTCCTTTTACCCAGATGCAAAACCTTACATTTTGGTATATTAAACTGCATCCCATTATTACTTGTCCAGGATACTAAAGAATTCAGTGCTGACTGTAATTGGCATGCTGACTGGAGACATCATGAAAGCTATAAAAATGTTGAATAGTGTTAGACCCAAGACAGAGCCTTGGGGAACTCCACTTGTAACTGTACAGCTGGTAGATTTTAAGACTCTTATAGAAACACACTGAGTCATATTTTCTAACCAGTATATTATCCAATTAATAATATAAGGGTGTATTTGTAGTTTTATTAGATACTCAACCATTATTTTATGAGACATGGTATCAAAAGCTTTAGCAAAGTCTAAAAAAATGATATTGACTGGTAGGCCCATATCCAGAGATGTGCTGACAGATTCAAAAAAATGCAGCTGATTGGTTAGGCTTGATCTGCCAGTAATAAAACTGTGCTGTGTACTATGTAAATGTCTGCTACCCTTTAGGTGCTGAGATATATGTTCCTGAATTAATGTTTTGAGTAGTTTGCCTAGAACAGAGGTCAGACTAATTGGTTTGTAATTCTGGACATCATTTTTGTTACCTCCCTTATATATATTAGGGTTATAACAGCCCTTTTCCAATCATCTGGTATTTTACCTTCTAGCAAGGATAAGTTGAATATTTGTGCCAAGGGACCCGATAATTCAGATGCCACATTTTTTTAAAATACTGGTGCTGTACCATCTGGTCCAGGTGCTCCATTTCTTTCGGAGCTATTTATAACTTGAATTACATCTAATGCACCAATAATAAATGGCATATTGGCATCTGACATTTTAGCACAATGAAAAAGATATTTGGGGCCAGATATTCAAAAGGTAGCGTCGGGCGCAAATCTGTTGCACTGGATTAGCACCGAATTTGTGCCCGACTGCAATATTCAAAAGGACATTTAGCGTTGGTGCTAGGTGTTAGCACCAATGCTAAATCATAATGTATGCAGGGGAGGGACTGAGGGAAGGGGACCTGAATGCCAGTGTGGCATATTCAAGTATAGCACCGCTGGACAGGCTGCACAACCTGTAGTGTGGCGCTAACTACTGCCAAAAAAGCTGGCAATAATGCAGGTGGTACCCCCCATGAATCACAGCCCGTTGACCACAACATAAAGGATGTATCCTTGGTAGTCTAGTGGTCCCCCTCCCCAAGCACTGCTCCTGACCCGGTTTAAAAATAAAAGAACTAATTTTCCCTGGTAGTCTAGTGGTCCTCCCTTCCCCAAGCACAGCTCCCAACCCTGGTTTAGAAATAAAATAGCTAATTTTCCCTGGTAGTTTAGTGGTCCACCCTCCCCCAAGCATGGCTCCTGACCATGGTTTAGAAATAAAATAGTTCATTTTCTCTGGTAGTCTAGTGGTCCCCCCCACAGTCACAACCCGCCCATCTAAATAGATTCCCAGAATGGAGCCGGTGGCTGGCTCAGCCCTCCTCTCACCACCACCACGGCCAGCTGCCGACTGAGGTAAGAAAGAGCTCCTTCCTACCTCAGTCAGCAACCACCCATGGTGGTGAGAGGAGGGCTGAGCCGGTCGCCGTCTCCATTCTGGGAATCTATTTGGATGGGCGGGTTGTCACTGTGGGGGGGGACCACTAGACTACCAGGGGAAATTAGCTATTTTATTTCTAAACCAGGGTTGGGAGCCATGCTTGGGGAAGGGGGGGACCACTAGACTACCAGGGAAAACAAGCTGTTTTAATTCTAAACCGGGGTCAAGAGCCATGTGTGGGGGAGTGGGACCACTAGACTACCAGGAAAATGATCTGTTTTAATTCTAAACTGGGGTCAGGAGCCGTGCATGGGGGGGGAACCACTAGACTACCAGGGAAAATTAGCTGTTTTAATCCTAAACTGGGGTCGGGAGCCATGTGTGGGGAAGGGGGACCACTCAACTACCAGGGAAACTGTTATTATTATGCCAAACATGGTCGGGATATGTGCTAGGGGTGGGGGGACCACTAGACTACCAGGGAAACTGAGTTCTTATTATGCCAAATGGGTCTCAGGATATGTGCTGGTGGGTGGGGGGACCACTACACTACCAGGGGAAATGGAGTTATTATTATATCAAATGGGGGTCGGGGGACCACTTGACTGCCAGGGATACTGACATGATATACTTGTATTGGGGATCAGAATTCATGCTGTAGGGGGTTGGGGGGACCAATGGACTACCAGGCAGTGGAAATAACACAGGTGGAAACAGGGACCATGGCGGCTGTGAAGGACTGCCTGGCCCAGCCTGTCTGCCCAGGTCCCTATAGGTTGGATGGCTGCACTGCACAGCCCAGTGACTCTACAGCTGACATCCAACCCCCATCCCCAGCAGGTTTGTCTTATGCCTGCCCCATGCATACTTGTGTTCCACCCACACCTGCTCTGGGCTGCCTCTGTTGGTGTGGGGTGGGGGCATCATCCAGGGCATGTATGGCCACTGGTAGTGTGTGTGTGTGTGTGTGTGTGTGTGTGTGTGTGTGTGTGTGTGTGTATGTGTGTGTGTATATAGTATATATATATATATATATATACACATGTGTCTCTGTATCGATCTATAGTTATAGATCACTACGGATCTATATATCTCATTATGTACTGCTTGCAGTGCTACATAGCTATGTTGTATGCACTGCTTGTACTTGCCAGCACACAGTTCCTGCTGCTTCCAGCTTGTACTTCCATTCCGACCAACAGGGGATGCTGTGGGCATGCCTTGGCCTGCAGCATCCAGCCTGTACTTCCATTCTGACCAAAAGGGGGAGCTTTTTGCTTCATGCTGTAGCACCGGGCAAACTGCATGGTAATGTATGCTAAACAGCACTTAATGTGATGCAAATGTACTTGTTTGCCCACGGATTACCAAAGTAGGCTCATTTGCATGGGAGCTTTGAATATAGCTCCCGTTTGCCCCAGGCTAACCAGTTTGCACTGGGCTAATGTGTTAGCACTGTGCAATCAGGTTAGCCCCGGGAAAACCTCACTTCAGCATAGCACACTAAGCACAGTTCTGCAGTGTGTGGCTTACATTGTTGTTTGTAGTCATACCTCTCAACTGTCCTTGATTTTCAGGGACATCCCTGGAGTTACCTTAAACTTTTACTCTATGCCTCCTACAAATTGTGTTTACATGACCAAACAGTGGGGGTTGTAGGCATAACATAATGTCAGACATTGATGTTACAGATGTGTTCTTCTTTAAACAATGCATTTTATACTACACCACTTATTCTACCAGCTTCCTGAGTGGATACCTCCAATTTTTAAGGTGTGTTCCTGATTTTAAACCTTTGTCCCTGATTGTTTTTAGCCTTGTCCCTGATTTATGAGGCAGGAGGTTGAGAGGTGTGTTTGCAGTAGCTGTGAGACATCTCTGTGCAATCACACACAATGTTCTCTACCTGCAACACTGGCTTGCTACAGAGCCTAATGAGCTACAGCTGCAGTTTGCACTTCCCTGTTGCTATATTCAGTGCTGTCTTATTACCAAGCTATTTTTGCCCTGCACTCCCAGACCAGTTTGCCCAGCTTGCTTAGACTGCTATATTCAGAAGGATTAGCACCGGGCTATTTCCTCTTGAATATAGCTTGCTTTGTGCTCCGGGCTAAGTTTGCCCACCGGGCAGTGCTAATTTAGCCCCGGGGCAAAGTTTTGAATATCTGGCCCTTGGTCTTATATACACCAAGGAAGTATTTGCTGAGTGTTCGTGCAATTTCTGTTTCATCTACCTTTACCTCATTATTCACTTGAATTGGTTCAACTTCAGTTTTCTTCCCTCTTAAACTGCCAATGTAACTGAAACATTGTTTTTTTATTATCAGAAACCTGTATTGTTAATTGTAACTCCATGTTCTTTTTTGCATTATAAATTAAGAGTTTACATTTTTGAGACATTTTCTTGTATCTATCCTTAGTTTGACTAGTCCATTTATGCCTATATTTATAGTATAATCTCTTTTTTTCAATGCATTTTTGTATAACTTTTTTCCACCAGGGATGAGTTCTTTTACTGTTTACATATTTAATACGATCTGGAACCCAACACTGTATACAGTGATTAATAATGGATTTTAATTTTACCCAAGTTTGATCCAGACCAAGGTCTACCAGTTCATCCTGCCAATGCCAGGCATGTAGGAATTTCTTAATTTCATAATAATTAGCTCCGTAACAATCCTTAAATTTAGATTGTCCTTTAAGACATGTAGTCAGTGTAATTTTTCAATTGGTGAGTACCATACCATGGTCATTATCTCCAAGAGGTGGAAGAAGCTTAGGATCATTGGTATTATCATCAAAATTAGTAAAAATTAAATCTAATGTATTCAACTCTCTTGTAGCTGTTTTTATGCTCTGAGTTAAGCTGTTTACAGCTGTAATAGTAATAAATTTGTTGTCAAGGTAACTTTTGCCTATCATTGTCTCCCAGTTAATTCCGGGTAGATTAAAATACCCCAAAAGTACATAATGACCATTTATCTCCATAGCTTCAGTTTCTGACAAGAATTTGTTATTTTTTTCTTCATCTAAACTGGGTGATCTATATCGTAAACCAATAGTGAGAGGGTGATGTTTGGTGCGAAGTGTAATCCAGATAAGTTCATTGTCATTATTTTCATAATTCTTGCAGAAAATCTGGTTGGCAAATAAATGATTAGCACAATAAAGTGCTACGTCACCTCCCTTTTTATCAAGTCTGTGCTTCTCTATACAAGTAAAACCAGGAATATCCATACCCCAGGACTGATTGGTGTGCCATGTTTCAGTGACATCACATATATTGATTGAGTAATCAAGGAGAATTGTGATTAATTCTCCCATCTTATTGGATAAGGTACAAGCATTAATTAGTAGAATAGACTATTTAGAATTAGTTGTTAACTCATTACCATATTTATGCTCTAAGTAACAATTATTATTAGATGGGGCCCTTTCTATTGACATTGCAGCTGCTGACGTCAACCCCCCAGATCTTAGTTTAAAAATAGATTTATTTCTGCAAACATTTTTTGTCCAAACAGGGTACTACCTCTTGTGCTTGGATGCAGTCCATCCCAACAGTACAGTTCATGATGGTGTTCACAATCTTCCCAGTTTGTTATACATGTAATATGTTGCCTAAGACACCATTTTCTTAACCACTCATTAATGAGTTTGATCTTAACAATAATATAATTGGGGCTTTTGGGATTGGTAGTTTATTAACTAAGCATGCATATTCCTGTTTGATTCTGCTAGTTGAGTCTGATCTTATATTATTTGTCCCTGCATGACTTATAACTAGTGGGGGAGGGTCAGCATTTTTTATTATAGGGTCAAGCATACGGGTAAGATCCGAGAATTTTGCCCCACTAAAGGATGATACCATTCAATTTTCTTTATCAGGATTGCATATCAACCTATCCAAATTCTTGACAATTGAATCTCCTAATATATATATATATATATATATATATATATACTTTTTCTTTAATTCTAGTATGGTTTTGAGAATCTACATTCATTAATTCTGTGTCACTCTCAGTGATGTCAGTGTTACATTCCAATTGGGTGTTAATCAGATCAGTATTACTAGGTGGTCTTGTAGAGTGCTCAATTACTTCATAATTCTGGGGAAGGGATATTCCTTGTATCAATGGTAAAGAGTTATTACTAGATAGAGAAACATCTTGTTCTAAGGGATCAAATCTATTCTGGGTGACAAGGGAAAAGACATCAGCCTTTCTACGCCTACATAAGGATTTGGCTGCTTGGACTAAGTACCATTCATTATTAATCTTCAGATCTGGTTCTTCCTCCCTTGCCCTTTTTTTTTTTTGTAGAGTGCAATGGCACTTCAGACTGAAACGATGCTGAAGAATCACTAAATTATGTGGTCTTATTCACAGGAGACTCGGTTAATATCTGAGTTGGGAGTAATTTTCAAAGCAATTTAATATTAGTTTGCTTTGAGTATCTGCTATCTCACTAGCTACCTTATATCTTTTGTGCAATTCAGTCTGACTGGTCTCTAATACATTTATTACTAAACAGAGCAATTTCTTTACAAATATCAGCATTTTGTGTATATTTCAAGCATGTAAACAAATTAGTTTCAGCAGTCATACCTAAGACATGTGCTACATTTTACTGCAAATTTCCCAACGTTTGTGGCTATGAGTTGTGCCATGCTGCTAATTAGTATACTGAAATGACAGTGAAAGTTGTTTCAACTTACTGTTTCTATATAACAAATCACCTTATAGTTGTACCAGGACAATCTTTACACAGATTACCACTCAGATGTTAACTCCACCACTTCTAACACTCCTAACACTCCTAACATGCATGCATAAACACATGTGTCTCTGTGCGCATTTCTGCGTGTGCTGAGGTGCATGCCCTGCTCACAGTAGGGCAGTGTTTTAAAAGCTAGTGCAACCCAGAAGTGGTCAAAAGGTCAAGGGTGACTGTCAAAAACAAACTTTAAAAACTGCCTTAAAATACTAATAACTGCCGCTCATACGTGACAGCAGTTCCGTTTCAGCAAAATACCCTGATTGTAGTACAAATACACAGTCCCCAAATGACTGTAGTCTCAATTCTGTAGTGAAAACTACAGAACCTCTCTTCCTGCTTCCTGCAGGGCTCAAAAGGCTCAAAGGAGATCAGAGACATTTGTAGTGCACTGTATAGTTAGGTGTAAAAAGCACTTCAAGTTACATAAGCACATCAACATCCTCTCAGGGTTATAAGGTATATACTGTCTCACAGAAATGCCCGATTGCAGCAGGGCAGTGTTTTAAATGCTAGTGCGACCCGGAAGTGGTCACAAAGATCACAGGTGACTGCCAAAAATAAACAATAAAAAGTGCCTTAAAATACTAATAACTGCCACTCATATGTGACAGCAGTTCCAGTTTCAGCAATATACACTGATTGTAGTACAAATACATCCATAAGAGATGTAAACAGAACTTCTGCCCAGATGCTTTTCTCTATGACCTCCAGTGTGCTAACTGGTAGAAATTTTTCCGTACATCTTCTGTGGGAGAGGCACATGAGGTACTTCATGAAATACTCACCGAAACCCTAGACCTCCATGCCCCAGTTACCAAAAGCAGAACCAAAAGAAAATCCTATCCCGGGTTCGTGGATAACCTAAAGACTGTCTTATGCCATAGGGATGCTCTTTGGAAAAGAGCCAGAATGTCTAAATTGGCCACAGACTGATTTGCTTTCCGAACCACAAGGAATTTCTGCACAAAAATTGTCAGAGCTGCAAAGTCTCGTTATTTCTGCTCTGAACTTAATGCATCCACTAACTCTGCTACTAAGTTTTGGAAAACTTTAGGGGAGGCAGAAGGCCATAACAGTACTGGCACACTTCTCCACAAAATTTCGACTGATGGTACCCACACTACAGATAAAAATGAGATCCTTGACCTCCTTAACAATCACTTTGCCACAGCAGGGATGACTTTTGATACCTTCCCTGCAAATGCCATCAGGGCACAATTCCTTAGTCAGTCATCTGATTGACATGATCCAGAATTGATTGACCCTTACCACTCTTTCTCCTTCTGTCCGGTCACCATCAAACAGGTTGAGGACCTCCTTCTTCAACTTGATACCAAGAAAAGTGCAGGAGTGGATATGATTGAGCCTTTCTTCCTAAAGTGGCCTACTATATTATGGCTCCCCCATTGCCCACCTTTTCAATTTGTCTCTCAATCAGGGCTCCTTCCCCAAGGTCTGGAAGACAGCCCATGTCATTCCTCTATTCAAATAAGGGGATCCCTGTGACCTAAATAATTACCACCCAATCTCCTTGCTCCGAGCCTTGTCACAATTATTGGAGAAAGAAGTAAATGAACAGCTCAGATCTCATCTGGAAAGTTTTAATCTACTAAACCAGATTCAATCCAGTTTCCATCCCATGCATAGTACCTCCATTGCCCTTGCTAAGGTTATAAATGACTGGAAGTCCACACTTGATAACAAACAATACATATGTGTCTTGTTTCTGGACCTTAGCAAGGCTTTCGACATGGTAGACCATGATTTGCTACTGGTGACTCTGAAGAAAATTGGGGTGGACAACCTAGCCTGAAGTTGGTTCACAAACTATCTTGTGGATAGAGAGCAGCAGATGAAGGCTGAAGGAGACCTATCACCAAAAACAATACTCCTTAGAGGTGTCCCCCGAGGATCCTTATTTGGTCCACTTCTCTTTGCCATTTATATTAATCAAATTGACACTGGCCTAAAGTAATCTAGTATCCATCTCTTCGCTGATGATACAGTGCTATACATTGACAGATCAACTCCAGATCAAGCCATTTTGGACCTCCAGAATTATTTTGACATCCTCCAAACAAATCTACTCAACTTGAAACTCTGCTCAATGCCAAACAAACTAAGGTCATAATTTTCTCTCCACTGGCCCCTCATCTCAAAAAAAAAAAACCCAGATAAGGTTCCTTACATAAGCACCCTTTTGGGAGAAGCACTGGAGTTTGTGGAAGAATGCAAATACCTGGGGTTCTGGATGAACTACAAATTGTCCTTCATTGATCACATTGAAGAACTCACAAAGAAACTGCATCAAAGGCTCAGTATTTTCTTCAGGATCAAGCACTCACTAACCCAGGAGGCTAGAAAACTCCTAGTCAAAGCTGCCTTCTTGCCTCTCCTAGACTATGCAGACTTCCTATATGGCCATAGTACTAGCACAACTCTCTCCAAGCTTGATACCCTATACCACAGAGCCCTTAGGTTAATTTCAGATGCCTCATATGACACACACCACTGCATCCTCTATTCTTCCATAAGCTGGAGCTCCCTTAACTTCAGGAGGCAAAAGAATGCTATTCTATGGACATATAAGGCAATCACTCATAAATTACCTCAGTACCTCACAAGCTGCCTAACTCCCTGCATCCCTAGTGCCTGTTGTCTCAGAAGTCTTACCATCCTATCTCTGGATATCTCTAAAGTTAAAACATGCTTTGGTAGAGCTTCAATAAGCTTCACACTTCCTACGCTCTGGTATAAGATCCAGAAAACTTTATGGCTTGCTTCCTCTGTCATGTTCTCCCTCTTCAAATCCTTATCCCTGACAATCTTCTCTGAGGTCTCTCATTGCTCCAAGTCAAGGTCTTAACCTCACAATTTGTTACTGCTTTAAATTCTGGACTTAAACCACAACCATTGCTGAGGCATCACTTGAGTCCTCCCTTCTCTCATTGTCCAAATCATGGTCCCAACATCATGATGTGCATTTGCTTCAAATATTGGACTTAAAGCCCAATCATTGCCTGTAGCATCTGTCATGTTTCTCCCTTAGAACAGACCTTCCTCCCTAGGCCATCATGTCCAACCCTCTTCTTTCTCATCTGACCTTCCCTCCTCACTCCTATACCCCCTCTTCACTTCCTACCCTACTTGTCAGGCCATGCCTACAGCACTTATAAAAGGACTCTTATATCTCAATCTTCTTCACACTTTGATGCTAGAAGAACTGCCATTCCTGCTCACTATGACTCCTCCAATGATGTTTAGTGTATAAACTTTAGCTCATTACCTTACATCCATATATCTGCATCTATGCAACTGTATTTAAATGGCACTACCTCCTCTTGAACCTATTGTCATGTTCTGGTGGAAGTATCTTGTTACATGTGATGGTTATATGTTATTATGTTGTTATCATTACTATGTAATTGTTATGTACGTTCACTCAACCTGTTATGTCTTAACCCCGTTGGCAACTGTATTGACCCAGGTCCATCTTGTAAATGAGCTTGTCTCAATGATGTTCTGCCTGGCAAAATAAAGATTCTGATTGATTGATTGATTGATTGATTGATAAAGCAAACTATGGAAGAATCACAATATATAGAAGAAAGTAAAGACAAACCCAATGATACACAGACTCAAATGGACACAGAAATGGATAAAGCAAACTATGGAAGAATCAGAATATACAGAAGAAAGTAAAGACAAACCCAATGATACTCAGACTCAGATGGATGCAAATATGTTCAGATGCAACAAAATTAATAAGGTCTGAACTGAAAGAGATTGGCAGAGAAGAATGTCAAAAGATTACAACAGCTGAAGTGTGCACATTACAAGACCAAGATGTGTGTGAAACAAACCTGGATGTGTCTTGTGAAGCAGCTTCAAAACATGTGGGTACTACTCTCTATAATCATGAGGCTTGGATGCTTACTGATGCTACTCCAGAAGTAGGCAATGATGAGAGAGTTCAGCTAATCCCAAAACAACAAGAGAGGGTACTAAATCTTGGTCAAAACATATGTGCAGCTGTTGCTGGAGTTCCAACACCAAAACATAGTGGTACTGCCCTACACATACTAAAGGCCACCCAGAGCAAGGAGACAGTAATCATGCTAAATAGTTTGAGAAATAGTATTAGCTACCAAGATGACCAATGTTATATTGCTACCATGGCAGCAGCTGCTAGATGGGGTTTTCATACCTATGAATCTGAAGTCAAGTCTAATCACACAGTGTGCAAATGACAACCTACACTTCCATGAGAATACAAAGGATGGTAAAACTATACATGAAACATAGCATGCAATATATCAGTATGCTGATGAAGGTGAGCATTAACAGTCAATAGCTGTTAGGGTGCCCCAAGTTAAAAAAATGTTAGTCTTCTCAGGCATATCTTCACAATTTCAAGCAGGGAAAAGCAATCTCACACTCAAAGACCACTAGAAGAGTCATTCATAGTGCTGTGCATAATTTTCAAATTCTGGTGGAATTCTGCAGAATTTTCAAACTTCCACCAAAATTCTGCTGAATTTAGCCACAAACAGAATGGCAAAATTCCACAGAAAAAAATAGTTATGGAATGATTTTCCATGGAAAATAACACTGTTCCACAGAACATTATACCACAGACCTCAATATTTTCTGATTAAATTGTTGCAGAATAATTTTCTGTGGAAACATTGCTTTTCCATGGAATATTATTCTGCAGATCACAGTAGGTGGAATTCTGCTGAAGAAACAGTGAAATTCTGGCAAAAATTCCACTGGCAAAATGGTGATTCCATGCTAATTCCACTGATGGAATTCCGCATTCCGCACAGCACTAGTCATTCACTTGTGTGCATGGCAATAGTACCACAGCAGACCAGAGAAACACTTCATCCTGCAGACTGGCTTTGGCATTTAGTGAATATGGGTCCCACACTTCATTTAGATGTCATAGAACAATCAAAACCTATTACATGGTCTTCCTTTTATGAATTAATTACCCAAAAGAAAGTACAGGTGACTGTGATTGGGTATGGGCCTTTCTGTCCAGAACCTCCTGTAAACCCTGATATGGTCAAACCATCAGTTCAGTATTGTATGAAGGTCATTCTGAAAATTGGGCAGGAATTCTGCATAATTACCTGTGATGAATCAGTCTATGAGTTTGCTCTTGGCCTTCAGAAAAAGAAGCTGAAGAAGTATGGCAAAGTCATCCTTCATACGGGTGGCTTCCACATTGCACTGAATTTCATGGGCAAAACTGGGTATTTAATGAATGGAACTGGAATAGAGGATTTCCTTGTTGAAGCTGATGTTTGTCTCCATAGAACTGACAACAAAATCATGGCAGGCAAAGGCTAATTTGCTATACTGAGAGCACATAGACTACTTCAAGCTGCCCCGTATGAGCTACACTAGAATGCATTTGAAAGTTGGCTCATTGCTGAATATGACAAAGATATGGCATGCATGGCATTGCTCTAAGAAAGCATTCAAAGACTTAGAGATGCTGTGGATGCCAAGGATGCAGAAAATGCAAATGATTCCTACGTCTAAACAACTAGGCTACTGAAGGAAGCAGAGATGTTAATGAATGAGTTCCTTTTGTGTGGGACTGTGTCAAATGCCTTGCTAAAGTCTAGGTAAGCCACATCCACAGCCCCTCCCTGGTCTATTACCTTGGTCACCCAGTCAAAGAAATCAATTAGATTCGTCTGACATGATCTTCCTGCTGTAAATCCATGATGCTTTGGGTCCTGTGCCCCGCTGGCCTCTATGTACTCAACAGTTCTTTCTTTCAGAAGTGATTCCATCATTTTCCCTACCACTGAGGTCAAACTTACAGTTCTGTAGTTTCCTGCTTCTGCCTTTCTCCCACTTTTGTGAAGGAGAATCACATCTGCCCTCCTCCAGTCCTCAGGTACCGCCCCATCCTGCCATGATCTGTTAAAAAGTGTGGTCAGTGGTGTTACTAGGTCCTCCCTTAGTTCTTTTAGGATTCTGGGTTGAATCCCATCAGGCCCCATTGCTTTGTCCACCTTGAGTTTTAGAGAGTTCTTTCAGGACTCTTTCTTCTGTGAATTGAGTGGTGTCAACCCCCTACCCAGAGTGCTTCTATTGTCTGGTTTAGGTAACTCCTCATCTTCTTTTGTGAATACTGAGCAAAAGTATTCATTCAGTATCTCTGCCTTTTCACTGTCTCCTCTGCCCACCTCCCCTCTCCCTTATTAATCTTCACTATTCCTCCCTTAACCTTTCTGTGCTCCCTAATGTACCTATAAAAGGCTTTATCCCCCTTCTTAACTGAATTGGCTATTTTTCCTCAGTTTGGGCTTTTGCTATTCTGACTGCCTTCCCCTCTTCTTTCTGCTTTAATTGATACAGTTCCCTTTCGTGCTTCTTCTGTGATTCCTTATACTGTTTGAATGCAGCCTTTTTCTCCTTAACCTTCCCTGCCACCTCTTTTGAGAACCATAGTGTTTTTTACTCTGCTTTGTTTTCTTTATTTGTTTCACACAAAGGCTTGTTGCCTCTATGATGGCAGTTTTGATTTTTCTCCATTGTTCTTCCACCCCTTCTTTTTGGTCATTTTTCAGGTATTCACCCATTTTGCCATGGTCAGCTCTTCTAAAGTCCAGTATCCTTGTTTTTGTATTGCTTATCTCCATGGTTGTGCTCATTGTGAAGCACACTGTGCAGTGGTCGCTTGTTCCCAGATGTCTACTGACTTCTAAATTTGTGATCCTCTCTCCATTTGAGAGTACCAGGTCTAGTATTGCTCCCTTCCAAGTGGGTTCCAACACTAGCTGTCTAAGGCCTGCCCCCTGCAGGGCATCGAGAATGACCCTGCTCTTGGATGTGGCTGCAGTACATGTTATCCAGTTAACATCTGGCATATTCGGGTCCCCCATCAACAGTATCTCCCCTTTTTTCAGCCATTTTGAGAATGTCCTCTATCATTTTGTTGTCCATTTTCTCCCCTTGAGACAGGGGTCTGTATACTACCCCTGTGTGGATTGTGATGCCATTCCCTGTCTCCAAGGTGACCGAGAGTGCCTCTTGTCCTCCCCCTTTACTTTTTAGTTCTGTAGCTTTGATCCCTTCCCTTATGTATAGAGCTACTCCACCTCCTCTTTTACCTTCCCAGTCCCTTCTGAAGATTGTGTACCCTGGTATGTTGACATCCCAGTCATGGTTCTCGGTGTACCATGTTTCCGTGACTGTCACAATATCCAATTGTTCATCTTCCATCAGGGCTACTAGCTCAGGAAGCTTGTTTCCCAGACTACGAGCATTGGTACTCATTGTCCTCCATTTAATGTTGGCTTTATCCTTTTTTCCCCATCCCTGCTCTTATTGTCCTTGTCTGTTTTTCCATTTACCCCTGTCCTGCCATGTGTTGAGCTCTGTACCTCAGTGTTTACCTTACTACCTGCCATGTTTTGTGGGGGGAGGCTTGAAATTTCCTGCCTTTTATCAGTGCCTCCCCCCTTGGCTAGTTTAAAAGCTTGCCAAAGAAGCATTTAAACCTATCACCTAGGTGCTTGGTTCCCTTTCTTGTACAGATGCAGACCATTATGTCAGTATAGACCTTTATCTCTCCTGGTGGTCCCCCCCCAGTCCGCAATGAAGCCAAAGCCCTGTGCTCTGCACCAGTTTTGCAACCATTCATTAAACTGCATGGTGTGCATTACCCTAGCCCCACTCCTGCCATGGGCTGGTAGCTCCTCTGAGAAGGTTACCATGCTTGCTACCCATCTAAGGCCCCTCCACAACTCCACAAATTCATTCTGCACTGCACTGATCCCATGTCTAGCTAGTTCCATAAGAAAAAGTGCAAATCCCCAACAACAAGGCTCTGGCTTATGTACTTGGACATGATTCAGATTCTGAATCACTATATCTATACTGAGTGAGCTGGACATTGGGAGCAACACCTGGCTGAAGTTGAGAAAATGCTTCCTTATCTTGTGGCTGCTGGTCATCCCAAATATGTTTCCTGCATTCCTCATTACCTGTCCACTATGAAAGCCCTGCCAACCACAGCTTCAGACATCACTAAAGTGTTCAGATTTGGCAAATTCACATTGTGTTGAACAGTTGGTAAGTTTAATGGTGTGTCAACTGATATGACCCTCAAGCAGACATATAACAAAGATGCCAATACCCAGCTTTTCCATGGCTTAACTTGGCAGCCCACTACTATAGAGAAATACCTGCATTCATTACCAGCCCTGACAGCAATCTCTGAAGAAACAAAGGCGATGACTCACCTTCACAACACTAATGATCACAAACACCATTGAGAATCTGTGTATACAGCACAGCAATTAAAGCAGTGATGAATTTGGTCACTGGCAGAATGACCAATCTATTCACCTGTGATACCAGTGATGTCTGAACATTTCTACTGGTCAAAAGGCCACATCAAAAGATTTCATTGAAGTCAAGGAAAAGGGCATTGCAGCCTTAAATGCAGCACTACAGAGTGTTAGTGAAAAAGTTAAAACTGTAAAGCTTCAGACATTCACAACTAAAGTCAAAACACACTCATACATTCAGAAAGTGAAAGAGATCTATGAAGAGGATAGCAATGTTGTCAGGAACTTATACCTCATCTGAGACCGGGTTGATGAAAAAAGGTGAAGCCTTCAGTCATATGCCTACCTTCACCAAGGCTATGACATGTGCAAAGGCAACAAAGCTGATTACCTGGATGCCCAAAAAAGTTATCCTGGTGAACTGTTGCCAGAAGAAAGTAACTTGCCATCTTCAGATGAACCTACTCTTCCAGTTGTTGATGCAATGGCATTTGTTTAACTATACAAAAGCCTTGATAGTCATACATTTGGAGACTTGCAGGAGAAGCATATAGATACACTACTTCAAATAAAGCCAGAGAGCTAAAACTGCATCAACGTTGTAGGAGATAGGTATGATGTTAGTCTATCAGTAAGCTTGATAAGTGAGGAGTGAGAAAAATGGGAAAAGCTTCATCATGCAAAGAGCAGAGCATATGAACCTTGGGACCCCTGCCCATCCTCTATTGGAAAGACTTCATTGTCAACTCCCAAAGCAAGTCCAGTCTCCTTGATTTCTTGGGAGTCACTTGGGTAAAGCACAACACTCAGCTACCAAAGGGATGTAAACTGATTCTTGTTGGATTGTTCAAGGACCCAGATCATTTTGTTCTTCTCTCAAAAGATGTTGTGGTATTAATTCCTGAATTGTCATGTACATAACATGAAGAAGCAGACACAAGAATACTCTCCCAGATCTCATATTGTGTAAACACACTTGGATATTGGAGCCTATTAGTGGCAGCCACAGACACTAATGTGATTGTAATGCGCATCTACTACAGTATAACACTCAGATGGCTGGTCTAGAAGATAAGTATGTATCTGCAATTGCATTCAATAGCAGCATCTCTTAGCACTATGTGCAACACAGATGCATCACAACTCACATCAGTTGTTCTTAGTACTTACATCTTAAGTGGCTGTGATACTGTCAGCTATCCCTGCAGTGTCAGTGGCTCAGTAGGTAGCACACTCACCTCTGAGGCCGGGAGATCGGAGGACTGTGGGTTCAGTTCCCACATCTGGCACTTGGGTTAATATCCCAGTACTGACACTGTAGTGCAGCATGAGAGGGGTTCTGCACTTCTGAGGTGCCGTCTTTCGGATGAGACATTAAACCGAGGTCCCATCTGCCTGGATTGGTGGTAGTTCAGGTGGATGTTAAAGATCCCATGGCACTTATTGAAAAGAGTAGGGGAATTTCCCTGGTGTCCTGGCCAAATTTCCCTCATTCACTATAAATACCACCAACAGCTTAATCTGGTTCAAAGTCAGTTGGCATTCATCTGTATCCCCCTCCCCCGGGTCGTGCCTGAAAATAGGCAGGATTTGTCTAGTGCACTTACCCAGTCAACAAAAGCTAAATAAATAAATAAAATAAACAAAGCTAAAAGAGGGAAGAAGCATGATCTAAAAGTTGCCCTTGAAAATGCAGCCAACTTTCATATATTAGCAGATTTTGGCAAACCTGGAGTAAGTCTAGATTTCACTGATGAGGTCATTTCAGCAGTGCATGAGTTCTTCATGAAATTATATTACAGAAATGAGTTCAGTGGTGGCCAGGTGCACTCTGAGCTCACCTTTATGTGACAACAAAGGGTGAGGTGTGGACTCTGCCACCAACAGAGGATGCCTTTAGAATTCACATCCTGTGTGCTCTGTGCCAGATAGTGGTCAGTAAAAGGGTTCATGAATCAAATCCAGTGCTTTCTGACCCTACAATGTTTGGGTGAACTCTTCAAGAAGGCAGGCTAGTCCCACATATGATGACAAAGGGACCAAAGCAAAAAGTGCCCATGCAAACCAATTACTGCAAATGCAAAAGAAACCAATGCCAACTAGGCAGCATTTGTGCTAGGGCAAAAATCAAATGTGTTTTTGCATGTATGTGTAATGCTGACCCCATAAAATGTAATTGAGTTCAAATGAGTCTAACTTTGGAAGACAGTGGCAGCAACAGTGATTATGTGACATTGAAGGTCACATCTGTATAAGACTAGTGAAAGCCATGAACTTAATGATTAGTATAGTAATGATCTCATGTAACTGAATAAGTAGCCATTATCAATGTAATACTAAACATGACATTCTACAACCTTAGAACATTGAGTAATACATTTTATATATGGATCAGTGCATGAAATAGAGCTACCAAATTGTAACATTTACGAAATTTTGTAAAATTCATAATTTATCAAAAAAAAAATTGTTTTGGGGGAGCCATCACCCACCTAATGTAAATGTTATATAGTATGGGATAACTCCTTTGCTGTGTCACCAGAAAAAATAACTGCAATGTCGCACATGAATGGGGACATAAAACTGTGTATGCACATTTAACAGGGGACATAAAACTGTGTATGCACATGTAATGGGGGACATAAAACTGTATGTGCATGTAACGGGGACATAAAACTGTATGCGCATGTAACGGGGACATAAAACTGTCTTTGTGCATGTAACAGGGGACATAGTTATACTACTGTCATTTGGCAAGGGACCTTAAATAACAGCACATGCAATAAGAGAAAGGAAATGGTTGTAGAGTTGTAGACATTAACAAAAAATTTTATAGGTGAATGTAAAATGGGTAATTAAATCAAAATTTACAGAAGTAAAATGGTTAACTCTGACAAAGTCTCAACAAGTACTAATTTTCACCCAGAACTCCAAAACTGTATCTAAAGACTAAAGTAGTCATACAGATTAGGATGGTAACTACATAACTACTGAACTATACCCAGAGACTAAACTATACAGGCTAAATGGTAACTACTGAATTATACCTAGAGTCCACACTAAAAATACTGCCAAAACAGTGACTACAGATCTACTGAACTACACCTAGAGACTAAACTATAAATACAGGCTAAATAGTCACTACAGAACTAACGGCCACTAAACTAAAATAGAAATGCAGGATAAACTGTACAGAAGATACAGAAACTATGTACAGAAATTACAGTTAGTGCAATGCAATGATGCATTTTCATCAGTCCACCTTAATACACAGTAAGAGTAGTGTTCTAATCCCATCTCTGTTGCAGCTTGCTGAACTTTTCCACAATGATCTTTAATTGTTCTGATTGTACAACATAAGGGCCATCTCCTTCAAGCTGTATCGGCCCATGAAAAATTTGTTTCACTCTGTCAGTGTCCTGCCATTGTGGCCAAGAAAACACACTCCCACAGTTCTGTAGGAACTTCACTTATTAAAACTGCGTTACAATGCCTACTGCTGTAACTTGACCAATATAGAATTTCTTAGATTAGTACACTGCATAGAATTTATTGATCTCTGGTTCCAAAAATGTTTTTTCCTTTTTCTGAACTTTTTGGATGCTTGAAGCAGACCCATCCAATTCTGGAATAGTACAGTGATTTGACTTGGTTGCATCAATATGTATGCCCCTGTCTTGCAAAGTGCCCAAAATGGCTGTGGTGGCTGTTGTTGCACCAGGAACTGCAGGAGCACTGGAAGCAGTTGTGTCACTGGCAGATGGGTGGGTGTGGGTGTCAGGGGATTGTATATGACCAGACACAATGACCAAGTAGGAGCAGTGTCACTTGTAGTTTTGTGAACATTAGCAGCGGGCACAAATGTAGCCGAATTAATTAGTTTCTTTGACTTCTACTCTTCCACTGGACTATGGTTATCACAGGGCCCAGCTTCATCAATGCAATGTGTACAGAAACAAGTAAGGTTTCTTGTGGCCACCACACCATCCACTTATGACTTCACACTTTGTACGGGTCATGTGCCGGGTACAGCTTTTACATCTCCTCTTGGCTGACTTTTTATTTCATTTTCACCCACCCAGAAAAATGTTCTCCTGAGGTGAGTGCACCCTTCAGTGTCAGTGCCTTTTGTTAGTTGACTGTGGCAGTATTTGTATAGTTCTTTTGCATTCCAGATTACTGCCCACCATGATTGAACTCCCATGCTTGCCTTAGACTTCACCATTGCACTTTCCTCATCTGAGGGTCCCTTCCTATGTCTTGATCCAAAATAAGCACAGTCAATTGGAAATCCATACTTGCTGTTGGAAAAGGAAATATCATAAAATAACCATTTTGACTTTTATTGCACACCACAGCCATCTGTGAAGTGAACTTGCTTGACAATGTTCAGTGATTGAAAGTTTATGAAGTGTGCATTTGCAATTTCAACAAAATGCCTTACAACATAGTGATCATGCTTGAGATCTCTTGATGTGAAAACAAGAGAGTCTCTGACAGTGGCTGCACAGAGATTACAGTTGTAATATATAACTACTGGGTGAACTGTTGCTTGCTCATGGTGCCAGTGGGCTGACTGTACTTCATCCTGTAGTTCACAGGTGTAGTTCTCCATGAAGTCTAGCACCATCACCACCCATCCCTTGGGTACAAACTGCCAGGTCTATATGATGATGGGGAACACCTAAAGGCGATAGCCGTTATCGCTCAGAGTGCCGAACACATTTTCGGCACTCTGACAACCCTGGCGCAACAGCACAATGGCCCCAGGACATATATTTACTACTTTCTGGGGGGTCTGTGTTCCACCACACCCCCCTTGTGGGGGGCTTCACCCCTCACACCCTCCTACTTAAGGATTCTCAACTCCAGGGGGGTGCATGTTGGGGTATGAAAGTAGTAAAAATAAAGAGGTTCAGGCTGGGCACAATAAAAATCACAACAGTGCCCAGACCCGATCCCGGTACCTCAGCCACCCCAGCCATTAGCCAATCCCCAATGCCATGACGCAGTTCAACCGGCAACCGCAGCACTTCTCCCTACAGCTCTTTCAACTCCTCCCAGCCCATACTCGCCATGCTCACTCCCACCCCATGCACGTATGTATAGTGACATCCTGTCACCTAGCTCGCCCACACCCTCATCTGGCATCCCTACCTGTCCATTGCCGTGAGTGGATTGTGCGGGGAAGGTGTCGCTGTAATGGACAGCGCCCTTCCTCATGCGCCCACTTCACGGGTTACCCAAATGTCCTTATCTGGTTAATCTAATGATGCTGCCATACTGCAACATGCATATGATGACCCAGGAAGAAAAGGTTATCTTTTAGGACTTCTACCAGCATTCAGTCAGTAGAACTTTTATTTTTCAAAACCTTCCTGGTCTTTTGCACTTGGAGGCCATCAGCCCTTCACATGATTTTGATACTGCCCCACTGTTGTCATGTTGTCAATTTTTGTCCATGTTTCTGGACTAGGTCCTTCACCACATCAACAAAATTTTCTGTGCTGCACTTGTTGCATGTTTTTTGCATGCAATCAGATTTGAAGAACTTTTCCAAAGGTAGTCTGGGACACATACTAATTTCAACTGCCTGGTAAAGATTTGCAACTTTGTAACATGGAAGTTTATATTTATTGACAAGATGATTTATAGCCTTAAGCTTCTGTGATGCATTAGCGCAATATTCACAAAGACATTGTTCAAGTTTTTGCTACCCTGCAAGTTTAATATGCCTTTGTTGTAAAGTGTTAAATTTTCTTGCTCTGTATGGTGTGTCTGGGTTCTGTTGCATGAATTCTTGGTAAAGACGGTCAATAGGTTTGTTGAGGTATAACCTATTATGCCTGACCATTTAGAAAAGGTCTTTTTGTGCGGCAGAGGTGTGGCACTCTCTTCGAAGAATTTTTCCACTCTACTCACAGTTTCAAGTGTCAGTGCAGAGCACTGTGTTTTTTTTGTTTCAGTTTCTACAGAAGATACTTTCATAAGCTTCTTCCAGCTCACCCCAGTGTTGAGCTTGCAGTTTTTAGCAGCGTGTATTTTTTTAATACTACAATGGTTTTTAAAAATCTGTTGTTCCTCTGTCACTTTTCTTGCAATTGTTTTTTAGCTAGGACAACTTCTCAGATACAATTGACATACGTTTATCTTCCAGTTGTGTTCTTGGAAGGGCACCACACTTGGCCAGGGCTGCTTTCTTGGATGGAGAGCAAAATGCCAATATCCTACCCAATGTTATTCCAAATTTAGTGGGTGATTTGGGCAATGTCTTTCTTGTTCTTTGCACTGACTTTCTTAGAGCAACATTATACGTACCACTGTTGTGAATGGCTCTTTTCCTGGCAGGAGCATTACTGAGGGTGTTGTGGTGGTGGTGGCATCCACTTGTGAGTAGGTGGTGGCCACTGGTGGGGTGTCTGTTGTGGTGACCACTGGTAAGTCAGCAGTGGGCACTGGTGAGGTGGGAGTAGGCACTGGTGAGGTGGCGGTGGACACTAGAGAGGCAGTGGTGGGCATTGGTGGACACTGGTGAGGCAGCAGTGACAGATCTTTTCTCATGGTACTTTTTGCATTGCTTCTCATTTATTCTTCTTTTATGACTTGCCATGTTGGCTCACTATTGTCTTTTTTCCTCTCTCTCCAGTATTAACTCTGTGGCAATGCATTCTGTTCATTAGGATGTGTTCGTTTTGTTGACCCACTATTATTTTCTACAGTTGAGTGGGTATTTTATTTCTGTGCTTCTCTGTACCTTCTCATTCTCTCCTTTGCCATTTCATTATAAAGGCTACGCTGATCCTCAGTCATGTTGTCTCTGTTTTTCTTGGTATGTGTTGCATTTTTTTCAAAATATGCTTGATAGCGGTCTTCATCCTTCTTTATGTTCGCTCTGTAAGCAGTAGCAGTATTATGTGATACTTCAGTGAGCACTGCTGCAGCAGATAAACATGGTTGTCTTCTTGATTCCATCCTTAAGAGTTTTCTGAAAGTCTGTAGGAACAGAAGAACAAGGTTTAAAAAAAAAGTCTGGATACAGATTTCCTTCTGTTAATGAAATTGACATTTTGGAATAGAAATGTCATTCAAGATGTGGTTAATAGAAACATAACATGGAAACATATAATTTGATGATAGATAAGGACCACTTGGTCCACCCAGTCTGCCTATTTCACTACCTAATGGATAAGCTGCAGATCCTAGTTAACAAGCAACCTACTTCTTTCTACCCCCACCCCCTAGAATTGCCTTATGGCTGTCCCATGCATGCTTGAATTCAACCACTGTTTTTGACTCCACAACCTTCTCTGGAAGGCTGTTCAATGCATCCACAACCCTGTCTGTGAAAAAATACTTCCCTACATTACCTCTGAGCTGTCCCCCTCTATCTTTAAATTGTGCCCCCTTGTTCTTGCACACCTATTTTTGGAAAGATGCTACCCTCTTGGACTTTGTTGATTCCCTTGAGGTACTTGAAAGTTTCCATCATGTCCCCCTCTCCCTCCTTTCCTCAAGGCTATACATATTAAGCTCCTTTAGTCTCTCTTCATATGTCTTCCGGTGCAGACCCTGCACCATTTTAGTTGCCCTCCTCTGGACAGCTTCCATCTTGTCTATGTCCATGCAGAGAATTGGTCTCCAGAACTGCACACAGTACTCCAGATGGGGTCTGACCAGCTGTCTGTACAGAGGGATAACAACTTCTTGTTTTCTACTGGCGATACCTCTCCCTATGCATCCCAGTATCCACCCAGCCCTCCTTACTGCCCTCTCACATTGCTTGCCCACCTTTAGGTCATCTGATATGACTACCCCCAGGTCCCTTTCCATTTTTGTTGTTGTTAGTATCACCCCCATTGTGTACTCTTCCCCTAGGTTTTTGTTTCCCAGGTGCATTACCTTGCACTTCTTAGCATTAAATCTAAGCTGCCATACATTTGACCATTCCTCTAACCTTGCCAAGTCCCTTCTCATCCTTTCCACCCCACCCTGTGCATCAAGTCTGTTGCAGATCTTTGTGTCATCTGCAAAGAGACATACTTTTCCTTCCAATCTCTCTGCAATGTCACTTACAAAGACATTGAAGAGGACCGGTCCTAATACTGAACCCTGCAGCACCCCACTAGTAACCCCCCTTTCTTCAGAGTGGACTTCATTTACTATTACTCTCTGTGTCATATTTTCCAGCCAATTCTTTACCCAGACTATCATCTTGGGACCCACTCACAGACTGGCTAACTTGTATATTAATCTTTTGTGTAGGACTGAGTCAAATGCCTTGCTAAAGTCTAGGTAGACCATGTCCATAGCCCCTCCCTGATCTACCACTTTGGCCACCCAGTCAAAGAAATCTATTAGATTCATCTGGCATGACCTTCCTGCTGTGAATCCATGCTGCCTTTGGTCCTGTGCCCCTCTGGCCTCCAGGTACTCAACAATTCTTTCCTTCAGAAGTGATTCCATCATTTTCCCTATCACTGAGGTTAAACTAACAGGTCTGTAGTTTCCTGCTTCTGCCCTGCTCCCACTTTTGTGAAGGGGAATCACATCTGCCCTCTTCCAGTCCTCACAAACCACCCCATCCTCCCATGATTTGTTAAAGAGGGTAGTCAGTGGTGTCACTAGTTCTACCCTTAGTTCTTTTAGAATTCTGGGAGGAATCCCATCAGGCCCCATAATGCCACACTAGCAAAAATATATGAAGCAAGAAGTGGTAAATTCTGGAATCGACAAGACATAAGGCACAAGAACAGGTTAATGGAGCAGTGCCAAAGACATGATCCATGAAGTGGTTTACAAGAGCAAAAGGACAAGATGACATACACAACGTGCTTCACAGGACAAAAGTCAAACAAAAAAATGGAGGCGCAGTGACAAAGGCATGATCTATGAAGTGGTTTACATGAGCAAAAGGACAAGATGAGGTACACAAAGTGCTTCGATGTCCTTCACAGGACAAAAGTCAAACAATGAAATGGAGGCGTGCAGCCATCTGCCTGCAAACAAAATGGAGGTGTGCAGTCACCTGCCTGCCAACAAAATGGAGGCATGAAGACACCTGCCTGCAAACAAAGTGGAGGCATGCAGCCACCTGCCTACAAACAAAATGGAGGCACGCAGCCACCTACCTCCAAACAAAATGGAGGCATGCAGCCATCTGCCTGCAAACAAAATGGAGGAGTGCAGCCACCTGCCTGCAAACAAAATGGAGGTGCACAGCAACAGTGACAACAGACAAGCAAGCATCAAATCATTCCATGAATAAGTATCTACAGTAATTATTAAGTGACTCCAGCACACACCCTACAGAGACAATCCAGGTATCTAGACATAAACAGTTACAGAGTTAAAATGACTATTCCAAAATAAACAAAGAGCAACAGAAACATATTTCATGCATACTGCGCTGCAAAGTCGAAATCCTGAAGATAACACAAAAGCAAAAAGAAAAATCTCTAGCAATGATACCAGTCAATTGTTCAAACATTTTAGGAATGTGCTTCAACAAACCTACAATAAAGGCTAATGCCATCACCTTCAACATACTACAAGGTTTATTTCCAAAAAAAAATGCCAAGTTGTATAATTAAAAGATAGGATTGCTGCCACAGAATGTATAGGTCCTCCCCCACACTCTCTGGGTGAACCCCAACAGCAAATAATCTGTAGTACAGTATAACACAGATACAATAATCACTAACTGTCCCTTTTCAAGTTGAGAAAGAAGAAAGAAAAAAATTCCTTACCAATTACTTTTGTCTTTGTAATCAGTTTCGGAAACTGGTACAATTCCTACACGAGAAAAAGACCATGAGTCATCGAATCAGACAGTGACTCAGATTAATGTATGTACAACTTAAATATACTATAGAAATTGAAATGCATGAAAGAAGTAAAAAAAACTCAATGATTTCCATAACACACAGCATCAGTTTTCCCAGCTTGCACATTTGCACAGCAAAGAATTCCCCCCTCCTCAACTGTGTGAACTAACTACTCTGACCAGCTTAAATGTGCAGCCTGTGACCTGCTCGACTGTGCAAGTATGTGAGCTGTGACCTGCTTGACTGTGAAAACCTGCAACCTGAACCTATTTGACTGTGTAAATGTGCAAGCTGGCATAGCTGCAGTGTGCAAACTGAACATAAATCATCGCATAAAATAGAAAGCATTTCCATATTGCCCCCCTCAGGAAAAAAGATGTACTTTAGCATATTTATTATCTAAAGACAACTTGGATGTTAGGAAAAAAATTCTCTCCTTTCAGGGCATTGAACACTGAACTGAGGGATGGATGTTGAGGAATTCAGTTCAGTTTAAATGTATATTATTTCAATTGCTGGTCTGACTCAACAGCAAAAAAGAACTAAGATGAAGAAGAAACCAGTACTTAGATATCTGGAACACAACAGTCTCTTGCAAGCCCCTGTCTGTCACAAACTTCTAACCTTTAATCTGCAGAACAGCAAGGCCAAAAACAAACAAAAAAAAAACAACTAAATAACAAAACAGCTTTATTTCTTATAGAGGTGGTCCAAGTGCTCTCACTTCACTAGCAAAGCACTTCATGTATTAACCCCCAAATTGCGTAGTGCTCCACAATGAGAAACGTATTACTCTGCCTTTATTTTTTATCACAAGGTGCATTGAAACCAATGGACATCATGCCACTTTGCCTTGTTTTACTGTATTCCCTTAATTTTAATGCAAAGTGCCATTGATTTTAATGGACTTCACTTTACTTCACCTTTATATTGCTATTTAAGGTGAATTTTGCATTGATTCATGGGATGGCAGGTCACATGGGCTCTATATTGTCTTGCACAGCCTCAGTTCTGCATAGTGCATGTAGTGGAAAGTTGGAGACTGTTTGCTCTCAGAGCTCTGAGAATCAAACCATCAAAAAAGCTTTAAAAATCACTTTTGATCCATTTACATGGTCCAAATTTAGTTCATGGATTGTAAGAAACCCTCCTGTGCTTAGATCACCAAGTGTTGATAGCTTATCTGTGCATTTTGAATATTAATTTAGAACATTCAGGCAGTGTACTGACAGACATTGTTGAAGTGTGCTTTGGGGAGGGGCGTATCTGTGGTGGAGTGAGATTAATACGAGAAAGGCAGTTCCTAACTGTTTTGTACCAGTAGTGTGTTTGTGTGTTTATGTACACACAGTAATACTTAAAAAATTTTTTTATAATAATTTTCTATTTGTTGTGGTGCAGTGCATATTTTCATTCTGTTTAAAAGATTTGGTTATATAGTGTACTGAACTGTTACATTTTCTGCGCATTACCTTTAGTGTGTGAGTGTGTGTGCATGCCATCAAGTCAGACACATTTTATTGTGCCACACAGTAATTGCAGCACTCTGAATCTGTTATCCGTCTGTGGTATTTTTTACTGCTTCATTCTATCTAGGCAGTGGACTGGTACTGCAGTGCCCCCCCAACCCACAAAAGATATTATTTTTATGGTTTGGGATTTGTGTCACCACTGGTTAAGGCATTGTTTTTGTACCTGTGTGTCTGCTTCTATTGAGTGCACAATCTCCATCTGTCTGTGTATTTGCATCTGTTTAGGGCTCAATCTGCATCTGTAAGCCACAGTGGTTGCTTATTGGCTTCCCACCCACTCCAAAGTGCATAAATCTAAATTTGTTGTGAATGTTCTATGTAATCCAAAATAATGCCTGCAAAGAGACGTGGATGCAAAGATGTTTCTGGCCATGGCACTTCTGTGACTGGCAGGGGTGGCCATGGGCATGGTAGTATGCAGCATGACTGCACAGTTGATGCCAGTAAAGGGATTTCTCCAACTATGTTTTTCACAGCACAATCAGTTGCTTCTATGATGGTTGGATATGCTGTTGTCCCTGCTGGTGATTGTAGTGAAGTTGCTGATAGCATGAGTATTGCCCCAAGTTCAACCCGTGACAATGTAACAATGTAAAGGTGGCAAAATTTGAAGATAGATGGGGGGGCAGATCAGGGCAACATCAGGAAGTATTTTTATATGGAGAGGGTGGTGGATGCATGGACAAACAAAAACTAATGCTCCATGTTGTGGTGTGAGAGCAGTAGTTGGAGCATGGCCATAATCTGGAGTTGGTGAACCTCGATGCGCTCCAACCACTGCTCCAGGTTTGCAACCCTGTTGTTCAGCTGGCCCAACTCACTCCACATCAAGCCTAAATTGGCTTGTGTGCCAGGCATTCTTGCAGGGTTGCTAGCATCCTCTGCAAGTTCTGGAGCCGCCACTTGGTCCATGGCCCCACCATGCTCGATCCCATGTGCAGGTGGAGACTGTGCTGCCACCTGTTGCCCAGTAGAGACAGCAGGTGCATTCCATCCCTGTTCAGCAACCTTGGCCTCCCACTGTGCACGGTGGCGGTTTGCAAGGTGGGTGCACTGCCCACCTGTTCCCAGATGTCTCCTCTCTCATAAAACCTCTTTCTCCCACACTAGTTAAGGCAAAAGTGAAAATCTTTCACTGTCTTGCCTGATTAACTTCCTGCCTGAGCCATGTGACTGGTATGTGACATGTGATCTGTGGGCTGTTTCGATTATGACTCACTTCACATTCAATAGAAACCAATGTGAAGTGAACGTGAAGTCACCTTAATGAGAAGTCATAATGGGGTGAAGTCATTATAAGATGAAGTAGTATAATTAGGGAGGCAGTATACCACAGTGGTTTAAGGCTTTGAGCTGCAAATGTGGTGACATCCAGCAGACCAGACATGGATTTGAATCTCACAGCTTCCACTTACATACTGTGTGACCCTGAGTAAGTCACTTAATGTCCCTGTGCTCCCAGGATGCACCTGCAAAAAAGCTTTCAGCTTAGTGTGCAACTCCTGGTTAAACAACTAAAAAAAAAAAAAATTATGTGGGACTTCACGTAACGTTTATCGATGCAGAGTGGACGACTTTGCCCCAACTTCATTGTTAAACTTCTCTGCATCTCTATTTTATTACAGTGCATAGAAGTAAAAAATACCAAAAAAATAGAAGCATACTTAAAATACTTTTCCCCTCATAACATTACAGGACTTATCCTCCAAAACACATCACCCATAAAAAAAAATATGACAGCCACATGGGAAAACCTGTAACCTGGGAAGTAAAAAGCAGCTTGTACCCTGAAAAAAAGTGAAAGATTGATTCTTGACCCTATTAAAACTGAAGTGCCATTCTGTGATGATTGAGTCTGTGCCATTATAAATGCTTGCATTTTAAAGGGACACTGTCAGCCTGTTTTTCATCATATTATTTTTAGTTGAAACCCCACATTTTATGATTGCTCACCCTCTCTAAAATACACTGATGATGCTGTTTGTTCTGTCAGTCTCCTTGCTCAATACAACTGAAATGCATGGCAATGTATATTTATAAACAACCTTGTTTTTGTTTACAATCCTGGTTCTTTTCTTACTGCATACTTCCTGAGCATTAGAAACACACCCAAACAGTGTTTTCACTCATAAGGCAGTGGCCACCTAAGCTCCCACTACATCATGAGGGGCTAGACTGTTTTGTGGGTGTTCCCAAGTACAGGAAAGATGCATTTGGGGTTGATCAAGAAATGTAAACAAACCTGTTTTGGTGTGATAACACCAGTATTTTGGGCAGTCTGTTTTTTTTACTTTTTTAAAGAAAATAAAAGTCAGAATCAAACTACAACCTGTATCAACAATCTTTACATAGCTTTTGCAATCATACAATATGTCTTTTAAACTAGGGACACTTTGAGACCTCAGGGGGTTGACAGTGTCCCTTTAAGTTACAATACTGTTTCACAAATGTTTGAAAATGTTAATATTTCCTGTACCACTATACTGTTACTCCATCTTACCTAACTACTATGACATTTTTCTCTCTCCACTCTCGTCCTATAAAAAAACACTGCTTTGTTCAAATTTTGCTTAATTTCTGTTGTAGTATGTCCATTACATTTCCTGTCCGTACAATGTTCCATTGTTTGTAACTCTTCCAGGTTGTGTATGAAAATAGGGAACATTCCTGTCTAGTGCACCTATCTGGTAAAGAAAATCTAAATAAATAAAAGCATCCTGTTTTCTTGTACTTTCTGTACTTATTTCACTATGTTCAGCCTAGAAAAAAAAACTCTCCATCTATCCTATAACAGTTATACAGAAAAGTAAACTAAACAATGTTTCCCTTGCTGGTAAAGTTTAAATAAATATTTAAAAAGTTACTTACCTTGTCTTCACTCTATCTCCGTGTACTCCAATGTACCCCAAAAATAATCCATGGTAAAAGGGTAAAAAATGATGGCAACAGAACATGCCACAAAGACAGTAATCCAGCAGTAATCCCAAAATATCGAAATGGGTATTCCAGAGTGAAGGCAATCCAACAGGGCCCAGCAACATACATTCAAAAATAAACATAAAAAATCCCATAAAAAAGCCCTAACATAAAAATGTGCATTCCCTTGTTGAAAAGATGTGACTCCTTGTGTTATAATCCATATAACAGATGTGACTCTTCATGTTGTAATCCATGAAAGAAATTCAATATGTTGATGAAAGAATGCGACTTCCAAGCACAACTCCAACCACACTCCAGTGAAGACCACGGATCATCCTGGTACCCATCAGAACTTAAAACCACTCCCTCACTGAAGACGAATTCCTCCTATGCCTCTGAAGACTCCTCTGTGGATCACCTCTTCTTTCCAGCCAAAGACAGCTCACTCTGATTCCCTTTCTTTGATAAGCACTGTAGGCCCTCACATCTCTGGAAGGCTGCCACTCCCAGGACTTTGTCATCCCTCCAGTGTGATGTAGTTGCCAGACCACAGAAGTCATTGTGAATCACATAAATCTCTCTCAGTTCTCAAAGAGTCCTCTTCAGCTGTCCCTCCAACTCCTTTCCAGGCACCATCCATGCCACTGTAGCTAGCTAGGCACACGCTGCTCAAGAGATCCTCTTCCTTTGATGACTCTCCATCAACTGACCAAAACTGCACCGTAGCTACAAACCTCACCCTCCATTCAATAAAAAAACCTCACCTCAGAAATGGCCATGCCCACTGACCAATCACAACACTTCTCTAAAACCAAACCAACCAATCACACAACACCTAATCCACACTCACTAAATACAGCAAACAACAGCAATCCATACATTTATACTCATTCATATAATGATTGTACTCACAACAGGAGTTTGAAGCCACAGAACAACTAGTGTGCATGAAAAATTAAATAAAACATTTTATGGAAAAATATTACTATTGCACAAGAGTGGCCTATTGCAGCAATTGATATATGGGGGGGAGGGGGCGACTTGTGTGTAAAATCATTTATGTGGATTTGTTGCCACGTGCCTCTGTAATCTTACTCATGGCCATACCTCTCAACCTCTTGCCTCATGAATCAGGGACAAGGCTTAAAAAAATCAGGGACAAAGACCCCAAATCAGGGACACATCTTAAAAACTGGTGCTATTCACACAGAAAGCTGACAGAATAAAGGGATTTGTGTTAAGATGCATTTTCTGAAGAAGAACAAGTATGTTACTTCAATGTTTGACATTATTTTGTGCTATTAATCCCCACTGTTTTGTCACAAAAACACAAATTTTACAAGGGACAGAGGAAAATTTTGAGGCTAAATCAGGGACATCCCTGAAAATCAGAGGCAGTTGAGAGGTATACTCATGGCTCCACCAGTAATAAGGGTACTAGAGGTCAGTGGAAACTCATTCACATGAATGATGTATCACACTGTCACTCCCTTCATATTACGAATATATACTGTATGATAAAAGTAATAAGTCACAATACAGTGTGCATTATAGGATTTTAATACACATCTAAGGGATGTAGTAGGCACAAGGCCAATGCCTGAGTGCCCTTACATCTCTGGGAAGTGCATTAAGTAAGTATTAAGACATGATAGGTGGGCATTAGACAGTTCTAATGCTTAGTCAAGGGCGTAGTAAGGCAAAAGATGACAGACTGAGTGACTTCTCTCCTTGGCCATGCATTAGAACTGTTTAATGCACATTCCCATTCTATAAACTGGGTATTTTTTACATGGCAGTTGAAATTTAAAATATAATGTTTATACTTGTGCACATTAAATAGTTTTGCGTCATTTTTAATAGAGTAGTACTTCTGCCTGTTTGCACTTCATGTGTTTTTGTTTCTTTTTGCCTTAGTACATTAATTTTACTATGACCAACATGACTGTATTTATTTTCTGTAGGGTACTACAGTCTTGAGCCACCACCCCCTTCATAGATGCATGTTAGCTTTTTAATTTTTTTGTTTAATTCGTTGGTAACTAAGTAAGGACCACTAGGCACAAGTCCTGTTATCAGTGGTGACCTAGGAGCATTTGGGAGGTTAAGAGTAGGCTTGGATGGGTAGTAAAATACTGTACCTTAAACACTATCTGCAGGTACCTCCAAACTACCTGAAATTACCCTAAAAATACCCAAATATAAAATGGGTAGTTAAGGTAGGGTAGTTGCTACCCTGATCATTCTATACACCCTATTACCCTACCTTGATTATAACAATGTGAAAGACTTTGTTTTTGACTGCCCTAAACAGAGAAAACTACTCAAAAAGATCCATCTAGAGTTATGTAAAATAGACACAGTTAGACTTGGCAAGGTTAGAGGAATGGTCAAATGTATGGCAGCTTAGATTCAATGCTAAGAAGTGCAAGGTAATGCACCTGGGAAACAAAAACCCAGGGGAAGAGTAAGCAATGGGGGGGGGTGAGATGCTAACAATAACAAAAATGGAAAAGGACCTGGGGGTAGTCATATCAGATTACCTAAAGGTGGGCAAGCAATGTGAGAGGGCAGCAAGGAGGGCTGGGGGGATACTGGGATGCATAGGGAGAGGTATCACCAGTAGAAAACAGGAAGTTATTATCCCTCTGTACAGACAGCTGGTCAGACCCCATCTGGAGTACTGTGTGCAGTTTTGGAGACCCAATCTCTGCAAAGACATAGACAGGATGGAAGCTGTCCAGAGGAGGGCAACTAAAATGATGCAGGGTCTGCACTGGAAGACATATAAAGAGAGACTAAAGGAGCTTAATATGTATAGCCTCAAGGAAAGGAGGGAGAGGGGGGACATGATAGAAACATTCAAGTACCTCAAGGGAATCAACAAAGTCCAAGAGGGTAGCATCTTTCAAAAAGAGGTGTGCGAAGAATGAGGCGCAATTTGAAGAAGATGAGGGAGGGCAGCTCAGAGGTAATTTAAGGAAGTATTTTTCACAGAGGGTTGTGGATGCATGGACGGCCTTCCAGAGGAGGTTGTGGAGTCAAAACAGTGGTGGAATTCAAGCATGCATGAGACAGTCATAAGGCCATTCTAGGGGGTGGGGGTAGGAAGAAGTAGGCTGCTGGTTAACTAGGATCTGCAGCTTATCCAGTAGGAAGGTAGGGAAATGGGCTGACTGGGTGGGCCAAGCGGTCCTTATCTGCCATCAAATTCTATGTTTCTATGTTTCTAAGCCTGCTACTGTTTCCAAAATACAGCCTTTAGTATTATGGCTGTATAAGGCATTTTTCTATAGGGTCACTGTGATATGCCCCAACTTTTCATTATTTAACGTGACATTCCTAGCCAGATTGTCTGCAGTAGTTAGTAAAACAGAGAGACATTTAATAGTTAAATAAGTAACTTGTTTATTGGGCCACTGGGTGAGAAAGTCAATTACCAGAGGTGCAGCTGTTTTGAGTGAGCCTGCTGCTGTTTCCAAAAATGAAACCCTGAGAACTGTTGAGCTGGCCATGCCAAATTTTTTTGTTTGTTTGTTTCAGCTTTTTTCCACCTCTCCCTGCCCTTCCAGCCAGCCATTCCTTCAGGCCACACAGTGCCACCGCCCCCTTTTGCCTGCCGGTCCACCCTCGTTGCCATCCATACCATCCTTGCTTCAATATACATCCTCAGTAGACCCGGGGTACCCATTCTGGGGTCCCCCTCCCCAAGAGAATGCAGAGAAGGGCAGATAGTTCCTGCTACCTTATGGAGGAGCAGGGGCTAGGAGGATTGGAGGTGTCTGTGAATGACTACGTGGCTGGGGAAATGAAGTGACCATCATCCAGCAGCCTGGTAGGTGATTTCCACTTTTCTGGTCCCACCCACTGCTCACATTCATGCAGCTGCAATGGCGCCCTGGGGCAGGGATGCTCAGCAATGTGTGGTGGTCCATGCCATCTAGAACACCTCCATTAGCCTTTTCAGGAGCCTATAGTAAAGCAGTCCTGCACTGCTCCACCACCCCTGGAAGGTAAGCATCCTTTGAATGCTTTGATCCCTTCCCTGCCAGTATCCGCTCCTGACATCCAGGCTTGGGGAGTGAACCTGGGTTGCCAGAATGCCAAGCAATCCCCCATTGGACAGTGTAACAGAGGCAGCATCCAAATATTTTAATGTCAGTACAAACAACGGCCCTAAGACAAGTGCCTTATACAACAATAAAAGGCTGCAAAGGACAGGGTCACACAGATGAGCTTTTTATGGCTTCAAGAAGGGCATCTGAACATACAGGGACTGGAAAACTGTAGAGGCTCACTGTGATTCTATTAATAAATCACAATCGACCACTGGTGATTTTGCTGCAGGCTTGTAGTACTATTTACAACACTACTGCACTAATACCCTTCCTAACTGAATGCAAAAAGACACTCTAAATACACATGATGTATATGTTTGTTGTTTATGTATGTCGTATGTTGTAAATGTAATAAAATTTAAGTTTAAAAATAGGGATTAATAGTGTTCCTCATCCCTGCTCCAGCTCATAAAGTGTTGATAGTTTTCAATCAGAACAGACAGACAAAATAAATGTTGTAGTTGTTGGTGTTTGCTGTTTGTAGGGAGCTCAATGTTCCAACATTCATAAGTTTCAGAACACCCTGTTCCTTGCAACTTACATTTTTCTGTTTTTTTTTTATTGTATGCTTTTAAACAGTTCCATACATAAGCAATATATACCATTCATATCAACGAAATCAATCAAGGAACTCTTCAGGTCAAAGACAGTATTGATAATATCTCCAGCAACAGACTAAACAATCTAAAGCTATTTTGAAGGGAAAGGTATTTCAGTCTTAAATGTTACTTGCAAGACTGCCAATTTAGGGAGAAATAAAGACAAGGATCCAAGTATGATATATTATGGAATACATGTGATACCTCTGGAGTTTGTAAGGTAGTTGCAAAAAGTCCCCATGTTTATTAATATACATTGTTCTGGTTTAAACTCACATAATATATCTTTTCTAGTCTATGCGTACCAATCCTATAATCAATCCACATGCCTATATTTGGTGGATCCTGATCTTTCCATCTCTGAAGAATGCATGTTTGGGCCATAATCAAACCTATGCTAATAAGATTGGTTTTATACGTTTGCAACTTTACAAGGGGGCCTCCTTATCCTAAAAGTATCCAAAGTTCATGTTTAATCAAGTTTATTCCTGAACTTCAGGAGAATATAAATAAGACATCTGACCAAAAAGAAAGTAAATGAGGGCAATTAAAGAGCATATGTTACAAAGTTCCTGAACAGTTTTGACATCTTGAATATAGATTGGGAATAAAGGGATTAATTATTAGGTTCACTAATCTCCAGGGCAATGTAATCCATTCATTTAATCTAAATAGGTAGGGGAAAGGGGAAAGTTCTTCATGTGTATCAAATCCACCCAGAAAACAAGTGCCCCCAAAAACACACATTACAAAATTCCTATTAAGTAATGAAAGAAGTTTACATACAAAGTTTAGTGAATTTCAAGCCATGGTATATACTGAAAAAAATTGACATTGCATTATTAACTGAAACTTGAATGGATGACAAAGATAATCGGGGCTATAACATTGAAGGATATAATGCAATATGCTATAATAGACAAAAAGGAAAGGCCTAGCTATTTATATTTCATCTGATATCAAGTTCATAGATATTATGGATAAAATAAAATTCAGTGAGGAAACCGAAACAACATGGCTTAAAATACTAGACAATAATAATATATACATTTTAGGGGTGTGTGTTATAGAGCACTGGATACAAATTTTGCAACTCAAGAAAAACTAATGGAAAAGATATACAAGGCACTTGAAATTGGGAAAGTTGTTCTAACAGGCGATGTTAACCTTCCAGATATTGACTGGAATTTGCATATGGCAACCACAAAACAAGGGAGAGATTTTTTGAACTTCTATACCAAACAAAATTTAATGCAACATGTAAAGTCTCCCACTAGACTAAACAATTTACTCAATTTAATATTAACATCTGAAGAAATCAACATTAGTTATTGCTCTGTTGGGGCACCATTGGGAAACAGTGATCATTCATCAATACTTCTTATGGCCGAGTACCTCCAACTCCCTGAAAGAGGTTGCACAGAATTTTATCTATACAAATCAGCAAATAAAACTGCTATAAAACAGGATCTTGGTAATATTGATTGGGCAAACAAATTAGCAGGCAAATCTGTCAATGATTCATGTATTCATAAAAAGAACAATACATAAAAAATGCAAAAACACGTGAAATGAATAAAGAAGTATGGAAAGCATGGCATGCAACCAAAATGGATAACCAGAAATACAAAAAAGTTAATAAATAAGAAAAAACAAATGATATTGTCAGTACATGGAAAATAAATCAGAAGAAAATTGGACAAATGTAAAGAAATACAAAAAAAATGCAAAAATAAAATAAACAGGGCCAAAAAAAAAAACTATGAAGTCTATTTAGCCAAAACAGCCAATAAATCAAATAGCAAAAATTGTTATAGCTATATCAACTCACTCAAGAAAGATAATAATGAGCTTTCATCTATTAAAGCAGACAACGAATACATTACTGACCCTCTTAACATAGCAAACATTTTCAATACTTATTTTTGTTCCATTTTCTCTAGCAAAGTACAACAGGAAAAAAATGTTCTCAAATACTAAAACAATAGGGACTCATATCTTTACTAAGGAAGAAACTGTATCCCAGGTACATACTAAAAGATAACAGTGCACCAGGTATCGACAACATAATGACCCCCTTGTTAAAACTCATGAAAGAACACATTTGGCTACCATTAAAATTATTATATGAAAAGTCCTTGCAGTATAACCAAATCCCACATGATTGGAAACCATCAAGAGTAACCCCAAAATTTAAAAAAGGAAATAAATAAAATATATCAACCTATAGGCCAATTAGCCTCTCTGCTATTCCCTGCAAGATCTTAGACTCACTTATGAAAAATAGAATGAATGAGAAAATTAAAATTATTCGATTGTTCAATCAAAATCAACATGGATTAAGACAGGGGCAATCCTGTATGACCAACCTGCTTTACTTTTCCGACAGTGTTAATCAAATGTTAAATAATGGTATACTGGTGGACATAGTCTTATCTGATTTTTGTGAGGCCTTTGAACTTCATCAATAACAAACTTGCTAAATATGGAATTGGTATTCATATTGTTGACTGGATAGACAACTGGATGCAGGACAGAACACAAACAGTTTCTATAAGAGGATTTTATCCAACTGAGGGGATTGTCATGAGTAGAGTACAACAAGGATCTGTAATCGGACTGTTAATATTTCAAATTGTTATAGCAGATCCGAATGAAAACATAAAGAGCACAGTAGCCAAATTTACAGATGACACTAAGCTATGCAGTTCCTGTGGAACTGATGAGCATATTAATGTCATACAAAATGACATAAATACAATTGTACAGTGGACTGACTCTTGGGGTTTGTGACTAAAAATCAACAAAAGTTGAGTCATTCACATGGGAATTCATAACCCTCTGCATAATTATACACTTAAAAATGAGACCCTTCCCTCAAAATGTTCAGAAAAAGATCTAGGAATTATTATTGGTTGTAACCTCAACTTTAAAGACCAATGTTATTTAGTTATTTCCAGAGCGACCAAAACCACTATGGCAATTAAAAGACATATTAAGAGCAGAAAAGCAGATGTCCCTTTGCCATTATGTTAGTCCTATGTTAGGCACATAATCCATTGTGGTAGCCAGATATGCAGTCCCTACACAAAAGCAGAAATTAATAAATCAGAAAAAATTCAAAGGTGTTACACCAACTCTATTTCAACTCTGAAGGATCTTGATTATAAAGACAGATTAGCAAACCTACGACTGCATACATTAGAACTAAGGAGACACAGAGGAGATTTAGTACTGTATTACGATATCCTAAATGATCCACTACTCATGGCAGAATTAAATATAGAATATAAAAATGACAAACATGGAACACAAGGACATCCACTACAAATTAAAGTTGGAAGATTTTGCACAAATAAACAAAAATATTTTTATACATTGAGTGGCAAATTTGTGGAACAGATTACCTGTGAGCATAATATCCAGTCAAAGTAAGAATCAATTTAAAATTAATCTAGACAAGTATATCAACAGTGGTGGAAACCTAGATTATTACATTCTATCTTAATAGGAGCTTCATTGTGGAACACAGCCTTCTTTTGCTCCTTCACAACATAGTGAATTAGATTAAGTCTGTGCGGAGTAAGATATAGTCTATGAATAATACTAAAATGCATCTGTTGAAGTCTTAAAGACTGTAGGCCAAGAGATTTGGGGCAAGATTCACGAAGTGATTTGGGACTAGGTCCCCCTTTGCAACCCTAGTTGCGCTTCAAAATCACCGCAGCTGCGGAGCGGCCGATCCACAGCTGCAGCAGTTGCGGAGGGTACTACGATGGGTCCCACTGCCCATAGTAGCCTACTGCAGCTGCGGTGCTGTCCCTGACAACAGCACCTGCAAGCTGCTGTAATCCATGGAGCTGGTCATACTCTGGCTCCACCTTAGTGAATACTCGCAGCTGCAGGTGATCTGTGGCTTCGCAAGTGTAAACCCACTAGCGCTGAAGTTTTCCCACAGCTGTGGGGCCTTCCCCAATGTTCATGAATCCAGCCCTTGATGTTTATGGCCTTCTTCCGAAGAGAATCAGTAATAGTTGTATTTATTTTCTGTAATCATTTGATTTTAAGTTGATTACTATAATCACTCTGATTTGACTCTAGCCATTCATAAATAGCCGCTATGATTTGGCTTGAAATAAAAGAAGTAAATATTTTTATTATATGGTCTAAGCCTATATTATGGCTTTTCAAAATTATTTTATTTATATACTCTTATTACTTGGAGAAGTGCTTAGAAGTGCATATCTGGTAATTTAAATTGATTTCTTATATACTCAAAATCCATGCAATGGTTATCTTTAATACATTTCCCCATTTCTATCAAACCCCTCCCATACCAGAGCCTGAAGATGCTATCAGTAATTGATGGAGGGGAATTAAGGTTGAACAAAATAGAGTCAAGAGGCAAGCCTTTTGGTAGGATATTACATAATTTACATACTAAGTACCATATGGAAATAGTGGTACATGAGGTGAACAATAATTTCATATTGAATTTAATATTCTCACCGTTAAAGAGATGGTACTTAATATCACTATACACTGAATGTGTGGATTCTATTGAGACTATTAAATCAGATGCTGTTGAATTAAACCAATTATGAATGATAGTTAAGTTAGTAGCAAAATAATAATATTTAAAATTTGGCAGACAGAGCTAGGCCTCCCTTGACATAACTTAGTTGTATCTTAGAAGCTTTAAGCCTAGGCTTTTTACCTTTCCATAAGAATTTTTTAACTAAAGTGTCTAACTCTTTTAAAAAAAAGATTCAGATAACATTATAGGAATATTTTGATAATGAAACATAAGTTTAGGAAGAATAGCCATTTTAAAAGTGTTAAACTGGCCTATTAAAGTAAGCAGCAGTGATTGCTAGCGATTAAGGTTCTTATTTATTTTTGCCATTATGGGAGAGAAATTTAACTGATATAAATGTGTGCCTTGTTGAACTATGTAAATACCTAAATATTTAATTTAATTAACTTTCATAATGGGGCAATCTTCAGGTGGAACAAAAGGATTTTGATGATGAACTGAATCCATGTATTCTGATTTGGACCAGTTAATTCTAAATACAGGTGCAGATGCTGGTCAGCCTCCTAATGATGAACCCATAACATCACTGAACATGCCAGTCATGGGTGAAAGAGGCTCTTCCTTAGGAGCACTCATTCTGACTGTCAGACCTTCATTACACTGCAAGTAAGGTAAGAAGCAGACACCCTTTGAGCACTGCGAGATACAGCATTTGATGATTGAACTTTGTACTGATGGTATGATTACTTACTTCTAGATTATTGAAGAGTACCTTGCCATGTGTTATGTTGGAAATTCCAGTGATTCAAGTTAATTAATTGTATATTAAATATTAAGCACTTTATATATTTGGGGTGGATTTACATTTAGAGTTACTGGGTGGGATTTTCAAATGCCCTAGATCGCAGGGAGCCCAGTATGCCAATGCAGCATATGGGGCTTGTGGCAATTAAATGGTATTTTCTGTTCCATGCAGCAACTGCCGTGAGTTACTGTATACTAACTTTTTCTGATCCAACTTGCAGCAATCTTGGGGCCTTTATTATGGAGCTAGTGACAGATATATGGTGCAAGCTGCTATAATATGTGGAAACTGTCGCAGCTGCACCCGAGCTTATAAAATCAGGCACAGTTGCGGCAAAGGCATCGGTGTACCACCAGAACCTAAGTGCCCTGGTACAGGGCTGGATGCAATCCCTGCACCAGACTTTGAAAATCCAGCCCACTGAGTTTAGAAACTGATTATATATTTTATTTACCATACTACAAATAGGGCTTATAGATTTCATAATAATGATGAAATTAACATTTCTCATACCATTAGGCAGATGTGAAGGTATGAGACAGCTCTCTCTCTCTCTCTCTCTCTCTATATATATATATATATATATATATATATATATATCATTTTAAACTCTCTTGATTAATTGCAGTGGTTTCAGATGTGTTTTATTTGAGTTTTCTGAAATTAATATTATTATTTTGCAGATGTTTAAGAAACTACAACAGGAAATCTAGGCAGGAAGTCAGGTGCCATTGTCTTCTTGATAAGTGTTAAGTGTGTATAAGCTACTAGCCACAAGTGAGAAAGGTGACTGCACTTTCAGTATATTGGTATAAATAAAAAAATGCAGAATGATACTTATTAAATATATAGAGGATACATGATGGGTGCTTGTGGAATAATGTAAATATCTGCATGAAGGCAGAGTGACCTCGGAAAATATCATGAGTGGCAGAGCCATCAGTAATATTATTCAGGTCACTCTGTACAAATCCAAATATTTGCCATATTCCAAGGAGTCGCACATCAAGTGTGCTGTTTATACAATAGGGTCCTCATATCCATTATTTGGTAGTAAATGCACTTTTTATTTGCTGTATATTTGCTTTTTCAAATCTTAATTTCTGTGTCTTCTGTTGAGTTCAGTATGTATCATCTTCCATGTTAAGGCTGAGTCCATGTTAGTATCCAGCACTCTTGGTCTTGTACTTTGCTAATTCCATTGGACACATTGTTTTTCTCCCTCTGTTCAGCTGCATGAGTATTCTGTGGTAGTGTTACAAATGTTGGAATGCATAGGTGTGTTTTATTTATTACTGTTGTATTTTAGAAGTAGTTCAGGTAGCTTAGCTGTGATGTAATGGAGGTGGTTTATTCAGTTGGTGATGTATCCACAGTGCAGTTTGTTTCAAGTTATTCCACTGTGAATATGTCATCGCTAAGTTATACAATGTGGGTGAGTTTACTGATATTTAACTAATGGCATATACACTCACCCCTATTGCATAAATGACTTTATTTTAGCTTACTAGGAGCCTTCATAACAATATCAGCTGAAAGGATATTTTAAAGAATTTAAAAGGTATGATTTATTAATGGCATACTATGGAATAATGATTTTTTTAAATATGACTGTGTAATAACATACTGAAAATACTTATTATTTGTATATGAATATTTTTCCTAGATGTTCCCTGAAGAAATCCAACAGGTGAAACATTGGAAATTTGTAACCTAATAAATAATGGTGTAATGGACTTAAAGCCAAGTGTGACTATTTGAAAGGCTGAGGGAGCGGTCCAATTGAATTTCAGTTTGCTGAAACATACACTGGGACCAGCTGTTATTATTGAAAAAACAATAGATTTTGGAAATTTCCTGTTGGACTAAACTGATTTGGTCAAGTCATCATCTCATGTCATGACCACATACAGTAAGTGGACTTTATAAATCTGACCAAAAATGTATTTTAGGAGTTGGCCCCCAAAACACATCTTGGGTTGCATTGACAAACTGACCAATATTTTACCAGGAGGTATTGTTGAGACTCAGCCACACTGAAATCTGGTCCCAAAATGACCTAGTTAAAAGTAAAAGAAAAAACATGTAAACAATAAATGATTAAGTCCAGATGCATGCACAGCATATGCATTTCAGGACTTGGATTTTGAACCACAAAAGAAAAATGTCCCAAAAACACAATTTTTAAAGTAGCAAATGTGTTGCAAAAAAATATAATAAGCCCTACTTGAACGAAGTAATAAGAAAGCTGTGTCTTTTTTCCTGGGCCCTGCACTATGAAAGATAGGACTCATGTGCACTTTGCACAGGGCCCAATGGGCCCTGCATGAATCAAGTTAGCACTCAGCTCTTCTTCAGCAGAGGGTCCAAAGGGCCCTGCATGAAACAAGTTACAGCTCTGCTTTCTCAAAATGTAAGTTAGAAATACCACTTTCTCTCAGTGCAGTTTAACCCCTGCAAGGTATACATATTTTTAAATCAAGGATGGAAATGAGAAAGGAAAAGTGTGGCCTACTGGGATTCGAACCTCAGATCTCTGGTATGCCGTTCCAGCGCTCTAACCATTAAGCTACAGGCTCACTGATCAAAGCGTCTGAGGAATTTCCTTACAGCCACACACATTCCTTTCTCTAGTGTTGCGCAATTATGCAACTAGGAACCAATGTTAGAAATACCACTTTCTCTCAGTGCAGTTTAACCCCTGCAAGGTATACATATTTTTAAATTAAGGATGGAAATGAGAAAGGAAAAGTGTGGCCTACTGGGATTCGAACTGCACTGAGAGAAAGTGGTATTTCTAACATTGGTTCCTAGTTGCATAATTACGCAACACTAGAGAAAGGAATGTGTGTGGCTGTAAGGAAATTCCTCAGACGCTTTGATCAGTGAGCCTGTAGCTTAATGGTTAGAGCGCTGGAACGGCATACCAGAGATCTGAGGTTCGAATCCCAGTAGGCCACACTTTTCTTTCTCATTTCCATCCTTGATTCAAAATGTAAGGAAATTCATTGCAAAATACAATGTTAATTAGGCTTGCCACTAAAAGGCAGGCCAGTTTGTCCTGGGACCCAGCCAGGAATGGACACAGGGGATGGGGGAGAGGGAGTGAGTTGCAGGATGGGCAGGGGCTATGACATCACAGATGGTGTCATATGACCAGGCTCAAGGCTCGCTGGTCATTGGCCAAGGGGAGGGGCCAGAAGGGGTCCTGAACAGGGGTCCTTAGGGGCTATTTAAGGGCATGTAACCCTCAGTAAGCCCTCTTTCTTGCCGTAAAATTCAACTGTCCTTGAACTACAGCACATCACTGGCAAATTCAGGTAAGGCACTGAGGCTTGGGGGCCTTGGTCCTTCTGAGGCACCCAGGCTGGAAGTGTCGGGGGGGCTCACGATGTGGCTGGTTTTCGACATGCATTGCAGGAATGTAGATAGTGTGATGCAGATTTCACTGCTTGCATTAGTCAGCTTAGTATGCCTATTTGAGCTGTTGATGGCACTGCACTGTGGTTGGACTGAGCATGGGTCCATTTTGATGTCTTATTTGGGTTGGGCGCACTGCATTCCTGCACAGCTGCTGGTTGTGAGAGCTGGATGTGTTATGAGGCAATGTGAGGGCTATAGGACCCTGGGCTGAGCACCGTTGTGTAGCAGGGACAGTGTGGGAATGTGATGTGGTTTAAGAGGTGGTGAGTCCAGGGAGTGTGGGGTAGTTGGGTGGCTGCTGGGCCAGAGCCTGAGTTTTGGGGTGGTGTGGTACAGCATTTTGTTCGCTTCCTGTATAAAAAAGAAAAAAAATAAAACAAATGAAGAGTTGGGGAGGGTGTTTTATTCATACTGAGTGGTTTTTGGGCTGAGTTTCTGTGAGTGTTCTTAGGGCAGAAGCTGCCCACTGGGGCAAAGAATCTGGAGGCTGGGGGACTGACTGTACAGGCTGCATTTCGCAGTGGTAGTTGTGCCCATGGAGTGGGTGGAGTGGTGCAGACTAAGCATTCAATTGTGGAGGAGCTGTTTGCCTAGGCATTGCTGGAGGCACCGAGGGGCACTTGCAGTATTGGCATTCTGCTCAGGTAGGCCGCCAGAAGGGTGGGGGGTGAGAGGAGGAGTATCTTGTGACAAGGAGGGGCAGAGCAGGCCCTGGTCAATGCCACATGGCATTATTCTTTTAGGAAGCCCGCTGGTGGCCAGGGGTGACCTGGCAGGCCTCGAAGGAAGGGGCAACTGTGAGGAGTGCTGTGAAGCAGTATTAGGTGGGGGTTCAGGCCAGAAGGCCTACAGGCTGTTCGGTGTATCAGCCACATGGTGAGGTGCCATGTTGGGGCTGGGAACATTGGGCCAGGAGGCTAAGGGGTGGATCAGGGGCTTCCTGAGGCCCAACTGCGTGGCACAGCACCATTTGGTTTGTGGGGCAATGAGGCCTGGGAGACCTAGGGGTATTTTGGGCTTTCAGAGGTGCAACTGTATGGCAAGGTGCCATTTTTGAGCTTGGAGTATCTGGGGCCAGGAAGCCTAGGGACAAAGTGGAGGTTTACTAAGGCCCAACCATGTGGCATGGGCCATCCTGGGTATGGATGTTTTGGGCCAGGAGGCCTAGAGGCAGGTGGGGGGGCTTGCTGGAGCATATGGGCACCTACTCGGGTGCATGAAATGGTGGTTACAGTAGGCCTGGATGCAGAGCTGAGGCTTTTCTGCTGCCCAACCGCGTGGTACGGGGGGCCATCTGGGGGGACATGAAGTAGGTGGCCCAGAGGTGGATAGAGGGCATTGTTGGCCAACTATGGGCATAGGCACCAGCTTGAGGGGGCAGGCAATTGCCTGCAGGGCAGTAGGTTGCAGGGGCACTCCAGGGATTGACAGCATGGCATCTGAGGGGAATAGCAAAGGAAAGAATAATTATAAAAAAAATAAATACAGAAGAGACAAGTTTTGTGATCAGAAGGGACAAGAGGGGCAAGCCACACTAGGCAGCTGGGGACTGAAGGCTGCTATCCTAGCAGGAGAGAGATGGTCATTGACCAAGGATCCACTGGGCATAGCAGAGAGTGCCTTGTGGTCTGTGGGGGGTCTGGGCTATTTGCTGGTGTGGTGGGGCAAGGGTTTGCAGGCCAGAAGGTGCTGAGCACTGCCAGGGCCTGGCCACATGGTAGGGATGTTACTTTGGCCATGAGGCAGGCTGGCTTAGTATGATATATAACTATATATATATATATATAACTATATAACTATATATATATATATATATAATATATATATATATATATATATAGAGCGACTGCCTACAGATACATACACTGAGGAGGTTTCGCCAGTGCATGCTGGTGGGGTCCACCATGCCACACTAGACCACGGACAATGTGGGAGTGAGTGGCTCATTCCCATGGATACAAGCCTGGCAGGAGTATCTGAGCTGGGAAAGAATATAGGGGGAGGATGAGAGAGATCTATAGGTGGCATGGCGGGCACTATGTGGCACATCAGGAGCAGCCATGATGGTATGTCTCCCTTGAATGGGAGAAGCATGTTTGGCAGGTTCCAGATGATCATTTGGTGTGTTTGTATGCAGCCCAGGCATGCAGACCCAGAGAATGGCACCCAGGAGAACTCCTGTGTCCAGTGCTACCATGCTGATGGAGGTATTGAAGCTGATGACCCAGATGACGGAGTCGGTGGAGGTGGCAAAGAAAAGGAAAGCAGAGAAAGAGGCCCAGAGGAAATGGAAGGAGTGGATGAGAGGGCCAGCACTGGGAAGATGAACAAGAGGCCAAAGAGGGTGGCACCCAGCCCACCAGTGGCACCCATTCCAGTCCTGGCAGGGCCACAGCCAGATGGTGGTAAGGACGATGTGGATATGAGTGATGAACCCAGTTTGAAGGACTATATTGAGGGGCTGTTGGGGGACATGGGGGTGGATGGGGTCTCCAAGATGTAGAGGGCCTTACAGGCAAATCAAAGGAGGGGCCCAACCAGAAAAGGAGGGGGCAGGCACTACGGGGGGTGCAGAAGCTGTATGATTGACCACCAGGCTTAACACTAGGAGAACATGTGCCATCCTCCATAAAGGACAAGATATGGAAAGGGGGGTATGTTGATATTTTTGGATTGGTGGATGAGGACACAGCAAAGAAGTATGAGCAGAGGGAGTCAGTTGACAAGACAGAGATGGCGGTGGCAGCAGCGGTAGTAGGAAACAAGGCAGACCAGACCATGTTCAAGGGGAAGAGCCTTGACATATGGCAGGCTGGTTTCCTGATTTATAGCGAGTTGGTATTGGAGAAGCAGCTGGACCTGGCAATCCCACTGCTGACTCATATGGCAATCATCCGGGATGTGTGTAAGGCGAAGCTGGGTTTTGGCTGGCTTAAATTTGATGAGGCATTCCGAAGGAGAATGGCGGTGAAGGGTGACCTGAGGTGGGATTACACCCATGCAGAGTTGTGGGCTTGGACTCTTTTGGGTCTGGCGGCGAGCCAGGTGGCGGAGCAAGGGAAAAGAGTGGAACTGGCTCAGGGTGCAAAGACCTGCTGAGCTTTTAACAGGGCATCCTGCAAGTGGCCTAGTTGCAGGTTTATGCATATATGCTCACAGTGTGGGGGTCACACCTGGTGATGAGCTGCAGACAAGGGGGTGACAAAGCTGGGCATGCAGGTGGGCAGTTTCAGGAGCAGCCCTTTCAGGGTGGAAGGGGGAGAAGGGAGAAGCTGTAGGGGTCAGGAGAGGGGGGATACAAGCCCGGCTGTAGCTGGAATTAGCATGGGGATAGGTGGGGGAGGTGGGGCTATACCCTGGCCCACACCCCCATCAAGCATTGGGTGGTGGAGGACTGGACAGTAGAATACCCCAACAAGAGGAGGGGGGAGCTGCTGAGATCCAGTTTTCAGGGTGGGTTTCCACTGGGTTTCGAGGGCACGTGGGTGGGGATGAGGGCTAAGAACTTGGGGTCAGTAAGAGTGAAGGAGGACATAGTCCAGGGAAAGACTCAGAAGGAGGTCAGGATGGGGAGGGTAGAGGGGCCAATGCGTGAACCCCCCTGCAAGCAGTTCTGAGTGTCACCCTTGGTGGTGGTGCCGAAGAAGCAGTCGGGGCAGTTCTGACTCATACCTCACCTGTCCTATCCAGATGGAGGGTCGGTGAATGAAGGGATCCCAGAGTCATTAAGCATGGTCTCTTACGTCTCACTAGACCATGCAGTGGAGTTGATCTGAGTGGCAGAAGGGCCTGGCTGGCAAAAATGGACATTGAATCCGCATTCCAGCTGTTGTTGGTCCTCCAGGCAGACTGGAACCTGCTCGGTTTTCAGTTTGATGGCAGGCTTTACTTCAATAAGGCTATGCCCATGGGTTACTCAGTAGCATGCTCCACAATCAAAGCATTCAGTTGCTGGGTGCAGTAGGTATTTGGGTACAGGTATGGGCACAGAAGGGTAGTCCACTACCTGGACAATTTCCAGTTGATCGGGGCCAGTCAGGCAGAGAACCAAGGGATGTTGGAGGACTTCAGTGATATGTGCAGCACTATAGGGATCCCCCTGGCAGCAGGGAAGACTGAGGGCCCGACCTGCAAACTCGATTTCCTGGAGATCGAGGTGGACACTGAGCTGGAGTGTTTTCAGCTGCTCAGGGACAAGGTGTCATGGTTAAAAGGGATGCTAGCACTAGTGGGTGAGAGGAGGTGGGTGCCACTTGTACAGATACAGCAGCTGCTGGGGCACCTTAATTTTGCCTGCAATGCCATAAACCTGGGCAGGACTTTTACAAGAAGGTTGGGGAGGTTCACAGGCAAGGCAAAACAACCCCATCCCTGGATCAACATCAATAAAGGCTTGAGGATGGACCTTCAAATTTGGAAGGTTTTTCTTGAATTTTGCAATGGGGTAACATTCTGGCAGGAAGAGTGGGCCTGCAATATGGACATGCAGCTGTACATAGACATGGCTGGGGGTTCAGGATGGGGCCTATTTTCAGGGGGAGTGGATCTCAGAGGCATGGCCAACCAAATGGCAGGAATGGGGGTGGACCAAGGACATCACGTTTCTTGAGATATTCCCTATATGGGTGGCCTTGGAGATTTGGGGTGAGCAAATGACAGGGTGGTACATCTTATTTTGGTGTGATAAAAAAGGGGTGCTAGAGGTGATCAACAGGCAAAGTGGCCACACGGAGTCTGTGGGGTGGGTGTTATGATGCATGGTGTTGCTGGGTCTGCTTTTGAACCTGTCCTTTAAGGCACAGCACATTGAAGGGACATGAAGTGAGGTGGCTGACTGTCTTTCTTGTTTTTGGATAGAATGGTTCTGGGAGTGGGCAACGCATGCCAGACCTACCCAGACCACAGTCCTGGACTGCCTTTAGGAGATTGGAGGGAGAAAGACAGGACTCTGTATAGGGGGTCTTGGTCGACCAACATCCAGAAGGCCTATGAGGGGGCTGGGGAAAGGTTCCAGACATTCTAGTCCAGGATGGGCTGGGGAACAGCGGACCCAGTGTAGGAGGAGCAAGTCATGTGGTACATAATGGATAAATGGGAAGAGGGGTTGGCTCACACCACCATGGTGGTCCAGTTGGCAGGGGTCAGCTGGACATGCAGGGATCAGGGGTGGGTGGACATTACAGTCAGCTGGGCCATCAGGCAGATGGTTACAGACTGGCAACGGGGGCAGGGCAGGAGGCAGGATGGGAGAAGGCCATTAATGGGGCCCCTAATCATGAAGGTGGTGAGGGCATTGGACCATGCCTGTCATTCAGTGAATGAAGCCTGTTTGTTCTGGGCCATATTTGCTGTCACGGCAAAGGGGGCCTTCAGGGTGGGAGAAGTTGTGGTGGCAAAAAAGGGGGTGGCCATGGTGGGCTTTCAAGAGGAGAATGTGAAGGTAGAGGAAGATTAGGTGGTCATCTGGCTCCAGAGGTCCAAAATGGACCAGTGGGGTAAGGGCACCACGGTGGAAATTTGTAGGCAGATGGGTGCCGGAGTCTGTGCAGTCGAGGCCATGATGGAACACAGTAGGCTGTGAGGCCGGATGGCCAGGGCCTGGTTTGTACACGGGGACAGGTCACCAGTGAAGGGTTTCCAAGTGGGGGTAGTACTGAAGAAGGCGGTGGCATTTGTGGGGGAGAACCCCAACAATTTTGCCCACATTCCTTCAGGATTGGAGCAGCGTCAGAGGTGGCTGCAGCAGGAGTGGGTGAGATGGAGGTCAAGTTGGAGGGGAGATGGACATCAAACTGTTACAAGAGATATGTGAGGTGTTGACATTGGCTACTGGGTGTCCCCTTTTTCTCTTCCCACAGCAGGTTCCAAGAGGAAGGTCTGAATTGTGGGGCACTCCTTCATGTACTGGGTGGAGAGGTTTGCATCTGCCACAGGGATAGGGATGCAGTTGCACCCTGGAGCAGAGCACACCAGAGTGCAGTGGAGGGGCCTGAGAGATATGAGGTGGTCACAGTTGCTTCCCCTACTGGAGGAGCTCCAGGTACCCTGGGCAAGCCCGGACTGTATCATCATGCATTTAGGGGGCAATGATTTGGGGACATTGCCTTGGGGGGTCCCTGATGAGGGCCATTATTGCAGACTTAGAGAAGGTGAAGAGCTGATGGCCTAGGGAGGTGATCGGATGGTCTGAGATTACATCCTGGAGAGTATGGTGCGGGGGGGAAAGGGCCTAAAGCAATAAAAGTGGCAAGGAAATGCCTGAACAGGAAAGTGGCCAGGGCAGTGATCCATATGGGAGGGGTTCACATCCAGCATAGGGACATTTCCTTCGAGCATGAAGTGGTGTATAGGGTGGATGGGGTTCACCTGACAGAGTTCGGCATGGGCTTGTTTCTCTGCCCCTTCAGGGAGCTAGTGTGGGAAACCAACAAAAAAGGCCTGAGGGTTAACCTGCAAGAAGGGAGCCCCATCTTCCATCGCAAGCTGGAGATGGGTCAGTGGAATGGGTTGGGAGCAAGGGGAAAAAGGGGGGTAGGCAGAGGGGGATTATGGTAGGTACCATGGGCTGGGCACAAAAAAAACAGGCATGGGAGTAATGGGGGAGGGATATAGAACTAGGGGGTGGATCAACTTGTCCACACCTGGGGGGGGGGAGTGGTCCAGGAAAGTGTGGTACCAGGTTATGGTGATGAAAAGGGGGGGGCCAGATCACAGTGTCTGGACCCCGAGAAGCAATGGCAAAAGAAGAGGAGAACAAGAGGAAGAATCACAAAGGGGAAGACAGGACTGTTATGTCCTACAATTGATATGGGACTGTTATGTCTGCGTTGTAAATATGGACTGTTATATATCAATTGTGATGTAAATTGATAAATATAAATTGTGCCTTTAAATAAATATTGCCAGCAAGCATCCAAAAGTGAAAAAAGAGTGGCCTGAGTTATTTCTGGGTGGGGATCCAGGGACAATGCATAATTGGGATAGCCACAAAAGCAGGGAAATGTTCTGTTACATTTTTTTCAATTCTAATTGCCATAGCCCTACCCCAGTCCCTAGTCAGATGACTGAAGGCCAAGCTACAGATCTAGGGTTATTCATTCAAATAAGGCCACACACAAGGTTGGGGTGCTATGATAATGGATATATAGTCAACAGCAAAAAATCATGCAGTCACTGCCAGATGAATGAAGCAGAACAGAATGCAGCTGTCAGTATAAAGTTTGCCCATTTGACACATTTCAGAAGACTTTCCTTTTTCAAAAAATGCTTTTGGAAAAAGGAAAGTCTTCCAAAATGCATCAAAGCGTAATATCTGTCTGTACCTGCACCTGTTGAATAAAATGGGCAGTTTTTATGCTGAGAGCTGAGTTCTGTTCTGCTTCATTCATCCACTGGTGAGTGCATGATTTTTTTGCTGTTGACTAGATCTAGGGTTATGCAGCTGTATTATAGGTCTGCTGCTTCAAGCTACCAATCTGGGATCTGTTAAAAAAGCTATAGCTTATGCTTTATGCAGGGTTCTGCAAAAAAAAAGTCACTAGGCATCTCCTGTGCCATGCAGGCCCCAGAGTTGCCTCCTGTTTTGTGTAAAGCAAGCATACAGGTATATGGTGCACTGAGTATGACTTTGACGATGATTTTAGCTATCATTTTCAAAAAGTAAAGACATAATTACAAAATAAGGCTATGTTAATACATCTATTAGGGTTGCAACACAAAGAGAACAAAGTAAGGAAATGAAGCATTAGGGTTTGAAGTCTCTGAAAACTGGTGGCGTGGTGTTTCTCAGCTTTTGAATGATCATACAATGCAGAGTTGGTTTTGCCCTAATATCAGCACTGTCTTGTCACAGAAAGTAAATGGCACAGCAATGCATGCATAGAGAGTACAGATATCAGGGTAACACCAGCCCTGCATTGCATGATCCCTGAAAATCTAATGAACACCAAACTACAAATTTATAAAGATTTCAGACAATCTGAACCCTGCTTTTTACTTTCCCTACTGCATACATTTTGTGCTTCAACTCTAATAGATGTATTGACATAGTTTTTATATTAAGGTGTGTGTGTGTGTGTATATATATATATATATATATCCATATAGTATATTGATGTGGTAGCGACAGTGTTATGATTAAGTGTTTGTGTCAAACCCTTTATTTTGGACAGCTTATAACCTGGACATCTTGGCCCCTTGAACTGTGAAAGTTAGCATGCACCTTCTCAAGCTTAGAGATAACTGTCTACACTTTTTTTTTTTTAAAAAAACAAACAGTTTGGTGGTTTGTTAGTTCTGAAGCAGGAGAATGTTAGCACCAGGGAAAATGCCATGGTGCTAATAGTAAAAACATAGGCACAAGGAATTAGAGTCCACAGCACCCATAGCAGGACTTCTGGAGCCACACACCAACTTCTGGCTGCAGAAGTGCAGGCCTCTGTGGGGCCAACACTTCTGTAGCTGCAGAAAGAAATCCATGATGCCTAAATTGCAGCACTGTTGTCTGCATAAGATCAGGCTGCTATGGGCCAGCACTTCTGTAGCCACAGGTAGTCATGCACATTGCAATATATACATAAACTTCTGCAGCCTCAGATACAAATCCACAAAGGTTGCAAATCAGTGCTACTGCATTTGTGTCATCTGGAAGCAGTTTTATGTTGTTCATCTTAAATAAATAATTAATAAGCAAACTGAAAGGACATCTTTACAATTGTGACTGTAACAAATAATATACACAAACATTAGCACAATGAAGTAATCACAAGGCAGAATAAACACAATGCAACATTATATTTTATTTTACAACTTTCACACAGATGTATAAAAAGCAAAAAAAAATAGTGTTTTAAATTTAAACAAAAATGAATGAATTCAGTCTAAGAGCTCTTTGCAAGTGCGGTCATAAATGAACAAGAGAGAAGTCAATTAAGTATTGCATGAACAGGGGTTGTGTTAGTAGTCAATCACCCTCTAGTGGTGTAAAGTGGCACAAGGTATAACCAAGTGCCACATGACTCTAAAGGGGGATTTACTAATCAATAACATTACTACTGGCTAGAGATGTGTGAAATTAGGAAATTTTGTTATTCAGAATATTTCAAAAAATTCACGCATTTTGCAGAATATTTCACAAGTGCAAAATGCAAAATTTCGCCCATGGAACATGAAATTATGGCCACGAAATGTAAAACTTTCACCCACAGAATGTCAAAATTCAGGGGAATTGTTGCTGTTTCGGGCAAAATTGTGCATTTCATGACAAAAATCTGCATTCTGCAGGTGAAATTTAGCAACTTTACACCTGGCAAAAAATTTTGCTGAATGGCAGAATTTCCCAAAATGTTTCATGTGGCAAAATTGCCTGTTGTGTGGCAATTTCATCATGTGAAATTTAATTATGCAACATCTCTCCCACTGGGAATATTTACAACAATTATAATAAAAATGCTTTTTAAATAGTGCTTTACCTGGTTTAGCCAGTGATTAGGCATGACACGTGTGTTAAAAGATTAAAATAGGGATTACAGACAGCATAGAGCCAATCAGAAAGCTCTATTTCTCAAAATCTTTTTATAATCAACAAAGTACTAGCCTAGAATGATAATTGGGAATATGAGAGAAAAAAAGAGACAAATAAAAATTATAAGAATATTAAGCAAATGGAAATGATTTTGTTAAATTTCATGGGGCCCTATTAATCAGTAACTTATATACAAACAAACACCAGTTGCAGTACAAAGATATCAGCTAATTAAGCAATAATATGCAGCAGGGTGTGGTATATCATGAGATATCATCACAACTTGGGTACATTGCGAGACATGAGGCAATGCAGAGTGCCATCAGCCATCCAAGTATTGACAATATCCCATGTTATACCACACCCTGGAGTGTATTATTGTGTATTATTGGGGTCATAAAATGACATAAAAGTGTAGGAAATGGCTGATCTTGGTAATCAGCTTTGAACTGGGTTAATATACTGAAATATTGTCATGGATCAAAGAGTGATTCAGCCAATCAGTTTACAGAATTTCTACTATTCCTGTTATAATACAAGTTATAAAATGGGTAGATTAAATCCTATGTCCTGATTGAGTAGTACCAGTGCATGACAGAAGCATAATGCACTGTAGAAAGGTCCTGCCAGCCTGGATGCAGCACTATGGAGAAATCAATGTGCCACCATTCAGAATATTCATTTTAAAATTTCTAGCATTTTCCCTTACATATTATTGTACGCTCTTTCCTTTCTCCCTGCACATCACCTAAAAAGTTGAAATCTAGGTTGCTGATTTTTTATTTATTTATTTTTTTTGTAATACAGTTACTCAGTTTTCCCCATTCATTATTTTAGCATGGTGGGCCACTACCCTATATTTTTTAACACTACTCCATATTGTTTTTACTACCACCCTATATTTGTAGCCATCAGCCTAATATGTTTTTATAAAATTCTCCAAAATTGCCTTTTACCACCATCTGCTACCCTTGTTTTGATACCAGTGCTCTAAACCTTACTTAAAACCAGTTATGTACATGTACAGTGTATTTAGGAGGCCTAAGGAATAATATGCCTTCAGCCCCAGTCACCACAACCAGTGCTCTATATTGTCTGGTTAAGGGGAACCATGTTACTTATTTTCCAGTTTTAGAATTATCCAAGAAAACACCAAGATATTGAAGCAATATATCACAAAATGGTGTGGGTGATAGCAGGATTTACCCACACCTGGTGTGGTGGTTTGCTCACAAGGCTGCAGGCTGAGTGAGGAAACCACACCAGGCGTGGGAAAATCCTGCCACACCCTCAAGTGGTATATTGTGATTATACAATGCCCTCGTATGTTTTTTGTGAAAAAAAAATTGAGAAAAATCACTTTTTCTTTAGAGTTTATATTTCCATTGACTTAATTGTTGCACCAGAAAAAATAGTTCCATGTTGCTAACTAGTGTAATTGCACCTCCGTGAGGCTTGAGTTCCTTACCCCCACCACTGAGTAGTGTTTGTTTTGTTTTTTTGTTTTCTTAAAAGTGACAGCTTGTAACACTTTGACTTGCTGTCCACTTTTGAATTAAGGTGTTGCTCTCTGTGCTCAATGGGACCTTGAAATGGAGCAGAGAGCTGAAACCAGTAGGGAGGGTTGGGGAAGAGGTGACCAGAATGTTGCATCGATGTCTCCTTTGACTGATATGGGTATTATGTTTTTTTTAAGTACCTGTTTTCTTAAAAAAAGAAGAGACAGTTGTGGAGTTTAAAGCAGGATGTACAGAGGAAGGAACCAGTCATCAATGTGCAGGGCGGCTGCTCACTGTACTCACTGCTCCATGTTTCTTTAAAGACTTAAGGCACTGCTCTTCCTGGTAAGGTTGGTAGCTGTGAATAAATGTTTCCTTCTTTGATCCATGATTTGGCTTGTGAAAAAACATCTCTGTGATTGCCTGTGTAAACCTTTCAGCATGGACCGCAAACGGGCTTGTATCTGTGTGGGGACCGGATGTACAAGCAGGAAAAGTAAGTCACTAGGTCAGGAAAGGTTTCAGTTGCTAGTTTTGAGGAGCAGCATTTACAGTAGGTGTCATAATATTTGTTTTGGTGCTGGGAATCGGGAATGGAGTACTATCATTTCCTGACTGTAGAGAACACTTTTTTTGGCTCCTCTGGATGAGTTACATTAAAGGAAGTGTCAGTTTTTTGAATTTGGTGGTGGACGCTTTAGTTTATCAGGGGACCATTGGACAAACTATATATTCTGGATCTGCAATTTGAAGTTATGGAGACTATGGGAATGGAGCTGACTGGAGGCAGAAAAGTAAACAATAGATGTGAGGTAGTGAATTTCTTTTGATATAGGGTGGCAATGACTTAGATTTTAATACTATTTTGATCTCACTGTTTGCGGTTAGTGGGCAGCTGACTATGGCGGCTGTTTTGTTTGAAGTTTTGGGATGGGAGCGATATGTGTAAAGGGGTGGGGGCTGGCTTGCTGACTGACTGGCACTTCTTCCCATAGGGGTGATAATACCATTTACACATTGTAAATCATGTCATCCAGCCAATCAGGAGCCATTTTTTTATTAGCTCGTTGTGTAATTATAAGAATATGACAGAGTCAGTTCATAGTTACCTAAAGTAGAAATAGAGGAAATCAGACTGCTTATTTTTTATTATTATTTATTTTGTTTTTGTTGACTGGGAAAAGAGGACTAGGCAATTGTGCCTATATTCAGCATTGTTCCCAAGGGAGGGGGCTATAGATGGAAACCAACTGGCACTAAACCAGATTAAGATATTGGTGGTATTTTTAGTGAATGGGAGAAATTTGGCCAGGATACTGGGGAAATTCCCCAACTCATTTCAAGAAGTGCCATGGGATCTTTAAAGTTCACCTGAACAACCTCCAGAACAGGCAGATTGGCCCTTAAACATCTCACTCAAAAGATGGCACTTCAAGAGTGCAGCACCCTACTCATGCTGCATTACAGTATAAGTATTGGAATTTAACGTAGTTCATGGTGTGGGGATGGAATCCAGAGCCTTCTGATCTATCAACCTCAGAGGCAAGGTGTGTAACCTACTGAGCCACAGAATTTCCCTGGAGTCATAACCAGAGTTCTCCCATTCACTAACAATAATGCCAACAGCTTAATCTGGTTAAATATCAGTTGGTTTCCATCTGTAGCCCTCCTCCTCCAGGCAAGGCCGAAAATAAGCAGAATTGCCTACTCCTCTTTTCCTAGTAAACAAAAACTAAATAAATAATTAAAACAATTATCAGTCTGTTGGACACTAGGAAAAAAAATATTGCACTGAGTCTTTTTGAATTAAGCTGTATGCGAGCTTCTGTTAATGCACTCTGGATATTATTGTCAGTGCACTGCTAACTGTTCAAATATGCTGTCCAGTGTCTTTCCAAAGTACTGTAATCACATCTCAAAGAATGCAAAAATCTCCATTTATCCTTAATAAACCCACACCTTTTTCGCTTTCACAGTCTTTGACTGTAAAATCCTTGAAACATATGCACCTTCAAAGCTTTATTGGTTCTCTGATCCAGCCTTCTAACATTTTGCTTTTAATAGAGGGGACTGGCCCTTTCTGTACAAAAACATTAACAACTCTGAAATAAGTCACAGTTTCAAGCATACTGAAACATTATTACAAACACCTACAGCAGTGCAGCATCTCCTATTATAATGCCATTCCTCTCACACAGTGACTAAGTGAAACTCAACAGCATCAGGCTTATTTCTGAGTCCTAGTAGGGTGTAGCACAAAACAGTATGCATTATTGTGCCACCAAGTAAAATGGTAATGCTGAAATTGTTGCCTAAGTTGTGCGGGAGAGGTCCCCTTTGTGACCAAGGCCCAGTGCAAATGTCCAGTCCTGCTGTTGGCTTGTGCAAATGGAGCTTCTGGATGCAAATACCATAGCACGTCCCCTCAATGATTACACAGCATCACACTGAAACATGCACCAGAAGTATGTTTCCATAACCAAAGATGCACCCGCATTAGTGGCACAAGGCACACAGACATCCCAGAAGGATTTTTCCTCAGTTCTCTCTCCACTTGGCATAAGTTAACCAGTGGTTCAGTTGTACCCAAGCCAACTTCTCCAGTGTTCAGTAATTCTGCAAGTCCAGTTTTCCTTCCTACCTAACCACCCATACCATAACCATTTCTGGTCCAGTAGTCCCTCATCATGATGGTTCCATGACCACGGTCACCCAGTCACTAGCTGCACTGCTTGTGCCAGTGTTACCATATTACTGACTTCATTTAGGAGGTAGCAACCTGGAGGGAAAACAGTGGCATATGGTCAAACCTGTTATCACCTCTATGTTTCTCTGAATGGCCCTTTGCCTGGTAGCCCTGGTACTTTTCCAGAGTACCTGCAGTCAACTCATAATTGCATTCAGGCACTAAATGGCCTTTGTGATCACTTAGCACTAGCTTTGGTGACTGAACATCAGGCCCCAGATTACCTAAGGGACTGCAATCTGAATGTACTATATTCAGCTACTCTGATTTTTGGGATGCAATGGACTAATACAAGATCAGTTACTAAGCTCTGCAAGAATAAAACTGGGTGCAGATGGTAACCATGAAAGATAAATATAATATGCACATGCCACAAATTACTTAAAATGTCTGATATGCTGCAAACCAAACTTGCACCATCAGTTCAATGCATTTTCATTTTGCAACAGATCTCAGTCTTTGAATAACTAACCAAGAGGTTAAAATAAAAATAGGAAACTTCTAATACCGTAACCACATTTGCTGGTAATCTTCCTGGTGCCTGCCTGGTGCCATGGCTTGGAGGGACAGGAAGTGCATCCTCAGGATCACAACAACAGCTGCAAGGAATTCTGAGCTGGACGTAATTGTCCACCTAGGGACAAATGACTTGGCTCATCATGAGGTTAGAGCAGTGCAGGAGGACATTGCAGAGTTGGGGAGGGGCCTAAGACAAGTAGCAAACACAGTATCCTTCTCAGAGGTGCTGCCTGTCAAAGGCATGGGGGAGGCGAGGGTAATTGGCACCATGCAGTTTAATAAATGGTTGAAAACATGGTGCAGAGCACAGGGGTTTGGCTTCATTGGGGACTGGGGTTCCACCTGGAGGGACACCAGCCTATACTGGCAGGATGGTCTGCATCAGTCCAGGAAGGGAACAAGTCTTTTGAGCAATCGGTTTAAATGCTTCATTGGCAAGCTTTTAAACTAGTCAATGGGGGAGGCACTGACAAGCAGCAGAAAAATCCCAGCCTCTCCCTACAAAACAGGGTACTAAATGAGAAAAAGACCGAGGTAGAACGGTCAGTGGGGGATGCTGCAACAGAAGGTAAGGCCATCAAAAAATGGAGAGCAATGAGTACCAATGCCCATAGTCTAGGTAACAAGCTTCCTGAATTAGTGGCCTTGATGGAGGAGGAACATCTGGATATCGTGGCAGTCACAGAAACATGGTACACACAAAACCATGACTGGGACGTAAACATACCAGGATACACTATCTACAGGAGGGACAGGGAGGGTAAAAGAGGGAGGAGTAGTTCTTTACATAAGGGAAGTAATAAAAGCAACAGAACAAAAGGGTAAACAGGGAGGAGAAGAAGCACTGTGGGTAAATTTGGAGACAGGCAATGGCACCACAATCCGCACAGGGGTTGTATACAGACCCCCTTCTCAGGGGGAGGAAATGGACAAGGAAATGATAGAAAGTATACTTAGAATGGCAGAAAAAGGGGAGATATTGCTGATGGGTGATCTGAATATGCCAGATGTTAACTGGAGTGCAGTGCAGCTGCCACTGAAGAGTGCAGTTATTCTAGATGCCCTACAGGGGCATGCCTTAGACAACTAGTACTGGAGCCCACTCGAGAGGGAGCAATATTAGACTTGATACTCTCAAATGGAGATGGAGGAGGATCACAGATGTAGAAGTGGTAGCCATCTGGGAACTAGCGACCATCGAACAGTATGGTTCACAATAAACACAGCAATAGAGTCAAGCCATACAAGACAAAAGTACTGGACTTTAGGAGGCTGACTTTGCCAAAATGGGTGAGTGCCTAAGGAATGCACTAGCAAATGGGCGGAAGGAGGGTGGAAGAACAATGGGAATAATAAAACTGCCATCACAGAGGTAACGAGCCTTTGTGTGAAGCAAATAAACAAAACAAGACGATGTAAGAAACCACTATGGTTCTCAAAGGAAGTGGCAGTGAAGGTTCAAGAGAAAAGAAAGCAATCAGGAAGTACAAGGAACTCTGAGCAGGAGCAGGACAGAGAACTGTATCAGTTAAAGCAAAAGGAGGCTGGGAAGGCAGTCAGAACAGCAAAGGCCCAAACTGAGGAAAAGATAGCCAACTCAGTTAAGAAGGGAAATAAAACCTTTTATAGGTACATCAGGGAGCAAAGGAAGACCAAGGAGGGATAGTGAGGCTTAATAAAGGGAGGGAGGGTGGGCAGAGTGAGAATGTGAAAGGCAGAGATACTAAACAAATATTTTTGCTCAGTATTTACAAAGGAAGAGGGGAGGTACATAAAACAAACAGTAGTAACACTCTGGATACAGAAGTTGATACCAGCCCATTTACAGAAGAAAGGGTTCTGAAAGAACTCTTAAAACTGAAGGTGGACAAAGCAATGGGGCCTGATGGGATTCATCCCAGAATTCTAAAAGAACTAAGGGTAGAACTAGTGACACCACTGACTACCCTCTTTAACAAATCATGGGAGGATGGGGTGGTACCCGAGGACTGGAGGAGGGCAGATGTGATTCTCCTTCACAAAAGTGGGAGCAAGGCAGAAGCAGGAAACTATAGACCTGTTAGTTTAACCTCCGTGATAGGGAAAATGATGGAATCACTTCTGAAGGAAAGAATTGTCGCGTATCTAGAGGCCAGAAGGGCACAGGACCCTAGGCAGCATGGATTCACAGCAGGAAGGTCATGCCAGACGAATCTGATAGATTTCTTTGACTGGGTGACCAAAGTAGTAGATCAGGGAGGGGCTGTGGACATGGCCTACCTAGACTTTAGCAAGGCATTTGACACAGTCCCACACAAAAGATTAATATATAAGTTAGCCAGCCTGGGAGTAGGTCCCAAGATGACAGCCTGGGTAAAGAATTGGCTGGAGAATAGGACACAGAGTAATAGTAAATGGAGTCCACTCAGAAGAAAGGAGGGTTACTAGCGGGTACTGCAGGGTTCAGTGATAGGACTAGTCCTCTTCAATGTCTTTATAAGCGACATTGCAGAAGGACTGGAAGGAAAAGTATGTCTCTTTGCAGATGACACTAAGATCTGCAACAGAGTTGATGCACAGGGTGGGGTGGAAAGGATGAGAAGGGACTTGGCAAGGTTAGAGGAATGGTCAAATGTATGGCAGCTTAGATTCAATGCTAAGAAGTGTCAAGGTAATGCACCTGGGAAACAAAAACCCAGGGGAAGAGTACACAATGGGGGGTGAGATACTAACAACAACAAAAATGGAAAGGGACCTGGGGGTAGTCATATCAGATGACCTAAAGGTGGGCAAGCAATGTGAGAAGGCAGCAAGGACGGCTGGGGGGATACTGGGATGCATAGGGAGAGGCATCACCAGTAGAAAACAGGAAGTTATTATCCCTCTGTACAGACAGCTGGTGAGACCCCATCTGGAGTACTGTGTGCAGTTCTGGAGACCCAATCTCCGCAAAGACATAGACAGGATGGAAGCTGTCCAGAGGAGGGCAACTAAATGGTGCAGGGTCTGCACCGGAGGACATATGAAGAGAGACTTAAGGAGCTTAATATGTATAGCCTCGAGGAAAGGAGGGAGAGGGGGGACATGATAGAAACTTTCAAGTACCTCAAGGGAATCAACAAAGTCCAAGAGGGTAGTATCTTTCAAAAAGAGGTGTGCAAGAACAAGAGGGCACAATTTGAAGATAGAGGGCGGCTCAGAGGTAATTTAAGGAAGTATTTTTCTCACAGAGGGTTGTGGATGCATGGAATGGCCTTCGGAGGAGGTTGTGGAGTCAAAATCAGTGGTGGAATTCAAGCATGCATGGGATAGTCATAAGGCAATTCTGGGGGGTGGGGGTAGGAAGAAGTAGGCTGCTGGTTAACTAGGATTTGCAGCTTATCCAGTAGGTAGGGAAATGGGCAGACTGGGTGGGCCAAGCGGTCCTTATCTGCCGTCAAATTCTATGTTTCTATGTTACCTATCTTCAATGCTGCCCTATGGTTCACAGTTACAGTATACCACTGAGCCTGTATTTGAAAAGCGGCAGTACTCCATACCAGTAAGTGAGTAACTGCCACTTCAGGAACTGTATGGTAACCTCATCAGACAGCCCACAGCATTTCTGTGGCAATATAATTCAAATCAAAAACACAAGGCAAGGTTCAAATTCAAACTTCTGCCCTTAATGGCACCAGGCCACTGCATTTTTAATTTTTAGCGACACTGGCTGAATGACCATATCCTCCTGATCCAAATAAATATTGTACTTCTTAAGTAGAAAAAAAATCATTTTGATTGATTACTTTTATTAGTTGCATAACATGACAAGAATAATAAACTATTTTCCCCAGTGTTTCTTTCTCTGTTTTCACATTGCTCCTACCTAAAAACAATCCTTTCAGGCATTAAACAACAGCAGGTGCATCCAATTAACAGACTGAATTCCTGAGGAACAACATTCTGAAGCAGAAAACTCCCTGGCACTTCATTATTGGTTTAACTCTTTGAAGACCTGATACTTACTGATTCATGCCATCATCTTTAGTGTATGCAAGGCACTGTATCTCAAAATGCTATAAACATATTTTGGCTTGTCATTAAAACTTTTGATTTGGGGCACATCAAAATGATAACTCCTTGGCAACACAAGTTTTTTAAACACTTTTTTTAACATCTTGGCTGCTAGGCAGTGTGTGAACAGCTGTTACTGTTTATACTTCTGGTGCATAGAAACATAGAACATAGAAACATAGACTTTGATGGCAGATAAGGACTGCTTGGCCCACCTAGTCTGCTCATTTCCTTACCTACAGGATAAGCTGCAGATCCTAGTTAACTAATAGCCTATTTCTTCCTACCCCCCACAAGAATTGCCTTATGTCTGTCCCCTGCATTCTTGAATTTTCCCATAGTTTTAGACCCCACAACCTTTTCAGGAAGGTGGTTCCATGCATCCACCACCCTCTCTGTGAAAAAAAAAGTCCTCACATTGCCCCTGAGCCAATGCCCCTCTATCTTCAACTTGTGTCCTCTTGTTCTTGCTCATTTCTTTTTCTGAAACATGTTACCCTCTTGGACTTTGTCGATTCCACTGAGGTACTTAAAAGTTTCTATCATGTCCCCCCTCTCCCTCCTTTCCTCAAGGGTATACATATTATAAGCTGCTTTAGTCTCTCTTCATATGGCTTCTCTTGCAGACCCTGCACCATTTTAGTTGCCCTCCTCTGGACTGCCTCCATCCTGTCTATGTCCTTGCAGAGATGAGGTCTAATGAACTGGATGCAGTACTCCAGATGGAGTCTCACCAACTGTCTATACAGAGGGATAACAACTTCCTGTTTTCTGCTGGTGATGCCTCTCTCTATACATCCTAGTACCCCCCCAGCCATCCCTACTGCCTTCTCACATTGCTTGTTAACCTTTAGGTCATCTGATATGATTACCCCAGGTCCTTTCATTTGTTGTTGTTACTACCCCCGTGTACTCTTCCCCTGGTTTTTGTTTCCAGGTGCATTACTTTGCACTTCTTTTGCATTGAATCTGAGCTGCTATACATTTGACCATTCCTCCAACCTTGTCAAGTCCCTTCTCATCCTTTCCATGCCCCCTTGTGTATCAACCCTATTGAAGATCTTTGTGTCATCTGCAAAGAGGCATACTTTTCCTTCCAGTCCATCTGCAATGTCACTTATAAAGACATAAAAAGACTGGACCCAGTACTAAACCCTGCAGTACCCAGCTAGTAATCCCTCTTTCTTCAGAGTGGGCTCCATTTACTCTTAACTTCTGTGTCCTGTTGTCCAGCCAGTGTTTTACTCAGGCTACCATCCTGGGACCCACTCCCAGGCTGGCTAATTTGTTTAATAATCTTTTGTGTTGGACTGTGTCAAATGCCTTGCTAAAGTCTAGGTAGGCCATGTCCACAGCCCCTCCATGGTCTACTACTTTGGTCACCCAGTCAAAGAAATTGATTAGATTCATCTGACATGACCTTTCCTCTGTGAGTCCATGCAATGCTCTTTTTGTAGAAGAACCAGCATGAAAAGCTTCATTGCACCAGTGACACCAAACAACATTTTAAACAAGTCACACAGTGGTACATCTCACAGCCTGTGTGCAACAAATGCCCTATCTAGACTAGTAAAATTTTTTGTGAGCCATTCTTGAAACCAGTTTAGTTGAACTGGTGTAGTCAGGCCACTACCTGTAAGAAAAAATGAGCTGAATGAAATGAACTTCTACATCCAGACTGCTGTTTTACTGCATATTAGTTTTATCTATTTAGTTCAAATCTTGCTGCATTATAGGAATTCTTATGATGTCCTGTATGAGTTTGGTGGGTCTGTTAACATAATTCTAGAAAAGCCCATATCCAAGCTTCGGTATAATTAATTTAGTGGAGGGCTACTGGATGGCATAGACATATCATATTAAAGTACCATGTGGGTGACTAGGTGTGCACAGTGTGGTTTGATCATCATGATCCATTGGTGAGGAGGAAGGCACTTTATGATGTAATGCTTTTCCTCTCCAGTGACAGGAAGTAATTTGCTGTGCTCCTCAAGTTACCCCTGTGGGTGGGTCAAGAGCAACTGACACATTGCATGCCAGTGTGCTCTAATCATGGGGCACCAAGAGCCTGGAGTGCATTCAAACAGGGTGGGGGGAGGAGATGCAGGGGCAATCCTGCATCAGTGACCAGACAAACCAAAGCTAGCATCACAGGAACTAGAGTGTTGAATCACAACATGCACAGAGGCTCCTAGGCTGTGAGTGCCCCTCCCCAAAGCCTCCTTCATGGCCTCTGAACCCAGCCTGATCAACGGGGAACTTGTAGTCCCACTTGTCACTTGTGGAGTAATGTGCATGGCCCATCCTTGGGGTGGTAAGCCACAGAACACCGTGACTGGGACTGGGTTGGAGCATTTAGAACTGGAGACACAGTGGAACTGAGTGTCAGCCCTTGTGGGTGAGAAACAAAATATGATAAAAAAGCAATTAGCTGCCTTAGTGTTGCACTAGTTAATCTCTAGACTAGTTCACCCTGAGGTGGTACTGATATTTGGTCTCAAAAACAGTACTAGAACCATGACAGTCTAGATGCATCAGCACTAATCAAATTAGATACTTCAGAACTGGTTTAATTTGACTTTACTCATTTTAAAGTCCTAGTCTGGAAAGGACCAAATAGTATTAGAATTCATGCATTCAGAAGACACCTGAAAGCTGCCAAATTTGTGCATTTAACTTTATGCAGATTTTGAGTAATGCATTCAATGTCTGTGAAAGTTTATGCATTTTAGGATTGTTTTTTGATTTTCAGAAGTGAATACTTTTGTTTTAAAACAAGCATTTTTAAACTTGTGTAGTTTGGACATACTGGGTAATGAGGCTTGTCAATAAAAGGCAGACCAGGTTGTTCCAAGGCCCATCCAGAAATGAAAGAGGGGGGAGTTGAGAGGCAAGTGGGGATTGAGGGGGAGGAGATAGTGACATCACCCAGGGCAGACCTAGAGCAGCATCATATGACAGGTTACCCAGAGACACAGGTGATTGGCTGGGAGAGAGGGCCAACAGGGGTCCTGATTTGGGGTCCTTAGGGGGTACTTAAGGGCAGCTCACCATTAGCTAGCCCTCTTTTGCTGGAAATTATATCCTGTTTTCGGCACATCATTGGCAAATGAATAGGTAAGGTATGAGGGTTTTTTGGTTTGGCTAGGCCGCAGCAGGCCATGAGGACATTTTTTTAGGCAGGTAAAATTGTGAAATGCATTTATGATAAAGCAGTGGCTGCACTTTAAAAAAAAAGGGTGTTTTTTGAGGATTGATTAGCTGGCTAGGCAAGGCTTTTGTTGATTATGAAGAAGTTTAAAGACATTTGAGTAGGTTATAGTGTAAAAGCAATAGGGTCAGGAGATGTAATTTAGAAGCTGGCCTGTCGTTTAAGCAGGAGGCTTTAGTGGCACAGAACAGGGTTACAAGACAAAGATGTATGCTGTCCAGAATCCAGCGCATGGTGCAAGAGATGGATAGACTGTGGCAGAGCATGGTCCTGTTCCTTAGCATGGCTGTGTAGTTAAAAAAAAAAAAGAAAAGAAACATGATGAGAAAAAGCCAGCCGTGTGGAAAGATGCTTTGAGCGGCTCCATGGTAGGTTGGGAGGTGATGTGAACAAGAAGCTAAAGCTTTAGGGAGCTCCTCTGGTGTAGAGGAGCCTTGAGGGGTAGACAAGGTGATTTATGGCTGAGATGGGGCTGGACGGTAGCCTCCAGGTGATTTTCGGCATAAGCAGATGGGGGTCTGTTTTCTGATTTTGGCCGCGTGCGCGACCTGCGAGAATAGGCAGTGAGAGTGAGTGGACTTTAGCTGGGGTGTTCCATGACTTTGTTTGGCCATGCTGGACTCCATTTTATTGAGGAGCAGAGCTGTTGGTTTTGGCAGCAGTGGCGGCCTGTGAGAGCAAGGGTGAGCATTGGTGTTTGAGGGCAACATGGCGCTAGGCCGTGGCCCGGCACTGGGTTTCAGCCACATGGGTGGCCTGTGAGGAAAACAGGGTAGCCTTCTGGTGAAGTGGAGGGCAGCATGGCAACAGGCTGTAGCCTTTTGCATTTCTGTTGTTTGACTGCATGGCTGGCCCACGGGTGCAACAAAGATGGAAGGGCTGGAATATTGAAAGCAAAGTTCGGAGGGTACTTAGGCAGGCCAGCCCTGAGGTTTTTATGGAAGTCAGCTGGGCAGGAACGGCCGTTCGGGAAGCCTGCTGCCAAGTGGGTGCTGGGGGGGGGCAGTGCCTCTTGTGTTAACATAAGGCAAGCTTAGAAGGGGCCAGATGAGCACAGAGCCCCAGCAAGGTGTGTTATTTCTTCTCAAATAAAAAAAACAGCCTAGTAGGCATTGGAGACATGGGGTTGATGGTGTCATAAGCACATCATTTTGTATTGTTTCAAAGGGATGAAGCTGGGGTGTTTAGAAGTCAGCACTCATGTTCAAATAAATTGGAATGGGTACAAATAAAAAAGTTAAAAGAAACAAGACAGAAAAGCCAGATGAACCATGGGATACAGAAACCAAGCTACTGGATCTTCATGGAAAAAACCCGAAGACTGCTAGAATGGGCCAGTGCACAAGCAGGAGGTGTTCTGAGTGGCTTCCTGCTGGTTAGTAATACATGAGCAGGGTTTTGACCTGCTAATCACAGTGTGTAGAGTTCAAATCCTACTAAGGTGTGACAATTGTCTGTATAATGAGACAGGGGTGTTTGTTTTAGAATTGCTGTGCAGGTGAGCTAAAATGTTATTGGCTTATGCAGGAACAGCCCAGCAAAGAAAAATGGGTAATAAAATCCAAACTGGAGTTGTAGTGTAAACCGGAAGGCTGCCAGAAAGCACCTGATGAGCAACCACATGGGGGATAGGATAGCAGGCAGCAGCGAGGGAGTGGGGGTTGGCAAAAAAAAAGAGAGCTGCCCATAGTGTGGGTCAAGGGCAGTGTGAACCAGGGCATTTGGAAACAAAGGCAAAGGAAACCCCACCTATTCACACTGGGCAACCCTGCAGGCCACCATCTTGGGCAGTGATCATCTGGGAAAGATTCCCAGCTCAATTCAATTGTGGATGCCATAAGCCAGGTGGGAAAGAGGGTGCTAGGATCTGAAAAAAGGGCTGGGACCAAGGCAAGGTCCAAAATAAAAACAAAGATGGAAAGGCGCACTGGTCGGTCAGTGGTCTCTTACTCGAGAGGTGCCACAGTGGTGGGAGGCCAGGGGCCTGAAATACAAAAGGCCCCCCTCCCACCCTGCTTGTCATTCTCTAACATATGTCTCTTCCACCCATGATATTCTCACAAGACATGGAACCTAAAAGAGTTTAGATGTCAAGCAAGAAAATTATGGAAGAGGTGGCAAAGTTGATGCGCCAGATGTCGGAGCTAATGGTGGCGGCAAAGCGGAGAGAAGAGGAGGAAAAGGCACTGTGGAAGGAATGGGAGGAGTACCCAGGAAGGGGAAGCCCAAGAAGAGACCTAGGAGAGCAGGAGGCAATCCAGCGCCCATCCCGGACCCGCAGCCTGGGCCGGAGCCAGACAAAGAGGGCTCAGATGGGGGTAAGGATGGAGTGGATATCTCCAAAGAGGGTGACCTCAAGGAAAATCTGGAGGGATTCTTGGGGGATATGGGGGAGGTGGGAATTAAAGAAATGGAGAAGGTACTGCAAGACATATGAGGGGAAAAAGGACTGCGGGGGGGTAGGAGTGGAAGTGGGGAAGCCAGGGGCCAAAGGTATGAGGGCCCTTGGGGTTCACATGGGGGGACCAAATGCCAGCCTCACTCAAGGAGGGCTATGGAAAGGGGAACATGTAGATGTATTCAGCCTGATGGATGAGGACACCGCCATGAAAAACGAGCAGAATGAGTTGGTAGAAAAGTCTGAGATGGCGGTAGCACTCGCCGTGGTCAGTCACAAGGCAGAGGAGGCGAAGTGGAAAGGAATGAATTTTGACAATTGGCAGGCGGGATTCACGATATATATTATCATAGTGTTAGAGAAAAGACTGGAGCTGGCCATTCCATTGTTAACATATATGGCAACCATCAGGAACACATATAAAGCCAAGCTGGGATACAGATGGCTTAGATACGATAAAGCTTTCCAGAGATGGATGGCGGCAAGGGAGGGAATTGAAGTGGGACAACACCTACTCGGAGCTGTGGGTATAGACAATGTCCTTGTCTGGACAGGTGGTGGCAAATGGGGGGGCAGCATGGGAGGAAATGCTCATCAGCTGCAGGAGCCAAGACATGCTGGGGATTTAACAAAGTGTCCTGCACCTGGGCAAATTTCAAATTCAAGCATGTTTGCTTGAGGTGCAGTGGGGCACACCCATTGGCAAGCTGCAGACAAAGGGGGTGGCAAGGTAGAGGGCACCAGCAAAAACACCCCTTATGGGGGGGTGGGGGGAAGGCCCTGGCAGAGGAAGGGGGTACAGAAGGGAGGGGATACAGTTCTAGCTATGATGGTAACTAGTCAGAAAATAGGGGGGGGTGATGGGTGTACCCACTGGTGCACACCCATCATACAGGAGGTGGTGGAGGTGTGGATGCAAGGCTACCTGGACAGAAAGGGGGCAGCAATCCTGTGGATGGGTTTCAAGGAGGTTTTCCTGCTGGGCTTCCAAGGGGAGTGAACAGGGATGAGGGCCAGGAACCTTGGGTCTGTAAAGGGGAAGGAAGCAGTAGTCAGGGAGAAGATATGGAAGGAAGTGGGGGCAGGGCAAGTTGAGAGGCCACTGGAGGTGCCTCCCTGCCCTGGCTTCTGGGTATCTCCATTGGGGGTGGTACCCAAGAAGCATAAAGGGGAATTTCATTTGTTTCACCACTAGTCCACCCAGAAGGGCAGTCAGTGAATGACAACATACCAGATCACCTCAGAGCAGTGTCTTATGTCTCTTTAGAGCAAGCAGCAGCTGTGATCAGGCAGTAGGGGGGCCTGGCTGGCCAAAATGGACATCAAGTCATCATTCTGGCTACTGCCATTCAGCCCGGCCAACTGGGACCTACTGGGTTTCCAGTTTGAAGGGTGTTTGTATGTGGACAAGACCATGCTCATGAGCTGCTCAGTGGCTTGTTCGACCTTCAAGGTGTTTAGCTGCTGGGTACAGTGGGTATTTGGGGAGAGGTATGGCCACAAGAGGGTAATGCACTATTTAGATGATTTCCTTCTTATTGGGGAGAGTTGCATGGAGGTGCAGACAATGTTGATGGATGTGTTGACGGATTGCAATTCTACTGGCACAAAGGAAGACAGAGGGACCAGCACATAAACTGGAGTTCCTGGGGATTGAGGTGGACATGGAACAATGGTCTTTCAGGTTACCAGGAGACAAGGTGTCCAGACTAAGGGGATTACTGGCACAGATAATGGGGAGGAGGAGGGTGCCTCTGGTACAAGTGCAGCAACTGCTGGGGCACCTTAATTTTGCATGTAAGGCAATCAGTCCAGGTAGGGTATTCACTAAGAGGCTAGGGAGGGTGATAGGAAAGGTGAAAAAAACACATCACTGGGTGAACATTTCAAAGGGGGTACAGGAGGATCTCAAAATGTGGGAAGAATTCTTACAGCAGTATAATGGGGTAACATTTTTGCAGGAGGAAAGGGAATGCAACACAGACCTGCAGTTTTACACCAATGCCTCCAGGGTGCTCAGGATGGGGGCATAAGTGGATGGCAGAGGCCTGGCCAAGACAGTGGGAAGACATGGGCCTCTTGAAGGACATCACCTTTCTGGAAATATTTCCAATATGGGTTGCATTTGAGGTGTGGGGTGAACAGATGAGGGAAAGTGCATCATGTTTTAATGCTATAACAAAGGGGTGGTGGTCATCAACAGGCAGGGCAGGAACATGGAGACGGTGGGCTGGATACTGAGGCAGTTGGTACTGCTGGGGCAATGGCTGAACTTATCATTCAAAGCATAGCATATTGCAAGGATCAGGAATGAACTGGCTGACAGTCTCTCGTGTTTACTGCTCGACAGGTTCTGGAGGCTGGCACCACAAGCAGCAACACACAGGACCAGGGTCCCGGACCAGATGTGGGAGATTGGAGGGCAACTGCCTGGGAGCTGTATTGGGAGTCCTGGCTTATGACAGTGGGTGGGCCAGTTTTCAGGAGTTTAGGACAAGACAGGGCTGGGATAGGGATGAGCCAGTCCAGGATGAGCAGATCAAGAGATTCATAGTAGAGAAGTGGGAAGAAGGGATGGTGCACACTACTATAGTGGTACAGCTCACCAGGGTGAATTGAGTTTGTCAGGAGAGGGGATGGCCAGATGTCATGGCTGACAGGATGGTCAAGAGAATGCTGGCCAGCTGATGAAGGGGCTAGAGGAGCAGGTGCACTATTGGGGGTCAGCTACTGGACAGGGTGCTGAGGGCGACATGACAAGTTTGCACTTCCGCATGAGAAGCATGTATTTTCTGGGTAGTGTTCATGGTAATGGTAGCAGGTGCTTTCTGGGTGAGTGAACTGGTAGCCCCACACAAAGGGGCACCTGACCTCACCCTACAGCATAAGGGCATGAGGCTGGAAGGAGACAGGATGGTCATTAGGCTGGCCAGGTCAAAAATAGACCAAGGGGGGACAGGGGATCACAGTGACGCTGTGCAGGAAACCAGGAGCTCCGAGCTGCACAATAACTGAGTGGGAGGAGTATGACAGTCGCAGGGGGAGGGCTTGGAGGGGCAATATTCAGACACAGGGATGGGGCACTGGTCACAGCTTTCCAGGTTGGGGCAGTGCTTAGGAAGGCACTGGCTTTCATAGGGGAAGAGTCAGGCAAGTTCACTCCCCATTCATTTAGGATAGGTGCAGCCAAGGAAGGGGTGTCAGTGGAGGAACTGAAAAACATAGGCTGATGGAAGCCAAACTGCTATAAGAGATATGTCAGGTGTTAAAAACAGAGACTCACACTGTTTTTGTCTCCATGGCAGGTACCAGACAGAAAGTGTGGATTGTGGGGCACTCATTTGTGTACTGGGCAGAGATGTTTGTGGCTACCATAGGCAGAGGGACACAGCTACACCCAGATGCTGACTGCACAACGGTCCAATGGAGGGGCATTAGGGGCATGAGATGGACCCAGCAGTTGCCCCTCTCAGAAGAGCTGAGGGGGCTATGGGGCAGACCAGACTGCATTGTCATCCATTTAGGGGGTAACAATTTGGGAGGGTTGCCTTGGGGGGAACTAGGGCAGACAATAGTGAGGGACTCTGAAAGGATAAAGGGTTGGTGACCAGGTGTGACCATCAGTGGGTCCAAGATCATGTCCAGGAGGGTATGGAGGGGGGCCAGGGACATCAAGCTGATAAAGAAGGTAAGGAAGCATCTGAACAGGAGGGTGGTGAGAGCAGTCATCGAGATGTGGGGTGCACATCCAGCACAGGGACATAACATTCAACCAGGCAGCAGTCTACAGGTCGGATGGGGTGCACTTATCGGAATCTGGGATGTGCCTCTTCCTGAGGCCTATTGAGGAGCTAGTGGGAAAGATAGTGCAGAAGGATTTTAGGTTTTAATCCAGCAAGGGGGGAGCCACACCACTGAATCTCAGGCATGAGGTGGGGCAATGGAAGAAATAGGAAGGGGAGGAGGGGGCTAAAATTGGGGGGAGGGGGTAGGACCATGGGCTGGGGACAAAGAGCCCAGGTGTGGTGTAAAGGAAGGGAGGGGGGAATAGGTCTGGATGCCGGATGCATAGTGTCTGTGTCTGGAGAGGGAGGCCCGGTTTAAACAGGGAACCGGCCTGGTTCTGGTGATGAAGGAGGGGGCCGGATTCAGTGCATCCAGACCTGGAAGACCAGAAAGTAAAGAACCAACCAGGAAGAAGACGGGGCCAGAAGGAGAAGACTGTTTGAAGATAAAATTGTGTTTTTGTAAAGAACATGACTGTGGGGATGTAAATAGATATGTTATGTCTGTTTGCCATGACCATCCAAAGATTACATAAAGTGGAGATGTATGGCTTATTTCTGGAGGAGATCAAGGGACAATGAGGCTAGCCAATAAAAGGTAGGCCAGGTTGTTCCAAGGCCCCTACAGAAATTAAAGAGGACAGGGGACAGGGAAGGGGGGAGGAAGGGGGAGGAGATAGTGACATCACCCAAGGGCCAGACCTAGAGCAGCTTCATATGGCAGGTCACCCAGGGATGCAGGTGATTGGCTGGGGTGGGGCCAACAGGGGTCCTGATTTGGGGTCCTTAAGGGCAGCTCACCCTCAGCTGACCCTCTTGCTGGAAATTACCCACCCACCCATCCTGTAAAAAAGGGTTTTGGGTGGCAGTTTTGGCACAAGGAAAAGGTAGCGGGCAAGGCGATGAATGGTGCCCGATGGGCCCTGGTCATGGGGGCAACCAAGGTGGTGCTGTGAAGAGGCAGCAAGGGGCTAGAGGGCTGGGTGGAGCCACGCCAGTGGTGGGCAAGTTTGAGGGCCCACCGATAATGTCTAATCAGGGAGTGTTAAAAGAGTGGAGATGGGGAAGAGGTCATGGGCTGGGGGCAAGAAGCCCAGGCATGGTGTAAAGGAGGGAAGGGGGAATAGGTCTAAGTGCCAGATGCATGGTGTATAATAATAATATTAGTATACCACCCTAACAGCGACATTTCTATGGCTACATGTGTCGATCTTGACAACAGCGCCATACCACTGTAGAAAGGCCACTGGAAGGGGGCAGCCACTTCCCTTGACCTGCACCCCTTCCCCGAACTAACTCCAACCTGGAATTAGAATCCTTTAGTTTGGGGATGCAACCACTTCCTCCGACCTGCACCCCCTTCCCTGAACTAGCTCCGACCTGGAGTTAGAATCCTTTAGTTCAGGGTGCAGAGGGTGAAACCCCCCACATTGGGAGTTCAGGGGGAAAAGCCGCAATGTAAAAATAGAGCCAAACTGTGTGGCTCCATGCAGAGCTACAACACGGTCGACATGAACCCATCCTCTAATGCTGGTCATAATCCTTTTTTTCGCACCGGTATGGTAGAACTCAGGCTAAATCAGTGAACAGCTTAAAGAAGGGATGGGACAGGCATATCGGATTAGTTAGCAAAGGGCAGTATAAGCAAAGGGTATTAATGGGCATTAGGGCCACTGCAGAGTAGGTAGGCAGTATGGGCAGACTGGATGGGCTGGCAGGCCTTTTTCTGATATCACAGTCATTGTTTGTGTATGAACCCTAAATGAATGCATGTGTGATAACATCCAGCCACTGTCACACATGCATCTGCACATGGTGCATTGTCATTCTCCATTCCTCCATTCCCTGCACTGCAGGTGGTCTAAGGCTTACCTAACCTCAGCCAAAGCTAGGGGTTGGACTTTTTTGCCAGGCACAACATCCCTTCCTCCCTCCCCAGAGAAGGAGAGCTGTTCTTCAGGGAGTCAATTCTCCACCCTCTAGCCTACCCTCTGGTGATCTCGGCTCATTCCAAAACTTGAATGATTGGCATTGAAGGCAGTTGGCTCGATTTTCAAATGTGAAACTATGATGCAAGGTGCCTGTACCAACTGGGTATGATGGAAGTGTCACCCCTTGCGTTATAGTTTGTGGTGATCCCAATGTTCAACTGTTGACTGTGGTGAAATCGGTATCCTGTACACCCAACCCACCCTGTGCCACCCTTGAGGCAAAAAGGCTCCTGGTCTAAGTCGCAAACGGTCTTGCACCATGGTGGGGCTGCACCATCCCCTTTCTCAGGAATTTGCAAACTCTGCCATGGATTCAGCAAGGAGCTCGAGATAGACTGACCAGAAGTTGGTCTAAGTGCTTTATGCCACTGCTTGGCAGGGCAGAAAGTGAGTGATGGGGCCAGGAATGTGGGAATGGGGCTACAGAGGCACTGAGGATGCCATAGGGCATGGGGGTATGGCAGCAAGTATATGGAGCAGAGAAAGCACCTAGCAGAGGTGCCATAGGGCTTATAACACTGCTAGGTGGACTGGATAGGGGGTGCTGGCATCACAAGCCTATTATGATAGCCCTGGCACCTGCCCCACAGAACCCACAGTCCTGCGAGGCAGGTGCAAGGGCTCCTTCCCAATGAGGCCATGTCAGAATATGCTTGTGATGACAACCCACCCCTAACCTGGTCCCCTCAGCTGTGTTATAAGCCCTATTAGCACCTCTGCCAGGTGCCTCCTCTACTTCAAGTACTTTCAGCCATATCCCCCTTGTGCCATATGGCACCCTCAATGCCTCTGCAGCCCCAGTTCCGCACCTTCCATCTAGGGTTCTCCCCACACCTCCGTTGGTCATGTAGGCTTGTGTGGGGTGGAGGGTGTTAACGGATTCTTCCATCAAACACCACAGGTGCACCCAATATTTGGTGCAGTCCTGAGGCAGTGGCAACTCCCAGGTCTTCAGCACAGGAGCCTTAATGTTACAAAATTGAATACAGGGTCCCTGATGAACCTAGAATTCACTGCAGCCCTATATCACCACAAACTGTGGTGAACTGAGGGCTCTTTGAAAATCAAGCCCTGTAGCTCTACTGTTGTGCTGGTGAACTGGCTCTTGATTGACTGATGATCAGAGGAAAAAAGATACATCAGTATCAGTTCCTCACATAACAAAACCACCAGAGTCTATAGCTTTATTTTAAGACTTCCACTTGCTGTACTTATTTAAAAAAATAGGCTAGTTCAGATGGTCAAAGAACTATACATGGCCTGCTGCAATCTTAATTTGAAATCATTCTACATCAGAGATAAACAAGCATTTGTCAATGCTGAACGTTCGCTTGCAGGTATTTGCAGTGGTGTTTGGCACGTATGGTGCTTTACCCTAATGCCCTGTGTGATTGCTGGTATTTGCACAATAAAATTTCAGCATGACCTTTTTGTTACCCCCATTGTGCGCTACATAGGCGGAAACACGTTTTGGGCAGGATGTGAAAAATGACAGCTGTACTGCTCATAAGGAAGTGTGGTAAAATGGCAATGTTGAAAATCTGGAGTGGAAATATTGAAAATTCGCAAACCCTGACGTGCGTGGAACTGTGCAACTACGTCAGAAACAGTTATTTTAGGAATTTGTTCACCAAATTTTCAACATAGCCATTTTAAGATCTCTGCTTATGAACAGTGACACTGTGATTTTCTTAATGTGTCCCATACACTGAGTTCGCACAGCGACTGTGCCATTGTGCGCTACATGGGAGGAAACACGTTTTGGGCAAGATGTGAAAAATGACAGCTGCACTGCTCATAAGGAGGTGTGGTAAAATGGCAATGTTGAAAATGTGGAGTGAAAATATTGAAAATTCGCAAACTTACAAGCCTGCATAGGAACTGCGCAATGAACACTCGTAAAACAGTCATTTTTGGAATTTTGTCACCAAATTTTCAACACAGCCATTTTAAGACCTCTACTCATGAACAGTGTCAATGAACAGTGTCACTGTGATTTCCTTAATGTGTCCCATACATTGAGTTCGCACACCGACTGCGCCATTGTGCGCTACATGAGCGGAAACACATTTTGGGCAGGATGTGAAAAATGACAGCTGTACTGCTCATAAGGAGGTGTGGTAAAATGGTAATGTTGAGAATCTGGAGTGAAAATATTGAAAATTCGTCAACTTACGAGCCTGCGTAGGAACTGCGCAACGCACGCCTTCGTAAAACAGTCATTTTTGGAATTTTTGCACCAAATTTTCAACATGGGTTTTAGGACCCCTTCTCAAGAATGATGTCACTGTCATGGTGTTATTCAGGCCTGAAGGGTGATTTTGCGCAGTGACTGCGAAATCACCCTTCGGGCCCGAAAACGCCATGACAGTGACATCATTCATGAGAAGGGGTCCCAAAACCCCATGTTGAAAATTTGGTGCAAAATGCCAAAAATGCCTGAGATATGCAATAAAGTTGAAACCCTATCTAGCCCATTATACAGCTTACGGCATTTCCTCAGTTGTGGTCGGCTTTGAAGAGTGCAGACGTGTTCCCAGTCCATCAAGACGCCGCACTGGCTCTGGAGGCATGGGGTAAGGGGTGTGTGGGGAGGCAGGCGCGCAGTGGTGGTGCGGGTTGTGGGAGGGGGGAGAAGACTGCGTGGGACCATTTTACTTACAGGTTTTTGTTTTTTATTGACAATGTGGGACATTTGCCACGCTGGGATGAGCTCCCAGCATGGCACAGGATGGCTGGGGGGCTGAGGAGCCAACAGGGATTGGGCACCCCGTCGGCAAACAATGACGCTTGCCACGCTGGGTGGGCCTCAGCGCAGCAGAAGGATGGCTGGGGAGGGGCCGGAGCCGACGGGATTGGGCACCCTTACCGGCAACAACGGAGGTTTGCCACGCTGGGGTGGGCTCCCAGCATGGCAGCAAGGATTTGGGGGGGCGGCATGATGCGGGGCGGCGTGACGCTGCTCTGCATGACAGTGGTGGTTTTCTTTGAAGTGAAGACCACCGCTGTCATACACAGCTCCCACACCCATTGGTGCAGGACTGCCATGCTTGCTCAACTAAGCAGTGGATTTAACGGGAGAGGCACACCTCCAAAGTGTGTTACTCTCCCAAAACGTTCCTTGCGCATGCGTGCAATCGAACTTAAAAAGTATAGAGCCAACCATCACCTCCAACTTGTCAGAGAAAGCACCTTTGACAATGTAAATGGAAAGAGAAACATTAAAAAAATACAACTTCCTTTATGCCTCTGCTGAATTCTTCAGTCAGCACTTTTCAAAATTTCTGTGAAAAGGACTTGAAATTTTCTTTGAAAATCTGCCAACCCTGTAATACCAGAACCTGACAAGAGCTGAGAAGGATGCCCTGGTGACATTGCAAAGGAAAAAATGTAACCATAAAACCAGCAGATAAATGATGCATTGTTGCCCTGCAAGATATATAGAGAATACTGGATGGGCAACTATGCAGAACCAGTGTGTTCTGCCACAGAGGGGTTCAGATTCCCTCTGACCTCGAGAGCGAAGCTTGAGAGGTCCATGGGAATCAAACTCCAAGGAGCAAAACACGCTGGTTGTGCCTAGAGTTGCTCATCCTGTATTTTTTATAGTGTATATTATTGTGTGAAATATGTGTTTTGTGAGTTCTTTTGCTTTCAAAATAAAACTGACTCATGCAGTCTCTAGAGGTTCTAGAATGCTGTTCTACCACAATAGGGTAGAACAGCATTCCATGACCTTGGAACTGTGGTAGAACAGCATTTTGAAAGGGATGGAATTTTGTACAGAACAACACTCCACTATACACTGTAGTGGCTTACACTGCAGAAGTATGTTGTGATTTTTGTAAGAAACTAAGCTGTGGCCCTACCTTGGATTTCAAATGGGTTATTGATGAGGCCATTAAAATGACCTTTAACAACTTATTCATTGAACTGAAAGCCAAAGACTTCCTGATTGCCATTCACCTAGTTATATCAACCATAAGAAAAAATACACCTTACCAAAGGTGCACAAGACATTGGTCAAGCCACCAGGTAGGCCTACAGTGAATGGGATTGGTTCAGTTACCAAACCTCTTTTCAAATATACGGATTGGTACATCAAATCCATAATGAGTTTAAGATTTTATTACTATCATTTTTTTTTATTGACCAGGTAAACACACTAGACCATTAAATGCCTACCTTCAGGTAAAACCTGGGAGAAATACAAAGCACAATAGTGGAGGTGCCATTTCACAGAAAAAAATATAGGAAAAGATTACAATATTGCAGGATGGTATAGAGGCATAACATAAAATAGACTACAATGTCATATGCAACAATTCAATACACAATGGTGACCACAGAGATCAGGCATTTATAAAATACCAGTTTGAGTTCAGAGTCAGTACACTAAACTCTTAGAGGTATGTGCATGGAAGAGTGCAAGGGAACCCAGCACAAAAAAGGGAAGGAATAGAATGTCAAAGTAAGTGCACATGTAGACAGTCAGCTTTCAGGAAGTCCCATAGGGAACTATTGAAGAGTGTATGGGAGGAGGCACTTCAGACAAGGGACAGAAGGGTGTTCCAGAACCTGGGTGTACAAACCGCAAAGATCTTGTCCCCGGAGACAGTGCATATCTTGAAAACTACCAGCAGGAGCTGATCATTAGACCTAAGGAAGATGCTTGAATTAGTAATTTTTAACTGTCCCACAAGGATAAGAGGAGAAGTCATTCTGATAACCTTGTCAATAAAGCAGCCCAGGGCAAATGAACTACTACCTGAGGAGAGCCAATTCAGTTTACTGTAATACTCACAGAGGTGCATAAGACATGCTACAGATACAGCAAACCTGCAGATGACATTGTAGGCCACATACCATTGACATAATGTGAACTTTGTGACATTGACATAGGTGATGAGCCCATATTTAAAGCTAAAGAGAAGACAAATGTCTTATGTTGAAGTCACTAGTGATATTCTCACAGTTTTATTTATTTATTTATGTTTTGGATATTTCTCTTTATTCCCCTCCTACTGTCCCATTGGAGCCACTCCATCAGGAGTCACCTATGAAGTCTGACCCTGCTGGTGCCTTACCTGACAGTCTCTGGTTCCTCCATCTGGCCTCAGAAACCCCCCAAGTGGGGACGGGTTGGGGGCGGACTCCCCCAAATCTTGCATATCTCATCAGGGTCTGGGGCTGTAGACAGGCACCAGCACATTGGGACTCGACTCGGTCCTCCATCTTCCCAGCTCTGATGGGAGTTTTTCCCTGTTCTGTGGGAAGTTGCAGGTCCTTACCTCATGGCGCATATGCTGACATCGGCAACGTCCCTCGCTCCCTCTCCTTCCTTGAAGGAGCAGCACCTGTGACTGACTGGTTACTGGCCTATGCCTGTGACCAGTCATGCCCCAGTGACTCCAGCTTGCCGTCGCTCCCCTAGCCTCCACCAGGGGTCGCCACTCACCAGGTTGAAATACCCTCTCTCTCCTGGAGAAGGCAAGCCATTGTCGGAGGCTCCAGCCTGTCTCCCACCGGCCAGCCCCCAGCAGCCCAAGCTTGCTCCCAAATGTGGGTCACCAGCCTGGTGCAAGATGTGGTGTCCAGCGCCTCAACCCTTATCACCACTGGGTCAGACGTTCTCACAATTTTAAATGATATGGAGCTGGAAGAGGGCACATTTTTAGTAATGGCTTACAACAAGTCCCTCCATAGTACCACCACCCTAAAGAGACTTTGTATGCATTGACTTACTTTTGAAATACTAGATCTGAAGGAGCCCCTTCCCCCAACTCCATTCATTCTACAGTTAGCAGAGTTTAGTTTGAATTTTTTTTTTCCATATTGCTTCATCTCCCCAAGGGGTCCAATTTGGGCAGACTATCAGTCTTGTCTTTGCCCCACTGAATATTGTTCACCTCTTCTGGTCAGCCAGATAAGTCCCCCACATATTGCCCTCTGTGGAAGGGCAAGGAGAGGGAGGGCCATCCTCTCTCAGTACACAAATCCTGATCTCCTGTGGCCAGACTGTGGTGTAGGTCAAAGGAAAGTGGGATGGCTTTCTTAAGTCCGTGCAGCCATATTTTTCATTTTCTCTGGCTTCACGCACCATTGCCATGAACAGGCAGTGGCGTGTATTGTGTAGAGACACACAAGCATGATGCCAAACTGGGCGCTCCTCCCAACATACTGACCCAGCTTGCAATACCACCAGGCCTCAACCTGGTAGCTGTCAATTGTGGGACTGGCAAGACTACTCCCCTAAGAAAGGAGAGAAGTCTGTCAGATGCTCTAGTCTCTCCCCTGTCTGACCTCTAGCAACCTGAATCCATTCCCAAACTCAGGTCACCAGTGTGGCTGTAGATGAGGCACAAGCACCACAGCTCTCCACACCACCGGTCCTTCATTTTGAAATTTAACTGTTTCACTTTTCTTGCTGAGTTCTTCTTATAAATTAGAGACACATCTAAGCGGGGACATTTACCCCTGCTTGAGCTAAACTGCATGTAAGACTGTGGGAAATGAAGTATGGGCAAGGTCCATTGAAAAATCTGTTTTTCAGTAAATTGGTACAGTGCCACAGTGATATTGATGATGTGATGGCTGTGTGGCATTGGTACCTGGCAGAGCTCAAGGATTTTGTGGATTACATGCACTCCACAAATGTAAAATTGAGGTTTTTGGTGTCTGTTAATTGCAGTCAGATTACCGTTCTGATTTAAGAATTAACAGAGGGCAAAATGGGAATGTGGATATTGATATCGTTTGCAAGGATACAAGTGGAATACTTTGTTGTTGGTTTGCAGTTCTCAACAATAAGCACAAGAGGTCGACTCAATCACTATCACATATTTATTGATGGTCAAAGTGTTCCGAATGTTTTGCTCATAATCTTACTCATGTGAAATGGTCCATAAATCTTTTATATTCTCTAAAATCAATTATCTTTCATAATCATATAGTCATAGGGAAGGGTTTGAGCTGAACTTCCTGTTATGGCTGACAGTTATTTCTCTGCTTGTTGGCATAGGTGATCATACTGTATCCTATCAGTCATGCCAGAGACCAGAGAAGCAATTGTCAGAAGTAACCGGTAGGCTATGTAGAACCTTTCCTATGAATATATGACTACCAAAAAATTATTGATTTTAGAGAACATAACAAAAGGATTATGGAATATTGCATCACATGATTAAATACTAGTGAAACATTGAAAACCTAGTGGTCATCAAAAAATATCCTGCAATGACTGAGTAGACCTCCAGTGCTTATTATGTACAGTGTGGTCATTTGGAAGCCACTCTCACTACATGAGAATTGAGCACCCTTGAGGGATGTGGGTCAGCTTGACTTTTGTGCATGAAACTGGCTTGCAACTCTCACCACTGCCACACAGTCACCAACATCACTAAAGGTCAATTTTTTAGGTGGCATCACAACTGTAGTATGGAAGGAGCATTGGGAGGGTTGATGATTTAGGATCTAGCATCAGAAAGAGTGGGTATAATTCTGAAAGTATTGAGTAGGCAGAAGTCCATGACAGCACACAAAGTAGAGAGGATCTTCTACATAGTAGCAAGGATCCCACATTTTAGCAAAACAGATCTAATTTTATAAGTACTGTCTCTGCATATACCAGCCATATTGAAAAGATCACTAGAAAACACTGGCATGTTCTTAGTAGTGACAAAGCCTGGAGGAAACCGATAGGTTACTTCCGTGAACGTTCTATATTGTTATTATTTTTTTTTATTATTTATTGAAGTCTTGGATTACACCAGTGAGCAGATGTTCATTTATAGGTTCCATGTCAGTTACAAAGACAATACAATACAAATGACAGGGTTACATATGGTACAGGTAAGTTACAGGGTACAACAGCATTAAACAGCTTAGGCAGTATAGCAGCTAGGCGGTTGCCGGCCTACTAGGTTAACACCCTACCTGGAAGCTCTCAGAGGTGAGAAGAAGGAGGTATTGTGAACATGGATGTAAGGAATAAGATAGTTGGGAGCATCTGAGGGGGTAGAGAAGTGGGAGCGATGACATGATTAGGGGGGTGGGTGTAACCAAAGGTGCTGAGATTGGGGTCCTCAACCCAATGAGTTGTCAGGAGGTAAGTGCAGGTAGATGGTTGATGCTCCGGGAGGGTGTTAATGATAGCAATCACATTTATTGGATTTTATTTGGTGCTGCCAGAGTCTGCATTTGAACAGTCCAATAGATGTGGCATTAATAACATCAGGAGGTAAGGTATTGTTCCATAGTGGGGCACAATGCTAAAAGGCACATTGTGCAAGGGCTGTGCGGCATCTGGGAACTTTGTAGGTCTGAGTGGAGGAGTTCCTTTTGGATTGGGTGCTTGATTGTAGAGTTAGAAAGTTCTGGACCCCTGTGGGTAGTTGGTTAAGGGAGCATTTCTTGGTAATGAGGCAGGCTTGATAGTTTATTCTGTCCTTCAGTTGTAACCAACCTGCCCAGGTGTAGAGCTTACAGGTATGCATTAGTTTTTCCACACCTGTGAGCAGTCAGCCCACCTTGTTTAGTGCAGTGGTGATGTGGTGTAGGGCTGTGTCTGTCACTGACCCATAGACTGCCAGGCCATACTCAACAAGGGAGACTATCAAACTGTTGATGGCCAGGTTCAAAGACTCATGTGTTAGGCAGTGTCTATGCCTGTATAGGATCCCTATTCTTGTATTAATCACCCATGTTGTGTTATCGATGTGTTAGGCATACAAAAGTGTGGAGTCGAGTGTGATGCCCAGGTGCCTGAACTGCTGGATGTGTTCCAGTGGGTCCCCTTGGCATTCCTGATTGCAAGGGAGGAGGCCTTACAGTACGCTTGCTCTGTGTGCTGGTGAACATCATAGTCTTATTTATTTTTTTTTGCAGTTCATGACTAGTCTGTGATCCATAAAGCATTTTTCAGCAGCTAAGAACCCCTTTTTGGAGATCCACCACCAGTTGTTTGAGATTAGGGTTGCTGTTGAGTATGACTGCATCATCTGCATATAGGAGCATTCTGCCCAGGCATGTGAATCGCAGTTTGTTTAGAAATAAAGTACAGTAGAGGTCCCAGAATTGATCCTTGTGGGATCCCTGAGTGGACTGGTCTGTTATCAGAGTTGATCCTTCCTATTTTGACCTTTTGTGAGCAATTGTGAAGGTAGTTGCTGAATTAGCATACTGATTCTGAGGAGAGTCCTGTAGCTGACAGTTGGTCCAGCAGGAGCTTGTGATGCACCCTATCAAATGCTTTTGAAAGGTCAATGAAAGTTGCCCCAACCAGGAGACCTTGACCAATTGAATGGTGAATGTGTCCTTTGAATTCAAGCAAGGTTGTGATAGTACTGTGACCTGATTGGAAGCCGTGTTGCTCAGGACAGAGAAGCTGGTATTGGTTCAGGTGCTTGGCTAACTGGTCCACCACTATCCACTCAAGTACTTTGGAGGGAGGGAGGAGTATGGAGATAGGTCTGTAGTTGTTATGTAGGGTCCTGTCACCTCCTTTGAGCACTGGAGTTACTGTGGCTGGTTTCCTTCTCTGGGGGAACTGTGAGAGGCAGAGGGAGAGGTTGATTAGTTTGGTGAGTGGGCTTAGGACTTCAGACAGGGCCAGCTTGATGAATTTTAGGTCCAGACTGTCCCCACTATGTCTAAATTTCCCCAGCACCTTCTCCAGGTACTTTTTAGCATCAGCTTGAGAGGCTTTTTTTGAAGTAGAAGAGCGGATGGTTAAGTGATGGTTGTTTGACTGTATTAGGATCAGTCAAAGGTGGGAGGGTTGAAGTAGTCTGCTGATAGCACACTGCTTAGGTCTGTGAATGCAATGTTAAGTGCGTTAGCAATGTGCATGTGGTCCAAGGACAGTACGCTGTTGATCAAGAGCATGGCTGGTGCAGATTTGGGGTCCTTGCCAGTTATGTCATTGAGGTTATCCCAAAATGACTTGCTGTCTTTCCAGGTGCTGGAGAGGGCTTCTTTGCAGTATTTGCTTTTGGTGAGTTGGACGACTTTAGTGCACTCATTCCAAGCTTTTTTATACCTCTGTATGTTAGCATTGGTACCAGGTGCTCTCTCTATCTGCCATAAGTGATCTCTGGCTTGTAATTGCTCTAGGAGGTCAGGGGTGATCCTGGGGTTACTGTGCCCTCCTATGTTTCTGGTTTGTACAGGGGCATACTTGTCACAGATGGTGTTGAAGGTTTTTATGGTGGTCCAGGGCTGTGTCCACATTATTGGCATTATAGAGTGCTGTCCAATCTGCATTGTTGAAGACACAAATCTTAAAAGATAACTTGTATGAGGAACCTTTGTAAATGAACATTTCTGCTGTTAGGTGTATTTAGAAACTTTGAAAAAAATAAATAAACATAGTAGGCAACAACAGATGGAAACCCCCACCTGGCTAGATGCAGTCAGTAAGTGATGTCATCACTGCCATAGGTGCATCTTTTGTAAGGTTGTTTCCCAGGCACTATATTTCAGAATCCCTACTGTAAAATAATATGAGATCTAATAATTAATAACTTGTGACAGCACAGGTGTTATTTATTTGGCAATATGAACCTGTGTTTTTTTTATGACAAAAAAATGACACGTGCATTTAAAATAAACATTGGGGAACACTGTAGGGCCACTGAAAAAAGAGGATGCAGAATATGCTACTGTCTTCCGTATTATGTGCAGACCAAAGGCATAGGGGAACATCAATTCAGATTTCACGGAATTGAATTTTTGTTCAGAATGGGAGTAAACATGTCAATATGGTACTGCAAAGAGGTGTATTTTTGATTCATACTTTAGGGGGCTAGACAGTGGCCTGGCCTGAAGATATATTTCTGTAGTGCTCCACATTGTCAATGGGTAGTAATTACAGATGTGTATTGTGCACCCCTACTAGAGGAAATGGCACAGCCCAAGGACTGAATCTGCCTTGGAATTTGGGGCACATGAGGATTCCTAACAGCAGCAACTCTTCACTCTTAGCTGCGTCATCAAAGAGGAAACATCTCTCAATCTTCTCTGAGGAAGAAATCTGCTTTAAGGCCTTGGGGCTGCAATTCTGTGTAGCAAGTTGGAGTTACCCAGTGACAGGGAGCACTCCAAATTTAAAATTTTGCCAGTTAAGCTGTGGCTTTCAACAATTCCCTCAAAGGGGTGTTTTCTCCTGCCCCAGTTCCAAAGGACCCTGTTAAGAGACAAAGTGGTGTCAGAGACCCTGGACCACTTCCTCAGCTTCATGGTCCTTGGACAGCTCTTCCAGTACAGGGTGCTCCCTTTTGGGCTGGCAACAGTCCTCAGGGTTTTCTTGAAAGTGCTCATAGGCCTGGTGACTCAAATCCAACAGCAGAGACATCAAGTCTAACCCTACCTGAACAATCTGCTCTTTCCAGCACCATCTATGCCATTTATCAGGAAGTCAGTGGTCAGGAATCAGGAGGTGTTGGAGTCTCCCAGCTGGGTGGTTAATTGGAACAAAAGCACTCTTGAGCTGTCACAAACCCTGAAACTGATGGAAGCAGTACTGAAGACAGACCAGGAGAAGGTCTTCCTCTCACCAGCAGGAAGGAGACCCTATTGAGAGAGGTCCAGTGGCTGAAGAGCCAATTGTTGTCTTCAGTTCACTGCCTGCCTAGGATTCTGGGCCTCATGATAGTGGCAATAAAAATAGTCCTATGGGCTCACTTTCATGTGTGGCCCCTACAGATGAAGTTACTGTTAGCCTGGGATCCAACCTTGGTGGATTATCTGTCCAGGATCCAGCTCTCGCCACAACTGAGGCAGTCTCTGAGTTGGTAGGTGAGCCTGGAGAATCTGAGCAAAGGGTCCCCCTTGGAAGTTATCTAAGAGTTGTTTCTGACTTCCGATGCCAGCCTGTCAGGTTGGGGGCACTCCTGGACCACATTCCCACTCAGGGGACTGGGTTAGCACAGGATCGGCACATACACATAAATGTTCTGGAGATGAGGGTGGTGCACCTCATTCTCTTTCATTTTCAAGTCAAGTGTGTGACTGGGTGAGCCCTGTCATGATGCTGGCTAATGGAGAATGCCAGGAGAAGTATGCTGTAAGAAATAAATATCTTTCTCTATCTATCTATTATTTTACTTTTCTATCCAAGCTATTGCAACAGTATTTTCTATGACCAGGACTTGATCACTGTGAAGGTAAAACTGTACCCCTCCCCCCATCTATCTGCTCTCCTTTTATTTTCTTTTACCTTTAATTCAATTTTCCTTTCTATATTCCACCAAGCCCATTTGAGGTTTGAACATACATTAACATTTATTAGGAGAATCAGAAATAAAAAAGAGAGATTTAAAAGCATGCTAGTTTGAATGTGCTGAATTCTGAACCCTGCTTTGAAATGAAAGGGCCGCATTGCAATGCCAATGAATGTAACACACATTAACCTCCATTTAGCTTTGCCTGAGTTAGAAACAGCTACAAGGGAACAATGCTAAAATGTTTTGCACTCTTCGCTTACAAAAGAGAAGGGGTAACTAAAAGGCAAATGAAATGTGAAACTGTTTCAGTGCATGGCTCAGGAATTCCAGCTCACTCACCTGCAGCTGGTGCTGTTTCCAAGGTGCTGGTCAGTTACTAACTTGGAATAATTGAAGGTTGATTTAGGGAGGGTAAAAAAGTGTAAGGAGCTCACAGAAACATGTGTAAATATATATTTGAATGCTGGTTGTAGAAAAGATGTTTTAAGGTGTGCACTTGTCTGATTTTACTGTTGTTCATGTATACAGTTTCATATATTTGCTTAAAAAATACTATAAAACAAATAGCAAAATTTACTAATGATATTAAGTACAACAAGGCAGATTACCTAACCCCTGGTGATGTATTAAAAGACAGCCCCAGACAGACAGTTAGATTCAGAGAAGAGTCAATCAGATCAGATCCAGATCCAGAGACAAAGTGTGAAGCTGCTTTGGGAAGCAGAAGGATCTCCAGCCTGAGCTCTGAACTGGAGGATAGAAAGCTGAGTGAAAGTCCTCAAGAGAAGAGTCTACAGCAACCAAAGTAAAGGTTCTTAGCCTTAATGATCCATACAGCCTCCTTTGTTGTTGGTCAGTGTTTACACTGCATGTATTTCTTTGCCTTGTGATAAGTCTGTTTTCTTTGCAGTTGATTCAGTTTTCTAAAAGACCTTCCAAGACAGATTTTTGGAAGACATACATTGATCACTCACTTCCTGTCATCTGACGAGGTAGGCCACTGTTTATTATATTTTATTCTGGCTAGTCATATTTGTGTAGACAGCTAATTGTATGCTTTCATGTCAAGTCAACTGATATGGCATTTATTTCCATATTTAGTGACTGGACAGTTGCTGCTGTGTGGAATCCTCAAGTGCCCAACATTCCAAGGCCAATGCAGGCTTTGCGCTGTGCCATTTCCCTAGTAGGGCTGTACAATACCCATCTGTAATTACTACCCATTGATAATGAAGGAGCGAACAGAAAAGGAAATTACATTAAGTATGAGGAAATTTCTTCATTTGAACTAGTCATTTTTTGAAATAAGTACAGGAAGTGGAAGTTTGTAAAATGAAGCTATAGACTGTGATGGTTTTGTTATGGGAGGAATCTTAACTGATTGATTTATCTTTTTTCCTTCCTCCATAGATTCCTATATGAGAAAAACAAACATGTCTCACAGAACTCCACCCTGACTCAAAACTATTTGGACTACAAGACCCAAAGACGAAATCATATGGAAAAATATAACTTATTTACTCACATGCTGTGCAAACAGATTGGAAAAGTGTTGGAAATTTTATGATGTTTCTGCTCCCACTGTTTACAGGAATCTACTTGATCCTGTTTCTTTCCTACATAGAGATGTTAGAAGTCTGCAAAATTCTTTCTGCAGATTATTCCACCAATTCTGCGCAATTCGCGGAGTGCAATTCGTAGAATTTGTGCAATTTGTGGACCATGAATCACACAAAATTCACCACAAAGCACAAATGTTTGCCTGCAAATTTCATACTTCATTGTATAATTCATGCTCCATGGCAAAATTCATGATGAAATTGATTCAATTTGCACAAAGCTGAAGTTTATTAGAACAGGGGAAGCTTTGCAAGTTTGGTGAAGTGTGAATTTTCGGTAATTTGCGTGAACTTTGCAGGTGAATGTTTACTTTACAACATCTCTACATTGGAACTTTGAACAAATGGCACCTTTATACTACCTCACAGTGACACCATAATCAAACCAGCACCCACACGGCAAATATTTTAAGTACTATCAATTACAGTGCAATATTAAAACATGGTCAAAAAGTTACATAATTTATTTCCATCTATGCACATGTTTAAGTTTCTCTGTTTCTAAGTACATTATGATATTTTAGACCATGTGTAAATAGCAAAGTATAAAAAAATACCATAATTCCAGACAAATAAATATCCTACCCACTACGTGCAGCCCAATTATAAAAATCAAACACATATATTATTTCACATAGTTCTCTGGACAGATGAATTAATTGACAGAAAGAACACTTTATTCTATGGCCGGTCCTCAATTAACAGTCCCACATGTAAAATCCAGCTATAGCAATCTGCTACAGTACTCTGTATAGATATCAGGTCCTCGTTTATTATATGGGAGGATAGTAAAGGCAGAGTTAGCTTTATCGTGCCTTTGAATCCTACACATATATGCTTAGGATGATGCATACTCTCCATTCGGATTCACATCTCCTTCTTTTTTCTATAACAAGTTTAATATAAAAAGGCATGTTCGTCACCAATGATAGTTTAAACAAGCACTATAGAATAAACAGAAAGAGGAAAAAGTGTTAGTACAAGTAGTAATGAAAGACATACTGTATAAATGCAGCCAATCTGCAATACTGTGGCTATGGCATTAATATAAGATTTCAGAATCAAGTGTGAAATTTGCACCATTGACTCTATAGTGACTTAAAGACTTAACAGAGTTCAATCACAGGAACTAGAGAAAGGCAACACTTTCCAAGTTTTTTATTTATTTATTGAATGTTATTAACAAGGTTGGCCCACTGGAACCAAGAGTCTCTTTTTCAGGGGTGACCCAGATTTAATTACACATAATATTTATAATATAGATTATTCAGGGTCTGAATATGTAGACATGAACATAACAAGTCAAGCACTTTTAAGCTAGGGATACAGTATTCATAGGCATGCAGGAGATTAGCACACAGGCAAAAATAAATCACAGGTCAGGACAATAGTTCAAGTTCAAGTTCACGTTTATTGCAGGAAAACTCCATTGAGCAAGCTCATTCACAAGGAGGTCCTGTGACATAAACACTTAAAGTACAAACACAGATAGGTAATAACAGTATATACATGAAATACACGTTACATGATACAGGCTGGATATACATACAAGGGTACCACATAGGGTGACCACAGGTGGTAAACATTGATATGAGACAGGGAAGTGACTTATAGGTTGCATACTGAAAAATGAAACATGATGACTGGTGTGATTTGATTTAATCAAATCAAATCAAATCAAATATACAGTATTTTGGCAGCTAGAAAAAACAACAGTCTACAACTGATATGGGAGGGAGGAGAGATTTGATAGAGTAGCAGTGGAGCGTAAGCAAAGATAAAGCCAGGAGTAGAAGGGAAGGAAAGCAGTTAATATGACAAATCAATTATACCTTACCAGTGGATAAATATGGCACACATGGGGAAGGAAGAGACTTAATGACACTTACAGGTGTCTTTTATTTGGCTGAACTTAGCGATTTGTAGAAGTTTATTGAAACTGTGCTAGTTAGTTTCAGTACGGTTTGTAATTGGTTCCAAATGGAGGAAGGGCATATGCAATAGACGTTACCAAAGGAAGTCCGCGTCCTTGGTATGTCAAGCATAATAAAGTCAGATTTTCTTAACGAGTATGCACTATGTGAGATAGTAATAAGGAAGAGAGATAGCTTGGCAATTTCTGCAGGAGCAGTTTAAGAGTCCATAGCCCAGCATGGAGCAGGCGTCTAGTAGTAAGGGATGTCCAACCAACAGCTGCATATAAGTCACAGTGGTGCGAACAGTAGGGGAGTTGGTAATGAACCGTAGACTGCAGGTGATAAAGGATGTCCAGTTTACTTAGATTTGCAAGAGTGGTGGAGGAATAGATTACATCACCATAGTGAGTAGGGGAGAAAAGTGGACTGTACAAGCTTGTTTGAGTTTCAAGGGAAAGGGCCTATTTCTGTAGAAGAAACCTAACCTTGCTTTTAACCTTCTAGAGACATCTTCGATGTGGTCACTGAAAGATAATTTATTGTCGATCCAGATACCTAGATATTTAAATTTGGTTACAACTTCCAGAGGCTCGTTTAGCGTGGTGACAATGAAGTCTTGGGCAAGAGTATTGGGGGCCTGAGACAGCACTGCGGGAGAATATCATTGCTTTAGTCTTCTTGGCATTGAGCAGAAGCTTTGCCTTTATTAAATTATGCTCAAGTTGTGCGAAGTCCGCTTGAAGCACTCCCTTGACTTCAGATAACAATGAGCCAGAAGTATACAACACAGTATCATCTGCAAAAAAGTGCAGATTGGACGTAGATATGTTAGCATCTAAGTCATTGATGTACAGAGAAAACAAGATAGGGCCTAAGATGGATCCTTGGGGGACTCCTCTTGCAACTGGCAAGGCAGCAGAAAAAAAGCCTTCCGCCTTTACTTTTTGGAATCTTCCAGTTAGGTAGCTAGAGAACCACTGGGTGGTATGGTATGTGGCACCCAACTTTGCAAGGCAATTGACTAATAGTTTGTGATCAACAGTATCAAAAGCTTTGCTGATGTCCAAAAAGACTGCACCAGTTACCTTCTTAGCATCTATAGCAGAGATCCAATCATTGGTTACTTTTGCTAGTGCAGTGATTGTGCAATGATTAGCCTGGAAGCCAGATTGAGCTGGGTTAATGAGAGAGAAGGTTTCCAAGTGAGATTTTAACTAAATATGGATCAGTTTTTCGAGAACTTTAGAAAGGATAGGCAATGGAGATAGGCCTATAGTTGTTTATATCGCATGGGTCACCAGATTTAAATAGAGGGAGGATATATGCTGATTTCCAGCAGGACAGCACAGCAGCAGATGTAATGGAAAGATTGAAGATGTGGAGGTGGGGCAGTGAGATGGGCATAGCCTGACCTTAGGAAAAAAAGGGTTCAAACATAGTCCCTGCTTTGGTGTCTAAGTTGAAGAGAATCTTCTACTTCTTTATAAGTTATCTCGCGCAGTTGGAAGGGACTGGGTGCAGGACTAGATGTGGCGGGAGGGGTATGCTGGCTCACCGCAGCACCAGCATAAGGTGACGAGTCAAAAGCTAATCCAGCTGTGGCAAAGTGGGAGTTAAGTTCCTCCAGGATTAGGGACCTGTTTTCCACAATCTTGCCACTTGCGACTATCTTTGTTGGGACAGAGGGGGGCCATGGGCCGTCCTTCTATAGCTTTGATAGTCTTCCATATTTTATTAGGGTTACCTTTAGCTTGTTCGAGAGTAGAAATATAATAGTTAGCTTTAGCAGAGCGAAGTTTTTTCGCACAGTTATTCCTGGCTATTCTAAAGGCCTGCCAATCCGAAGATTCTTTGGAATGTCTAGCTTTAGCCCAGAGCTTATCTCGAGCTATAAGGGCTGCCTTGAGATCCGAGGTGAACCAGGGTTTGGAATTGTTCCGTACCCTTACTTTGATGAAAGGGGGCATGCTTATTTATTATTGTAGTGAGTTTGTCATTAAGGATGTAAGCTGCCTTGTTGACATCTTTGGCTAGGTAGAGATCTTGCCATCTGATCATGCTCAGGTCAGATAGGAAGTTTACTGCACTGAATTTGCGAAAGGATCTTTTTGTTATAAAGATGGGTTGCGGCCGGGCCTTAATTTTAGATCTTACATAAGCAACAATTCCATGATCGCTCATGTCGTTGTGAAACACTGCCAAATGAGATATTTTGTGGATGGGTGGTTAGTACCACATCTAGAGTGGAACTGTTGGCAGTATTTAGAGTGTTGTTCCTAGTAGGTTCTCTGACTAATTGCCCAAGACCTAGCTCATCACAAAGGGATTTGAGGCCATGTGATTTAGGTGACAGCCAGTCCATATTTAGATCTCCTAGAAATATTGTTTCAGTTTTTGCATCTACGAACATGGATTTCAAAAGATTAAGGACTTCATCACCACCAGACGGGGATCTATAGCCACCTAGGATAGTGATACATTCTGAGGAGGGGAGATGAAGGCTCAGCGAAACTAACTCAAATTCCTTGGCTAGAGATTTGCAACTAATATTGGTGACCAAGTACTTAGATTTGGCATAGATAACCACACCCCCGCCTCTAGCCTCTCTATCTGCTCTAAATAAATTGTAGCCCTGCAGTGATGATAACAGTAAAGTACATTCAAGATGGTAATCATGGCATTTCCAAAACTACTAAACACACTAAAAGTGGATAGATTCGCTGGCCCTGATGGTCTTATACCCAAATTCCTCAGACTTGCTGTTCCTCCGATTGCTTTTCCTGTCACTAAACTCTTTGACTTGTCCTTCTCAACTGGCACAGTGCCTGCACTCTGGAAATCCTCAATAGTCATCCCACTCCACAAGAATGGCAAAAATACATCCCTTGAAAATTATCACTCAACTGCACTTCTCTCCACTCTAGCTAAGCTGCAAGAAAAAAATTATACACAGCAAACTTGTGGATTACCTGCAGCATTATGACTTCATTTGCCCTGAGCAACATGGTTTGTGTAAAGGGCAATGCACCAACACTGCCTTGACAGAATTCGACAATGCCATCTACCACGCTATGGACAAAGGCCTTGTAACAGGATTGGTGTTCAAGGGCCTGACCAGGGCCTTCAAATTGGTTGACTACAAGTTATTAATTAGCAGGTTACTTGATCTTGGTCTTGGGCCTCGTGCATTCACTTGGTTCACAGACTACCTGAGCCACAGAACCCAGGCTATAAAAATAGGAAGCACCCTATCCAGAGAAAGCAACATCAATAGTGGTGTTCCTCAAGGCTCCATTCTAGTCCATCTCCTTTTTACCATCTTCATTAATAACCTGCCCACAATCTGTAAACCCATATCCTGCCTCCTTTTTGCAGATAACGCAATTCTTTTCAGTCACAACAAAGACATTGATGTTATTAACCAATCGCTTAGCTCCTGCCTTGCCAAGCTTCAGAACTGATTTGTCTGTGAGAAAATGGTCCTTAAACTCCCCCAAACTTAGTCCATGCTATTTAGGACTAGGCACAACCTATATCAGCTATCCCTTATGTTCTGCATCCTCACTAGCAATGCCTCCCCCCCCAGTAATAACTACGTCCTTCAAGTACCTCGGAGTTCACCTTGATCCCACACTGTCTTTTGAATTCGACCTCCAGCATACTGCCTCATCCCTTCACCAGAAATTAGGTTTGTTCTATAGAATTTGCCAGTTCCTAACACCTGTTGCTAGAATTTGGATTGCAATGGCAAATCGTGTCCTTGCTATTGACCACAGCTCTGTTGTCACTGATGCTGCCAACAAAATAACCTTACAAAAAAGTGTACCTTATATTACAAAATCAGTAAATTTGTCTGAGGCAGTAGTTCTAATGTCCACCACTGCCTGGCCCTAAATTCCCTTAACTGACTTCCTCCGGACCTTAAAGCCACTCTCACACTCATCACACTTGTCAAGAAAAACCTTCAATCTAGTGCTCTTGCTTACACACAAAAAAAAAATATCATTCATGGATCTCCCCTCATCCCACTCTGCCTCTAATAATAACCTTGTAGTTCCCATATTTTGTACCAACATGGGACAATGCTCCTTTAGCTACCGAGCCATCAATATCTGGAACTCCTTACCTCCTCCTGTCAAAAGATCCTCTACTATCCCAGCCTTTGTAAAGCTCTTAAAAGCACAGTATTCCTCATCACAAGCCTGTAATTACTTCCACTACCCCCTTGCCCCTAGTGCCAATCTATCCTTTTACAAGCAACACACTTACCCCTCCTGTTTTCCTCTTCTAGTGTCCTCTATTTCCCCTCTCAAGTGACCTCTACATTTTCACCCTTCTTCTATCTCACTTCCTTTCTCACCCTCTCTAGTGACTTCTACCTCACATGTTAATAGCAAACTGTTACCCACCTATGTTTTTTAACTTAGTGTATGTAACAACTGTCAACCCCTTTTCCAATGTATTGTAAATCTATTTGAATATAATGTACTCTATTACACTACTGTCTCTTTTAAATTATTCTCTAAATACCATATTGTACTTCCTATATTTTGTCTGTCAAATTGTATTTCCTCCATTTGCCTGAGCTGCTGCACCCAGGTTACACCTGAAAAAGGCATTCACTGCCAGTGCACTCACCCGGTCAACAAAGTTAAAAAATAAATAAATAAATAAATAAAACATTTTTGCTGTAGTTCAGGGTACCAAAAGTGAGGTACAGTTAGGATGCATAATGTCGTGAAGAACAGCATCATGATAGTGAGGTAGCAGTTACAGGTAAATAGTTACAAGAGCACAGGATGTACTCGAGTAGATATACCTTTAATCCTTTTTTGAAACCTTCAAATAAAGAGCAGTTTTGGAGGGAATCAGTAGGGGTATTCCATAGGGAAGGAGCTGAGCTGTCAAGGATCTAACTCCTGCACTAGGCCTTACCCTAGGTTTTTCAAATAATGTGCAAGCAGGACCAAAGCACTCCCCTTAATGCTTTAAAGTGCAAGATGCCTTGGGGGCAGAGAACAGTAGAAGCTTTTGAAATTTTGTAGAAGCAGAAGACAGGATATGCCAGCCTGCCCTCCATGGATGGTCAGTTCAGGGAGAGGAAGATATTGCAATTGTGCATCCTAGGTGGGGCACCTAAGGTAAATCAGCCAGTCTTATTATATAGGACATTAAGTTTATTAAGTTCAGTACTTCTCAGTGAGTGAAGAGTTGGGGCATCATATTGTAAGAGGGGGAGGAACATGCTTCTAACAATGACCAGCCAAGACTCCTTGGTTAGGTTGTTACCTAGGTGGTATAACAAGCCAATTGTTCAGTGCAAGGATTTAGAAACATAGTTAATGTTGATTTTAAAGGAGACTTCTTCATCCAGGTATTCCCTTAGGTATTTTATGGTCTCAATAACCTCAATGCAGTTACCACCTGATGTGGACAGATCTCAGAGGTGCTACCTGTCTGCACCCAATTGTCTGGGGCCGAACAAAATGGCTTTTGTGTTTTTTGCATTAAGAACAAATTTATGGGACAGGAAACATCTTTCAAGTGTGTGGAAGTCTTCAGCAAGAAGACAGTTAATGAGAGAAACATCTCTGGAGCTTCTATATACAGTAGCACTGCATCATCAGCATACATGGAATGCGCACCTTTTCACAATGAGCAGGTAAATAATTTATAAATAAGTAAAAGAGCAATGTGCCTAGAATTGACTCCTGATGCACTCCATCAGTATTGGATCGTAGAGTGGATTGCATGCCTTTCCATTTCACTTTCTGAGACCTGAGTCAGGTAATAGGGGAACCACTGGCAGGAAAAACTATGCAGACCCAGCCTACTGAGTATTTCTAGCAGGAGATCATAGCTAACTATATAAAACACTTGAGTAAGAGCCATACAAATTGCCCCAGAGATGCAACCCCTGTCCATGTCATCCAAGATATCACTGGTCAGTCTAACCAGAGCGGTGTCAGTGCCGTGGAGTTTTCAAAAACTGTTTTACCAGTCAATCAAGAGGTGACGCTGCTCTAAAAAGTCTTGCAGCTGGTTATATATTAACCTTTATGCAATAGGGGTGAGCTTTAAACCCATTGCATAAAAGTTATCTCCACAGCCATTGAATAACTTTTATCTACATAGTAGACATGTCTTAGAAATTTATCTAAACAGTGAACACATCACACTGCTGGCACCTGCCGGACAACTTTTCATGTTGCTCAGAATGCCAATTTGTGCCTTCTATTTCTACCATATGCCAAACAATGACAAGTGCTTTCCCTCGTGCAACCTTAATGACAGTAACATTCACAGTGTAAATGGACAGTACTGCAATGTGCTAAAAACAAAACCTCAACATTTAGTTAAGTAAAGTAAGACCGCTTGACCAGATTGTAAGAAAAATGGCAAGCCACAACAGTTTCAATCTTGAGATGGATGTTATACTAACTCAGATGGAGAATGACACTGCCCCTCTATTGGCACCAGATGAAATTGCAAATGAGGATACAGTAGCAGCTATACCACAACTGGAACTGGCAAGTACCCCACTGACCACAATTGATACTAACGCAATTGACCATTATATCCTCAGTGCAAGAAATGCAAATACCGCTAGAAAAACTGAGACTGATGCCCAAATGCTCACAAAATACCTGACAGAGCAGTTAAACATTAGCAGGCCCTTGCTGAGATAGCTGCTGAGAAACTAGACTGGATTCTATGTGTGTTCTTCATTAATTGTCAAACAAAAGACAGTACTGCCTATGAGCCTCTGACACTCTGTTCCATCTCACAATGTATTGAAAGGCACTTGAGATTAAAAATGTACCCTAAATCTCTCTTTACTTCTCTAAAGTTCTACAAAGTGAGCTGGCACAGTGGCGCTGAGGGCTGAGGTGCTGGATGCCTTACCTCATGCTAAGCCAATGATCCAAGTTCACGAATGACTTTGGGTTGTCGGGGAGTCGGTGTGATGGGGAAAGAAGGGAGTGGGGTTTAGCAACCACTAGGCAGCTCTACCCTCCTGGGGTGGTTGCCCACCCCCTGTAGTTCCACTCCCACTGGGTGAATTCAAGTGGGAGGGGGTGGTGGTGATAGCCAGGGGTGGGGAGAAAGGGGCTGAGCTGGTACCAGACATACACATGCAGCTCCCCGCATGTGCATATAGGTCTGGGTCCGGGGAGAAAACGGGGACAAAAAAATGAAAAAAATACTAGTAAAAAAAAAAGTTCCACAAAGTAACACAAGTGCTATTATCTAAACAGAAAAACTTAAAATGTGCTGGTAAAGGCAATAACCAGAGGCAGCAGATGTGTTAATTGATGCCTTGATTGACAAACTATATGAAAATAAACAGCTGGGATCTGACAACCTAGAGGTCCTCCTCAATACAATGTTGTTGATAGTTAGAATGTACTTTGTTGTAAGGGATAACACAGAGACCCGTAACTAAAAGTGGGGGGATATTGTAGTAAAAATGGACAAGAACAGTAAAAATTATCTGGAGTTCAACAAACAATGCCAAACAAAGACAAGGACTGGTGCCAGTCCTAAAAATACCAGAAATTAAAACCAAGGGTGCACGAAACATACGATTCAAGAAGATGCCCTGTCTCAACTACAACCTGTACAAATCACAGCAACCAGGGGAAAAAAACATAAGCCCCAAGGCCCCCTTTTTCCTAGCCATAAATACAAATGCCTAACCATACTAGCCCACATCATGGTACAAGAATCACCCTGCCAGAGTGAACAAGTTGTTGTCAATAGTAAAAAACATGATTGCAAAGGCTAGCATTAAAACTGAGATTGACTCACCAACCAATACATCAGGAAGCACCTTATCCAGAAATTAACTGATAGTGGTGTGGCACCCACTAACATTATTCATGTGTCAGGGCACAAACAGCTCCAGTCATTAAATGACTACTCTAAGATGAATGAGCATAAACAGCAGGAAATTTCTAATATTTTAAGCTGTCAACAGCTGCCATCTACCTCGCAGGTGCAAGATCCAATTTTGAAGCTTAACAGTTGGCCACTGGATTGGAGTGAGGTGATGGGCACCTGTTTTAACAAGCCCACTATAAATGCAACCAAGATAAAAATTCAACAGAATACGAGGTATGTATAATGATAATCTAAATAACTGCCTCTCCCTCCCCACCCATTGTAGCATAAATGCAGAGTTCATTGTATGTATCAAAAAGTTTTTCTTTTCACTGTATCTTTTTTTTACATCAAACAGGGAATCAATATGAGTATGTAAAGAGAAGACATCCCCAAGTCATCGACTCTAACAGTGATGTTGACTAAAGGTTAAAGTATGAAAGAAACATTCAACACCAGCAGTACACATAGAAAAATCTATAGTAGTGGAGAGAAATGCTCAATCTGCTGGCTGAAAAAAGTTGCATATACAGTACAACTGTGCTATTTGAGTATATAGAAGTTGTTTTTTTTAGAATTAAAGGCTTGTACCCATACCTTTACTGATTTGCCCTGCTCCTAACCTACTGTTTTTTGTTGAACATGTTAAAGTAAAGTAGCAGTGGTAAAAACTTTCTTACGTTTTTGATGCATGGTGTATAGATTCAAGAGTAAGTAACCAAAGTGACAATTAAAAAATACAATACCCAAAAAACACAAATAACAAAATGCAATAAAATAAATCCCAAGGTTTTGACTCTTCCAGTTTGTAATTCACTAATGCTCAGGTCACGTAAAACTCCACATGCCAAGAAAATGTAAAAGTTGTGACTCTTGGAGGTTGTAATCCAAGAATGCCCAGGTAAAGATAAACTCCATCACACTCTGAAACCCATAAAATGATGAATCCAGCAAGGTTCTCTGTGAAAAATCCTTAAGATGAAGAAAAAGCCCAAAATCCAGCCAAGAAGATGACTCCACAGATGGAATGCTCCATTTTGACAACCTTCCAAGATGTCCACTCCCACAGCAGGTGCCCATGAAGAACCCATCTTAAAGACAATGTCCAAGCTCTGCAGCTGGTCCTGGTGTCACACCTCCAAACACTGACTCCATCAATGCCATCTCTGAGGTCCTCCCAGGCTGAAGTAGGCCACGCCATGACACACAGAAACTCAAGATGCAGCCCAAGATGTTCACTCCTTGAGAGCTCCCACCTGACTGACTCTGAAACTGAACCATCAATGGAAGTCCTGCTCACTAACAACTATAACCATTCAGAATGCACGCTGACACAACAAAACATGACCAATCAAAGTAAGACACCACACCCAGCAAGACAATTACATTTTACAACCACAAGCCCAGTTATAAAAAAGACACTCAAAGGTGGCAGTATACAAAAAAAAGCTGGTTAATAATATAAACCTACCAACTTAAGTATTTTTTTTAGAAAGTACATAAATTTTTCATGAAACAGGACAACAGCAGTATGCCAGCCTACTGCATAAATAAAATACCTGATGGCTTGTAGCTTAATGCATGATTTATCAGAACTCACAGAAATTGCCCTCGGTGTACATTACTCATGGCTACACTGCACTCCACCACTCAAGAGTTCATCCAACGTCAACTTCTACTCACTCTGATAATTTGTGTATTAAACTACAGACCACCAGGTATCCCCTATTTATCCAGTAGTGGTGAGTTTTAAACCCATTGCATAAAAGTTAGTATCTTCACAGCCATTGAATAAGTTTTATCTATATAGTAGATGTGTCATAGAAATTTATCTAAACAGTGAACATGTCACACTGCTGCCACCTGCCGGACTACTTTTCATGTTGTTCAGAATGCTAATTTGTGCCTTCAGTTTCTACCATGTGCCAAACAGCGGCAAGTGCTTTCCCTCATGCTGCCTCAATGACAGTAAAGTTCACAGTGTAAACAGATGGTACTGCAATGCGCTGTATATCACATGGAAGGCAAAAAAAAACTCAACATTTAGTTAAATGAAGTAAGACCACAAAACCAGATTGTAAGAAAAATGGCAAGCCACAACAACAGTTTCGATCTTGAGATGGATGCTATACCAGATGGAGAATGACACTGCCCTCTATTGGCACCAGACAAAACTGCACATGAGGATACAGCAGCAGCTGTAGCAAACCAGAACAGGCAAGTACCCCATTAATCACAATTGACAGTAATGCAATAGACAATTATATCCTCAGTGCAAGAAATGCAAACACCTCTAGAAAAACTGAGACTGATGACAAAATGTTCACAAAATACCTGATTGAGCAGTTAAACATTCGCAGGCCTCTGCATGAGATAGCTGCTGAGGAACTTGACCAGATCCTATGTGTGTGTTCTTCATTTATTGCCAAAAAAAAAAAAAGACGGTACTGCCCATGAGCCACTGACACTCTGTTCCATCTTTTAAAGTACTGAAAGGCATTTAGATTAAAAATGTGCCCTGAATCTCTCTCTCTCTACTTCTCTAAAGCTCCACAATGCTAGGCAAGTGCTACCATTTAAACAGAAAAAACGTAAAATGTGCTGGTAAAGGCAGTAACCGAAGGCAGCAGATGAGTTAACTGATGCCTTGTTTGACAAACTATATGAAAGTAAACAGCTGGGCCCTGACAACCCAGAGTCCCTCCTCAACACAATGTTGTTAATAGTTACAATGTACTTTGGTGAAAGGGGTAACACAGAGACCTGTAACCTTACTGTAAATGGGGATATTGAAGTAAAAATGGAAGAGAACAGTAAAAGTTATCTGGAGTTCAACAAACAACACAAACAAAGACAAGGACTGGTGCCAATCCTAAAAATACTGGAAAATCAAAACCAAGGGGGTACGAAACACATGATTCAAGAAGATGCCCTGTCTTAACTACAACTTGTACAAATCACAGTGACCAGGAAAAAACATCATTCCTGAGGCCTCCTTTTTCCTAGCCATAAATACAAATGCCAAACCACAATATCCCACATCATGGTACAAGAATCAACCAGTCACAGTGAACAAATTGGGGTCAACAGTAAAAAACATGATTTTAAAGGCTGGCATTAAAACTGAAAAGTGACTCACCAACCACTCCATCAGGAAGCACATTATCCAGAAGTTAACCGATAGTGGTGTGGCACCCACTGACATTATTCTGCTGTCAGGGCACAAACAGCTACAGTCGCTAAATGACTACTATAAGATGAATGAGCATACACAACATGAAATTTCTAACATTTTAAGCTATCAACAGCTGCCATCTACCTCGCAGGAGCTAAAGCCGAGTTTGAAGCTTAACAGTCGCCACTGGAGTGGAGTGAGGTGATGGGCACCTGCTTAGACAAGCCACTATAAATGCCAGCAAGATAACATTCAAAATAATATGAGGTGTGTACAATCTAAATAACTGACTCTCCCTACCTCCCCCAACCCCTTGTAGCATAAATGCAGAGTTCATTGTATGTATCAAGAAAGTATTTTTTTACTGTATCTTTTCTTTACTTCCAAGAGGGAACCAATATGAGAATCTAAAGAGAAGACATCCCCAAGTTATCAACTCTAACAGTGACACTGATTAAAGCCTAATGTAGGAAAGAAACATTCAACACCGGCAGTACACATAGAAAGAACTATAGTAGTGGCCAGAAATGCTCAATCTGCTGGATGAAAAAAGCTGCATATACAGTACAACTGTGCTACTTGAGTATATAGAAGTTTTTTTAATAAAGAATTAAAGGCTTGTACCCATACCTTTACTGATTTGCCCTGCTCCTGACATACTGTTTTTTGTTGAACATGTTAAAATGAAGTAGCAGTGGTAAAAACTTTCTTACCATGTTGATTCGTGATGTATGGATTCACGTATAAGTAATCCAAAGTGGTAATTAACAAATACAATGCCCGTAAAACACAAATAACAAAAAAATGCCAAAAACAAATCCCAAGGTTTCGACTCTCCAGGTCATACTCCACTAATGTTCAGGTCAGGTAAAACTTCACACGCCAAGAAAGTGTAAAAGTTGTGTCTCTTGAAGGTTGTAATACAAGAATGTCCAGGTAAAGGTAAACTCCACCCAGCTCTGAAACCCATAAAAAGATGAATCCAGCAAGGTACTCAGTGAAAAATCCTCAAGTCAAAGAAAAAACTCAAAATCCAGCCAAGAAGATGACTCAACACATGACATCCTCCATTTCAAAGACCTTCCAATATGTCTGCTCCCACAGCAGGTACCCTTGAAGAACCCATCTTCAAGATTACGTCCAAGCTCTGCAGCTAGTCCTGGTGTCACACCTCTGAATGCTGACTCCATCGACACCATCTCCGAGGTCCTCCCAGGATGAAGTAGGCCACACCACACAAGGCAGAAACTCCAGATGCAGTTCAAGATGTTCTCTCCCCGATGGCTCCCGCCCAACTGATTTTGAAACTGTGCCATCAACAGAAGTCCCACCCACTAGCAATGACAATCAATCAGAATGCACACTGACACAACACAATATGACCAATCAAAGTAAGACACCACACAGCTAGCCAATCACATTTTACAACTACATGCCCACTCATAAAAAAACAATCACTCAAAGGTGGCAGTATACAAAATAAAGCTGGTTACAAATATAATCCCCCCCCCCAATTTAAGTATTTTTTTTCAGAAAGTATAGACACTTTTCACGAAACAGGACAACAGCAGTGTGCAGGCTAATTGCATAAATCAAATACCTGATGGCCTGTAGTTTAATACATGATTTATCAGAATTTGCAGAAATTGCCCTCTGTGTACATCACTCTTTGCTACACTACGCTCCACCACTCTTGAGTTCATCCGAGGTCAATTTCTGCTCATTCTGATAAATTGTGTATTAAACTACAGGCCATGAGGTGTCCCCTATTTGTTGTATTTCAGAAAAGGAGTTAAGTAGTGAGATGGAGCATTAGTTTTCTACTGGCTCTTTTGGGATGCCCTATCAGGGATTCTCCTCCCTGCATGAAAGACTTATTGAACACCTTGGCAAAGGGGAGGCAATTGCAGAGGCTGCAATTTTTAGCAGCTTGAGCTCTAGTTTTTCAAATCCTTCCAAAGCTTCAGTTTTAATTGATTCAGAAGCGTTAGACATTCTTTTCTAGATATTCACTAGATATTCATCTATAGTGGAATTCAAGCTTAAGTAACTCTGTTTCAACCTGAGATGGGGTATCTTGTGGTGTATCAAATATGAGAATTTTAAATCAATCTAATTCTGCGAAGAACCTAATAAAACCGTTGGCAATTTCCTGATGGTCAGTAAGTAACTTAGTCTTAGCGAAAATATCAGATTCATAAATTCATTCAGAGGCAGTATAACGTAGTTGTTAAGGGCACTGAGATGCAAACCTGGAGACCTGGGTCTGAATCCCATCAGCCTCCACTTGCATACTGTGTGACCCTGAGCAAGTCACTTAACTTCCTCATGGTCCCAGGTCATGCCTGGAAACAAGCTTTGGCTCAGTGCACCTTTCCTGGTTAAACAATTTCCCCTTAGCCTTTCCCTTTCCATAATGGCTTGGTCGACACTTTAGAAAGGCATTTATGTGGAGCCAGAACTTTTTAGGGTTGGCCAAATTATTGTTTTGCAGGTTCCTGATATATTTTCTTACAGCAGTCTTAAGGTTCACTTTACAGGTATTCCTGCATTCACTGTATATTTTTTTTAACTTCATTTTTTGAGATTTGTAAAAAAACTGGAACAAGCCAGTGACAGATGCAGTAATGGATCCTAGATAAAACATTGCATACAGATGTAAAATCATTCCTTTTAGTACCCAGATAAAGTAATCTATTAAGTGTGATACAGCATTGGGAGGAAATCGTATAATATTCCATTACTAATAAACATTGTAGATAGATATGCATATGCTCACCAAGTCATGACTTCTGGAACTTAAGGCATACAAGAAAAAGAGCATCAACCTAACGTGACCTTACTACTGTTACTGTTTCCACATAACTGAAATTTTAGAAGATAGATTTATATTTTGCAAGCAAGCTGCACTACAAAAACCATGGCAAATGCCATCAGTAAGTCAAATTAGAACAAGAGCACCTCCAACACCACCACACACACACACACACACACACACACACACACACACACACAGAGTGCATTCACAACTTTCTTTCAAATGAATAAAAAACAATTGAATTGAAACAATAATATTTTCCGTGCCATCAAAGATTTCCAGTTCAATGTGAGGCCAGTGGATTGGAATACTCTCCACGCTTTGTCTGTCTGCCTCAGCTGTTTTCTAAGGTCTGCATCAAGCTAAGTGTATTACACTGGATGCATCACAGTTTATTAGATCTCTTATTTCAAATTGTTTTCCACTAGTTGGATGGACAAGTTTTTCTTTCTTTTTTTTACAACTTTGCCAAACTTACAAGGACCCCACGGGGTACAGCCAGTGGGTGCAGTGGCTCAAATAAAGCCCTGTATATTTGTTTATAAGGCTGCGATGAATGTGTTAGGATATCACCCTGATTGTGCCCTATGATAGACATACTAGTGAGGATCTTTAATAGCTGTACCCAGAATCAGATCTGCTTTAATCATGCTCCAGTTTTTTTAAAAGTACATGTCTGATTTTCATGACTTGAGGGGTGCAAGTAGTTATAAACTTAACACCATTCATTCTGCTTATTCTGACTTGCTGTTCCCTTCAGATGTAAAAGGTCTCTCCTGTTCTTTGTGCTTTGCCAGGTTTTAGATGCTTGGATGTTACTTTCCCTAGAGCCCTGAGCTCTAAAGAAGTTTTGCATTTTAAAAGATCTCTCTTCAAAAGTACGTTCAAGCTATTTTGCTATACTCATAAAAACTGGCTATAGGGAATATTTTTGATCAGATGGCTAGGTGGCAACTACTTCCCAAAAGAATCAAATTTCTTTTTTTTGTTACAAAATACACTTTATTGACTTTTCAGAAGAGGTATACAACAAAACATTGTACAAATCAACACACAAAAAAATGCAATTTATATCAGTTGTTTTCTGATACAAATCAGATTCTAAAATACTATTTTTCTTCTTGATGTCTAAATCTAGATAAGCAATGGATTCCAGATCCAATGAAACTGTGAATTTAAGGTGTTTTTTTGGAACTATGAAGGTATTCTACAAAGGGCCTCTAACTCAACAGTTGTTCCTCACCAAATTACAAAGAAATCATTGATGAAAGGATGATACATTGCTAAAAAGTGAAAATAAGGGTTCCTACTAGGGTACAGCATGAGCAGTTTCCCCCAGAGCCCAAGATACAGATTTGTATAGCTAAGGGCTAGGGATGCCCCCATCACTGCATCATTTATCTTCAAAAATACTGCCCAAGGAAAACAAAATGGTTATACTTCAGGATAATTTCAGCACACTGTACCAGAAACTCCCCAAACCCCTCCTCTTTTTCAGTATTTTGCAACAAGAAAAATGGTATTGCATCCAGGCCACCAGTGGGTGGGACATTTGTTTATAGCGCCTCCACATCAGGAGTGACAAGGAGCCATTAGTTCTCAATATGAAAATCTTGTAAATCAGATAAAATATCAGACAAGTCTCAGACATATAATAGCCGGTCGGTTACTATGGGTTTTATATACCCATTCACAAGTTCAAGAGTAGCTCTGTTAGTGATCTGATGCTGGAAACAATAGGACAGCCTGGAGGCTTCTGTGTAGAGTTATTTTTTGCTGGCAACATATATATTGTTACCAGCACTGGTGTAGCAACTATGAGCAGTGTTTAACATCAGGGCTGATAATACCAGAATCACATGCATTTTTTTTGAATATCTACTATTTTCTTAATCACGTGCATTTTTTTGAAATATCAACTATTTCTTAAACCCCTTTAATGGATCACTAGTAAGTATTTTGTATGCATTCACATTATTAAGCTTCTCCAAACCTCAGATTCATATTGGGTGGTTTCCATCATAACCACTGAGCCACCTTTATCAGCAGGTTCTATTGTAATTCTCCCATTTGAACCCAGGGACTTAGCTGCTTCCCTTTCTTCCTTACTGGTATTTATAAAGTACCTCCTTTGTGTATCACTTAACACATGATTGATTTCTTTTTTTTTTTCCATTCAAATTTTATTAAAATTTTCAACACCAAGAATACATCCATGCCATTCAATACAAAGGAATTGCTACATCATAACTAATACATGAATTACCCAGGATGTATTCACCCCCCAGACCCCTCCCTGCCCACTCCCCCTACCCTCCTCCCTCTAAAACCCTGCACAACACACATGTTCTCAAATTATGAGATGAAATGGAGAAAATCACTCCTTAACTGCTAACAAATTCAATGTGTGTAGGGGACCCCAAATCCGGTTAAACCTATGTAACCTATTCTGAAGACTAGCAACAACTCTTTCTGTCCTAAGATTAGCAAGTAACTCTTGTAACCATTCACCATAACTAATTTCTGAGGCATCTTTCCAATGCCTTAGTATCACCTTCTTGACTGAAGCGGATCTCAAGCAAATATGATATTTCCTATTCTGCACTGAAATAGTAGAAACATCCCCTAGTACACATATCTCTGCAGTAAAAAGATCATCCAGCCCCAGGAAAGGATCCAATTTTTTGTCTGATCCTAGACCAGAGTGGAGCTACCTTGAAACAAGTCCAGAAAATATGAAGCAAATCCCCACTACCCTGCTGGCATCTGTAACAAGTAGAGGAGGACACAATGCCTTGTTTGGCCAGCTTTAAAGGGGAATAATAAATATTGTGTAATAACTTGAATTGCATTAACCTGAGCCTGTCTTGAGAAAGGAATTTATGACATGTATGCCAGATACACACCCAATCTAGCTCAGTGTCTGGGAAAAGTGAAGGCCAGTAATTCACCGGTGCCAGATTTAGAGAATGTACCCAGCCAAAAAATATTCTATATATAGAGGAGACAGCATGAGCCTTTCCTACTAAAGGCTCTATCTCTGAATAGAAATCCGGAACTGGATCGATAGGGAAACTTATGCCCATCTTTTTAACCAGCAAATGCCGAAGTTGGAAAACTCTAAATATATCAACTTGTGGGATTAAAAATTTATTCAAAATATCAGCTGATGATAACCATTGCCCTTCTGCAGAAATTAAATCATTAACTAAACTTTCCTCTAACTGTGGAAGCCAACTACTCCTAATGGGTCTACCATCCAATTGGAGGTTGAGATTGCCTTTTAATGGCTGCGATGGGTCTTTATTATGATTATATTTTTAGAAGGTACATAACTGCGAGTGAACTCTAATGGATATCTCAATGGGATAATTCTGAAGAGACATGGGTAATGAACTTGGAGTACAATACAACAGGGCCCTGGGGACTAAGCCCAGCTCTGATATACGGGATACCACTACCTTTAGCCAAAATGGGACATAAGTATTTTGAACCTTGGAATCACTCGGTATTGTCCACCTGAGATACTTACTTGCATGACTAGCCCAGTAGTACAGTCCTATGTGAGGCAATCTCAAACCCCCAATCTCCTTGGGAGCAGCTAGTTTATGATAAGCCAGTCTGGGTTTCTTGTAATTCCAAATAAATCCGGTAAATATACCATGAACTTTCCTGAACCATTTTAAGGGGAGCCAGGCATTTAGCATATTTATAGGGTAGAACAATCGAGGAAGTATGTTCATTTTGATTAAATGAATTTTCCCCCATATTGATAATGGAAGCAAGGCCCATTTTTTGAGATCTGCCTCAATTCCATGCAATAATGAATCTAAATTTAACTGTAGTGTATGAACAGGTGATCTCGTTAAGGTAAGCCCTAAGTATTTAATTGCTTCTGCGCTCCAAGCTAACCCGAAAGGGGCAATCTCTTGTTTAAAAGTTTTATGATTCATGGGAAATACCAATGTTTTCCCAACATTAAGCTTATAATTGGCAACTTCACTGAATCCCTGAATAATATCTAGTAAAACAGGAATAGAAGAATTCGGGTAGAAGATTTGCAATAATAGGTCATCCTCATATGTTAGTAATTTAGTAGTATGCCCCCACACCTGAATACCCTGCACCTCCTGTGCTTGCAAAATCTGCCTGATAAGGGGCTCTAAATATAAATTGAAAAGAAGCGGGGACAATGGGCAGCCCTGCCTGGTACCCACATACAAATTAAAGGGATCTGAGATGAGACCATTACAGGCAATTCTTGCAGAGGGAAATTTATAAATGGAGCCAATCCATGAGCGGAATTCCTGATGGAAACTGAATGATTCCATTGCAGTATAAAGGTATTTCCAGTGGACCCTATCGAAAGCCTTCTCAGCATCCAGCAAGACCAATGCCATAGGCTGATCAGCCTCCCTGAAGGCCGAGAAAACATGAGCCAAGGTCCTCAAATGGTCCACTGAAGATCTCCCCTTCATAAATCCCACCTGTTCAACCCCAATTAACTCAGGGAGGACTTCACTAACACGGTCTGCCAGTAATTTTGTAAGAATTTTAATAGCGTGATTGAGAAGTGAAATAGGTCTATAACTTGATACAGAATCAAGAGGTTTATCTGGTTTGGACAGAAGTACTATTAAAGCCTCGAACAAAGAAACATCTGTTGCAGACCCTTTTAAAATGAATTAAAACAGGCTCAACAGGGAAGGGATTAATTCTTTAGAAGAAACTTTATAAAAATTAGCAGAGAACCCATCTGGGCCTGGCATTTTATCCGAGCGGAGGGACTTAATGACCCATTCTATTTCACCCTGTGTGATTGGCGCAATAAGTCTAGACTGATGATACTCCCCCAGAGAGGGCAGGTTCAGCCCTCCCAAATAAAGCTGCAACTTCTCCTCTGAAGGTGGATCACTCATAGCCCCATATAACTCCTCAAAATATTTTCTAAATTCCCCCACAATATCCTTGGAAGATGTTTTAATGGAGCCATCCTCCATTGAATGGATAGCTGCCACTAATCTGGCAGAATCCAGTTGCTTTACACACCTAGCCAACATACGGCCAGCTTTCTCCCCTTGGTCAGAATATACAGCCCCTGTTTTAATAATGGCCCACTCAACCTGTTCACCTAGCATACTAAGATATGAATCCCTCAACTTAGCTAGCTCCTGCCTATATTCCTCTGATGAGAGGGGAGAGAGCCCAATCTCCTTTTCTCAAATCTGAGCAAGTAATTCAGTAATCCGCTTCTGTCTTTCTTGCTTCCTCCGGGAGGCCAACCTGAAAGGATCCCTCTTAAATAAGCCTTAAGTGCACCCCACTCCATATCAGGTTGGCTGGTAGAGTTATGATTAAGGGAAATAAATTCCGTTATCTGAGAAGAAATAAACTTAACTACCTTCGGATCTTTTAGCAACTGATCATTAAATTTCCATCTACCCCCCACTTTAGGAAGAGAAGGAAAAGATATTAAGCAAGTAACAACAGAATGATCGGAAGGTGACCCAGCCACTATACTAGCATCCAGTACACCTGGTATGAGAGTATTCGAAATCAGGATATAATAAATCCTGGACATGGTGCCATGCACCTGGGAGGTAAAAGTGAACTCCTGGCCATTCGGATGGAGAATCCTCCACACATCGCAAAGGCCAATTTGGTCCAGCAATTCTCTAACCGCTCTTTGGGCAGGAGATAGTCCCTTCCTGGCAGACCCTGACCTATCTGCCAACGGATCTAATACCAAATTTAGATCCCCTCCTATAATAATGGGCAGATTAAGAAATGGTGTGAGCACTTCCATTATCTGCACAAAAAAACCTGGGGTATCAACATTAGGGTCATAAATCAACCCCAACATAATTTCCAAAGTGTGCAAAGTGCCCCTTATAAAAATGTATCTCCCTAATGTGTCTTGGATTATCTGCAGTGGTGTGAATGGAACTGACCTCTGAATCAACGCCATCAGTCCTTTGCTCTGAGTGTTGCCTTCTGAGGCAAACACCTGACCAATCTGTAACCTCCTCATTTGGTTAATCTCATTATTAAGCAAATGTGTCTCTTGAATAAACATTATATCTGCTTTCACATAATCTAAATGTTTTAGAATCTTGTATTGCTTCGACTTATGGTGAGCACCCTTAACATTCCAGCTAATGAATTTACTGTCCCTAGCCATTAATTAACCACTCCTAGCCTGGAAATAAGATAAATTCTTTATAGCCGGTCCCCTCTTCTGTTTCCCAGACCACTTGTGTGCTGTGCTGCCCACCCTCCCATACTCCCCCCTCCTACACAAACAACCTTTAATCCTAACCCTCCCCACTACAATACAACAAAATGTCCCCTGACTCTCCTTCCCCTCCACCCAAATCCCTCCCGATCTGTCAAGGACCATGACAACAGTCCATGTGGTATTCCCACCCTATCCCCTTCCACACGACCTCCCTTTTCATATAAATGTTGCAACGTATTATACCAAATAATAAACTTAATTGATCTCATAACAGTTTAAAGAGTAGAGGTATTCTAGACAAAATGGAATAACAGTAACAGTGACACTGGCCAAAAAACTATTAACTAAGCTTCTAATAAAGCCCTCTTCCACGGGCTTATCCAGACCAAGATTTAGAGTGTACCCCCCAATCAAGTTTACCCTAACTCTTAGGGTAATGTTTATTTTCCACTTTACATATATTTAGTAACACCAAAACCCTGTTAAAATTGCAAATAAGTCAACCCCCTAAAGCAAACGTCCCGAGGATATGCAGCACTCCCGTCAGAATACAGAGGCACTCTTCATAATAAAGAGAAACGCAAGCCTGAGAATTTCCATCTTGCTGCACTAAACAGTCTCAAACATTTCAGTGCTGGCTGAAGTAATATTGAGGCGCTCATGAGTAACTAAATAACGATCTCTGGCTCCCTCTAGTGACAGCGTAGCGAAGTGGTGACAGGCACTCTGTACAAGCTTTGTAACAAAAATGCCAGGGATTGCCCGATCCTGCACGACTTCGGACCAAGAAGCAGCAACCAACATGAGTAGGACCCATCTGCATCCATTCTCAAGATGACAGGTACCAGACGAGAGGGCGCTGAGCATAAAGAGAAGGGGGCCTGGGCTAGAAGCAGGAAAATAAAGTGACCATACATCCCATTTATTTTCTATTAAATGCAGAACCCTTGAGAAAACATTTTGTAAAACATGATATAAACCCCAAACTGAAGCAGACATAACTTAACATCTAGGGAACACACCTTAAACAACAGCTGACTGTTTACAAATTTCAGGAATCTTTAAATAGATCTAGGAGTGCCGCTTTGAGTGCTTCAAGCGCTGCTTCTGAGCTCTCATAACTAAGCCAAGAGCCTGCAACAAACTTGAACTTTAGCAGGGTAACCCATTCTAAACTTGATTCCCGCTGCACTTAACTTCTTCACAATAGGGTGATATGATGCTCTTTTTTGCCGGACAGATAAAGGCAGATCCTGAGTGACTCTCAATTTTGCCCCTTCCCACTGCAACTCCTTTATGTCCTTAACTTTTAGGAGAACGTGCTGGCGCTCCTGGTAATTTAAGAAGCACAAAATAAAGGTGCACGGAGGGGCTTCATGAGGGGATAATGCTCCAAGGGCACGGTGGGCTCTCTCTATTATATATGCATGCCCAAATGGTGAGGGGTCCACTATTTTTTCTACGAACTTCTGCGCGAACTTGATAGGGTCACCCCCTTTCTCTTTCTCTGGCAAACCAATAATAACCACATTATTGCGTCGGCTGCAACCCTCTAGATCTTTAATCTTCACTTCAAGTTTGGAAATTCGTTGCCTCATGGCTACAAGCTCTGGTTCCAACTTTTCATTCCTGCCTTCCAGAGAGTGAATACAGGTCTCATTAACGGTCGTTCGTTGAGATAGGTCTTCCAGGGCATGCATTAAGCTTTTAATTTCTCCTCCAAATTCTTTCATTTCAGCCTTAAAAGGTTGAAATTCCTCAAGAAATCTAGTTAAAGTAAGCGGCTCCACGTCTGTAACCTCTGCAATCGAGGACTGGGCTTGGTGAGCAGCTGAGGCCTTGGATTTCTTAGAGGCCTTTTCCGGGGAAGCCGGTGGGGTATGCTTAGGCATAGATTTCTTCATTTTGACTTCCATCGAAAGAACAGAATTGACGTACCACGTCTCCCTTCGGTTTGTCTGAGTAGCTGAGATCTCCCAAAGCGCAAAAACCGCAATTAAAACTTTAATTTAGAAGGTCAGGCAGTCGGAGTTCTAGGGAAAGGCAGCTACCTAGTGCTCTGCATCATGTGATCTGGCCACTTGATTGATTTCTTTTGCACAGATCTGTTCAAAGGCAATAAGAGCTGGTAATGCTAGGAGACAAAAAGTTTATTTTTGTTTTATACTCATATTAACAGTCATACCAATATTATTTGTAACCACAAATGATGCACCCATTCTACGAAAATTATGTACCAAATTTAGCTTTCTTGTACATTTACAAACATCAATAATACATGTGAAGGGAGACATAGAAGAAGAAAGCACAAAAGATAGCCCCTTCTGTAGGACAGTCATTTCTGTTTCTGTAAGTGAATGTGATGAAATATTTACCACATTCATCAGTTCTTCTGTGTTCTGCCCCACTGTTTGTTTCACTGTCTCCCTTTATGGTACTATCCCTGTTATCTCCTTTGTCTCCAGTTCAAGTTTTTTTGTTTGCTTGCATGTGCACAAGAAACATTTTGTTACAATAAATAGCATTTCAGAGGTCTGTCACTGACTAGCCCAATGCAGGTCAAGCTGCACTTGGCTCGTTAGCGACAGACCAATGACTAAGCAAGTTGAGTATGTCACTGATCACAGTTTGATGGGCAGAAACTTTGTGTAGTTCAAAGGACTGAAGCGCTGCAATGAGACAGCACTTCAGTCCTTTCATTTGCATAAAGTCAGCCGGCGAGATGTTGATCCACTTTACGACTTTTGGCATCATGCTGCAGAGGCATTACACAGGCAACAGTTCTCCGTGAAACAATGGGGGGTTCACGTCACTCAATATATGATCACTTGAAATGCAAACAATTTTTGTCGCTCAAACAATAACAGTGTCAACCCAAAGAAAAGTTAATTTACAGTATAATTCATACTTCAATGTAAATATTTGAACAACCACTTCAAGGTACTGTAAGACTTAAAGGAATGTAAAGGCATTCTTCTTCAAAAATGCCACCTATCACACATTCTGTCAGATCGATTTCAGAATCCATGGGAAACAAAGAGACAGCTGAGGTTGTTGTTTTAGCATGCTCAGTTACCCTGTTGGGTAATGTTTTCCATTGACTAATTGGCTAAATTCAGAGGAGCAGTTTGCAGGAATAGACAACATACCCAGAGTTTAAACCTCAAGAAGGTAAAATTAAAAACAAACTTTCCATGTCTCAGTCATCTATAGAAATTTGAACCTAAAAGATAAAACATGTTTTGCAAATTTAAGTACTTTGTGGACAAGTAAAGGTGAAATATTATTGTTTTATTAACATAAAGGAATGGAGCACTGCTACTCACATTACTGTTGGAGGCAGATGAGTTCATGCTTGACTATGCACATGCTTTGACATCTCAAAGGAAGTGCAAAACTGATGGTGCAAGACAGAAAAGTGCTGTACTGTGCATATTCAACTTCTGCTAGGTTCAGCGGTAGTAAACCAAACTTTCCTGAGAACAACCAGAACCAAAGAACATTGAGGAGAGAAGGGGTAGTGGGGCCTGTGCTGAGCAACCAGCTGCTGATTTTTCAGTGCCTGAAGAGAAGCGGTATGGACATTGCATGGCAGACTTGATTAAAGATGCAGCTAAAGCCACCCTTTTTTTTCTGAATGTTTTTTAAAAACACAGCTGTTTGTTTTCTTATTGGAGGTATTTACGTGCCTCTTCTATGAAGGTCACCAAAGCAACAAGAGTGTCATTCTTGGTAATTAGGCTTGCCACTAAAAGGCAGACCAGATTGTCCTGGGACCCAGACAGGAGGAAAGCAGGGGAAGGGGGAGGTAAGGTAAGGGAAGGGAACTGCAGGAAAGGTGGAGGGGCTATGACCTCATGGATGGTGTCATCCGACCAGGGTGGTTGCTCGCTGGGGATTGGCCATGTGGAGGGACCCTGGAGGAGTTCTGTCTAGGGGTCCTTAGGGGATATTTAAGGGCATGCTGCCCACAAGGAGGTCTTTTTCTTGCTGTATAATTCATTGACAAATACAGCACATCATTGGCAGTGAGGTAAGGCATGGATGGTTGTGGCCTGTATGGCATTAGAGACAGCATTGCTTTAGATGGAATACAGATATGGTACAGGAATAAGCTGAAGGAGGTACATGTGTAGCATTGATTTAGGTTGCATAACAGGTAACTCCTGTGGTTTGGTTAGTTGAATATTAGTTTGCAAAAAAAAAAGAGAAGAAGAGAAGGAGTAATCTGAACGAGGTATATGTGTGTGTGGCCTCATTGTTTCTATGTTCATGGTGGCATGGGGAGCATGGGCCATGCAGTGGTTATTGTAGGAACTGGGCTGTTGTGTGGTTTGTGGGCCAGTCATGGTTATGCTGGATCAGGCTAGCCTGGTGGGTAGCACATGCTGTTGGTGGGTCATATAGAGAAGCACTCGATGGAGCTGGAGGCATGGAGCGTGGGGGTAGGCCGAAGTCTGACCGGGGTGTGAGGCAGGGGTGTAATTTGGCCCAGCAATGTCCTGTGGGGGAGACTAAGGTGAAGAGGCCTGCTTTGTTTCTTGGCTGCGAGATTGTGGTGGCCGGTCTGGGTCGGTAGAGTGGTCAGGAGAGGCAGACCGTGTAGCCTAGGCTGTGCAAAGGTTGCATGTGCTGGTACCTGTCACAACCTCAGATCGGAGGGGCTTCCTGTTTATCGTAAAGTTTGGCTGGCATTGTGCATAATAATAATAAAAAAAGTCCACTTAGGAGTAAGTGAGCCGTGCAAGAGGCCAGGCAGGTTGTGCCTGTGGAGCCTCGGGTTGCGGGGTGCTCTCGGGGGTGGTCTGGTTCAGTATGGGGCCTAGATGGGCAAAAGGATTGGAGGACTGTGGTGCTGAGTGGCCCAGTTCATGAGCCGTAGGGCCTGTGGGTGGGCACTTTTGGGGGGGATTTGAATCCACAGCTAAATGAAAAATAAAAATAAATAAAAAATGAAATATGTTAAAAGGACAAAGTGGTTTTTTTTGCCTACTTAGGAGATCCCGGTGATGCGGCAGCTAAGACAGAAGTGGGAGGGTGTCTGAGTTGGGCAGCAGGTAGCTCGTGGTTGGAGGCCCATGGGGGGCCTAGCATTGGAGGGCTTACAGAGGAGGTGCATTGACCAGCTAGGGCCAGGTGCCACAAGGGCGGGAGACTCCAACAAAGTGGACTGTTGGTTTGTGCAGTGGGGGGGTATGCCAGTGTGTTGGGTCACATGGTGGAACGGGGCCCGGAGAGGCCTACCACATAGGTGGGACACCAGTGGGGCATGCAGGTTGTTGTACGCCAGCAGAGGGGGTAGCAGAAGCATGATGGTGCACCAAGGGTGCATGGTGAGGGGCATTTGTGGTCCATGGAGGCTGAGTTGCGCAGAGTGGGTCCGTTGCTCTGCGTGGGATGGCAAGCGGGCTGGGCTGGGCGATCTCGCCACATGGCACGGCCAGCAATAACATTTTAAATTTTACAGGAAGAAGGATGGATGGATGCTTACGGCAAACTGAAGCATAGGACAAGTGCTGTCACACAGCAACAGGGGGCAGGTAGTGAATGCAGGCATGAGGTCGAGACTTAACGGGTGGACAGGGCTGGGATGCCTAGTCAGCCGAGGCATAGGGGGGTCTCTGCCTCACTGGGGGGCTCATGGTGGAAGGGGACCAGTGTTGGGCAACCATTGCAGGCCCTCAGGCCGGGCGGGGTCACTGGGCCACGGAGGCCGGTTTGTGGGGTGTGGCCACTATTGATCGCTCGTAGGGTGAGTGGGGACAATGAGGGAACAAAAAGAGGAAAAAGGGGGGAAAGGCTAAATAGGGAATGGATAAAGGAGCTGACCAAGGCAAGGGAAAGGGCCATGCACCTTACCAGTGGGTGGGGCAGTGCAGGAAGCCTCAGCCTGTGGGAGGCAGTGGGATGCAAATCAGGTTATAGCTGTACCCAGAGTTTGGGCATGGCACAGGAATGGAGCTGTCCCAGTGAAGGAATGGTAATTAGGTGTGGGTGCAGTGCCCGGCTCGGGGGGGTGGGGCAGTGAATGGTTTGCAGTATGATCCTGTGGTTTTCTAGTGCAGCATCAAGTCGCAGCGGAAGAGATGGCACCCAAGAGATCTCCAGTGTCCAGCGCTACCATGTTGGCGGAAGCTGTGAAACTGAAGACACAGATGATGGAGTTGGTCAAGGCGGCGAAGAAGAAGGAGACAGAGGAGGGGACTAAGAAGAAGCGGAAGGAGCGAGATGTGAGGGTTGGTGGGGATAAGGACTAGGTGGATATGAATAATAAAGCAGATTTAAAAGAGTATATCAAGTATATCAAGGGACTGTTGGGGACATGGGGAGGAGGGGTTTTCAAAAATGGAATGGGCACTGCAGGCCATGAAGGAGAAGGGTAGGCAGGGCAAAGATATGGAGGGCACCTCAGGCAGAGAGCGGAAATTGTACGAGGGTCCACCTGGTTTCACGTTGGGTGACCACGTGCCGGCCTCCATAAAGGAGAAAATATGGAAGGGGGAGTACGTGGATATCATAAGATTAGTGGATGAGGAGACAGCCAAAAAATACGAGCAGCGGGAGCCTGTGAGTAAGTCAGAGATGGCGGTAGCCCAGGCGGTAGTGGGGTACAAAATGGAGGAAGCCTGAATCAAGGGGAAGAGCATCGACACGTGGCAAGTGGGGTTACTGATTTATAGAGCATTGGTACTGGAGCAGCAACCGGACCTAGTGATCCCACTGCTGATGTATATGGCAATCATCAGGGATGCGTATAAGGTGAAGTTGGGTTTTGGGTGGCTTAAATATGATGAGGCATTCCAGAGGAGAATGGTGGTTAATGGTGACCTGAGGTGGGACTGCACACATGCAGAGTTATGGGTGAGAACACTTTTGGGTTCAGTGAAGGGGCAGGCAGCGGAGCAAGGGAAGCAGGTTACACCGGCCCTGGGCACCAAGGCCTGCTGGGCTTTTAATAGGGCATCATGTACATTGCCTAGCTGCAAGTTAGGCATGTCTGCTCACAGTGCAGAGGGGCACACCTGACAATGGGGTGCCAGCGGGGGGGCAATAAGGCCAGGTAGGCAGGCAGGCAGCTCCAAGAACAGCCCTTTCGGAGCAGTCGTGGGGAAGATGGCAGGGGCCAGGGGGGCCCGGAAGGGGGGTATGCTGCCAACTTAAGTTGGAACTAAAGGTGGTCTGGGAGTGGGAAGGTGGGGTTATGCCCTGGCCTACACCCCCATCAACAGTGAAGTGATGGAGACCTGGACAGCAGGTTACCCCTACAAGGCAGGGGTGGAGCTGCTGAGGGACGGTTTTAAAGGTGGCTTTCTGCTGGGTTTCGATGGGCTGTGGGTGGGGATGCTGGCCGAGAATTTGGGTTCAGTAAGAGGGAAGGAGGACACAGTGTGAAAGAAACTTCAGAAAGAAGTCAGGGCAGGGAGGGTGGAGGGGCCAATGCTCAAACCCCTATGCAAGCAGTTCAGGGTGTCATCTCTGGGGGTGGTGCCAAGAAGCAAGCAGGGGAGTTCCAGCTCATACATCACCTGTCCTACCCCGACAGGGGGTCAGTTAATGGGGGGCTCCCGGAGGCTTTTAGTATGGTTTCCTACGCCTCCCTAGATCAAGTGGTCGAGTTGATCTGGGCAACCAGGGTGGCCTGGTTGGCAAAGACGGACATCGAATCTGCTTTCCGGCTACTGCTGGTACACCCTACGGATTGGGACTTGCTAGGCTTCCAATTTGAAGGGGGCTTGTATTTTGACAAGGCTATGTCCATGGGGTGCTCAGGGGCATGTTTCACTTTCGAGACATTCAGTTCATGGGTTCAGTGGGTGTTCGGGTCCCAGTATGGGCACAGGAGGGTGGTCCATTACCTGGACGATTTCTTGCTGATTGGAGCCAGCCAGGAGGAGGCTGATAGGATATTAACGGATTTCCAGGGCACGTGCAACAAGATAGGGATCCCACTGGCAGCAGGTAAAACAGAGGGCCCATCCTACAAGCTAGAGTTTTTAGGGATTGAGGTAGATATGGAGAAGGAGTGTTTCCGGCTGCCAGGGGACAAAAAGGGGTGGCTGCGGGGGCTACTCATGCTAGTGGGAGGGTGGCAGAGGGTGCCGCTGGTACAGGTTCAGCAGCTTCTGGGGCACCTTAATTTTGCCTGCAAGGCCATAAGCCCAGGCAGGGCCTTTACGAGATGGTTGGGAAGGGTCACGGGAAAGCGAAACAGCCCCATCATTGGGTGGACATAAATAAGGGCATTAAAGAAGTCCTACAAGTGTGGGAGGTGTTTTTGGAGTAGTACAACGGTGTGACGTTCTGGCAGGAGGAATGGGCCTGCAACGTGAACATTGAGTTGTACACGGACGCTGCTGGGGGTTTCAGGATGGGGGCCTATTTCAGAGGTGAGTGGATTTTGGAGGAGTGGCCAGCCCACTGGTAGGAGTGGAGGTGGACCAAGAACATCATGTTCCTCAATATCTTCCCCATATGGGTGGCCCTTGAACTTTGGGGCACCTTGACGGCAGGGCAGCGCATCTTATTTTGGTGCGATAACAAGAGTGTAGTGGAGGTGATCAACAGGCAGAGTGGCCGTACAGAAACCATTGGTCGGGTGTTAAGGTGTGTGGTAGTACTGGGACTGCATCTGAATCTGTCTTTTAGGGCACAGCACATTGAAGGGGTAAGGAATGAGGTGGCTGACTGTCTTTCTCGTTTTCAGATGGAGCAGTTCTGAGAGTTGGCACCTCAGGCTGCGCCTACCAGAACCAGAGTCCCGGACTGGATGTGGGAGATTGGAGGGTGAAGGCCAGGGCCTTGTACAAAGGGTCTTGGTTGGCCAACACCCTAAATGCCTACAAAGGGGCATGGGTCACTTTCCAGGCATTTTGGGCCAGGTTGGGTTGGGAGACAGGAGAGCTGGTCCAGGAGGAACAGGTCATGCGGTATGTAGTGGAGAAGTGGGAGGAAGGTGTGGCTCCCGCCACCATGGGGGGCCAGCTGGCAGGTATCAGTTTGACATGCCAGGACAGGGGATGGGCGGATGCTGTGGGTGGCCGGGCCATCAAGCAGATGGTTACAGGGTGGCAGAGGGGGCAGGGATCCAGGCAGGATGGGAGAAGACACATAATGGGCCCCTGCTCTGGAAGGTGATAAGGGTGCTGGACTACATTTGTAGCTCAGTGAATGAAGCATGTCTGTTCAGGGCTATATTTGTGGTCATGGCAAAGGGCGCGTTTTGGGTCGGGGAGATGGTAGCACCTACTAAGCGGGTGGCTGCTGCTGGCCTGCAGGAGGCAAACGTAAGACTGGAGGAGGAGAAGTTGGTCGTCTGGCTCCAGAGGTGCAAAATTGACCAGCGGGGCAAGGGCTCCACTGTGGTGATGCACAGGCAGGCTGGAGAGGGGGTATGCACAGTCCAGACCATGGCAGACTATTGCATGGTGCGGGGCCACAAGGCAAGGACATGGTTCATACTCGGGGATAGGTCCCCTGTAACAGGTTTTCAGGTGGGTGCAGTGCTGAAAAATGCGGTGGCATACGTGGGGGAGAACCCTGATGAGTTTGCCCCGCACTCCTTCAGGGTTGGTGCGGCCTCAGAGTTAGCTGTGGCAGGTGCAGGGGAGTGTGAGGTCAAGTGGGTGGGCAGATGAACATCGAACTGTTACAAGAGATATGTGCGGTACTGACAGTGGCTGATTAGTGTCCCTTTTTCTCTTTCCACAGCAGGCTCCAAGACACAGGTGTGGATCGTGGGGCATTCATTCATCTACTGGACAGAGAGGTTCACAGCCACCATGAGGATATGGACGCAGTTGCACCCGGGAGCGAAGCACACCAAGGTGTGGTGGAGGGTCCTGAGGGGCATGAGGTGGTTGCAGCTTCTATCCCTGCTGGAAGAGCTTCAGGTGCGCTGGGCTGTACTGGACTGTATCATTGTCCATCTAGGGGGTAATGACTTGGGGACAGTGCCATGGGGGTCCCTGTTGAGGGACATTCTGGCAGATCTGGAGAAGGTGAAGAGCTGGTGGCCACGAGTGGTGACTGGCTGGTCTGAGATTACATCCAGGAGGGTTTGGAGGGAAGCGAAAGGGCCTAAGACGGTGGAGGTGGCGCACAAGCGGTTGAACAGAAAGATGGCCAGAGCAGTGATAGAAATGGGTGGGGTTCACATACAGCATAAAGACATTTCATACGAGCATGAGGTGGTCTATTGGTCGGACGGGGTCCACCTGACCTATTTCGGCATGGGCCTGTTTCTCCAGCCATTCGGGGAGCTGGTCGGGGGCATCAATAAGAAGGGGCCGAGGGTTAACCCAAGGGAGGAGCCCTTCTTCCTTCACAAGCAGAAGATGGGTTAGTGGAAGGGGTTTGGGAACAAGGGAGAAAAGGGGCAGGTAGATGGGAGGGGTAGGTACCATGGGCTGGGGACAAAGGAACCCAGGCATTGGAGTAACTTGGGAGGGGAGGGATATAGAGCTAGTGGGTGGATCACTGTGTCCACACCTAGCAGTTGGGGAGTGGTCTGGGTAAGTGTGGTACCTGGTTATGGTAACTGAAAGGGGGGGCCGGATCATGGTGTCCAGACCCCGAGAAGCAAAGAGGAAAGAGGAAGAGAACATGGCGAAGAACCACAAGAGGGAAGACATGACTATTATGTCCTAGAAGAGATACTGGACTGTTATGTCTATTGTGTAAATACTGACTGTTAGAATGGTTTGGGATGTAAATGATGTAAATACATTAGTGTGCCTTTAAATAAATACTGCCAGTGAGCATCCAAAGTGAAAAGGCAGTGGCCTCAGTTATTTCTGGGTGGGGATCCAGGGACAATATTAAGTTAGAAGAACTTCCAAATGTGGGGAGCTGTCTAGATATAGTAAAGGATGTTTGGGAAGGGTACGGTGGTTTTATTGTGGATGACTGCAAGCTGCTGGGCTGAGGTGATGGTTTTTACAAATGTGTTGGCCTGCATTGGATGTGCAGCAGAAACCTGGATGCAATGTTCCAACAGTACTGCAATAAATGAAGCAATACATTGCAAATCAGCTTTGTGGATTGGATGTGTAACTCTATCTTCACCTAAATATGGGACACTACAGTATGTAGGAACATGAGATAAACAACAGCAGTTCTTCCTATACCTTTCCATTTTAACCCATCATTCTGACTCTAGTTTAGTCCCATTTTTGACTTAAAGCAATTACAGGATATCTGCATTAAATATGGCTGCTCTAGAATGTAATTAATGTTCGTAACTATATTTGAATGACTGTATTTTGTATATACAGGTATTGATCCTCCTTCAAGTCCTCCAGTCCACCTCACCTCTCGACTACACCCGCCAGCCCTGTCACCTAATTTGCCTTGGTTTACTTGGCCATGACTTAACTAGATTCACTGAAGTGGTGGGTGAGTTGCCTGGTTGGTATTGCAGGAGCCTGTGGGGATGCCAGCATCTCCTCCTGGTGGATTGGGGTTATTTTCCCACCATTCTTGCCCTGAAGGGAGCCAGTATGCAACAATGTGCATGCCAAGGGAGCCAGCCGCATCCCTGCCCTGATGTGCTGGTGCCGATACTACCTAACTTCAGTTAGGTGGTGATCATGGTGCAGGACACATATACCCACCCACCCCCAAAGGATGAAATGTTCTCTGGTGATGCTCAGTTCTCTTTTCTCTGGCCTGTACCCAGTAACCCAACCTCATTCTTGAACTTAGATCATCAGTGTTGCAAATGGTAGTGCTATTGCTATGCAGATGAACTGGCTGGTGCCCATTGTTTAAAATCATTTATTTGTATATGTATCCTTTAAAGGTTGGGTGAGACATTCTGACCTCAGATCAGGAAGGCTACAGTGGGATAAGAGTTGATTTTTTTTTCTCTGTGAATGCTTATTTATTTTATTGAACTATGTTGACTGGGAAAGGCACACTAAACCGAGGATCACTTCCAGGTGAGACCCAGGGGATGGGTTACAAGAGGAAGATGCATTCAAAATGTATCAAATGAAAGGTAGTTAAAAACAGTTATAGAACAAAAATGTGTATTTCCTTTTATAAAGTAGGGTTTAAGAAAGAACTCTCTGAGAAATATAATTGGTCTAAACACATCACCTTACCAAGCATTAATTCCCTATGCATTACCTCCCTAAGAATCCCAGAGCATGTTAATAACTTAACCTAATCCACCCAGCAGCATCATAGGGTCTCAGGATATGCATAATTATTGGGGCAGCAGGGGGGCCTTGATATGAAAAAGAATACAACTGGATTAATTATAGCCACTACGTGAATGCAGAGAATGGAGTCAGAAACAGAGACCAACACAGGTAAGAAATTTTTTTTTTCAGTGTTTTACTGTATTTTTGCTTATAGTCAGGCATTATTTACCTAAAGTATTTATGCCCCCTGTACAACACCCCTGCTTTCTTCAGATACTCTCCACAACTGGTCAGACCCCACCTTACTGTGATCTCCACACTTTCCAATGGAGCCTTGGTTTGTCCCCTTGGAGGAGTATGAGGTCAAGCCCTGTGTCTAGTGATGTGTGTAAGAGGCAGAGAACCTCATCATTTCTCAATTGTGACAATTTCACTATTATAACTGTTGTTGTTCATTTGTTAATTTTGCCCCCTCTGTGCCATCTGTGCCCAACCACTACACAGCAAGTACAAGCAAGAAAAGATCTGGCATTGACAAATGTTTGTTTCTACATGCTTTAGACATTGGGTCTTGTATTCCAAATGGTTTTGTGTCTGTGCGGGGTTTTGCGAGGCTTGTTTGTTTTTCATGCTTGGTTTTTTCCTTATGCATTAGGTATTATGGGCGAGCCTTCTTTTGTTGTCTCATGCCTATTTAAGGACTCCAGACCATCTAATCTGGGTCTTGAAGCTGTTTTTCTGGCATTTGTTTCATTAAGGAGCTGATTAAGCAATCAGTTTAACATTTTGTATCTCATAACTTCTCCATGTATTTTAAATATATGTTTAATTTGTATGCTGAATTGTGGAATCATGATCATATTTGAATATTTATAAAGTTTTTCATGTGTACGCCCGGTGTGTTGGGATCCTGCCTGGTAATGATTTTGTTATATTTTGAGACTGTCCCTTTAAATGCACCACTAATTAAGCAGTGTCATCCAGTAGTGCAGCACTTTTGAGAAAGCATTCGTTCGATGCAAAATGTGTCAAGGGGTTCTTTTTAACTTTTTGCAGTTTTGCATTTTGATTGTACAGCTTGGCGTAATTTTTTGAGGTTGAGTGTGCTCAGTTTTTTTTTTTGATACTGTTAGTGTTACATATGACAAGAGCATCCATTCCCCTAGTGCTTTTGTTGTTTTGCTTTGCATCTCTTGTATGAATCATCCATAATTAGTGGCAATTTAAAAAGGGTTCTATTAAAAGTTAAGAAACTGTAGCAAAGAAAGCATACAATATAATATGCCTAAATGTATCACTTGCCCATTTGGTAAAAAACTAAGCCTTTGCATGATTTCACCTTTTCTTAATGAGTCCCATGACATTACAGGCACAACTTACTTTATTTATTTGTTTATTCATTCATTCATTCATTCATTGAAGGCACTCCGCTCAAGTGTCTTGTCCTGCACAATGCAACTGGACATGTGGTTTGAAAACAGAAACCCACACCCTGTCATGTCATATTAATAACATGTTAATTTGCATAGTTATCAAGACAAATGGGGAACTAACCACAATAAACATATGAAATAAAAGATATTTGTTTAAAAATTATTTTCCTTAATGCATCCCTTAAGATGTCAGGGGCTATGTAAAGGGACACTGCCCAAGCTGTTCTCCCCACTGTTCCATTTCAATCAATCAATTTTTTATTTGTATACTGGAAAAGTATGCGAGCAAAAATGCTCATTATCTCAAACGTCCAGGCCCGGATATTCAGAAATGCACCAGAGCCCAGCGCAAGTGCAGCACAGAAGAAATCCAATGCACACAGGTGCAATAGGTGCAATATTCAGAGACTGCACATGCCATAGTGTGCCAGCACAACCCAACAGAATATGGCACAGTTGTACAATGGCATAACTGGCAATGTGCCATGGCACAAGGAATGGTGCGCCATGGTGCAAGAAGAGGTGCACCATGATGCAAACACACACACATAGTTGCACCATAGCAGCAGAGCAATGGTGGGGCATGGCCCAGAGAGGTGACCCACAAACAGAACCAGGGAGGCACAGTGACAGGCCACAGGAGGCCACCACTAGCAGGGCACAGCAGGGTGTGAACAGGCACCCACACCCCTGCCCTGAGCTCAACAGTGGCACCATAGTGAGGCAACAGGAGAAGGCAATGGCCAACAGAGTGCCACCAAAGGGGACCCCTGCAGGCTGAATGCCATGCCCCCCGACACAGCCAGACCAGAGCAGCACATATCCAGGACCATGCAGCCATGCACACACACCCACAACACACCCCTGACAGGCCACCCATGGCACCCTCATGACACACCCACTGACCTGGGGGGGGCACCATCACAGTGGGACACACCATGCCACACAGCAGGGACCCACAGCAGCACAACAGGCACCCCGACATATGCACACTATACAGGCAGGCACTGGAACACTGCAGCATGGCACTGCATGCCATCCACAAAGCAGACACTGACACAGGCAGGCAGGGCATAACAATGTATTAAGGAACAGAACAGCCAACTATGTACAAAGCAATGGGGGAGGGAAGGCGTAGGACTGAGAGGGATGGGGACAGGGAATAGGGACCATACAGTGGGAAGGGGGACTGGTGGGGGAGGAACAGCAGGGGACACAGGGTATGGTAGGGTGTCCATCAGCGATGGCAATGCTGTGCCAACCCACATCGTCCATGGCATCTGCCATCAAACACCTGCCAGTGTATCTGGATCACCGACTCCATCGTGGTTGATGTGATCAAAATTATCTGCCGCAACAGACGGCAATACAGGGGCATCCTCCTCTGCCTCTGGACACCTAGGAGAAGGGACAGGACAGGCCATCAGTGCAGTGTCCCACAGAATCATGCCCAACCACTGCATGCACACACCCCCCATAGGGCCTGCACAGGCCACCCACAGGGGTATGGACCTACAGTTGCCAGAAATGCAGAACACCACTACAGTGCACAATGATGGCTCCTGCCACACAGTAGCCACCCGACTGCACGTTGCCAGTCACATGGCACAGTGCCCATGCAGCACCACAGCACCCACAGTGGCAGCCATGTGCACACCCACCCCATCAACAGCTGGCACATGTGTACAATGAATGCGCCACAGTGGCAGGCACCAAGCACAGTGCAACACATCCAGCCCCCATGGCACACATCACAGGTGGCCATGGCCTGATCCATGCCCCTGTCAACCCCCAATAGACATGTGGAGACCCATGCCAGTACCTACCTGCTCTCCATGGCCTCACAGGTGCTGGAGCCACTCTGGTGACACCTCTGGGTCCTGCAGCCACTTGCTGCCCTGCTGCGGCAGCTGCCACAGCTCTCCACTGATCTTCAGGACCTGGGAATGGAACAAGGACAGGAACACATCAGTACACAGCCACTGGAACAGCCCCCCCAGCACAGCATGGTCCCCTGCCTAGCGCAGTCTGCACAGCCACTGAGCAATGCAAGTGGTGGTGGGTGATGCATCCCTGTGATGCACACGATGACAGCCCACCACCCTGCAGAACATGCCAGGCTTCCCACAGTACACCACAGTACAGCACCAGGGCACACATGCATGCTGGGCCTACTCACCTGGCTGTGGCACATGTCCAAGCCTGACACATGCCTTCAGGTGTCAGAGGCAACCTGGATCTCTCCGCAGGAGGTCCCCATACCGGTGATGACACTGTTCATTGGTCCTGGCCACCCCAGTATGCTGCACTAGCACAACAGCAATTCCATCCCACACAGCGACACGGGGCTGCTGTAATGGGGCCTGACTATACAGCTGGGGTGCGTGGGGCTGGACGCAGACCATGAGGCTGGCTGGCTCCACCTGCATCCAGTTGCTCACATGGGTTGCCCTCCATTGCACCATAATACTGCTATGAGCCGTGGTGCAAAATGGCACCCGTAGCAGCACGTGGCAACAGCATGAGCCAGATGCGCGGGTCGAGGGGATATGCTCTGGGCCCACCAATCACACAATGGCATGAATGAGCGACATGGGTGTGGCTTAGTGGGGTGGGGCAGGGCTACGCATGTGGTGCCATCAGGGTCAGAGATCACTGCAGGGGTCAGGGCATGCCGTGCTCATAGTGCGCCAACTGCGCAATAGCAGCCATGGTGCACACACTGTGCCATGACTGCTATTGCACAGTCAGTGCACTGTATGCAATAGGCAGTGGTGCACCACACAGAGCATGTGCACAGCACCACTGCACACCGCACATGAGTGCAAAATGCGCCACGGCGTGCTCCGGCGCATCCAAATGACTTGCTCCAGGGCACTTTCAATAAGCATGTCTCAAATACGTGATATTCAGCCACCACATGCTAATGAGCTCATCAGTCAATGCATGGTGCAATGGGGGAATTAACATATCATTACCATTGCGCAACAGCACATTTGCATACGATGAGCCATAAAAGTGCCACGGTACAGCACAGGCCATGGACCGGTATTGCATCCTTGTGAGGTAAGTTGGAGATGCTGCAGGAGCATACAGAGCATGGAGGGCACAGCATGGGGGAGGACACTGGGAGCTGCAGCCACTGACACACTGTGCTTTCCATTACCACAGGAAGCTACATGTTAGAACCTGAGGAGTTTGGGGAGCGTGGACCTGCCTGCAAGCGCAGGCCCAACTTCATGAAAGCAGAGACAGATGCTCTGTTCAAGGCCTACCTCGACAGGGAGCCATTCCTGAGTGGTGCCACAGGCACACCACAGGCCAGGGCTCAGGCCTGGGTGGAGGTGGCCGACTGCCTCAACCAGCGAGGCAGCCAACAACGGTCAGTGCAGGAGTGCCGCAAGAAGGTGGGCACTGACAGGAGGTGAATAAAGAGAAGGTGGGAGCCATCCATGCAGCCTGATGATGTGCCACAGCTCACAGCACAGGAGGAGCTGGTGGCAGCCTTCTTGTGCCACAGTACCATGGAGGGTGTGCCTGGTAGTGGATTCCAGACAGGTGGCAGCCCATCCCTGCATGGTATGTATGGTGGCATCGTACAGCATGCTGTGGCATGATGGGAGGCACATGTGGCCACTGCTTCACTGACTCACCTTTTTTGTCTTCCAGCACCGGCATGCCTGCATGCAGAGGATGGGGCACCGGCAGCAGCCGTGGAGGCAGATATAGCCCCGGACGACCAGCCGTCCACCTCTATGGGCATCCGGGGGCCTGGGCGGCTGCAGCACACCACCACTGTCCAGCCGGATGCCCTGGGCATGGTGTCGGACGAGGCCCTGGATGTAATCCTACAGGATGCCAGACATGGTGTCCTGTGTGTGGAGACACAGGCTGGGGTGGGGTCCAACACCGATGATGACCTCACCATGAGCCTGGGCAGCATGGGCAGTGTTGTAGGGGAGACACCCATACTAGGCAGGGACAGCGTGCCCAGCGACCTGTCGGTGGGGGACCAGCTGCCTGCCACCACTGCAGGTGCCTTCGTGTGCACTGCCACAGCGGTGCTGTGCAGAGGTGGTGGTGCAGCCACACAGGTGCCGGACATGGGTCAGTGGATGGAGGGGCAGCAGCAGCAGGCTGCTGGTGCTACAGGGCAGCTGGATGTAGAATCCACTGCCGGGGCACCAGGTAGGAACACACCCCAAGAGGACCCCACTGTGCAGTGTCCACATGAGAGGGGGGCTGTGCAGCATGGCCGGTCACCACTGGAGGGTTGGCGTCCTGCCCAGATTACCAAGGATGCTGACCCAATGGCTAATCACACCCGTTTGCTCCACGCCTCCATTGAGCAACAGGTGCAGGTCGCCGCTGGGCTGCATGCACTGCGCGCGAAGGTGCGCCACCTGGCCAAGCAGTGCAAGAGGGGCATTGTGCAGCTCCTGGTGGGGATGCAGTGCATGCAGGAGGCCTTGATGGGCTCCATGGATCATATTGCAGACTGCATGCAGGAGGCCACGACTGCATCCATGGATCGCTTTGCACAGGCGGTCTCTGATGGCTTTGCGCTGCTGGCTGCCACAGGGCATAGCCAGCCACCACAGACCCCACACAGTGCATCATCCACCCCATGTTCCCAGCATCTGGTGACACCAACACTGTCATCACCAGGCTCTGCTGTTGGTATCCCAAGCACACCTGGGGTGGGCCTGTTTGGGCACCTACGCACCCCTGAGCGTACCCTGTCATGGTCCCACAGGTCGACCCCTGGAGGGCCATTGCAAACATCTCCTGTCGCCGGTGAGCAGCCTGTGGCTGTCGATCAGCCCCAGCATGGCCACCCCCATGGCCATGGTGGTCAGGGACCCGTGAGGCATCCCTGATGTGCGGCCCACCCTGTCCCAAGTCAGCTGCTACTGCCCGGTGCGTGCATGGGTGGCATGTGCGTGTGCATACCACAGGCATGGCACCGGTGTGTCACGCCACATGCCGCCTGTGTATGTGCTTGCCTGGCCACTGGCCCATGTGGTGTGGGCGTGATGAGGGCTGTTCTGCTCTGGATGCGCCTGTGCACTGGTACTATGCATCTGATCCTCACCACATGCCAACGCCTGGGAGTGTGGGAGTGTGTGTATGTGTGTGTGTGTGTGTGTGTTTGTGTGTGTGTGTGGGCATGTGCATTGCTGTATGCTGCTGTGTGCTGGTGTGTGTGGTGGTGTGCCACCATTCGACGTGACCTGGCACCACGCCTCTGTGTGTGCATGCCAGTCTCCATGCTCACCCCTGCCTGTGTGCTGTACATGTGTGTGTGGCTCTGGGATGTGTTTAGCGACATGTACCTTGGTGCACCAAAGTGCTCCTGTGCAATGGTGTTACGGTGTTGTTGGGACTGCCTCATCAGCCTTGGATCCCTCTGCCCCGGGGACTGTCCACTACCCTCTGGCACATTGCCTCCATTGTCCCCACTACTGTCACTCTCATCAGCCTCGACAGCTATCCCACAGTCAATGGCCATGTTTTGCAGTATGCAGCAGGCCAGGAATAGGCCACAGGCTTTTGAGGGGCTGTACTGTAGGGTTCTGCCAGACCTGTCTAGGCAACGGAAGCATGCCTTCAGCATTCCAAATACATGCTGTATGATGTTCCGTGTGCTGTCATGTGCTTCATTGTAGTGTTCTTTGGCTGGGGACAATGGGTGCTGGTAGGGGGTGAGCATCCAGGGCCTCAATGGGTAGGTGCTGTCACCTGTGTGGATAGGGACATGGTTAGCTCTCTGACTGCCCTTGCTGTGCCCCACGCCTGCCGGGCAACCTGCCTGCTTGCCCACCCTGCCGCCCCTGTTCCATGGCCTGCCCTGCCCGTCACCCCTTGCCTGTCTGATACTCACCCACTAGGTGGTCTGTGAGGATGTCTCCATGTTTTAATCTTTGGCACAGCTTGGAGCTGTGCCCAATGAATGCATCATGTGCACTTCCAGGGTGTGTGGCACAGACATTGGTGATGCACCCCGTGGCATCACACACCACCTGGCAGTTGATGCTCGGGCTCCCCTTCCAGTTGATGTAAGCTAGACCCTCGGGGACAGGTGGCATGTGGATGCCCACATGGGTGCAGTCAATGGCCACAAGCAGGTCAGGCATACTTGCTACCCTGTGGAAGTCCTGTATGGCTGCTGTACACTCTGCCTGTGTGCTGGGGAAATGGATGTATTCCAAAGCACTTGACAGCAGGGTGTTGAGGAACTATGTGAGGAGGCGTGATGTGGCTGACTGGTTTATGCCTGTGGTGTCCCCTGTTGGCCTCTGGAAGGTGCCTGTGGTGAGCAGGCACATGACTGCTGTGACTTTCATCTCCACTGACATTGCATGACTCCATCTAGTGGGTGCGTGCATCTCCTCACTGCACAGCTTGCAGAGCTGCCTCAGAATTGCCCTATTCAGGGCAGTACCAGCCCACTATCTCTGTGTCAGTGAAGTTCTCAAATGTGGTGCGGCTCGGTACCACCTGTGTCGGGCATACCACCGACAGTCCCTTCCTCGACCATGTTGCTGTTCCGCCTGCCCCCTCACACCCCTCATTACAGCCTCTATCATGTATGGCACACTGTCCATGGCCCCTGTTGTCTCGACACCCCCTGGGTGGTTGGCTGCGGATGGGTGTTTGACCCCCTGGTTCACAGTCTGGCACTGTGCCTGCTGCTCCCTATCACTCCCACAGCCCCTTCTCCCTTTCCAGTGACACCTGTGTCACACTCCCTCTGTGGCTGCCTGTGGCTGTCTCTCTCTGTCCTTCTTTCCTTCCCTGTTTCTTTCTATCTATCTATCTTTCTTTCTTTCTTTCTTAGGTTTGGCTGTCTCTCTCTCTCTCTCTCTCACTCTCTCTTTGTCTCTTTCTCTCACTCTCTCCTCTCCCTTCCTCTCTCACCTGGTGCAAGTGCTGTCCATGTGCTTGTGCCTGGTTTGTATAGGTTCAAGTCTGCTTGGCACATCTTGGATTTGCTCCCCACATGTGACATGGTTCCATGGTTCAATATCGCCACTGCGGTGGATATGCATGGGCACACCTCCTGCGGTTGCACCTGCATTCATTATCATTGCACACTGATGCACTGGTACTTGTGCTGCACATTGGCTCCCACTGAATATGGCTCCATGGCACAGTTCCGTACTTGTGCTGGTGCAACTCAATTGCGCATGCTTTGAATATCCCAGTGTAGAATACACTATACAAAAAATAAGATACAACAGAGATACAAATTGATGAAATTACAAGGGCATTTTGGTTATTTCAAAATAAATGGGGGCAGGGACGTTATTTTAAATGCATATTTTTTTCTGTGTGTAAGACAATTGAGTAGGATCTATTTTTGAAAAGAAACAAACAAAAAAAATAGGGCACCATATTGGTATGATAACATCAAATTACAGGTGCCCCATTCATAGTAGTTGCAATACATGCACTTTTATCATTTAAGCAATGACTTTGCCATGCCTTAATGCTCAGTATAGCATGAGTAGACAGTACTATTCAATAAGATGGTTTGGAGGTTTGAATTCAATGTGTGATTCATTATCATCCTCCAGTTCACAAATGCTATAATTTACCTGAGAATAATTTAAGAGTCTTGCTAAAAGGGAGGTGAAGACCTTGTTTACATCTCACCACCACTATGCTGTGCAGGGAAGAAATGTTTAATTCAGTGCATGGACAGGTATCAGGACCAAAGATATGAGATGCTAATTATTGAAATAGATAAAAATATACAAGAAGCCCAATCTGCTTTAAGAATCCAAAAGAACAGAATTTGGTTTTATATAGAGCCCTTTATACACACTTTATCCCAACACTATAGAAAGCAACACATTGGTAGAGTAAGGACTGCTTTTAGCACATATGTTGCACTGTACTGTTGGCCTCTGTGTAGATCCATAGACTGGATCAAGTGCTCTTCCTCTCAGTACATCACAAAAGAAGGTTGAAAGCTAGAGTTCCTTTGAGAGTGCATTATGTATACCTGCATGATTTAGCTGATTCCCGAGCTATCCAGAAACTGACCTTATCCAGAGTACGTCCACTTCAGGTGACATTTTCTAAAATGTTTGGTTATCTATGGTTTATTATTTGTTATCCTGGTTTTGCCAGCCATATGGGCCAAAACTAAGCTTAATTTATAAATAGTGAGTTGCACTTGGTGATAAAGTTTTAAAATTGTGTTTCTGGCATGCACTGGTGATGACACAGAGAAGGACAGGTAGGGGCAGTAACATATAGCAGCATGAAAATACTTTTGTCAATATAGTTTTGTGGTCAGGTGCTACAATATGCAGTATAAGGAGTTACAATAAAGCCAACATGAAGGAGGATGAATGTGTGTAGAACACAGTTGTGGAAGTGCTCAGAGGGCTTTAAAAATGAAAGTATTTTGGGCTTTTGTGGAGCTAATGTGAAGTCTGCATAGCAGGATCTAGAAAATGGCAGGTAGGCAGGCAAGCATTCGGGAGAGTAATGATGGTGCACACTGCACTAACCACATGGAGACTTGCAACTCTGGTCACCATGATTAGGTAACAGGCAAGCAAGAATCAGTGAAGTGAGTGTACAGTGTACAAAGATAGCAATACACACAACATGGGGCATGTGAGAATGCCATTTAGGGAGAACAGTATACTTCTGTAAAAGTTGAGGGACTGCACTGCTGAATTGATAATATAGAGGATAATGTATGGTGTGCTATCCATAACAAGTGCATGTATTTATCAAGAGGTTGCCGTGGCAACCATTTGAACCTTGAGAGCGCAGCTTGAGAGGTTCATCACCATGTCAACCTCCAGATAAATGCAGACACTGGTTATGGATAGTACACCATACATTTTCTTTTATAGTGTATGGTTTACTGCCCTTGTTAAAAGAATAGCAGAAAAAAAAAGTAGTTTTTTTGTCCCATCTGAGCCGCTCTTCTCCACTCTCTCTCACAGCCGCGGCCCCTTCCTGGGAGGTGGTGATTGTGTGACATGCATGCACAAGAGCACCCCTTGTTGTTATGCTGTAGTTGCTATGTAGCTAGTGCAGCATAACAGCTGCGGTGATGTAGCTACTGAAGCATAACAACGCTATTCTAGGGATGGATTTCCATCCCTAATAGTGCTCCACCCTACACTATAATGATGATGATGATGATGATGATGATGATGATGATGATGATGATGATGATGATGCTGCTGCTGCTATTGGAATCACTTCCACCTATTCTGTATAGAGGGGTTGTGGGATAACAGATGGACCAGACACAGAACTTCAGGTTCAACACACAGTCTCTGTGTGATGTTTATTTAAAACACGGGATAACCTTAAACAACAGCATATCCCTTTTTCGATACATTAGTTTGCAGCAACAGACTATGCAAGTCCTTCCTCTGCACTTAGTGAGCACCTATTGATCTCCTGATCTAACTCTTTAGTGAAAATTATTTCATTCCCTATGTTGGTCTTGTGTGTTTGGGTGATGCCCTTACAGAGCTAATTATATGAAATGTTTTCATGTTGCGCACATAAAACTATCAATGTGATATGCATGCTGCAAGCATGATTTAAATGATAAATTGGGACTGATTGCATGCATGTGGCATGCATGCAGCAAGCAAGTGTGGAAAGCATGCTTTTTATGTTAAATTGGAACAGACTGCATGCATGTGGCATGCATGCAAAAGCAAGTGATCACTGATAACATAGAAGTTAAGTGACTTGCTCAGGATCACACCATATACAATCAAGGTTAATGAGATTCAAACCCAGGTTTTCAGGTCTTCTTGTCTCCTGGTTTGCAGTTCAGCACCTTTAACCATTAGGCTATACTGTCAGCACACATATGGCTCACTTGTACAGTACTTCAATACAAATCTGCATATGCCTGCATGCACGCAACATGCTTATACCCACTGTTATACTTTTTAGTTTTCTTGTCCCCCCTTATCTCAGCTGCACAGCTCAACTATAGCACACATAACAATGAAAATACATGTGGTTCTTCCCACCCCCAATATACACACTTACCCATAACTACTTAATTACTTCTGTCTGGCCTGTACTCCTACTATTTTCTCTCCATAGTTGTGAATGCTTCCACAGAAACAGTCTTTAACGGCAAACACAAAAGTACCATAACTCAGCACTCAACCACATGACCAGTTTACCCCTATTCACACACACTATAGCAGGTACAGTCATGCTGCTACAGACAACTCACCAATAATAGATATAGGTCGAGACTCTCTTGCCGGAGTACTAGGGAACTAGAGGCAGGAGTCTTTAAGAGATGATGTCCATGGGTCAGAGTGCTGGGACATACCCCCTTGAAATGAATGGAGTTATTTTTTATTACCATTTTATACATTATGATGGTGAGTTGGAGAATAATGAAGGCCCCTGTTCTACTAACAAGGTCCTTGCTAGTCGAGGGTGGCCTTCATTAATTTCCAACTAAACATCAATAATGTATTTAATAGTAATAAAAAAATACCCCCATTCATTCCAATGGTGCACACCCCTGCATTATCTATTGCCTTATGTCATAATCTGCCTAAGCATGGGGATGTGGAGGTCAGCTTCACTGGGGAGGAGGGTATAAGCCTGACTATAGTGGGGCTCAAATAGTGTGCGCATACCATACCACTCAACTGTCCCTGAATCCAAGGGTATAGCCCTCATTTTATCCCTGAAAACTGCTCTGCCCCTCATCCATCCCTCATGGAAAACATGCTGCTCACACAGAGGATGTCCTGTAAATTTAGACTTTATGGCAGGAGCACCATTTTAGATTTCAGCAGGGGGATGCCAACAACCAGTGGAGGCCAGGTGACAGTTGGCCCCTAGGTGGCAAGCTCTAGAATGTATGGAACATCTCTAAAAGGAAAAACTTATTTGTTATAATGGAAAAGTGATATGAAAATAAGGAAAAATTCAAATGTATAAGATTCATCTGTCAATACCCCAGAGCAGTGCATCAGATTTGGGCGTAAATCCATGCAGTTATTAGCCAGTTTTTTTCCTGGCTGAAGTTCTGAACCCCCCCCCAAAAAACATTGTCCCAATTTCTCTGCCTGACTCCATTCCATTCAATACCCATACCATATGGGTTGTGAAGCTGCCCAACAGTGCAGAAACATGAAGAATACATCAGTATTTAGCCCCTGCACCTTCCCCAATCCCCCTGTAAAAAAAATTATTTACTTTCACTTACCTGGCCATCTGGCCAGATTCTGCTGCCTGGCCCAGTGTGCCACCAGTCCAGTTTTCAGTCTGCTCCTTCTTCATTCTTCTGCCAGAAGCTGGATGCTAGAACCAACCATCCCAGTCCCCAATGTGGTTCGCGACCAAGTCAACTCACCAACTGAACCCACTCAACCTGTGTTGCTTTCTTCTTGCTTGGCTGCTGCCATGGCTGCTGCTGCACTGCACTGATCAAGGCCTATGAAGGCCACCCACACCACTGTCACCACTGCTGCTAAGGCTAGCTTGCTGCCACAGGAGGCCTGTGCTGTTTTTTTGCTAGACAAGTGTAGTAGAGTAAGTAGGTAGCCTAGTCTCAAGTTAGCTTCTAGCTCACCCTCTGCCCCTTCAGTCACCAGTGGAGATGGAAACTCACTAAGAGTAGACCAATAAAAATATGCCACCACAACACTGCTATTGAGAGTTCAGTTCTCACTGAGTCCTCCAAGCTGTAGTGTGCAGCCTGTCTATTCTGTTGCAGGAAAGACAGTGTCGCACTTGCATGATTCATGTGCTCTTGCTTGGCTGGAGCTCCTCCACATCACGTGTGATGACAGCGCTGCTAAAAGGTTGAACAATATATACAAGGTATAAACAATCAGTTGTAGAAATAGATAATGTGAAAATGTATGACTTATAGGGCCGGATTCTCTAAGCCCTGCATCTGATGCAAGGTGCTTGCACCAAACAGATATGGTGCAAGGTGCACCTTGCGTCCAGAGCTGCCTCCATGCAATTCACAAAGGTTTCCTGCATCGACCGCAGGCTGCCTGCCCCAAACAGGGCTTGCACCAGCCCTGCACCCTGCACCGCCCTGCGACACAGCGCTAGGTGGACTGCACTGATGCAAGCTGCAGCTTGCTATTCATAGACACCACCCAGTGGGAGAAATTCTAAGTCCCCTTAGACCAGCCAGGACTGATGTAAGGGGACTTAGACATCGCTCCATTGGGTGAGCTGTCCTATGGGTAGTGTGTTGTGTCCCACATCCCCAACCCCACCGTGCCCCACAAGTGCCACATAGTGGACCCCCATCCAGGTTGTGCCCCCATAGGGCATCCAGGGCAGGAGCACCTACTCAATCCTCGATGTGCCCTTCAGCATGTTGGTAGTGCCCCCACCAGATCCCAGTGTTCCAGTTAGTACCAGGACAAATGCCACCAACCCTCCCACTGGTGCCCGTGCCCCCCACCCATGCAGGTAGTGTCCTCCCCATCCCCAGACAGAGCAGGGGACCGGCACAGCCCTCCACACACCTCCACTGCCGGTTCCTAATTGGACGGACCATGCAGCTGACTGTCCAAGGGGCTTGCAGCGAACCCCCGTGTGCCATGCAGTTGCCACATGCAGTGGCAGTTTTAGGCACAAGCGAACCAAGCGGCCGCTTGGGGCGCCAGCACAGAAGGGGCGCACTGAAGTAGTACATATAAGCAGAAATCATCTTGAAATGCAAAAAAGTGTCAATCTAAAACCATAATTCTCACCCCAGGTATTCTTCTATATTCCTTAATCTCTGCAGTCAGCCTCCTAAATAGAACTGCCCAGAGTTAGAATGTTATGCAAATGATAGAACCTATCATTGACTCATGACACTGATTCAAACTACTGCCCTTATCAGCTGCAACTTTCCACCAACATATCAGATTTCTTTCTCTGTCTGACAAGTCAAGATGCCTCGGAGACTTCCCTCTCAGCCGTTCCTTGGGTGGTTCTTCACTGAAAATAAGTATTTTAATTACTCCTACTGCTGCCTTTATTTCTGTTTAAATTTCTACTGTTAGTTTAGTGCTTATTTTAGTGTTTTTGGTTTAATTTTCTCGGTTCCTCACGGTTCGGTATAACTGTTGGGGAACCAAGCCTTAAATCCCTTTCCAGAGCTTTTATTTCCTTATCTCCAGTTCAGTTTAGTTATTTTTAGTATTTTATTTTAAATAAATTCTTGCTTTTGTTAGCTGCCAAGCTGGTTCAGTGAGCCGCTAACCCGGTTCAAGTTGTTCGGTTCTCGGTTCAGTATTGGAACCTTCACCAGTTGCTGAACCAACCGCAACCAGAAAAAAAAAAAAGTTTACTTTATTTGCGGTTCTGTTTTTCTTAATCAGTTTGATGATGGCAGAAAAACCTAAGAAAAAGGCTGGACCCTCAGGGTTTAAATACTGCCTTAAGTGTGGGGACATGTCTGGCCTGGTGGCACTGAGAGCTGAGGTACTGGATGCCACACCTTGTGCCATGCCAGTGATCCGCATTCAGGAATGAGTGTGGGCCACCAGGGGTCGGCAGGGAGGAGATGGATTTAGTGTCTGATGGACTGCTCTTCATCTCCGGGGAGGGGGGGCGATCTGCGGTTGGCACGCATTTGACCCCTGGTGGAGGTTGGGGCTTGACGCTATGCTGCTGCAAGAAAGGGGGACGGGAGCTCAGCAGACGCTTGGTATGGAAATGCGCGGATGCATGCATGTGCCCACTGCTGGTGTCACTGCATGGCGAATGCCCATAAGGAAGAAAATATGTAGGAAAAAGAACCTGGTGGATGGTCGTGGTAGCTTGATGGCTGTCCCCTGGCACTTCATCTCTGGCGGTAACACCATGAACTAAATCCTGCTTGGCAGGTGAGTAGGGGGCTCCCCACAGCCCCACCATGGGGGGTAAGCCATGGGAGTTGCAGGGGTGAGTGCCTGAAGGAGCAAAGCATGGGGATGGCAGCTGGACAAGGAGATGACCAGGGCCAGGGGGGGAGAAAGATAAAAGCAAAAAAAACAAGTGTGGGGATGTTTTTGCCAAGGCAGAGAAGCATGGCTTATGCATGGTCTGCCTTGGAGATGAACAGTTTTCTGCAGATTGCGAAATCTGCTAATCATTTCCACAAAAGACAATTGACAAGAGGCTGGAAAGGCTCCAAAGAAAACTTGAGAAGGGTGCTATGGGTTCTGACCAATCCACACCCTTTAAACATGTGGGTGAAACCTCACTGCCCAAACTGAGCACCCCTGACAAGGGTGATGCAGCTTCCAGTAAAAAGGTGGGTGAACTGACTGACTCCCCAGTTCCTGCCAAAAAGACAAAGAAAACAAAGCATGTTGAACCCCTGACTGAGAAACCAAGGGGGTTTCATCTGTGCCTCACAGCCTGCCATCCTCAGAAGAGATTGCCCAGGCCATGAAGGCCATACAGGCTTTGCAGGGTCTTATACCTGCTCCAACTCCTCCAACACCGGTTCAAGTCCCGGTTGGATCTTCTTCTGTCCCAACTCCATCACAGGAGCAGATGCAGTTTGAGGAGTATGATTTGCCTGAAGTAGATGAGGGTGAACCTACTGAGGCTGAGATCTCACCTGAACAGGAATTTGGGTCTCCTCCTAGAGCAGAGGATTTTTCCTCTCTTTTTCCCTTCATAAGGAAAATAGTGGAAGCCCTTGATCTGGCTACCACAGAGGTTACAGAGGATGAGGAAGAGGCCAAATACATGAAAATGATGGGGTTAACACCCACAAAGAAGATATTACTCCCTATCAACAAGTTTTCAAAAAAGACTTGTTTAAGGTTTTGCAAACTCCAAATTCTGTCCCCCCCAGACAAGAAGACAGAAAAAAAGTACCAGCTGGACAGACAGGGGGCTTTGTTCCTCTTCTCTCACCCTGACCATCAAGGGATAATCCAGCAAGCAGCCTGTGAGAAGGAAAGGGTGACAGTGGCATCACACCCACCTGAGAAAGATTCATGCAAAATAGACAGTATGGCCAAGAAGGGCTACCTGGCATCCTCACTGGGAGTCAGACAGGCTATTTACCAGGCTTATTCTGCACATTATCAAAAGTCACTGTGGCAGTCAGGATTGCCCGTGGTAGATAAGGCTCCTTCGGGCCTCTCGGATGATTTGGCTGAGATAGCCAGGTTTGGGCTGGAAGCAGCAAAATACCAATTTCAGATGGCAGCAGATGGCAGTGATACTGCTTCCAGACAGATGACCCTAACCATGGCTCTTAGGAGGTTGGCCTGGTTTAGGACCACTAATCTTACACAGGATACCCAAACCAAGGCTATGGATTTTCCTGTGGAGAATCATTCAATATTTGGCCAACAGACTGAGGCTCATATGAAGAAGGTGGATGAGTACAAGGCCACCTATAAGAGCAACTTGACAAAGGAGAGACCCTCCTTCTCCTACAGGTCATACAGAAGGGGAGGCATAGGTGGGGCAGCCTACACCAGACCTTTTTAATCAGGCCCAGGCTGTCTCTCAATATCAGCAATATCCACAGCAGACAAAGTAGTTCAGAGACAGGGGTAAAAGGGGCTCCGGGAGGGGATTCCAGACTACCCGGGCCCAGCCTCAAGCAAAACAGAATCTCTGACTCAGTGGTCAAGGCCGTCTCCCCCGGCCGTATCCCAGTAAGGGGCAGGCTGGCTCACTATTTCCAGGCTTGGGAGTCCATTACCACAGACAAGTGGGTCCTGGAAGTGGTGAGTCAGGGTCTGCCCCTAAGTTTCAAGTAATTGCCTCTCTTGAGAACAAGAGTGTTCAAAACCAGCTTCCCTCTTGGAAAAGAAACTATTGGAGAACGAGGTTCAAAGCCTCCTCCTGTTAAAAGCAGTAGAACATGTTCCACCTCAGCAGAAGGGAAGGGGTTTCTACTCAAGATACTTTCTCACCAAAAAGAAAAATGGGGAGTGGTGACCTATTCCAGAACTCAGTCTACTGAACAAGTACTTAGTAAAGCTGAAGTTCAAGATGGTCACATTGGCAGTTATTCTGCCAGTCATTCAGAAGGGAGATTGGCTAGCATGTCTGGATCTGAAAGATGCCTATTTCTACATTCCCATAAGAGAATCTCACAGAAAATATCTCACATTCAGACTTCCATCAGGACATTACCAGTTTTCAACCCTACTCTTCAGTCTATCCTCAGCCCCAAGGGTATTTGCAAAGCATCTGGCAGTGGTGGAGGCACAACTAAGAAGGTTAGGTTTATCAGTCTTCCCCATCTTGATAATTGGCTGGTGGTGGGAAGCTCACCAGGCATGTGCAAGATCAGCTGCAGGTAACACTAAACCTGTTACACTCACTAGAGTTCCTGGTAAATCAGGAGAAATCTGTTCTCACTCCAGTACAGGTTCTGCACTTCATAAGAGCAGAACTGAACACCTTAGAGGGAAGAGCCTTCCTCCCTCAGTACAGAGTGCAATGCATCTGACAAATAGCGGCTTCTTTCAGGCTGAACGAGCCAAAGCCAGCAAGACAATTTTTGCAGCTTCCGGGACACATGGCTGCAACAACAGGCACAGTTTTGGGTGGCACGTTCCAAATGAGAGACATACAGTTTCACCTTGGTGCATATTGGTGCCAAAGGAAAGACACACTTTCAAAACCAATTCCAGTAACAAGAACATTGCTGTAAGCCCTTCAGTGGTGGAAGGAAGCAGACAACTTCAGGGAGGGGGTATCCTTTAAATTGGAAACCCCATCAACCATTCTTACAACCAACGCCTCCCTGTTAGGGTGGGGTGCCCACTATGGGGAACACACCACTCATGGAACCTGGTCCAGCGCAGAGTCACTCCAGCATACTGTATAAATCTGTTATAGCTGAGGGCAGTGTTCCTGGCACTGAAGACATGTGCACCACTACTGCAAGGAAAAGTGGTGCAGGTCAGGACAGACAACACCACAATAGTGTACTGCATAAACAAGCAAGGGGGGACAAGGTCAGGCCCCTGTACATTGAAGCAGTGAAGATCTGGAGTTTGGCTTACACACTGAAGGCCTCCCTACAGGCCATTCATGTGCCAGAGAAAAACAATACCCAGCAGATGATCTGTGCAGAATCAATCCGGCCCACCATAAGTGGTCCATCAACAAGCAGATACTGGAGGCAGTATTCAGGAGGTGGGGTACACCAGAGATAGATCTCTTTGCATCCCTCGAATCATAAGCAGGGAACATAAGCAAGAGGCTGGTAAGGACAGAGGTCTGGGGTTATATTCTGTTTTAACTGAAATATTTAAATAGTTTTGTACGTGAAATTAGTTCTATGTGTTAAAAATTACTACTTTGAGTTAGAAATGTTACTTGGGCTGTGATATTGTAACTTTTGAGGCTTGGGAACACTTGTTTGGCAGTGATAATTAGAGTGAAATTTAAATGTGATGTTTGCCTGGTGTTGGTGAAGCCCTCCACCCACCTGTTTTGTAGGCTTTCTTAAATACTGAAAAGCCACTGGGAGTTGGGATTGAAGGGCTGTATATTTCTGTTTGGGACTGAAATTTGAAGCAACAGGAACTGGTGGGCCTGTGACATCAATCGGTACCTGATGTCTGCATACACACACTGTTAGTGGGACTGGACACACTGGACGGTATGTGTTTGTGAGACTTGGGAACTTTATTGGTGGGATTGAAATTGGGTTTGTAAATAACTGCAGTCAGTATAGAGAGAAACTGTATTCAGGGAAGGGACTGAGAAAGGGGTGTGCCATTATAAACAGAGGGGACAAACAGGGTGGCCTATTCCACCATGGCAGGCATCTTCGGAAGGGTTGTAGGCTGCACAGGCTGTGGGATGGCAATAATTCTCAATTGGGCCTGGAGAGAGGGAGGCTGCCCACTCTGTAGACAGCTATCTTGTATCAGGAGGGAGGTATATTGGTTAAGGAGTAAGCTGGGGGGGGTGTCCAAGGATAAGGGGTGTGGATATGGGCAGCAGAAGGGTGGAGCTGAAGGGAGGCTGGGGCAATGCTCTGAAATTACAGGACATTATGTTACAGCAAGCAGGAGGGGGGATATTAGGGACAGAGGACCCTTAGATAGGGATGTTGATGCTAAGGGGAAAGCGTATGGGGTGAACATTCCGAATACAAAGAGAGTGGAGGGGAAAGTCAGGAGGGGCTGTTGTGGGGAAGCCCAAAACAGCAGACTGTGGGAAGGGAGCTCCTAAGGAGCACAGAACAAGAGGGGAAGAAGAGGGGCAGTTTAGAGGTGCAGTCAGGGGAAACTAGGGTTACTTGATGGAGGCTGACATAGAGTGTCACAATAAATTTGAGCTACTAAGCAACCTGGGGGGGGAGGAAGGGGTTGGTGGAAATGAGGAAACTGATACAAATGCCGGGGGAGGGAGTCGGATACCCATAGGGCATCACAGACCGGCAATGGAAAGGATAGAAATAGTCCCAGAGGGAGAAGGGGAAGCATAAATGTTAACCAGATGGGGGAGATGCAACATATTGCAGACATGAGGGAGGAGAGCATGACTGGAGAGAAACTGGGAGACAAGGAGGTGGGAGAGGAGCCCCCCTTCAGCAGGGGGGTCAGTACCAAGGATGGGGCCCTAGCTAAAGGGGATTCACCGAGAGCCTCTGGAGGCAGGGGTACTACTACAAGGGGGGAGGATGGCAGTGTGGGGGAAGGGGAAACCATCAGGGCCAGGATAAACGGTTTGGATAAGAGAGGGTTAAAGGGGACACCTATTCAGAGGTGGTCTGAGTTAAGTGGGCAAAATAACGAGGGAGGCAGAAAGGGGAGGGTGACAAGGGGGTCTCTAATAAGGCAGGAAGACTCCCATGGAATTGAGATCATGAATAAAGGGGGGATGGGGTGCTGAGAGGGCATAGTGGAGATAGCCATAAGGATGATGGCGGTGTTAAGGTTCTATTATTGACAGACTTGATGATTAGGGGTGTCCAGTGGGAGGGACAGGGGGGTGGATGCTATAGCCAGGTGAAGGTAGTGAGTATCTCTGGGCTGACAGTGCACAGAGCAAAGTACATGGTGTATGAACTGGTTAGGGATTGTGGAGAGAAACCGGATTTCCTGGTGCATTTGGGAACTAACGATCTAGAGAGAAATAGCATTTTGGAAATCCAAGCAAGGTTCCAAGAACTTGCCAGAGTCTGTCGGGATAATGGATGCAACACTTCCTTTTCGGAGATATTGCCAGTACCAAAGGCCTCAGTGGAGAAAAAAATGAAAATCACAGAGGTTAATGACTGACTCAGGAAGTGGGGTGAAGAAAGTGGGTTGGGGGTGTTAGGGAACTGGAAAGGAGTTTGGGAGGATAAGGGACTGTATGCCAAGGACAGGCTTCATCTTGCCCCATTAGGGAAGGAAGTCCTTAAACAAGGCATGGCTGACTACATTCAAGAAAGGCACAGTTTAAACTTGTGAGGGGGGAAGGGATAAGGGAGGGGCTGACCAGAAGCCCTCTCCTCCAGATGAGGGAGTAGCCTTCAAACCCAAGGGGAGGGGAAACAGAGTGGGGTGGAGGTTTTAGGAGCAGCAGAGGGAGGATGGAAGTATAAGGAACCTGGGTGGGGTTCGACAAAGGGATCAGGGATAAGGGGTGGGGGTTGGTGTTAGTAAATGCCAGGAGCTTGGGAAACAAGTTGCCAGGTTCCAGGCCATGGTGTTCGAAGGGGGGTGGATGTGGCAGCAGTCACGGAGATGTGGGCCAACAAAAACCATGACTGGGACCTAAACATGCGGGGGTACACTATGCTTAGGAAGGATAGAAAGGAGGGCAGAGGGGGTGGAGTGGCTATGTTCATTAGAGATGACATAGAAATTGCTAGGGTAGAAGAGGCAGAGGGAAACGTGGAGGCCTTATGGGTCATCTTACGATTCCAGGAGATAAGGTCAAGCTGGGTATAGTATATAAGCCCCCCGGTAGTATATAGGCCCCCCAGGATGAGTGATGTTCTTGAGGATGGTTTGCTGGACAACATCATTGCCCAGTGTGGACCAAAAGGGGAAGGAGTGGTGTTGATGGGGGACCTTAATATGCCAAGTACAAACTGGGGAACCACATCCTCTAAGGTGGCCAAGGAGCAGAGGCTGCTGGACGGCTTCCAGGATGTGTTCTTAACACAGCATGTGATGGAGCCCACAAGGGAGGGCATGTCCTGGATGTGGTTCTGCAGATGGGATCTGGTAAGGGACCTGGTTGTAGAGGACCCTGACTGGGAGCGACCACAATACTGTCTGGTTTCAAATAAGCATGGGGGAGGGGTGAGATCTAGGACACTGGCAGTGGACTTCAGGGGGGCAGACATTGTGGGCATGGGAAATATTCTCAAGGATCACTTGAAGGGGATTACATCAATGACAAGTGTGGAAAGGAGATGGGAGGTCATAAAACGGGGACTTCATGAGGCAGTCAGGATCTGCGCTAAGTTGAAACGTAAGGGAGCAAGGTCACATAAACCATGCTGGTGGTCCAGTGAGGTACAGCTAGCGGTCAGAAAAAAGAAGGCAGCCTACAAAAAATATAAAACAACAAGAGGGGATAGGGATAAGGAAATGTACCATCTTGCATCTAGAAAAGTCACCCAGATGGTGAGGGGAGCAAAGTCCAGTAAAGAGCAACGGCTGGCACAGGGGATACATGGAGGGAAAAGGGGTTTTTTCCGGTACATTGGGGAGCGGAGAAAAACTAAGTGTCTTCTCAGCAGATTGAGATCAGAAGGAGGGTGGGTGGAAGAGGCGAGGGACCAGGCAGAGGTATTTAATGAGCACTTTGCCTCTGTGTTCACTAGGGAGGGGGATGGGATATCTACAAAGCAAGGCATTATGGGGATAGAAGCGGCAGTGAGTGGGATCAGGGGAGCAACAGAAATGGAGCAAGAGGGAGGGAGAGGTACCCCAGGGGTGTCATATCTGGATAAGGATAAAAAGGCCAGTAAGGCGGAGGGAACGGATGATGCTATCTCCGCCAAAAGGGTGTGGTTGGCCCTCAAGACCCTTAAGAAAGTCAAATCTCCTGGGCCAGATGGTATTCATCCGAGAGTACTATGGGAATTGGCGGACATACTGGCTGCACCCCTGGTGGAGCTCTTCAACAGGTCACTTGAGACAGGGAGGGTACCTAGGGATTGGTGAGAGGCACATGTGGTACCAATCCATAAAGGGGGCTCAAGGGAAGTACCAGGTAACTATAGACCCATCAGTTTGACCGCGGTGGTGGGAAAATTATTGGAGAGTATACTAAAGGAACGACTGGGGGTGTACTTGGAGGAGGTGGGAGGTCTGGATAGTCGGCAACATTTGTTTGTGCCAGGTAGATCATGTCAAACCAATCTTGTGGAGTTCTACGAATGGGTAACATCAGAATTGGACAGGGGAAAACCTGTGGATGTATTATTCTTGGACTTCAGCAAGGTGTTTGACTCTGTCCCTCACAATGGTCTGATGGAGAAACTATGGGGTTAGAAGTAGGCCCTTTGATGGTCAGATGGATTGAAAACTGGCTAGCTGGATGCACCCAGAGAGTAGTGGTCTGTGGGGAGCTCTCAAACCCTAGAGAGGTTGGTAGTGGGGTACCGCAGGGCTCAGTCCTGGGTCTGATCCTGTTTAATGCATACATATCGGACATCAGGGAGGGTATAGGGTGTGAAATGAGTCTCATCGCTGATGACTCCAAAATGGGTGAAGTAGTTCAGGGAGAAGAGGGGAGGTTGGCCCTGCAAGGGGACCTGGACACCCTGGAAAGCTGGGCTCACACATGGAAATTAAATTTCAATATCACCAAGTGCAAGGTGTTGCATCTTGGGCAGGGAAACCCTAAACACAGGTACACCTTGGGAGGGGAGGCGCTGGAGGCCTCAATAGGGGAAAAAGACCTAGGGGTCATGGTGGATGCATGTATGAATAACTCTGAGCAGTGCAGGAAAGCAGCTAGCAAAGCAAACAGGATGTTGGGATGCATCGTAAGGGGGATCACCTCTAGGAGCAAGGAAGTGATTCTGCCACTGTACAATGGACTGGTTAGACCACACCTTGAGTACTGTGTACAGTACTGAAGACCACACTTGAAGAGGGACATACAGCTCCTGGAGAGGGTACAGAGGAGGGCAACTAAGATGATACGAGGGCTAGGGGACTTGGACGTATGAGGACAGACTTGAGGAGCTCTGCCTGTTTTCATTGGAGGAGAGGAGAGATGGGGGACATGATTGGGGTCTTCAAGTACCTCAAGGGAATAAATAGAGGTAAACATGGAGGGGATCTTTAGACTTAAGCAGGGAGGTATCACCAGAGGGCATGGTTTGAAGTTGGAAGGTAGAAGGGTGAAGGGGAAAAGAGGAGGAGGTTTTTCACTGAGAGGGTGGTGGACCCTTGGAATGCACTGCCTGGTGAGCTGGTTCAGAGATCCACAGTGGAGGGCTTCAAGAGAGGGTGGGACAGACACAGAAAGTGGATGTATCAGATGATGACCTGTCCCAGGGGGGTGGGGATGGATGATAAGGGTTTCTGGAACACAAGGGAGGGGAGGGCCTCGGCACCCAACTAGGGATCTGAGGTTCGAGCAGACTTGATAGACCGTAAGGACTAATCTGCTGGCAAATAGTATGTTAGTATGTTAGTATCATCTGCCTCTTTTCTGCTGTAGACCACCAGCCAAGTGTACAATCCCACTAGATCCTTTGACAATGGACTGGTCAGGAAGAAGCCTATATGCTTTTCCTTTTCCTCTCATATTCAGAGTTCTGATCAAACTTAGGTCACAACCTGCATCAATGATCTTGATAGCACCAGACTTGGCCAGACAGCCGTGGTATCCTCTATGATTCTCCATGTCTGTAGCTAAACCAATACATCTACCCAGGAGGCACAACCTGCTGATCTCTCCTCAGGACAGGATCCTGTACCCGAACTTCAGATCTCTTCAACTCAAAGCATGGCTCTTGAGGACTTAAGAGTTGGCACACTCTAAGTGTCCTGGATATCCTGAAGGGCTACAGGAAGCCTTCTACTAAGAAGACCTATGCTTCAAAATGGAAGAGGTTCTTTGTTTGGTGTGCCCCCAAAGGTACCTCTCCCTCTCATGTGGGGATACCAGCTGTCCTGGATTACCTTATCTACTTACACTCCCAGGGTCTGCAACATACATCCCTGAAAGTGCATTTAGCCTCAATATCTGCTTACATTTCTGCTGGGAGGAGCACCTCCATGGCATCCAGTCCCATTTTCAAAGGTTTTTTTGAAGGTCCGTGCCATTTCCACCCACCTATTAGGGAACCAGGACCAGCATGGGACCTGAACATATGCATTACCCAGCTCATGAGGCCCCCGTTTGAGCCCATGGCTTCAGCACACCTAAAGTATGTTACCTGAAAAACTATTTTTCTGGTTGCTATCACCTCAGCTAGAAGAATTAGTGAGCTTCAGGTCTTGTGTGTCTAGAAGGATTATTTTTCCTTCAGAGACAAGGTAGTATTATGAACAAATAGAAAATTCCTCCCCATGGTGGTCTCTGACTTTCATTTGAAGCAGTCCATTACCATGCCAGTCTTCTTCACTGAACATACTAGTTCAAGTGAGCACAGACTCCAAAGTCTGGATGTCAAGAGGACATTAAGTTACTACATGATCCACACCAGAGATCGTGGGCAAGGCAAACAGTTGTTCCTAACTTATGGGGATGTGGGTAAAGGTAACTCAGCTTCAAAAAGGTCCACTTCTCACTGGATAATCCAGTGCATTCAGTGTTGCTATTCGAAAGTAGGGCTGAGAGCTCATTCCACAAGGGGCACAGCTGCAAACATGGCAGCAGTCAGAGATGTTTTATTAGTGGAGATCTGTAAAGCAGCTACCTGGAGGACAGCACATACCTTTACTAACCACTATAGTCTAGACACTTAATCCAGAAGTGATGCCAGTTTTGGCACAGCAATCCTGCAAAGCCTCTTTTTAAAAAAGTAGGTTCTGTGCCCACTTCCAAAGGTACTGCTTTGAAGTCTGCAGAGAGTTAGGAATATAGAAGAATACCTGGGGTGAGAAGAAAAAATTACCATAGTAATCTTGTTTCTTCCAGGGTATTCTTCTATAGTTCTAACTCTCCCACCCTGCCTCCCCTTCCAGAACCAAAGCCTCTGCACTCCTAAATGAGCTTTTAAATATGGAGTCCCAAACACTGACATACGTTGTTTAAACCCTAATGGGTGGAGTTTTTCCTTCCCTTCTTTTTCCAGGTGATTCTGGCATTCGGGAAGGGTGTTGGGTTTATGTTAATATTTGTAGTTTCTACTAGACAGTATAGTTTTGTTGTACATAGATAGATAGATAGATAGATAGATAGATAGATAGATAGATAGATAGGTATAATTATAGTTAAAATCTCCTTGCAGGCTCCTTAGATATCTGATACGTTGGTGGAACATTGCAGCTGATAAGGGCAGAAGTTTGAATAAGTGACATGAGCCAATGATAGGTTTTATCATTTGCATAATGTTCTATCTCTGGGCACTTCTACTTAGGAGGCTGACTGCAGAGAGTTAGGAATACAGAAGAATACCGTGGAAGAAACAAGATTACTATATTAAGTAATTTTTCCTTTTTGTCATCATCCTTACAGTCATAGAATTCTTATCACTTTTTGGATGTGGATTGGGGAAGAAGGGAGGATGGGGGGTGATGTGAAGCAGTGTAGGGGGCACCACAAGTATTTCTGCTTGGGGTGCCATTAGGTCTTAAACCGGCTCTGGCCGCATGGCTGGGGTTGCCGCAAGCATTGGGTCTTAGGTGCCAGGACCCCTCTTGTACCAGAATCTGGTGCAGGATCCCTGGCACATGGGGCTTTGGCACAAGCTGCTGTTTGCCGCAGCTTGCGCCGAACGCAGCCCCGTTCGAGAATCAGGCCCATGGAGTGGAAAGGCAAAAAGTAATAATATTATGACACAACCAGTGCACTTAAAGGCACAAAATAATGCAGGGTGCAAATAATAAATTAGAATACTATAAAATATGCAAGAAATGCAGAGTCTGAATACCTTGGAAAACCAATGCTACAAATTTAACAAACTGTAGAAACAAAAATAAATGATGAAAGAGAACAAGATGAGGGGAGAGAGCTGATTTCAATATGGGAGGAGAAGGAGAGGGTTACATCCAGCCACAAATCATGAAAGAAGAATCTATTTCAAATAAGCTATTGGTCAAGTATACAACTCTTTTAGGGCAAGAAATATACCACTTTTAAGCCATGTTTACACAGTGGCAGCAGTCTGGCATCTGCACCACTCCCTTCACACTGTGCTCCCTACAACTCCGGTAATTCACCATTTACACATCCCACCCTCACAGTGGTGCAGGTCGCTCCAAGGAGGGGCCATGAATTCACCGGAGGATTAAGGGAAGATAGCCCCTGCAGCGGAGCAGGTGCAGCAAAGCATTCGCACCACCGCATAAAGCACTCGCTCCACTGCTGATCCTCCCAACTGAGTCAGATCAAAAAAAGGATCTGAAGGGGGCTTAAGGCATGCTGGAGAGTGTTTACACTATGAACTTTGCAGTGCATCTACCCATGTGGTGCATCCTAAATCACTAGCACTGGAAATTACATCATGACTGGGAAAATATAAAAATAAAAACATTGCTAAAAAAAATTAAATTAAATTAAATGAAAATAAGTAAAATGCTTCACAACCAGTAAGCCAATTATAATTCTAATTAAATATTCATGAGCCAATTGAGGCTCCTGATTGGCTACTGAATCAGTCAGTAATTTCTCAGAAAGGCCAATCCAGCTGCCAACTGATGCTGTGTGGCACACTTGTCTCATGCCACCCCACTAAAAACTTAAAAATAAGTAAAAAAATGGTAATAACAAAAGTTGTTATTGCGATTACACTTATAATTACAATAACAACCTAGAAGACAGTCCTTTGATTGACGACTGGCTGGAGGGACCCATCTCCCACCCAGTCATTAATCCCTCAAAAATGATGACTTCTCCATCATTATTGCTTAAATAAAGATTTCCTGACCCCACATCTCACTGTGTTATTTGTGGTTACTTGTACTTAAGGCATTTTCAAGCAACAGTGCTCCAGCGAGTTTGAAAATTTGTAAAGCCAATGTTTAACCTTCATGGAACATTTTGCACCATTTTGTACAATTTTTCACTTTGACATTGCCACCAGTTTCCAAAACCTTTTGTGGTTCTTCTTCTTTATACAATGTTTTATGACATCCCCATTTAATGAACTGCTTTGCACCTCTAAAGTTTGCAAAATTTCATTCTTTGAGTACCATTTTATATAATTTTACTGCCTGTGCTGTTTTGCATATGTTTTTGCCCTGATGCAGTTTTGTTTGACTTGTTGTGCTTGTGGAGTTTTGTGTAACTAAAAGTAGTATGGTCAGGTGGTTAGAGCACCAATTTGGGAACCAGGAGATCACAGTTTGAAACCTCAGCAAAGCGAAGCACTTACAGTGAGACCTTTGTGAGACAATTAACCTTTCAGTGCTCCAGTCCACCCAGCAATGGAAATGAGGAGATGAAGGATCTCACTAGAAATGAGAAGTTACATCTGAGCTGGGCTATCCTGCATAAACAGGCTATAAAATGGTGATTTTTTTGTTGCTTGCTAAGGCAGCTGGCGGGTATAGCAGATGTTGGAAACACTCAATTGAGGACCCCTTTTTCAGAGTCAAAAATTAAAAAAAAACTTTATTTGAATACTATCTCTTAAAAATAAAAGAAAAAATTTTTTTTAGCAAAATAAAAAAGGAGCATATTTTATTTTCAGTTATATTACAACTTTTCAATCTCTGTATCACCCTGTCTCTCTGTCTGTCTTTCCAGCCTGAAACCTATAGCAATTTCTCATCTCTTGTGGTGGTCAAAGTGGCCAAAATTCGCTCTGCCAAGTGATTCACGGAGTAACACGGAATCCACAAAGTACTCCTCAGTGTGAAGCGGAGTACTTCGTGTCATGATGAGGAATGCAAAGTCCATTGAAACCAATGACTTCACATTATTCCGCCTTCCCCAAACCACTTCTCCACCAATTTCAAGGTGAAGTAGATTGAAATCAATGTACTTCGCATCACTTCACCTTGTTATTGAGCTCCAAGGCAAATGTTGCAGTACTTCATGGAACTGAAGGTCACATGGGCTCTAGATTGTTCTGCACAGCCTCATTTCTGTGTAGTGTGTGTAGTAGAAGATGGAGACAGTTTTCTCTCAGAGCTCTGCGATTCAAATCCTCTAAAAGCTGTTAAAAAAGCCTTTTTCAACCATTTTTTTTTGCTCAAAATTTAGTACATTGACTATAGAAAACCCTCCTGTGCTCACATCATCAAGTGTTTATTGTTTGCATGTGGATTTTGAATGTAAATTTAGAACAGTCAGTCTGTGTACTGTGAAGTGTTTCTTGGGGGAGTGGCGTATCTGTGGTGAAGGCAGATTAACTGGGAGAAAAAGGCAGTCTTTCTGTTTTAGTTATATTTTTCTTATATAACTGTGTAAATGTACACACAATAATATTTTCAGTAATTCTTGAAATTTTTTTGTTGATTGTTGAGGTGCAGCAGTGTATAATTTCAGTTTGTTTAAAACATTTGATTATATTACTAAAGGTTTTCAATTTGCTATGCATTACTCGTAGCGTGTGTGTGATGCATGTCATTAAATCAGACATCTTTTATTGTGCCACAGAGTAATTGCAGCAGTGTGAACCTACTATCCACCGCACCTGCATGAATTTTTTATACTGCTTTGTGGTATCTTTACTAGTAATGGACTGTTACTGCCGTGCACTACTCCCCAAATGGCAAAATTTCTTTTGCAAATTTGTATTTGTGACTTATGAGCACTGGTTAGGTGTTGTTGTGCTTTTACGTCTGCATCTCTTCAGTGCGCAGTGCAATCTTAATCTGTCTGTGCGTTTGCAGTACACCACTAATTCTGGGAGACTTTGCATTTCTTGTTACACTCTCATTTCACTTCATCAGCACTGGGGAATTTTCTGGACACAAGACAGTAGCATTTTGGGGATGTACATTAATTCTGGTGACTGTGCGTGACCACCGTGCGCATGACGGAGTGCACCATTAATTCTGGGAGACCTTGCATTTTTTGTTACCCTCTCATTTCACTTCATCAGCACTGGGGAATTTTCTGGACACAAGACACTAGCATTTTGGGGATGCAAATGAATTCTGGTGACTGTGTGACGACTGTGTGCATAACTGAGTGCACCATTAATTCTGGGAGACTTTGCATTTCTTGTTGTGTTCTGATTTCACTTCATCAGCACTAGGGTGTTTTCTGGACACAAGGCAGTAGCATTTGTGACTTGTGAGCACTCATTAGGTGTTGTTGTGCCTTTGTGTCTGCATCTCTTCAGTGCGCAGCACAATCTTAATCTGTCTGTGTGTTTGCAGTACACCACTAATTCTGGGAGACTGCATTTCTTGTTACACTCTCATTTCACTTCATCAGCACTGGGGAATTTTCTGGGCACAAGACAGTAGCATTTTGGGGATGCACATTAATTCTGGTGACTGTGTGTGACCACTGCGTGCATGACTGAGTGCTCCATTAATTCTGGGAGACTTTGCATTTCTTGTTGTGTTCTGATTTCACTTCGTCAGCACTAGGGTGTTTTCTGGACACAAGACAGTAGCATTTTGGGGATGCACATTAATTCTGGTGACTGTGTGTGTGAGGGGCTGACAATATTGTTGTCACTTCGCCTTACTTTGCATTAAGGCAGAATGACAACACAAAGTAATAATTAAAAGGCAAAGTGAGCCTTTTGTATTGGCCACTCTGTGTAGCAGAGTGACAATGTGAAGTGCCCACTTCTTAGGCATTTCTCCAGTGAAATTTAAGTTCGCTGCATCTCTACTCATCTCCCTGCAGTTTGACCTTTTCAGTTTCCTGCGCCCCCATGCAATCACACAGTTATTAACTGGATGACTGTTTCTAGCCAGTTTAGTAGCTGGACTAATTTTTAGTTTAATGGTAGCTTAGTAATTTTAGTCTCAAGTTCACATCCCCAGGAACTGGGAGAAAAGGCGAAAAAGGGTTTCCTTTCCCATTTACCTGTCCAGAACAGTTAACAACAAGCATTTGTTGATGCCAAATATTTCCTTGGGAAAAGCCACAGAGTGCTGCCTTTACATAAGATGAACACCATCAGGGCATTCTGGGAAATCCACAAATAAGGATGTGTGCCCTCCTCCACATCGATCCTGAGCTGCATACCTTGCTATGGGGGTGACCGAGTTGGAGGTGGGCAAGGGAATGGGGCAAGCATCAAGCATGCACCCCATCCTCAGATGGATGTTCCTGGTGAGGATGGCCATTTGGGGGGGGTGATACACCACCCTAGGGTTGTGGTAGCATTTGTGCACCACCCTCTGCCCAACAGCCAGACCTTGTATGGCACCAATCGGCAAGCAGATCACCCACACCCAGATCTCTGCGCTATTAGAAAGTGTTGAGGTGATATACTGACTGGCCAGAATACCGCTTTAGTTTTGTCAACAAGGATATGGCAGTACTTGAGGATCACCATATTATGTTGGGCCTGCACTCTGTGCAGGTGTAGATCCACTGACTGACTGGCTCAGGCATCCAATTGGATGTCCATGATCTGGACCAGCTCTGCCCACCCTGCTGCCCTATATTCCAATGCATGGCTCTGTACCAGCAGACTGCAGATGGCAGGGATTGTGGGTGCCAGAAGGCAGAGGCATTGTTATGGTAACAAAAGATCCCAGGTTTACACCCTCAAAGGCTATGAATAGGTCACAGATATTTTTATAAAAGGATAAATTTCAGCAGTTCTATAAGGAGAGGTTCAGAGCCCATCTAAGGACATCTGGGACTCAAGCTCCTGATGCCCAAGCATCACAACATCCTTGCTGGTAGGTGTGCCAGATCAAGGAGCTACAGCGACGCACCCCAGATACACCCAAGTTACATTTATCTAGGATGTAGTTGAGGATCAGGCCCTTAATAAGGGTGTTGTATGCTCCCCCCAACTGTGCTTTTATCCATTAAGAAAAAACAAAACCCCATGATGAGAATGCAGCGAAAAAAATGTAAAAAAGCATTAAAGGCACATTCCAGAACAATCCTTGGCACTATTTTGCATTCTTTCCAACTTGTCAGGTCCCTGACAGAAGAAAAAGATGAGAAATGTATGGCAGCCTACAATCAAAATTAAGCCTCGCACTTTAATCCCTAGATATCCTTTTTTTTCATACTGCAACACTTCTTAATCAATAAAACACTCATCTGTAGACAGATGCATAAGCAAGATTTTCATTTTTGTGGGGCTCAGTTCCTCTCCTTATAGATTTGCCCTAGTTGGAAGCTCTCCCTGCACTTGCGGCTGATGCCAGGCTACACATCTTACATTAGAGTCCTACCCAGTAATTGCAAAAGGGATCTGAAGTACAGATGCAGCAAAGTTAAACTTCATTGGCAAGTTGCTGGGAAGTTGTAAAACTTCAACTTTGTGAATCTTTGCAGTTTCTACTGGCATCATCAACTTCTATTTCGATGTCTTCTCAGTATTTTTCATGTGTAATGGCACTTTTTCCATGAAGCTGCAGCTTCGCAAGTGAAGTTTAGTCACTTCACAGAAAAATGTGTCATGTTGCCTGGCACAAAAAGTTGCAAAAACAGCACTTCAAACTTCATGAAATTGGACAACTTCGCAAAGTTCTGTTGAAGTTAGGTTTTCCCAACTTTGCACATCACTAATCTGCAGGAGCTTCTAGTCTTGAGATTCAGAAATAAAATTGCTTTGATACTGTGGAAGCATTTCACTGAGGCAGGCTGGACCCTTGCTGTGGAGTTGCCAGTCAACTAAGGTCAAGTGAATACATTTATTTTTAAGCTCAGGGGAGAACCAATTAAGTTCAGTGTAGATGGTGCAATGGTGTGCTGTATATAGAAACACAGAAACATAGAATTTGATGGCAGATAAGGACCGCTTGTCCCACCTAGTCTGCCCATTTCTCTACCTAACGGAAAAGCTGCAGATCCTAGTTAACCAACAGCCTACTTCCTCCTACCCCCCACTAGAATTGCCTTATGTCTGTCCCATGCATTCTTGAATTCCCCCACTGTTTTTGACTCTATGACCTCCTCAGAAGGCTGTTCCATGTATCCACAACCCTCTCTGTGAAGAAATACTTCCTCACACTACCTCTGAGCCATCTCTCCTCTATCTTAAAATTGTGCCCCCTTGTTTTTGCACATCTCTTTTTCCTGAAACATGCTACCCTCTTGGACTTTGTTGATTCCCTTGAGGAATTTGAAAGTTTCTATCATGTCCCCTCTCCTCCTTTCCTCGAGGCTATACATCTTTAGTTCCTTTAGTCTTTCTTCATATGCCTTCTGATGCAGACCCTGCATCATTTTGGTTGCCCTCCTCTGGACAGCCTCCACCCTGTCTATGTCTTTGAGGAAATAGGGTCTCCAGAACTGTACACAGTACTCCAGATGTGGTCTTACCAACTGTCTGTACAGAGGGCCAACTTCCTGTTTTCTACTGGTGATACCTCTCCCTATGCATCCCAGTATCCCCCCAGCCCTCCTTACTGCCTTATCACATTGCTGGCCCACCTTTAGGTCATCTGATATGACTACCCACAGGTCCCTTTCCATTTTTGTTGTTGTCAATATCTCACCCCCCATTGTGTACTCTTCCCCTGGATTTTTGTTTCCCAGGTGCATTACTTTGCACTTCTTTGCACTGAATCTAAGCTGCCATGCATTTGACCATTCCTCCAACCTTGCCAAGTCCCTTTTCATCCTCTGCCCCGCCTTATGTATCAACCCTGTTGCAGATCTTTGTGTCATCTGCAAAGAGACATACTTTCCCTTCCAGTCCCTCTGCAATGTCACTTATAAAGACATTAAAAAGGACCGGCCCCAGTACTGAACCCTGCAGTACCCCACTAGTAACCCTTCTTTCTTCACTGTGGACTCCATTTACTATTACCCACTGTGTCCTGTTGCCCAACCAGTGTTTTACCCAGGCTACCACCCTAGGACCCACTCCCAGGCTGGCTAATTTGTTTATTAATCTTTTGTATGGGACTGTGTCAAATGCCTTGCTAAAGTCTAGGTAGGCCATGTCCACAGCCCCTCCCTGGTCTACTGCTTTGGTCACCCAGTCAAAGAAATCAATTAGATTTGTCTGACATGACCTTCCTGCTGTGAATCCATGCTGCCTTGGGTCCTGTGCCCCACTGGCCTCTAGGTACTCAACAGTTCTTTCCTTCAGAAGTGATTCCATCATTTTCCCCTACCACTGAGGTCAAACTGACAGGTCTGTAGTTTCCTGCCTCTGTCTTGCTCCCACTTTTGTGAAGGGGAATCACATCCGCCCTCCTCCAGTCCTCAGGTACCACCCCATCCTCCCATGATTTATTAAAAAGGGTAGTCAGTGGTGTTACTAGTTCTTCCCTTAATTCTTTTAAAATTCTGGGGTGAATCCCATCACGCCCCATTTCTTTATCCACCTCGGGTCAGAGAGCACAAATTTGTCAATTCTGCTGTACAGGACATGCTTTCTTTTTATATTAATTTGCCATACATTGGTATAGATAACAGAGCCATAATCTAGAATTGGCATGAGAGGTAGTCTTATATTAGCTAGCTTTGCTTCACAACTTAAAGCAGCAGTGCAAGGAAACGTGAAAAAATGTAATGTTACCTCCATATGCCAGTTTAGTAGTTGTCTGTGTGATTCTTGATTCGACCATGTCCATGTTTTGTCTGACCAATTCTTTATTTTTAAATTTTTTGCATAATCATAACTTAAAAGACGCACATGTTTTATTTAAAATGTCACTCACTCACTCTATGCTGTGCCAGAATCGATTCATTACAACAAACCATGCGGCTACGCTGGCCTGCGTTAGCCTGTTTTCTGCTGTGCTGCAGCAAGGCAGGGACAAGGTATGTTTGTCATCCCCACTTAGCAAGTGTATGCCGTGGCATACTAGGCGTCTTGGTGGCTACTACACCAGGTGGGTGGGGGTTGAGTGTACAGGACAAGATTATGCACTGTCAGCTTCTGACACTGTCTCCTGGGGGCCAAGATTAAGTACGTTGAGGGACAGCAGGCTGAATATGACATTGTTCCGGTGGTTGCTGGGCAGTGTTATGTACAGTAGATCAAAGGAGCCAGACGCTTTATGATATAAGCTGATGGTTCTTTTGAACTACACAAAGTTCCCACCCCACAACCAGGGAACAGTGTCATGATCAGCCTTGCTGATCATTGGACTGTCAGAGTTGACAAGCCCCATGTAGCCTGAGCTGCACTGGACATGATGTGACACACCTCTGAAAGGTCATTCCTTATCACAAAATGTTTCCTGCGCAAGCACAAGGAAACATAAAAAAGAGCACATGCCAACATGAATCAAATTCCCCTGTGTATTACCTCCTCAGTATGGAGGGAGGCTTCATCAGGGTGCAGAGTTTGTCTTTGAAAGTACACATTAAAATACAGACTTTCACTTGCATAATTATTTATTATTCCCAGACTCTCCCCACCAACAAATCACTCAGACAACATCTTCATTTTGGGTGCTTGTATTGGCAATCAATGAGTTTCTTATATATTCCAATACACATTTAATATTTTGTTTTCACATACATTTTCAGTTCATGATAATCAAATCATCATTTCTTGCCAACTGTTTTTGTGTATCCCCTTTTATATCCATATAACAGACACATTGTTTCCATTATTTATCCTTGAGCTTTCTGTAATCTTCTCCCCTCCAGATGTACATCACTGGGGGGAAGGGGTATCTTCTCTTTTCTTCCCTTCTTCTTAGGATGCCTGTGTACACTGGCACCCCTCTCTTTAGGTCATCGTATCAATGTGGCCTTTCAGGCCTGCATGCCCCCCCCCTTTTCCTCCCTCCCCAGCATCCCCTTTTTCCCCTCTTTTTAGCCAAGTTCTGTTGCCATGCCAGTCATCCACCTGTGTATGGTCATCCAAAAAATACCCACGGTCCCCCAGACCACTGTCCACCTTCAGTGTGGGGACCCCAAACTTCCATTCTCTTAGACTGTAGGGGTGGGTGGGAGGTAAATTAAGAAAGGAGCACAACCTGTGAGCCCTGACCACTCTTACCCCTGGCCTTTAAGTACCCCTTGCAGCCTCTCTCTCTCTCGCCTTTTCTGGCCAATGGGAGTCGACCTGCCTCCCAAGGCCTCCCCAACTGTGAGGTCACCTGCCCTACCTTATACCTCCTAAAACTGCTCCTCAGTCTCTTGTTCCATTACCTTATTCCTACACTTTAAACCTATTCCTCCACCCCTCACCCCCCACCCTGAACACCCACTCCTTTATTGGATAGTTCCTGGGAACAAATAAGTCTGCCCCTTTAATCAGGCAAACCACATTGTTCCCAGACTCTCCCCACCAACAAATCACTCCAGCAGCATCTTCATTTTGAGTGCTCACATTGACAATCAATTTTTTACAACTTGTCTCTAATAAATTAGAATACACATTTAATATTTTATTTTCACATACATTCTCAGTTCATGATAGATCAAATCATCATTTCTTCCCAACTGTTTTTATCCATCCCCTTTTATATCCATATAATAGACACATTGTTAACATTACTTATCCTTGAAATTTCCGTAATCTTCTACCCCCAGATGTACATCATCGGGGGGTCTCTTCTCTTCTTTTTTCTTCCTTTCTTCTCAGGATGCCGGCATACAATGGCACCCCTTTCTTCAGGTCATTGTATCAATGCGGCCTTGCAGGTCTGCATGCTCCCCTTTTCCCTCCCCACACATCCCCATTTTCCCACTAGCCCACCTCCAGCTTGCGCAGGATGGCGGGCCCTCCCCTTTAACTACTAGCAACCCTTTCTTGCCTCCATGCTTCAATACAATCCGCTATCTCAGAATTGAATAGGTCTGCCCCCTTTCCAGACAGGTGTACCCCATCCCCCTTGTAAAACTCATCCTCATGTTCTTCAATCCCCCTTCATATGACTCTACCCCCATCCCTCTAAACAAGGTCCCTACCCTGTGGTTCATGTGCTTTCATGCCCTATCAATGGCCTTGTGACTGTGGACATTCTGCCAGACCTGTCTGGGTACCATATCTGACCAGGCCAAAGTAACCTTTGGCCACCACTGTAAGACTTTTGTAATGTCCCCTTTAAATCCAGTAGAATATGTTGAACCAGGGCATGGTGCCCAGATCGTTCCCGCCTAAATGAATAATTATTAAGTCCGGCTCAGGCCGACTATCCCTCATCTCCTGCAGAGTTGGTAACATCTGGTTCCACCTCATCCCTCTGACTCCTTTCCATGTTAGCTTACACTGCCTTGGGTCTTGATACAGCTGGCAGCCCCCTGCTCTCCTCTCCTTTCTGCTCTTCTCTCAGCCCAAAATATATACATATATATATATATTTTTTTTTTATTTTAGTCTTTGGTAACCAGGTAAGGCCCACTAGGCACAAGTGCCAGTTTTCAGGGGCGACCTGAGAGCACTGGGAGGTTAAGTGACTTGGTCAGAGTCACACAGTATGCAAGTGGAGGTTCTGAATATCAAACTCAGATCTGGTCTGCTGGATGTACCAAGCTCATTCACACCTCATTCCTCTAACCTTTAGGCTATACTGCCACCTTTTGTTACCTGTTAAATCAAACAGAAAGGTGAGACAGGGTTCCCCCATAATTTCCCCCACTCCCACCAACACCATACCATTTGTTCCCTCCCCCATCCCCTCATTACACCACGGTCCCTGCAAGAGAAAAGGAAAAAACAGGATTGGTTAGGGCAAATTATTTAATTCTTCTCACATACCACTTGTAACAAGTTGAGGCCTACCACCCCACCTCCTTTATCTCTGTCTCCAACTTGCCCTTCTTCTTGGCCACTGAGGCTGCACCAATTCTGAATGAATGTGTGGAGAAACACCTGAGATCCTCCCCAATAAATTCTATTCCCTTTTTCAGAAGGGCCTCCACCTTCACCTCCGATGCCATTTTCCCATCCCCATGAACAAACAATGGCCATTTTCTGATGGGCTGCCCTGCTGCGTACACCTGCAGGGCATGCACCAGGCATATTACCTGCTTCAAGTTCTGCCTCAAGACTATGCTTGTTCCTTTTCCCTCCAATCTGTCTTGGATTTCCTCAGGTATATCACGATTTCCTGCATCCCCCATAATACTTCACCCACTGCAGCATCTCCGCTGCCTCTTTTTTGCCCCATCCTACCACTTCACTTACCCGAAATGCTCCGTGGAACATAACTGCAAAAATGGCCAAAAACAATGTGCCTTCATTATTTGATTTGCATATCAAGTACATTGTCCCCATCATCCGCTCTAAAATGGTTTCGGATACTGTCCTTCTCTTGTCTATAGCCCTCCCCTTAAGCCGTACCCATCCCTGCATCATTCTCTTTACTAAAATTCCACCACACGGGTCTGGCCACCTCTTCAGGCTGCTGATCATACTAATTGCAGATAGATGCACCCCCAGCATTGCCTGGACCATGCCCCCGTTCCACCCATCTACCATAAACCTGCCCACTTGTTCCTCAGTAACCATCCCACTTACCTCCAAACCTTGCCCCTCTCTAACAGCCTGAAACACCTGCCAGGAACCTTCATAGGCTTTTAATGTTCTGGGCTACCGAGAGTTATGGAACAGCAACCCAGCTCCCTCCAGCCAATCTCCCAAATTTCCACTGGCACTGGTGTCTCTTGTCTCTGGTCCCGGGTTGATGGCTTGGAACCTGTCCAGCTGCAGACGGGAGAGGCTGTCAGCTATTGTATTCTGCACCCCATCTATATGTTTTGCTCTAAAAGACAGGTTAAGCCACAATCCCTGATGCATCAGCTGTCATAATGCCCTCATTACCCTTTCTGATGCCTCCCCTTTTCTATTCAGCACCTCTACCACTGCCCTATTATCACACCAAAAAGTGACATTTTGGTTCTTCAGCTCTTCTCCCCACAGCAGTGAGCAGACTCAGATAGGAACAATTTCCAAAAATGTGATGTCCTTTGTGATACCCTTTTCTTTCCATTCTCCTGGCCATGTATGCAAGCACCACCTTCCCCTGAAATAGGCCCTCATCCCCCACCCACCTGCGGCATCTGTGTACAGCTCCAAATCATTATTAAAGATCCTCTCATCCTGCCAGAATGTTGTCCCATTGAAGTCTCGCAGGAATTGCTCCCAGAACCCCATGTCCTCCATTGTGCCTCTAGTAATGTCCACCCAATGATGTGGTCTCAAAGCTCCCCTGGTTGCCCATCCTAGACTTTGTGTAAACATGCGCCCAGGCCCGATAGCCCTACAGGCAAAATTTAGATGCCCCAACAGCTGTTACGCCTGCCTTAGCTGTACCCTCCTGTGCCTCTTTATATCCTGTATCAGTTGCCACAGCTTCCGACCTTTATAGAGGGTAGCTGGAATACCTCCACTTCCGCATCTATTTCTATCCCCAAAAATTCTAATCTGCGGCAGGGGCCCTCAGTTTTTCAAGGGCTAACGGGACCCCAATCTCCTGAAAAAAAACCTGGAAACAACCTAGCATATGTTCAGCTTCCTCCTTGTCCTGTCCAATTTGCAAACAATCATCCAGATAGTGTAGCACCGTCCTGAAACCATATATTTTTTGAAAGGCCCATTGCAACCAGGTGCTGAACAATCCAAATGTGGCACAGGTGATAGAGCAACCCATGGGCATAGCTTTGTCAAAATAGTATTATCCGTTCACTTGAAAACCGAGCAACTCCAAGTCCTCCAGGCACTCCAGCAGCCGCCTGAAGGCTGCCTCAGTGCCAGTTTTTGCAAGTCATGCCCCTTTGGTCACCTTAATCAACCGTACCACTTCCATCAGAGTGGTGCAAGTGACCCTGTAGTCCTCTGTTATGAAATCATTAACCAACTCCCCTTCTGGGAATGAGAGGTGGTGAATGACTCAGAACTCCCCGGTCTGCTTCTTGGGCACCAGGCCCAAAGGCGAGACCCTGAGGTTCTGTAATGGAGGTGCCTGAAATGGCCCCTCCACTCTCCCTGTCGCCACTTCCTTCTGTATCTTATGGAGCAACACCTCTTCTTTTCCCTTTACTGATCCCAGGTTCTTGGTCTTGGTCCCCACTCTCTGTCCCTGAAATAATAGATTGACCCCCCCCAGAAACCCACGGCAAAAGTGCTGGCCACCTCTCTATCTGGGTACCCTCTCAGTCCTTCTTCCAATGTCTCCAACCTGATGGGTGTTGTCCCCATCTGGAAGCCAAGCCTGGTCAGCACCCACCCCTCTGAATCTCTCCCTTTATTGCTGGAACCCCTTCCCCCCCTCTGTAGCCCCTTCCCCTGCCCCCTCCCTCATGGCTGGCCTCTTAAACTGGTTGGCTCAGTCCGAAAGGGCTGGCTGCTCTGCTTGCCCCTGCTTCTCCCCACTCCCAGGTTGACCAAAGTGTTTCTGCATTTAGAAGCTGGGTGTGTACCCCCACACTTTGATCAAGCATGGCAGAAACGACACTGAGGCCAGGAACAAAACACACTGTTGTACCCCCAGCGGCATTTTTGAGTCAAAGTCGGTTTCTTCTTCCTGTCCCCTTCCATGCTACCTATCCCTGTCATGCAATCTAACCATGAATCAGACTGTTTGGTGTCCCATCTGACATCCCCAAATGTGGCCATGTGTTGACAGAATTGCTCGTCATACTGTAGCCAACTATTGTCCCTCCCTTCATCTTGTATGCTTTCCTGGTGATCAGGGAGTAGGTAAGCAGCGGTATAGCTGATTCTGACTTCTTTTACACTACTATGGCTGTGTACATTATAAAACCCATGGAGCAGGAGTCCCAACTTTTCCCTTTCATAGGTTTCTCCTCTCCCCCTTTCCTTACAGGACAACCGCCGCTGCCATGTCTTTCTTTCCAATGCTCTCATTCTCATCATATTTATTGACTGCTTCCTTGCTCACTAGGGCAAATACATCACATATTTCCCTTTCCATATTTTCTCCTTTGTGGCCAAAGGAATCTGCTCCTCGATCCTCATCCCCGGTGATCATATGTCCCTTGTTCCCATCCCTTCATTTGTCCCAGTTTGGTCACCCATGCCACTTCCACCCCTTTCCCCTTTTTAAACTCTTCTCAAACTTCCCCATCCCGTCCTCCTCCATGGATCCAATCATCTGCTCCACATACTCTTTGATGCTCCCCCCCACTGTGGGGACCTCATTACCTGCTTTTGGATGTGGGTCATGCACTGGTCCTTGGGGAGCATTGTCAACTGGGTATGAAGGTCCCGCTGGGGTGTGGGGAGAACTGCTGGGCCTATGGCATCCTGTGATGGCAGAGGAACTGGGTCAGACAAAGGAATTGGAACCAGTTTGGGTGCAGGTACTAGAACGGGGGTGGGTGTAGGGGGAAGTGGCAGAGGGGCTACCAGTTGTGGTGGGGCTGCAATAACTGGCCTGAGGGTTTTCTTGTTGCTCCTACCCTCTTTGTCCTTCTCCACCTTCCACTTTTCCCCATGTCCCTTTGGTTTCCCCCTCTGCCAATTCCCACAGCTTGCTCACCTTATCTGCAAGATCCACTATCACCTGGTATGCATCCTCCTTCGTCATCTTCAATTTCTTTGGTGCCATGGCCTCTACTAGCTGTAATCACAAAGAAAACATGTCATGGCATATCTCTTAACCTCACCCTCACCATTTGGCTTTTTTTTCTTGTGTCCCCCGTTCTCCCTGCTCCCTGATTATACTGCTCCCAGACTGCACTAATGCACAGTGGCTAGTGGTGGACTGCTGCTATGAAGTCCCCACAATGATGCAACAATGCAAAATGACTCAGCTTCCACATTGCTGCATGCTTGCTTGTAGCTAGGCCCCATTCTCTTATCCACCAATTGGCTGCCTGAGGTCTCTCATATCCAAATCTCTCATTGCTTAAGCCCAGAACTACTTCCAAGGCTGACCCATGTAGCCACCGACTTGCCAACAAAGCTAACTCATTATTTGCATATGTTTTCGTCCCCCCTTTCTGTCTCCCCAAAAAGCGCCGTGTCTGCCTTGCTCTCACATCTGCCGCTGACTGCCTTCTCTCTCTCTTAGCTGGCGCTGTCCCCGGCCCCCCCCCTCGCCAGACCTATTCCCAGACCTATTTGCTGCTGAATCAAAATGGCGGCACTCCCACTCTGTCTCATCATAAATTGACATTGTCAAACACCAACAGGGCAAACTGCTTGTTAAAATCAATGGCCGTGCATCCTCGCATCTACCACTACTGCCAATTAGCCCACTCCATCCAATCACACTACCTCCTTTTATACCCTTGTGGCCTTTTCCTGAAGGCCATGTGGATGTCTGCAGGAAAACACAGGTCTTGTATGTCTCCTCTCTGCCCCATCACCTGTTCTGTTCTGTCCCAGACCCCTTCACCTACATGCATATCATCCGCCTCTGGACTTGTGAATACCACGGACACATACTTTTTTTTTAAGTCATTAGGAGATGCTATGTAGCTGCCCAACCAATTGTGGTCCCCTTCCCACTCCCAGATGATTGCCGGCTCCCCTCCACCCGCTAATTTGGCTCGCCAACTTCTGATTTTAAAACATTTGGGGGGAGGGTTAAGGAATGCTCTCCACCCCCATGGGGGCTGACAAGGGAAATGAACAAACTTTATCCCTTCACCTCCCTGGCTTTCTGGCTTTCTGATCCCACCAGGCCGCAAAGCATGGTCCTATTTTGGCTGCAACCCTGGGTCCGCACTACTGGATACTAACTTACCAGCACAACTTGTCACCTGCTTGCCAAAAACAACCTTTTTTTCCCACATTAAAACCAGGAACACAGTCTTACCTCCCAAAAGTCTCACCAGAGCTACCTACAGATGTGGGTACTTCCTTTCCACAGGCCTCAAAACGCTTATAGTTGATAAATAAGCTTACTAAACACTGATAGCTTATTAAAATAAAAAAAAGTGAACTAAACGTCCCAGTTGCAATAAAACTTGCTAAGTTATCACAACTGCGAATTACTGCAAACTGTGCTCTGGTTAGTACCAGGCCCTAAAATGACTGCCGAAATGAAAGTGCTTCCTATAAAATTAAGAAAGGAGCAAAACTGTGAGCCCTGATCCCTCTGCCCTAGCCTTAAGTACCACTTACAGCTCTCTCTCTCTCTCTCTCTCTCTTTATTTGGCCAATGAGAGTCGGCCCTGCTTCCCCAAGGCTCCGCCCCCAATGGTGAGGTCACCTGCACCTACCTTATGCCTCCTAAAACTGCTCCCCTCAGTCTCCTATTCCATTACCTTATTCCCACACTTTAAACCTCCTAGTCCCTTCCACCCCCCTGAACACACACTCCTTTTGTTGGAAGGGTCCCACCCCAGGAACAAATAAGTCTGCTCCTTTAATCAGGCAAACCACAATACAAACTGTATAGTGATAAAGCTGTCCATTCAACCATGTTTAAAGTACTAACTTTTAGAGGGAGTAAAAAAGTGCTAGTGCCTAATTAGTGTATAGTAAATTTTACATCATTTACCCATTCAAGTTAAAAAATAAAACAAAACACTATTTCCAATGCTAGCAAAACTGACTAAAAGGGTAAATGTTTAAACAAGCAATTTTATGAGATCATTTGGCTTTGGGAATGAATTCATCACAGTGTCTGTAACAACCATCACTGACAAATTCTCAACTGCAAATTTGATTGCTAAACTATTAATTCAGGGAGGGAGCTGCTCAATGGTCAGGTACCAGGGACTAGAACATTTTCAATTAGCTTAAAAATTACACCTCTATTAAAGGTTCAGAGTCCATGGCCACATCAAAACAAGAAAAATAAGAAAGGCTAAAGAATAAAGTAGAGGGGAAAGACAATAAGAAAATAGAAGGCATCAGAACAAAAGGGAAATGCAAAACACTGGATTTTTTTGTATAAACATTAAATACCATTAGAAAGAACCTCAAAACATTTTCAGATATATACAAGGCACATTTTGCATTGATCAGAACATGTTTTGAGTGCCAGCACTATTAACATTCCAGAAAATAACCTTTATAAAAAGGGTTTAAATCTGTCTGATCATCCATAAGCCATTTGGTACGAGGGCCTTGAATGTCATGGTGCACCTAGTTTCTACCTGGAGCAATGATTTCAACTTACCCATGCCTTTCCCACCCCCCCCCCAGATGTGTGCCAGGGCCCTGAATCAAAATCCAGTTGGATTACTGTTGTGTGCCCTCTTGTTGTATGTGCCCAGTGCATTAACTCTGGACCCTTTGAAGATGGCCCTAATGTGTTCTTGGATGTGACACATCAGGTGGTGCACAGGTCCTACCAACATAAATGAGTCTACATATGCACAGTGTGCCATTGTTAGGGTATCGTGATTAGGGGCACCATCATGTGGGCTCTGAAACAAGGTTGTGAGTGACAGGAGGATTGTGGATTTCACAGCATCCCACACTGAGACTGTTCTCGGCATCCACAATATTCTCCTGCCTTTCACTGCATGCCCACCCTGGAGTTAGTTATAGTTACTTTTGGTGGGAGTGGGGGGGCAAAGCCCCCTGCAAAACATCAGTTTTTGACCAGATGGCATCATACATTGCTTGTGATGCCATGTCAACCCATGATTGTAATGGGTGACATTTTGCTTGTGTCCCCTTGTACGCTGCCCACATCTCCCGCACACCAGCAAGGGTGGACACACATGCACCATCCCATATACACTGTAAATTCCATTCTACAGTCAATGTACTGTATTCTTTAAGACTGTATTTGTTCCCAGTGACAGAGTGTGTGAAATTTCTCCCTACATGGACACTTCTTCAAATGTTGCATTTTCTGTGCCAGTGGACGCCTGATGTTAGCTGTCTTCTGTCTGTACCCACCACAAAGTGACTGTTAGTCACATGGGGCTCAATTTTAAGAGCACCCATAGAGTGGAGAGAGTTGTTCTAAACCCCTGCCTATGACAACACAAGGTGCACTAGGTACCATGCACCAGATTATTGAATAACAGGGGTCCCTGCTCCAAAGTTTCTAGATTTGCTGCAGTTGGGGTACTGCGCCACAGAGGTGGTACACTGAAGGGGTCTAAGAGAGGGTACTGTCATGCCCCCCTGGCATTCATGTGGCACAGAAATAGTAGCACAGTGGAAGGGGAGGACATCCTGCAACAGGTGGGGGACACTGACCAGGGACATGGGCACTGTGTGCATGGACAACAACACCAGGGCAAACAGTGGTACTGGGCAGGTGTGCCTGCAGCTGGCTCCCAGCCCTGAAGATGGGGTACAACATAGATGGGCTTACTGTGCACTTTGTACAGTAAGCCCAACTATGTGGTACACTGTGTGCAGGTATGTGAGTTTTACACAGGCACACCTGCCCAGTGCCATAGTTTGCCCTGGCACTGCCATCCATGCATAAGCACTCCTCAGGGAACTGCCACAGGTCCCTGGTCAGTGTCCCCCACAAGTCACAGAGTGCTTCCCCCCACACAGGTTCAGCTTTTGCTGTGAGGACTGTTAGACCAGAACTTGGCTGGTCTAAGCACAGCCATGAGTTGCGGCCATGGGGGGTCTTTCAAACTCCCAATATAGGGGATGCTGCAGCCCACCATGGTACTTGCTACCTTCCGCCATGGTGCACTTCTGTGGCTGTCAAAAGGATGGTGCAAGCCCAGCTGGCCAGGGGGCCACTGACTGGCACAAGTGCAGTGCAAGGAGCCCTTTGCACCACTGCTCCTAGCCTCAAGCCCCCTTGTGCTAGTTTTGACTTTTGAAAATCGAGCCCATTGTGTCCAATGTGGTACCTTTCCTGAATCTGACCCTCAGAGTATCTTCAACCAGTGGTGCACATTCAGGGTCTGATTTAAGTATATTCCATACATATGTTAATAACCTATCTTAACTTCATGATTTTTGATGGAAGTCTGTATCAAAAGTCACAGGTGAAGATTCTTCCTTTTCTTTCATTCTTGAAATTCCGTAGGGTATTCCTTTCAACTGAGGAGACTTTTGTATATTCTTCATCGATAACATTCCTTGAATAACCCCTCCCTCTGAACCTGATACACACCATCCCAGAGTCCTTTATGAATGTCTCTTCCATTGGGCAGTTTCTCTTGACTCTTAGAAATTGACCGTATGAAATGCGGTCAATCAGGAAACAGGTTGGACATTTTCTGCTCTTAGCAAGGTGTTGACAGCTATTGGCTTCCTAATTGGTGCAATCGCAACTTTCTTTTCTGCTGATACAAACAAGTTGGTATCTACAGTAGGTACTCAGTCTGTATTTTGTCTGCCTTGTGGGTACAGTGAATGTTGCATGGCTTTTGATTTAAATACTCCATAAATCCTGGTAAATTTTAGAACCCCAACCCCGGACACACAATATGTTTTTTTTTGTTTGTTTGTTTATTAGGAAAAATCATTGAGCATACATCCATTCACAATGGTGACCTAGTACACATTCAGTACAAACATTTCACAACAACAACAACAATATACAAACATACAATATATCAAAGTTTCAATAAATAATTATTTAAAACTATCATAGACCTGTTCACATGAATTTAAATATCTCTTTAGCATAGAAACCGATAAAGGTCTATTACACAAATTTTTAAAATCAAATTGAAACTTATTCCAGAAACTAGGAACCAGTTGACTGAAATATTGCAAGGACCTTCTTGTTTGTGTTTTAAGTACAACTAACTGTAGAATATGTTCATTCTTCAAAGAAGGGTCAATTGCCTGAAATTCTAGTCAGTAACTCAAGTACTTGGGAATCAGACCTAACCCACATTAATAGGCAAACACACTTTTGTGAATATCTCTCCTCCTAGAGAAGGAGACCCAACCCAACCTAATGTTTTATACAGCTCAGAGTGGTGAACTGTTATAGAACATTTCAAAATTAACCTGGCCAAACATTATCTATAAAATGAAACCACTTAATAATGCATCTGAGGTGGGGATAGCTTCTGTGAAAATCATGTTTGACTTTCAACATTCCAGAAAAATATCGGCATATGAGGGAACCAGTGTTGTCCTCATAGCTGTACCTCTCAACTGTAAGCAACACCTGCCATTAAACAAGAAATAGTTGTAGGTCAACACAAACTGGAACAGAAGCAGGATAGAAGTTTTTGGAGCATGTTAGATGCTCTCATCTACCTATAAATCTTCTCTCACTGCCAATGTTCCTAAATCACGGTTTATACAAGTAATGTTGTTCCTGACCCATATTTTTGAACTTATTTTTGTGATCCATCATATCCCTCAAGAACCCAGGTATCTTTGGAACAGTTTGCTTCAGGTAAAAGCTTACAAATCTGGAAGGTCCCTCACTTAGCAAGCCAGTCCCCAAAACAATGGGGTGGCCAAGAGGGTCCATCTCAGATCTGTGGACCTTTGGGAGGGTATGAAATGTTGGAGTAACTTGGTGAATAGTTTTTTAATAACCTAATTTCAGATTAGATATCCACCTATTTGCCATGGCTTGTTCTATTTTGTTGTCTAAAATATTTTTTATATGCCATTGTAGGATTATAAGTTAGTGGCTTGTAACATTCCCCATCACTAAGTTGCCTTTCAGTCTCCTGTACATACTTTGTTGTATCTTTAATGACCACAGCACCACCATTGTCAGCCTGTTACATTCCAATGTTTCTCATTCTTTGCAGATCCTTCAGAACTTCTCATTATTTTGCTGACAAGCTACAGTGCTGTTGCCCTGTTAAAGAGCTGCTGATGCCATCTGGTCAAACGTGCTACATTGCAGAATTAGAATAAGCATATCCACAGTAAATCTCATACCAAAAAGTAGATTTCTATGTTACTTCATTTTATAGTTATTAGCCATTTTGCAACCCTGATTTCACTACCTGTTCTAAGAAAGCCTGTTCCAGTGAAGAGCTGCTACTGATGTCATCTAGGGACCTTACAGTCTAACTTTCCCTGTCAGCAAGCTTATAGGACCTGCTTCTCTAAAGTTGTAAAGATCATGTGCAATGGGTTTCACAAGTAAAACAGGCAGCATGAGTTAGTAAACATTGCTTTAAAAATGTTATGTTTCAGGCTTTGTAATAAAATTTACAATATTTTGTCTGGGTGCCTCTTTATTGAGGTACTTTTGCTGAATGCTGGATCATAGCACACTGTGAGGTTTGCAGACTAAATAAGTTTCTGATGAAAGGTTCAGCTCATTCACACCTATCAGTCAATTGAGGCAACTTCTAAGAATGGCAATTTAAAACAATTATCCCATCTCCTTGTTAATGGGGTTGGGGCAGATTCATCTACGTTCTACTCTAAATTACAGTGATCATTTTACCAGAGCTAACACTTCCACTCCTAGTAGGAATTAACACATATAAGGCCCCTATTAAAACATATTGTAAAGTAGACAATGACAAACAGCAGTAAAATTAGTAGCACTCCAACTAGCTTCAGTAGTCTGGAGGCATTCTGACTTAGTATCCAGCAACCCTGGAGAAATGGACCACACAAAAACAACATTAAATAATACAGTTTTATCAACTTTGTTACAAAACCTGGAACATATATAGTATTTATAGCAATGTTTGCTGACTGGTGCTGTCTGCTTTACTTGTGAAAACCATTGTATATGATCTTTACAACTTTGGAAAAAAATAGGTCCTATACGCTGGGTGACAGGGACTTTGAGGTCCCTACATGACATCATCAGCAGCTCTTTACTGACACCTGCTTTTATATCACAGGTAGTGCAATCAAAGTTTCAAAATGGCTAATAACTTTAAAACAAAGTAACGTAAAAATCTAATTTTTGGTATCAGATTTACTGGGAATATGCTTATTTGGATTCTGCAATGCAGCACTGTTGGCATCAGTGGCTCTTTAATTCTGCTTGTAATTGGAGACTGTCCTGTTGTAGCACATTCTCAAGCACCCTGATTGCTGGGTGTCTGGTTGTGATTGGGCAAAATGTGCTTTTAGCTCATAGCCCGGTATTTGAGGTGACAACTGGACCATGAGAGTTACCATTATTTAAGTCAACATCGTTTAGTACACATGCATCTGAGTCACTATCAAATACATTTTTAAATGCTTTTTTTATAGCATGTGGAAGATTATTCATATATTGCAGAAGCAGGCCAGTTTCTTCCTCTGTCGAGGTCTGATTGGAATCAGTAGTGAATTGTTCATCATTCTGTGCCTCCAATAGTTCTGTTTCATTCTCAAGATTTGTTTCAGTATAGCCAAAGTCCTGTATATTAATTAATAGATCCAAGAAACCTATGTTTATTGCACTGATGTTTGCAGTACAATTAAGATGTGTCCCTTGTGAATTGCTTCTAAAATGTACCTTTAGATCTAATGTACAGAGCAATTTGTAAAGATTGACTTGAATTTGAAACCAGTCTGGTCTACAAGAGGCCACAGATGATAGGCCTTTAGACAATACTTTTATTTGTTCTACAGTCAAAACTTAATTTGAGATGTTGAGTACCAGATTCAGCATTTCTTTAATTGACCTCCTTGGTCCCTGATATTCTTTGTTGATGCACTTTGCTGCACCTCATTTTCCGGATTTTGCATTTTGATTTCTTGGTGGTGGTTGTTCACTGTTGTTTAGTTCATTGCTGGCTCTAGAAAATCCACTGTGCATGTTTGAGTTCACTCTTCCTCCACCAGTAGATCTTGTTGGTCATGTTCAGCTCTTCCTGTATTGTTTAATTCCCACTTCCAACTCTTTTAACATCCTCAGCTTCTGGACCAGAACTTCTAGTCCCAAGCAAAGGCATCTGCAACCTCATATCCCTTACAGTCCCTATGAGATTTGTTCCTCTTGCGGTCTTCTATTTCCTTTTCTTTTTTCTTTTTGTCTGCAATTGCGGTTTTAAATATTTGAATTTATCAAGGCTACTGTATTGTTTCAGTTCCTCAGGAACTTCCCCTAAATCAATCTTATTTTGTGAGTATAGTTTATTATCTTATTCAACCAGAATGTCCACTAGTTCCTTAGAACAGACCTCAAATGCCCACTCCCATCAGGTTTTCAGGTCATCATCAAGCTTACAGTATGATGGTGCACTATATACTCTCATTACTCTACGTACACTGCGCTTTGCAGTGCAGCTCTCAAATGTGATTTGATCAGACCATAATCTTACTTCCTGTGATGATAGTTTCTCAAACTTATAAAACAGCCCTTTGATGTCTCTGATTTCTGCATTAGATGCAGGTGTATCGTTAAATAAGTTACCTCGTATTTTATTTCTGTACTCACACTCATTTTCAAGCATAATAGTATTTCTTCACTGCTTTCTGTCTCCTCACAGCTTCATTAACCCTCAGTCTGTGATGCTTCTCTCCTTATCGCCATTCAGACTTTGTCTTTCAGGATAAATGGAGTTGAAATTTCTAGGTACAAGTAAACTGCTAATAGTATAAAAGATAAAATAATGTCAAATGAAAAAAAGAAAATAAGAATGAATAAAATCTTTTTACAACTTTAAGTTAACCTGATGAAAGTAAGTTACCACTTTACTTATTTATTTAAAGCGTGAACTATTTAGTTTATAAATTAACTAGCACTGTGCTAATGACATTTTACTTAAATAATTGTGAAGTGCCATAGCTTCTTAGAAAGTTTATTTTCAAATCGTATCACTCATTTTTACATGGTGCGTGTTTTGTTTGTATTCCTTTATAACATGTTACTAACTTGATTAATTAATTGATTCATTATTGTACAAATGTTGTTATGTTTGTGGGCTCCTTAGATCTGCCCCTAAGGAAGACCCGCTTGAGGGCTGAAGCACAGAGCTTGGTCTCCAATGGCATCCTGCTGAAATAAATGTGCACTAGCTTGAAACAAGAAGTTTGTTGTGCTGAGCCTTTTTTCATTCTTTTGTCTAATGAGTTGGTGAGCTCTGCTCAAGCACCACTAAGTTCTCTGAGTGCACTTTTTGAATAATTTGCAAGTAAACTGCACCTGATGCACCATCATTGATTGCAGTAGTATGTGAATGCTGAAGTTGTGAGACTAAGTGTATTACCAACACAACAGTCCATCTCAGCAGCAGGGAAAGCTTTGAAAACAAACAGAAAAGGTACACTCCTGTTTGGGAAGGTGGTGCTCATGTCAGGCAATATTCAAACAGGAACAAAAGGAGTGCATATGCCAACTAGCTCTAAAAGCTTTGTTAAAGCTTTAAAAACATGATGCAAATTCCCCTATGTATTGTGCCCTTATTGTATGTGGGATGGTGAACATGTGGACTTATTTAAATTGATAGGACTGTGGGCCCCTGAAATGTTGCATCTAAAAACACATTAGGGCCACCTTCAAAGTGCTCACGGTTAATGCATTGGGTACACACTTCAAGGAGATGCACAACAGTAAATCAACAGGATTTTACTTCAGGGCCCTGGAGCACATCCATAAGAGAGAAAGATGCCAAGAACAGGTTGAAATCATTGCTTAATGCAGAAACCAGGTAGATCATGACTCGCAAGGCCCTTGCACAAAATGGCTTGAATGATCAGATTGATTTCAGACTCTTTTTATAAAAACTATTTTCTGGAAAATAGATAGATTTACAACTCAAAACTTGTTGGGACCAATTTAAAATATAGAGGACTGTGTATGAGCAGGCATACACAACAAGGGTATGCTTGCATCGAGAGGTTTCTTTGGTGACATTAGACCTCGAGAGCGCAGCTCGAGAGGTCTCCTGTCACCTAGGAAACCGCAAGATTTCAAGCATACCTTTGTCTGTGTATGCCTGCTCATACACAATCTTTTATAGTGTATGAGAAAGCACTCACATACAGCGGCATCGCGATTAGCAAAAATGATTTTTTCTTTCAAATAAACAAGTAGCCTAGGGAGAGAGACACGTAAAATGATCTTATCTGTTGCTGTTTTCAGTGCATCCACTCGGAGGTCTGCTTACTAGGTGACAGCTCTGGCAATGGTTGGCATGACTGAGGAGATTTCAGCGCGAGCACTGATTCGATGTTGTTGTGTGTTAGTAGTGACATCTTCAGTAAAGCACAACAGGAGTTTGACGTCACTACTAATGCATAACAGCCTGATCCCAGTCATCGATTTCTATACACAGCACACTCTCATACACTATATGCCTTTTATACTGCATGCTTGAAAAAGTTTTATATTTCCTTTCTGGTCTGATGCCTCCTATTTAACTGTATTTTCCTTTCTACTTCCCTCTTTCTTAATTTCTTTGTTTTGATGTGGCCATGCATGCTGAACCTTTAATATAGGTGAAATTTCTAAGCCAATTGAAAATGGTTGTTATAGATCACTGTGTTCAATAAATTGCTCAAGCTAAATTATCTCCTTTAAACTGCTTGTTTCAACATTTTCCCTTTCAAGCAGTTTAGCGAGCTTTGAAAATAGAGTTGTTTTTTTTATTTGGATGGATTAAGGATGGATAATTCACAGTACACTAAATTAGGTACTAACACTGTTTTGACTCTTTCTAAATGTTGACATTTTAAGTATGTGTGAATGCACAGCATGATTTACTATACACTGTGGGCTGGATATTCAGAAGGGTTGTGCACGGCGCAACACAGTTGTGCCGTGCACAACCCACTGATGCACCCTGGCATGATATTCAAAGGGGGATTGAGCCTTGCACAAATCCCGATGTGCCAGAGCGCATCAGTAATGTATGCGGTGCAGGAAGGGGGGCGTGCCCATGCATACTCTGCACATCCCAGTATTCAGCCTGGGATGTGCTGAGCCCATGCAAGCGCAACCCCTACCTGCGTTGCACACAGGTGAGCCAAAAAAAAAGGAGCAACAGCTGGCCATGCACAGGTGAGCTGCCATGTTGCAGGGCACAACACGGCAGTTGCCACCTGTGGGTGGCCACCCGAGCTCCGGCTGCACCTTCCAGGTGGTGCTCCCCCATGCCTGATCGTGGGCATATGTAGAATAACAATAGTCCTATATCTCTGGTGGTCCAGTGGACGGCTTGCAGCCTGATCGCGGTCATAAGTATGTTTCAAAATGTTAACCCATAGCCTGGTGGTCCAGTGGACTGCTCGCAGCCTGATCATGGGCATTTGAAGTAGAATAATAGTCCTATATCCTTGGTGGTCCAGTGGACTGCTCGCAGCCCAATCGTGGGCATTTGAACAGGATAATGGTCCTATATCCTCAGGGTCCAGTGGACCACCGCAGCCTGATCATGGGCATTTGTTATACAAATGACACCACCATTGATACCCTGCGGTCCAGAGGCTTCTCCACCACCACTGAGCTTCCTCACTCGTCACGTGTGAAGCTCCCCACCCACTTGCCACCCCACTGGCCACCAACTGACACCGTACAATAGGGCTGTATGCCCATTGGTCCACAGCATGAGCTGAGCCAATGGTCATGCAGCCCGTACCATGCTACACAGTCCAGATATGTGAATGGATCCATTCACATATATGGACTGTGTAGTACGGTATGGGAGGCATGCCCATTGTCTCACGCTGTGGACCAATGGGTGTACAGCCCTACCGTACGGTGTCAGGTGGTGGGGCGGCAAGTGGGTGGGGAGCTGCCACCCACCACTGACTGGGGGGAGCGGGGCTGTGGGGCTCAGTGGGCAGGTGGGGAGGGGGTACCGCTGGACCACCAGGGTTTGATTGGGGTGTCATTTTGTATAACAAATGCCCATGATTGGAATGCGAGCAGTCCACTGGACCACCAGGGAGATGGGTCTATTATGCTTCAACATATGCCTGGGATTGTGCGTCGGGGCATGTTGCCACTTGTGCAGGGGGCGTCGGTCCCCAATGGCTGCAGCCTGGCAGGGCACCAGGCACAAGTCACCAAGGATTGGCACACCTGCATGCAAATGGGGCCATAATGACATGCAAATGGCCCCATTTGTGCCCTGCATACATTATTGCCCCATTTGAATGTGCACTTTTGAATATTGCGGTTGTTGTGACTAGTGCAATGGAACTTGCGCTAGCGCATCCCCTTGCTCCACTCTGTCCACTTGTGTTAGCGCAGTGCCACTGCGCCATGCACACTGCAGGTGGCCAGGGTGCAATATTCAACAATGCTGTGCCATGGCGCAGCTCCGTTGAATATCACCCTGTCAACGCCCCTGTGCAGCCAATTTGCGTTGCGCCCAGGCTTGCACCACAGACTGGCGCAGTCTGAATATCTGACCCTTTATATTTAACAATCAATTATGCAAATGATAATCTTATTTAAATGTGCACTTTTGAAGACAAACTCCACCCCTGATGTTGTCTCCTTGTAGAAGAAGGTGATGTGTAGAGGAGTTTGCTCCATGTTTTTCAAGCTTTAATAAAGATTTTAAACCTAATTGGTATGTGTGTGTGTGTGTATGTGTGTGTACTTTTTTTGTTTCTTGTTTGAATATTGCCTAACAGGAGCAAAACCTTCATTGGTTCATAGGTTCTTCAGACAAGAGTAGGCACGTGCCCATCAAGCTTGTCTGCAGCGTTCAGTAGAAAACACCAGAGAAACCACCCACCAATAGATACTTGTCTAATTTCAACTTGAACGTGTTTAAGTTACCACTTTCAACAATTTCTTTTGGCAAGCTGTTCCAACAACTCATTAGTCTTTCACAGAGCCATCCTGTTTTTCTTTGTGTTCTGTAATGATTACCCTTAAGTTGCCTCCTGTGTCCTCATGTCACTTTTTCTCTATTACTGAGTTCTAGATGTAGATACTGGCTGCATTGTATTTGGACTGTATAAAGCCTTGTACACCGTAATCATGTCCCTCTCACCCTTTTCATTTCCAGGCTATAAAGGCCAAGCTCCCTCAATCTGTTTTCATATGTCAACCCCTCAAGCCCCTTTATTATTTTCTCATCCTTGTTTGTATGCCCTGGACCCTAACAATTGCACACTTGTTTAGATTTGGATGCAGTACTCAGTATGGGGTCTCACCAGACATCTATACATTGGCAGAATCATTTCCTTGTCCTTGCTTATGATGTTCATTCTAATACAAGACACTATTTTATTTCTCTTTAGTATTGCTTTGTCACACTGTCCTGAGTTTTTTAAATTTTCAGTAATGATTGCTCTCAGGTCCCATTTACTGTATGACTCTCTTAGTTCAGTGCTGCCCATGTTATGTTTAAATGCTCTGTTGTTTTTCCCAGAGTGCATGATTACACATTTGCCATGATTAGACCTCATATTGTTTCTTATTGTCCATATATATAAGCCATCCAGTACAGCTTGCAGTTGTATAGCCACATCTCTGGTGTTAAGTCAGTAACCTATTTTTGCATCATCCACAGTTTCAGCTACCCATCCTCCATCTTTCAGCTGAAGTCCTGAGACAAACATATTCGAAGAGTGTTGGTCCCAAGACAGACTTGAGTGGCACCCCACTAGTCAGTCTAATCCTCAGAGTCAAAACCATTAATTCTAACAATCTGTTTGCTATCCATGAACCATGATTTTATCCATTTAATTATGTGGGAATTTATTTTGTATTCGAGTAATATCTCTTTGAGTTCAGCATGTGGTACTGTGTCAAATGCCTTGCCAAAATCCAAACAGACCACAACCACCACACTCCCATCCTCTCATACCTGGCTGACATTTTTGGAAAAGGTCAATAAAGGGACACTAATCATTGCAGGGGTCACTCAAATTATGAAAGCCCATGAAAAGATCTTTCAAATTAGGTATTGGGTTTACTTGTAATGGACAGGAGTCTTGAGACATAAATAACTAATTAATGTGTAAATCAAATCATAGCAACAGGCATTTCATGTAGTCTTAAAAACAGGAAGTAATGTCACTTGGAAGTACCAAGTTTGGTTGATAGCGACAATGCCGACCTCCCCCACAGCAACAGCACAATAGCGATGCAGGTATTGTTTTAAGAGTGTTTTCTGTGGGGGGCCATGCCCTCCACACCCTCCATACAGGGGGGCTCTACCTCTGCACCCCTCAGACTTTAGAATTCCAACTCCAGGTCGGAGTTGGTCTGGGGAGAAGGCAGAACACTGGGGGAAGGCGAAACATGGAAAAAGGACCATTACCGTGAATGTCACCATAATGGTCTTTTTTCCTGTTTCGCCATCAGGGTGTCGACAAAAAGGGGTGCACCATTGTCACTTAGGGGCACACTCTATGTTGTTAATTACAGCTTGCCCTCAGTGACATCACTTTGTGTTGTAAGATTGCATGAAATGGCTGCTGCCTTGTTTTGATTTACAGATTATTTAAATATTCATATCTAGGGACCTTTGACACCTATAAGAAAGTCAAATACCTTGTCAGAATAACTTTTCATGGGCTTTCACAGTTTGAGCAATCCCTGCAATGTTTACTGTCCTTTTAAATTAAATTAGTAGGGCAGGTCCTGCCCCTGGTAAATCCATGCTGTGATGTGTCCCCCAGGTTGTTACTAGTTATACTTATTTTTATGACTTCCCCTATATATCTTTCTAATAGCTAACCTAATACCAATGTCAGACTTATAGGTCTATAGTTGATTAGTTGTGCCCTATTACTCGTTTTATGAATAGGCATCACTATGGCCACTCTCCAGACATCTTTTACCTCACCTTTTTCAAGCAATATATTTAACACTTTCATCACGGGTCCTACCAATACTTAAGTCCACTCTTTTAGTGTCCTTGGATATAGACCATCTTGTCCCTGATATTCGTTAACATCCAGAATCTCCAACATCTTAAGTATCTCACTCTTGCTAATTATTGGTAATGTATCCTGGTCATGTATAACTGTTCGGTCAAGCTCAGATTTTTGAAAGCCTAATGCAGATTCAAAGACAGTAATGCATCTTTTCTGTTTGTTTTCATCATTTACCTGTCCTGTCTGTGTGAAATTTCCTATGCTGGTTCAATCTGTTTGTAGGGGATCTCTACCATGACAACACAGCTGATGAGCTGTTTTATTGTTTTTCAGTAAGCTCCATTGGCACTCCTAGTGCCAATCCTGCTAACACACCTGTGAAGAGAATGTTAGCAAAACTGTGGGTAAGGAATGCACACCCCACCACATGCAGTTCCACCTCATTGTATTGCATAATCCTTTGCAGTAGCACTATTTTGCAGGATCTTAGTGCCTGCCACAATTTGCTATTTATGAGGGAGAAAGAAATGGGAAACAAATGTGCCCAGCTACTTGACATTTGAGTTTTACTGCCCCTGGATGTATGTTACCAAAAAGGCAGTTTAGAAGAACAGTGCATAGAATTTATAATGGATGAGGTCCTGGCAGAGCATAATTTCCAGTAGCTGCGACTCATTTCTTTTCCATTTCTTTCTCCCTCACAAACAGCAAATTGAAGTAAGTTTGACCACTTATTTTATTTGTGAGAGCACGAAAGAGCTAAGAGCCACAATGCTGTGACTTGGAACCAGGAGGGAAGTACATTTCAGACATTCACAAACAGTGCTGCCAGGTGGATTTTGCTTTTTTCAGACTTTCTTTTTTTTTTTAAGTTTCTTGTTTGACTTTACACGAGGCAAAGTGAGGACAGCACCTGAGATGGTGTTTTAGGATTAGGTTGGTTGGGAAGGTAGGGAGCGAGGTCTCTGGCACAAGCTCACAAGCAGTTTGTGTTTTTTTTTTAAATACATTTTTCAGTGTCACATCCCTCAATAGTGTTCAAAGACTGGGGTCACTAGTATTTTAGTAATGTGCTTTTCACTAAATGGGACAGAGTCAAAATTGTTAAGCTGTCCTAGAGCAGGAGCAGTTTTGAAAAGAGCTAGCAAGGCAGCTAACAAGCAGGATGGGGCGTGAACAAGTCACAGTGAGTGCATATTGAAACTGCTGAACTAGAAAAAAACAGAAATGCATGTAAAAGGCCAAACCAGAGGGTCACAATTATGGCTGGACTTGAAATTGTAAGTAAAACTACTACAGAGCTGTTTCCTTCTCCAGTATGATGACCCACACACACCCTTATGGCCAAATGGAGACTGAATAGACATGACTCGGTGTTTCTTTCTCCTCAGTAAATTAAATCTTATTTTCATGAGTTTGTGTTATAGCGGTGGTGGATTCAGCTGGAAATAACATTTGATCATATTGCTGCCCCAGGACAGATCAGTTGATTTAGCTGAGACCAGTAATCAACGCATATTAACGGAATTAAGATTGCCATATATAGTCCCTTTCTATTTTGTTTGAGATAGTCTTTTAGTAACATTTTATATCTAGTGGTTCCACTCCCATCTGATGTATAAAGCTGCATTTTATTTTGAAGGAGCACATTTTCTATGAAGATCTGTGTCAGTTTTGTCTTACTATGGGCTCATTGTGTTTTGACTAGCTGGAAAAGCTATCTTTGGAATATTTTGATTTGGGGGACTTTGCAAAGCTTTACAGCAAAACGAGGACTGAACGGGCATAATTTTAAGATTTTCCTTACATGCTAAGCCAAATTCTGCCTTTCAAACTCATGCCATAGTGGTTCTTTATTTGGCAGATAATAACCTTTGATTATATTGTTAATTTAAGACAGCTCAGTGTGATTTTGGTGAAACTTGTTACTCATGCATATTAAACAGAATCATGGCTGTTTCCTGTGTTAACACTATATTATGTTTGGGACAGTTTATCAGCTATATCTTATAAGCAGCTCTCCCCTCCAGTTTGCAAGTACTGTATATACTGTATATTTTTGAAGTAGACCCTTTTCCTGTATCCTTTAGGGAGAATCTTGTAAGATGCCTGCCAAGGTCTGGTTTCACTATGGGCTCAATATGATTTGATAAATTGGAAGGGTCGCCTTTGGAGTATTTTAATTTGGTAACCAAAATAACATTTTTTACACAAGCAAGGGCTACTGAAACTTGTCTGTAAATTATTAGATTTAATTTTGCCTTTAAATAAGTACCAGGAGGGCATATTTATTACTGTTACTTGGGGATCTCACCTTGCAATTTCAGTTCAGATAGTAATTGATAAAGTGAAGGTTACAGCTCTTAAAGATGTATATACATAAATATTTGAATGGATCATAGCATCCTTTACTCTGGGGCTACTAGGGTCATCCACATACATGTGCCTGGATTCAGACATACAGTTTGGACCCGGGACCTTTCCTTTTTTTCCTCCGGGGCAGTATTATTATAAGCATGCACTGAATTTTGCAAATGCAGGCTCATACCTTTGGTAATTTTCAGTAGTTTTTGTACCCTAGATTTGCAACATAGCCACTTATTTACTATACCTCATGAATGTGACAGCTGTCATTTTTCAACTCTGGCCCAAATTGTGTTTTTTATCCTGAAAGTTGATTTTGCAGTCCCTGCACAAAATCACCTTTAGGCTAGAAGCTGAACATTTTCTCTGCCCATTCCATGAGGCAGGGTCTTAACAAGGCTATGTTGCAAATTTGGTGTCAAAATATTAAAAAACAAATGTTCCTTATTTTTACCCCAAATTCCTCACCTGCAGCCCTATCAGCTCTGGCTATAGTTTATTTCAAAATGATGTATAGTTTAGTTCCCATAAATTAAATTGTGGCTTTACAAATTTTTAAAACCACAGGAGTACTATTTCTTCCTTCATACATGGATGTCCCCTTTAAAGCAGCAGTGCAATGAAAAATGTTTCTCAAAAAGCAAGTTTTAGCACAGTTAATAAAACTAGTAACACCCCTGACAAATCTACTTTTCTAGGTACCTCCTATGCTGTGCACCCTGAGGGATTTTTTTCCTCGCCACTAACCCTTGCCAGCTCTATAATGCTATTCAATACCACATATAGTTGCCATCTTTTTCCTTGAGAAAAAAAAAATAAAACATTTATAAAATTCGCAGACTGTGGGGAAACTAAAAAATGTTACCACTAAATCGTGGCAGTCATCAGGTCATTGTTTTATCATCTTAGGAACATCACCAGGATCTAGCACCTTTTTCCATCCAGCAACCTTCCAATGTTAATCCATGCCTTTGTTACCTTGCGCCTTGACTACTGCAACTCCCTGTACTTAGGGCTACCGGTTGTTGATATCCGCCACTTGCAGCTAGTGCAGAATGCTGAGGTGTGGTTGTTGATGGGGACTCCTCATTTGAGTCACATCACACTGGTGCTGCGTGAAAAGGCACTGGCTGCTGATTCAGTGGCAGATCACCTTCAAGGTCAGGCTTCTGGCCTTTAAGGCCCTGCAAGGACTGGGCCTGGGCTATCTGCAAGAGCTCCTGTTGCATTACTGCCCCAGATGACTGCTCGTCTCAGCTTACAAGGGGTTCTTAGAGATTCCCAGGGTATGTCTTAAAATATCAGGGGCCCATGCCTTTATGTATTTGGCCTTGACCCTGTGGAATTCTCTACCTCATCAGATATGTGAGTGCATGACTGTGGAGAGTTGTAAGAGGGCCATGAAGACCCATCTATGGCATCTTGCCTACCAGGACTAATTATATTTTGACAGCTATTTATTAATCTAACTTGTTGCATGTGAATTTTTATATTTCTTATTGGATTTTATTCTGTTTTTAAACCTGTACAGCACCTTGGTTATAGAAAGGTGCTTAAAAATAAAGTTATTATTATTATGAAGTTATTAAATAAAGCCAGTAGATTCCTGGTATCGTTTATAAGGAAAAAAGACAGGGCCAAAATGTTGGCCCCATTTTCTTGCAATGCTGCTTTAAGACATATTGTTTGCTTATCAATAGATAAAAAATATCTGAGAGTTGGAATGTAAAACTTTTAGGATCATTGGAGTTTCTTTTAATGGTGTTTTTTGCAATGTTTTTCAAAAACATTTTAGTTTTTAAATGATTAAATAAAAAATATGTGTTCATGCATGGGCTGCTTCCTTAATAAAGTGCTTTTTGTGACGACAATGTGAGATGCTTATGTAATATGAGTATGTTGTAAGACTGTTGTAAGATGAAAATGCTGCTCTGAGAAGTTGAAGGCTCAAACCCAGACACTTTTTTGCTAGGTTAGTTGCTTTCCTTCTTAAGAGTGAGCCCATCGACAGTTTATCTTTTTTCATCTGTTTTATTTTGCCATGGAATGTTAAATGTTGTTGTGAGACAAGCATGTTGTCATGAAACTGTCATGTGATGAACATGCTGTCTTAAGAACTGAGGTCATTTCTTTTTGAGTTAAAATATTTTATGGAGTTGTACGCACATTACATATATGTGCTTTCCATATTTGATATATATATATATATATATACACACACACAGTGGCATCCTCTAGGATGAAACCCACTTTTAAAGCACTCTGCATTATGCTGCAGCAGACCTAATGAATAAAGCAATGTCATTTCAATGGCAATTAGACTCTTTTGTCATGCAGGAAACTATGGCATTCACTTCATCCTGGCAGTGTCACATTTTAAATTACACCGCTTATATATCAGAGCCAGTCAGGAAACAACACAGTTTCTTCCAGCATGCCTTGGTGTAGCTCTGTGCAAAGTTAAAAAAAAATGTATGTAGCTCAGAGGATAATGCTGGAATTTGCATAGTAAAAAAGACAGAGGTTCTATTCATCTCCATTTAAGCAAAGCATGCTCTTTGACTTTTAAGGATCAGGGAAACCAAACCAGTGGGCTTGTACTGTATCTGCCATCAATGTTAAGTCAACCAGCACCCAAAGGGATAGATCCTTTGGGAGACCCCTTCCAAATGTTTGCTCACAGATGGAAATATTATTCTTCTGATATTCTGGAAGATCTGGACACTCCCATATGATATGAGACAGGGTGCAAGTTACACTGGGGCACCAACTGCCAAAATCATGATTCTGAAGACCCATCTTTTTAAGAACCCCTGAGTGTGGTACCATTTATGTAGGTGATGTTTTGGGATAAGTTGCCAGCTTATGTCCCAAAAGGCCATGTGGACAGTGTGGAGATATGTAGCAGATTTGCATACTATGATTGTGAATCCCAGCTGTTGTTCCCATTACATTATTTGTTTTAACAGGAATTGTACATTTTTCTCTACCAAAACCACATAAACTATATCACCACCCCCACCCCCAGACCTTTAGGGAACCTCATAAAATGGGTAGATACAGTAAAGGAACCTGATTGGCTGAACTAACATTCCAGCCATGCTATTTAATTTTAATATTGAACACTAAATAATAAGGCAAACTACAAGTGACCTGTTTACTTACTGGAATCCAAGAGCGATGGATCCCACACAAAAACATAGGTGTCTTTTTCTTTTTTATTGCAAGTGTTGCCCTGCTTTCTTAAACGACTGGAAATGCACTCAAACTAGAAAAAAAGAAGTATGTACCAAAAACACAAAAAAGAGAGAAAGAGAGAAAGGAATGCCTTATTCCAGACCTGAACGGATCTGTTCACGTGAGTCATCTGTGGACCCTTGCTCTCAGACCCGACTAGCAGAGAGTGAGACCACCAGCACTTTTACAAAACATGCTACCACAGATGGAAGTATTTTGCCAGCAAAACCACAACATCTTGGTCTTGCCAGTGGCCTGGCAACCCACCATGATCGTTCTCCATAGCAGTCAGGAAAGTGGGTGTGAGTCACCGGAATAAATGAATAAAAGGGAATGGAGGGTTGGAGGGTTGGAGAGAAAAACCTGCACAGAATAAATAAAGAAGGGCTGGCAGACAAAAGTTGAAAGGTGGTTTTTTTCTCCAGTACCCCTAGTGACAATTAAGTGGAAGGACTATTTTACTTCAAAAAATAAAAACTTTTAATACTTTTTTTTTAATTTACAGTATTTCTGAACATGCACCCATTTTATAAGTGCAATAATACAATCTGGGGTGTGGTTTATTCTGCATAAATGCACTTCACGTGGTAGTAAAGCACTAGGCCTGTGGCATCATGCCTCACTACACCCCTAGGTGTGCATTTATCCAGAATAAACCACACCCTGTTGTGTGTTATTTCTTTCTTATAAAATGGGCATCCGAAATCCTGTTTTCTGACTGGTCATTAGGTACGAGTCAAATATTTACCATACAGTAAATGCAAAATTAAATGTCCTGACCATCAGAGAACAGCCCAGAGCCTGAATCAGTGCTCATATGGGATTTAGACAGTATTTCACAGAAAGTTGCCACAGTAGCCATACCTCTCAACCTTTTGTCCCCCAAATGTGGAACATTGCCTGTCACAATGTGGAACAAATGGGCAAAATGTGGAACACTTAATCAAATCTTTACCTAAGAAGCTCAAAACACTATTAAAATGTTGCATTTATGTTGAGAATGTCTGTTATTAATCGAATAAGTTATTTTTTCCATCATTTACTATGGATATTTGTTTTAAAATGTTGACTCTGAATGTGGAACAAGCCCTGACAATGTGGAACAGGGACCTTTTCTGAAGTAAAATGAGGAACATTCCTCGTAATGTGGTACAGTTGAGAGGTATGACAGTAGCTGGCAACCATTGTTTTTTTTTCACCCACTAAAGTAAACATCACCCACTTGCCTTGGCAAATAACAGCTTCAATCTAAGAATCACAGCAGAAGCAGAGCACATCTTTAACTTTTGACACTGCACCAGCCAACACAGTGAGTACAGAAGAAATACGACAGGTTTTAAACACTGAAGCTGCCAGCAGGAGGCACCTCTCTCTCACAGCCACTGAAGTAGATGCCATTGAGGAGACTGTGACAGAAATTAACATAAAAAAACACCAACTGGACCATAAAAGTGTTTGAGGATTGGAGGCTGTCAAAACAAATGGTAAGTGACTTCAAAACTGCCACAGTTGAGCAGCTTAATGAAAGCTTCAGGCAGTTTTACACTGAAGTTTGCAAATGGTGATGGCAAGGAATATTCCCTGAGCAGCTATTGCAGTATTTGTGCTGCTCTTAACAGCCACCTGAACTCCCTGGCGACTGGACGAAAATCAATATCATATCCAACCCTGCCTTTATATCCTCAAACTATGTATTTCTGTCTGTCATGAAGAAATACAGACATGCCCAAAAAAGAGAGTTTAAAATACCACCCCCCCCAATTTCAAAACAGGACCTGCAACTTTTAAAGGAATCTCCTGTCCTGTCAGCCTATGCCTCGCCTGTCCTGGTCTGCAAAGTGTGGCTGGATATCCAGCTTTACATGGCCCTGAGCAGTTGGGAGGGTTTGCAACAACTAAAAGCAGACAATTTGGAATTTAAAATTGATGAGAACAGGCAAGAGTATGCCACACTATGGTTTAACGAACAAACAAAAACCATTCTGATCCAAGGGAGATCAATGAGCAAGCACACAGGGGATTTATATGCTGCTCCCGATTCCCCATACTACCCACTTGCCAGCCTAAAGAAGTACATAGGCAAGCTGCCCTTGGAAGCCAAATCTTTCTCCTGTCACCCCAAAAAGTTGCCTCCCAAGTTCCTTGAAACAGCACAAATCTGGTACAGCAAAGAGCCCATGGGGCTCAACTACCTTTCGTTGATGATGTCTTGGCTGAGTAAAGAAGCAGGACTCAGCAGGATTGATACTAACCATTTAGTGCAAGCGACTGCTGTTCAGCTGCTCTTGGAGGCTCATTTGGAGAGTGAAGAAATTATGGCTGTTACCGGGCAATGGAATGAAGTGAGCTTAAGGTCGTATTGAAGTGCTGCCTCCATCGATCACCAACACTGAAGTGACATCCTCAGTCAGAGGAAGCAAACAGAAGCAGAAAAGAGATGCATGCAGGGGTCTTCAGGAAACAGTGCATCTACCTTGCTTTCTACAGTGCCACCAAATGTCTAACCAGCAAAACAGCCTCTCAGTGTTCAGCAGTCATCAATGAGCCAGGGTGCCTCTACCATCAATGGAGCTATGCATTTCAAAGCTCCTATCAACTTTATGAGCTATGACAAGTGATTTTTTTATTTTCTGTGGTTTCCAGTACTGCTAGTGCCTCATGGTGTCTATTGTGTTTATTATTTTTACTCAATCAGCGCTTGTTGTTTAACTCCCCCGAACAAAAAAAAAAAAAACTGGGACTTTTTTTGTCCCAGAGGAAGGATATTTAACAAAATAAAGCCTATTTATTAATTTTACAGCTGTTGTTTCTGGTTTTTTTTTCTAATGTATTCAGGTCTAGCCCATTTTATAAGCACAATAAGATACTTCAGGGTGTGCAAGGTACAGATATTACCACACACCCAGAGGCTGAAGGCACTCAGCCTGTGGCCTCATGCCTTACTACTCCCCTGGGCATGAGGTAATATCTGCTCCATGGACTCCCTGTTGTGTCTTATTGCTTACTTATCCAGTGATCATGTATGGTCTAAACCTCACTAATCATTATAAAACACAAATTCCTTAACTCTGGTCCTTAAACATTTCTAAGTCCTACCCTTAATTATTTATAGAGAATTGGTTATGTAAGCGAAATACACACACATAAAATATATATATATATAGTATACTTGCACGGTAGTGCCAGAATAGTTAGGATTCCTCGGCCACTTCTACGTAAACCCCCAAATTTTGCAGTTTAATAACTTTGTCACCATACAATGGATTTGCCTAAAAGTTTGCATACATGGTCTGGTACCATAGATCTCTAGATCTGGGAATTTGCATTATGGTCAGATAAGTGGTTGCAGAACTGAGGAGCACACCAAAATGCAAAAAAGGGAGTTTTGCTTGTCCCTTTGCTCATGGCTACAGCTCTCATGATTTGTCTTTTTGGTCTGAAATCTTCAGGGAAGATGCAGTCTGGGTCACTGATGTGCCTTTCAAAGATTTGGGGAAAAAAATATTAAACCGTTCAAAAGTTATTCAAAAAACAAGTTTCCCATTACTGTCAATGGGAAAAAAAATATATGTGGCTCTTGAAAGCTGCCGCCACTACATTTTACTGTTGCAAATGTCCCTTTTACCGTCATGCAGTGGCCATCTTGTTTTCAGTCAGTGAGAGAGAAGAATGCCTGGCATTTAAATTTGGGACCTCCTAGGTAAACACTAAATGTGACATTTACCTAGTCGGGTCCGAAGGATCACATCACTGTCTTTTTTTGGTGGGAAAAAAAACAGAAATGCCTTTTTAAAGATTGGACCCCTGTAGTGTCACAAACTATGACAGAAATGGCCATGACACTTTCACAAATCACGAAAGTGCCTATTTTTATGAAACTGGGAGGGAGGAGAGGAGGCACTGTGGGTCACCCTGGGACTGGAAATAGCACCACAATCTGCACAGGGGTTGTATAGGGGAGGCAGTATAGCACAGTGGTTTAAGGTTCTGAGCTGCAAATCTGGTGACATCCAGCAGACCAGACCTGGGTTTGAATCCCACACCTTCCACTTGCATACTGTGTGACTCTGAGCAAGTTACTTAACTTCCCTGTGCTCCCAGGTCGCACCTGTAAAAAAGCTTTCAGCTTAGTGTGCTACTCCTGGTTAAACAATTAAAAAAAACAAAAACTACAGACCCCATCTCTGGGGGAGGAAATAGACAAGGAAATGATAGGAGGCATCCTTAGGATGGCAGAGAAAGGGGAGATATTGCTGATAGGGGACCGGAATATGTCAGATGTTAACTGGAGCACATTGGCTGCAGCCACATCCAAGAGCAGGGCCATTCTCGATGCCCTACAGGGGGCATGCCTCAGAAAGCTAGTGCTGGAACCCACTAGGGAGGGATCAATCTTAGACCTGGTACTCTCAAATGGGGACAGAGAGAGGATCTCAGATCTAGAAGTGGGTAGCCATCTGGGAACAAGTGACCACCAAACTGTGTGGTTCACGTTAAACTCAGCTGTAGAGTGAAGCCATACAAATGTGAAGGTATTACACTTCAGCAGGGCTGATTTTGTCAAAATGGGAGAGAGCCTCAGAAAAGCACTAGCAAACAGGCAAGCAGCAGGGGTGGAGCAACAATGGGAAAACATCAAACTGCCATCACAGAGGCCTTTGTGTGAAGTAAATAAATCAAAATGAAAGAAAAAAACACTATGGTTCTCAAAAGAAGTGGTGGGGAAGGTAAGGGAGAAAAAGATAGCATTCAGGAAGTATAAGGAAAAACAGAAGGAGCAGGACAGATAACTGTACCAGTTAAAGCAGAAGGAAGTGGGGAAGGCTGTCAGAAGAGCAAAGACCCAAATTGAGAAAAAGATATCCAACTCAGTTAAGAAGGGGAATGAAACCTTTTATAGGTACATTAGGGAGCGAAGAAAGACAAAGGGAGGGATACTGAGGCTGAATAAAGAGGAGGGTGGGTGAGCAGAGAGGGACAGGGGAAAAGCAGGGATACTGAAGGAATACTTCTGCTCAGTATTCACAAAGGAATAGGAGGGGGAGGTACCTATTCCAGTCAGTAGAAACACTCTGGATAGGTGGGGGTCGATATCAGTCCTTTCACAGAAGAAAGGGTTCTGAAAGAACTCCTAAAACTGAAGGTGGACAAAGCAATGGGGCCTGATGGGATTCACCCCAGAAGTCTAAAAGAACTAATGGGAGAACTAGTAACTCCACTGACTATCCTTTTTAACAAATCATGGGAGGATGGTGTGGTACCGGAGGACTGGAAGAGGGTGGATGTGATTCCCCTTCACAAAAGTGGGAGCAAGACAGAGGCAGGAATCTACAGACCTGTCAGTTTGACCTCAGTTATAGGGAAAATGATGGAATCACTTCTGAAGGAAAGAATTGTTGAGTACCTAGAGGCCAGTGGGGCCCAGGATCCAAGGCAGCATAGATTCACAGCAGGAAGGTCATGTCAGATGAATCTAATCGATTTCTTTGATGAAAGTAGAAGACCAGGGAGGGGCTGTGGACATGGCCTACCTAGACTTTAGCAAGGCATTTGACACAGTCTTACATAAAAGATTAATAAATAAATTAGCCAGCCTGGGAGTGGGTCCCAGGGTGGTAGCCTGGGTAAAACATTGGCTGGACAACAGGACTCAGAGGGTAATAGTAAACAGAGTTCACAGTGTAGAAAGGGGGGGTTACTAGAGGGGAACCGCAGGGTTCAGTACTGGGACCAGTCCTTTTTAATGTTTTTATACGTGACATTGCAGAGGGACTGGAAGAAAAAGTATGTCTCTTTGCAGACGACACAAAGATCTGCAACAGGGTTGATACACAAGGTGGGGTGGAAAGGATGAAAAGGGACTTGGCAAGGTTGGAGGAATGGTCAAATATATGGCAGCTTAGATTCAATGCAAAGAAGTACAAAGTAATGCACTGGGAAACAAAAACCCAGGGGAAGAGTACACAATGGGGGGTGAGATACTGACAACAACAAAAATGGAAGGGGACCTGGGGGGGTAGTTATATCAGATGATCTAAAGGTGGGAAAGCAATGTGAGAAGGCAGTAGGGAGGGCTGGGGGATACTGGGATGCACTGGGAGAGGCATCACTAGTAGAATACAAAAAGTTGTTATCCCTCTGTACAGACAGTTGGTGAGACCCCATCTGGAGTACTACATGCAGTTTTGCAGACCCCATCTCCACAAAGACATAGACACGGTGGAGGCTGTCCAGAGGAGGGCAACCAAAATAGTGCAGGGCCTGCACCAGAAGACATACAAAGAGAGACTAAAGGAGTTTCTTTTGTATGCCCTTGAGGAAAAGAGGGAGATGGGGACATGATAGAAATGTTTAAGTACCTCAAGGGAATCAACAAAGTCCAAGAGGGTAGCATCTTTCAGAAAAAGAGATGTGCAAGAACAAGGGGGCACAATTTGAAGATAGAGAGAGGATGGCTCAGAGGTAATGTGAGGAAGTATTTTGTCACGGAGAGGGTTGTGGATGCATGGAACAGCCTTTCTGAGGAGGTTGTGGAGTCAAAAACAGTGGGGGGATTTAAGAATGCATGGGACAAACATAAGGCAATTCTAGTGGGGGGTAGGAGGAAGTAGGCTGTTGGTTAACTAGGATCTGTAGCTTATCCGTTAGGTAGGGAAATGGGCAGACTAGGTGGGCCAAACGATCCTTGTCTGCCATCAAATTCTATGTTTCTATGTTTCTATGTCATCAAATGTGACAGTACTTTGCCCCAAAAAAGCAAATCTTTGCCATCCCACTGCAGCAAAATGGTTGGGGCTTTTGGCCACAAAGTTGCAGGATGTCAAGCCCTGGTCCCACAGATGTGCCTTTTGGGGGTTTGGTCCCAAAACATTCAATGGGCCCATTGTTACAGTGCTCTGAAGTTGAGAAATTTCCCATAGGCTAACATTGCATGCCCACGGTGACTTTCAGCGCCCATATCTTGAAAATGATTCGAGATACGGATTTTTCGCTGCCTGCAGCTTAAGCCTGTGAGGAAGTTTCAAAGTCATAGATTATACCTGCAATTGAATTTTTTCCCTATTTGCTACGGTTACGGATATATTGCCAAAAACATGTTGCAAGTGGTTCTTTGGAGTACTATGGCGCTGTTGTATAACTCCGTACTTATGTGTAAGTGGGAGCACAGGGCCCGGAGGGCCCATGCTTCCACAAGTGCATACCATTATGCTCAAAATGTGCAATGTGAAGGGAGCAGAGGGCCCGTGCTCCCACTGACACATATCAGTTGCCAGTTACATTACAGTTTCTCAAAAAGAAGGGAAATTCATTGCAAAAACTCTGTTAATGCATCATTTAGGATTGATAGCACAGCAACAAAAGTATGGAAATGTGATGTTAGGGTTACACCCCTACCACCCCACCCCCATTCTCCCACCTTCCACTCACCAAGAGACATTGTAATGTGCCATTGGGTCATCAGGCCTAATCAGACTGTCCTCGTGGTTCTTTTCATCAGATTCCCAACCCAGGGACCCGTGCCTGAGCAGTGCCTCACTCCTGCTGTTTCGGTCATTACCACGCCACCACCACCGAAGCTATCACCATCATCAGACCACCCTCCTGGTTCTCGTTGCCAGATTCCCAACCAAGGCAGTACCGCTGGAGACATCCTCAGAGCCTTTCTATAGTGTGAGGACTCGGATTAGTGTAACTTTTCGGAGGCTAATTTCGATTAGTCCGTTCCTCTTTAGGCTGCCGCTGATTGGAAGTCTTTTCCCCATTACTTTCTATGGACTCTAGGCATAGTTTTCTGTAACTGCATCACTAGGGTTTTTTCTCCCACCCCCCTCCCCCTCCCAAGCCTCCTTTAAATACTGTCCCTGCTCCTCCCCTCTCGGCTCCCTTCCATCCTATTCACCTATAGCGCCTCTTTTCACTCCCCTTCTTAGCCAAGGATACTTTCTGCCATCCTCGCTCTGCTCATATCCCCTACCTACCTCACGCCTACTACTTAAACAGCATCCCTGGTGGTGCCTCTTTTCTCCTCTTAACAATCCTACGTAGCATTTACCTTACCACACTTTCTTTCACCCCTTGGTCGGCATTCGTTTTTTGATAATTGGTCAATCTTCCTTGACTCTGACATAATAAGGTTTTTTCTGTTTCTCCTCTAATCTAGCTCACCTATCCTATTCCATACTCCGCAACATTCTCTCTCATTGGTCTGTCTGCCTGACCTAGCTCTGTCTCCCTTGCCACCTCTGTAATTATTTCACCACTCACCCCCACCTCTCTCCACCTGACTCTGCCTGGCTTCTCTCTCTCTCTCTCTCTCCCCCTCCCCTCCAACCCCTGCCCCCCACTCCCTATCACAATGGCCCTCTCCTCCCTGCCCCTCTGTCTATTTTTTCTCTCCTCCTTGATCCCTTTGTCTAACCTGCCTGGCGCCTACTTCCCCAATCTCCTTTGGGCCACAATTTGGACCTCATTTATCAGCCTTTGGGAACCACCACCCCGGGGTTTTACCCTCCTCATCACCCCTCCACCGGGACAGACTGGAGTCACCCCTGGAATCAAGACAATGTTATTTATGTTTGCCTGTTCCCACTCTCACTGCTAGCACACATTACCTCCCTCTGGGATCATAATACAAAATGGATTTCTTGCTCCTGTCTGAGGTGGACAAAATAATTCTCCCTCAAACAACTCCGTTGGTGCACCCTGAAACTCCTGCTCTTGCTACTACTACTCTCAGGCAATATATACCCAAACTCTGGCCCCACAATCCCAGGCTATGACCACTAACAGTGTCACTCTGGGGCACTCACCCTTGCTACACTTAACATATATAGCCTCCTACCAAAACTCGATATCCAGGAAATATTTACCCACCTACATAACCCTGATGTTTTTGTGATTGTTGAAACTTGGCTTACTCCAAAAATTCCACACAGTACGATTGCCCTGCCAGGATACAATGTTTTCAGACGTGACAGGACCTCAAAAAGAGGGGTGGGTGTGCTATCTACCTCAAAGACGCTCTCCTAGGGCACCCTGTACAACACCCCCCCCTTGGCCTTGACTGCCAGATCCTACCCATCAGAATTCTACTTGGGGCACGTAACAAGGTGTTAACTATTACTGCTGTCTACATCCCGCTGAAGGAACAAGGTAAAGGTCTGAACTCCATCCTGGACTTTATCTGCTCACAGCCACCAGGCTCTGAGACTATCCTTATGGGTGACTTCAACATTAATTGGTTTGGATTGGATACAAATGGCTTTAAGGATGCTATCTCAGTCACTGAACTCACCCAACTAGTCGCCACCCCCACCAGGCACAACGATAAGACTGGCACAAGCTCCCTTCTGGACTGGATCCTGACAAACCACCCACCCCGCATCTCAAAAGTCACTGTCCTACCAGACTCATTAAGTGACCACTCCCCAGTCAGCTGTGAATGGTCAAACAAATTCAGCCTCCCCCGCCCAAACTCATTACAAGCAGAATCCTCCTATGAGGCAAATTGAAGCACCTCAAATCCCATCTCAGTCAACAAGACTGGTCCCCTATCTACCAAGCATTTGACGTCAACACTGCTTTAGACTTTTTCATCAACACCTTCAATGCTGCTTGTGACTCCTATGCCACCTACGAAAAGAGGAAAGTCAAAGGTCTCTGCAACCCATGGCTCTCTGGGGAGCTCCTAGCAATGATGAAATCTAGGGACCACCACTGGGCTTGGGCTCGGGACACTGGTAGACAAGTAGATATACAAAACTACAAACGTACTAGAAATGACTGTACTAAAGCAATAAGACTGCAGAAAAGTACCTACTACAAAGCTGCTCTCATTAATACATGGGGTAAGGGGAAGTCCTTCTGGAATAATATTAAAGAAGTTGCAGGGAAATTACCCAAAACATTGCCTAGCATGCTGGAAGTGGATGGGACTATAACCCTGGACCCTGCCACCATAGCAAACATGTTCAATAATGCTTTTACGGATCTCAGTAGTGTGCTCCCACACAACTTCTTCGACAATGACCCCCCTATTGTTCCCCCTCTCACCACCATGCCCTCCTCCCCAACTCAACCACCTTTTTACTTCAAAGCAGTCAGGAAGCACAAAGTGCATAATTATGTCAGCAAAGCAATCATAGGATCAAGAATGAGTGGGGACACACTCAACCTTAAGCTACTGTCCCTTACCTTTGACGAAGTACTATCCCCACTTACTCAAATTTTCAACCTCTCCCTCACCCACAGCCAATTCCCCGGCAGGTGGAAATCCACCACCGTTATGCCAGTTCACAAAAGTGGGGACAAGGCACATCACAGGAACTATAGGCCTATATCCATACTGCCCCCCCCAAAGGCCATTGAGCGTTTAGTCTCTGATCAGCTGGCAGAATACTTGGCTAAGCACAACATCCTTTGTAAGCAGTAGTACAGATTCAGGAAAGGTCACAGTACTACGTCAGCCCTCCTAGAATTCACTGGAGTAGTCAACAACTCCCTTGACAACAATCAACTGACTGGATCAGTCTTCATTGACCTGTCTAAGGCTTTTGACACTACCCATCAACGACTACTCATCACAGAGCTTCAAAATACTGACCTTTCCCCAGAGGCTATATCAGGGTTTAACAGCTACCTGGAAAATCGCTCTGAAAGAGTGAAAATTGTTCACATCCTCGCCAATGCAAGACCCATCTATTCAGGAGTCCCGCAGGGATCCATTCTCGGTCCATTCCTCTTCAGCCTTTTTTTTAACACTCTCCCACAACCCTACCCTGAACAAATCCTGCTTTATGCGGACGATGCAGTCATTCAAGCCACACACCATGACACCCTCCTACTCCAAAAAAAGCTCCAGATGGGTGTCATCTCCATTGAAAAATGGTTTAATAGACAAAAGCTGGTTCTCAATTACAAGAAAACAAAATTGATGCTTTTCTGAGGCTCCCGCAACAAACATAAGTCTCAACCCATCTCCATTACAAACTGCCTTGGTGCTGTCCTTGACAAAGTTCTCTCCTTTAAATACCTTGGAATCACTCTCGACAGTCACCTATCCTATGGCATCCACACTGACACTGTTGCCAATACTGTTAATAAGCACATTGGTCTTCTCTATAGGCACAGGAAATGCCTCACTACAGATGCCTTAAGGATAGCTGTACAGAGCTCTGTGGTCTCACTAATCAATTACGGACTGGTTGTCTGTGGCTCTGCTACTGACATAACCCTTAGGTGCCTGTCCTTGGCCCTAAACAAAGCCTGCCATCTCATCACAGGATCCCACCGTCTCACCCAAACATGTGTACTCTATACCCAAATGGTCTGGCTCCAACTATCCAACCATATAAAATACTACACTTGCCTAATGACAAAGAAGGTCATGCTAGGCCTCGCACCCTCTGGAGTCCAAACCTCCTACACCCAGCTTGTACACCCCGCCCCAGTAGGGAGCCTGTAAATCAAATACTGCACATCCCCAGGTGCCGCACCATGCAGGGACAAAGGTCCTTTGCTCACCGTGCACCCTCCTTGTTCAATGGACTCAACAAAGACCTCTCCTCTCTTCAAAAGCTGGGCCAGTTCAAAACCAACCTTTACCTCCACCTCTCTACCTCTAGCTCCTGTGACTGTTACTCATAATCTGTTATTTCCCACTAGCACTTATCTCTCCTTCTCTTTCACACCCTTCCCTACCCCCCCGGCACTAGCACATTCTCTAAGTCAGACAAAGCCGACAGCTGCTCCTCTCTCCTGTGTCCTAACTTTGTACCCTCCTTCCCTCAACTGTCTGTATCTCAAAACATTGAGTTTGTTTAAGAATACCATGCTTGCACTGTTTATACAATGCTCTGTGCTGTTACCTTCCTCCCCCAAATTTATGTATTCAACTTCTCGGTTCTGCCAATTGCATTACTGTCATGTTTGTATTTGTTTCCCCACTTGACGTGGAACTTTTGTAAAAGAGCCTTGGCTCAAAGGAACTTGTAATCCTAGAATAAAATAAATAAATAAATAACTCTCACCCTATTCTCCTATGCTTTAGCATGTCAGTTTGTTTACACATGGAATGGAGTGAGAGTTGGGCCTGATGATGCCATGGCACACCCCAATGTCTGTTGGTGAGTGGAGGGTGGGGGAGGGATGGGGTGGTAGGGGTGCAGCCCTAACATCACATTTCTATACTTTGTCACTGTGCTGTCAACCCCAACTGATGCATTAATGGAGTTTTTGCAAAAAAAATATATATATATATATATATATGTATGTATATATATATATATATATATCTATCCTCACCTGGGGACTTCTGTCGCTCATTCACTACTATTATGCTTTGTCTTTCCCATCATCACATTTTTGTTTCACAGATTCTTTCTTAATCTTGCCATTTATCACTTCTTCTCCCTGAGCCTGCCATTTTTTCTTTCCCCACATATATATCCCTTATTTTACCTCTCCTATACACTAACTTTGTTTTTTTCTCATTTAGATATTTCCCGAAGAATACCTAAGGTTGAAACATAGATTTTCAACTCTATTTTCTATTTTCAGCGTGCATTTCATATAACCACTTTATTTTGCTTTCAGACCATATGCTGACGCAGCACCTTGTTTTTGTATCTCTCTCTATATATATATATATATATATAAATATATATATATTTAAAATGGGTAAGAAAAATCACTGAAAATCCAGTATTCTGATTGTGTAAAACATGTCACATGACTGTGCATTATTCCACAATTGCTGCACGTCTCCCAATATAACCACACACCTGAGCTGCTTTCCAGCCCTCCAAACCTTCTCACCAGCAGTGAGATCACTCCACACTTGGCACAGACAGGCAGCCACACCCACAGTAATTGTCTAGAAAAACTATGTACACTGTATGTTTTTTTTGTTACAATTCTTTACTTTTTTTTAAAGAAAGCCTCTGACTGTAGAGACCTGAGCCAGTGAGTCACTCATTGCTGTATCACAGCGCGACTGAGTGGTTTTAATGTCAGACAGGAAAGTGCTGGCAACGCTTGAAAATAACCTTTTTACCTCCAAAGGTATGTATACTGTTGCTGTTATCTTAAGATTATTCTCATTTGTGTGCTGGAAGCTGCTGACTAGAGAGCAGAGAATGAGTGAGTCAGCGGCTTCTGAAAGGTAGATACAAGTGCGAGCCAGCATTGATATTGCAATGCTTGCTCACGCTTGCATCTAGCTTTCTGAAGTCGCCGACTCACTCGCTCTCTGCTCTCTACAGTTGGCAGCTTCCAACACATAAATAAGAATAACCTTATAATAACAAAAGCAGTGTACATACTTTTGGAGGTAAAAAGCTTATTTTCAAGCTTTGCCAGCACGTCCTTGACTGACATTAAAACCACTCGGTCATGCTACAATACAGCAAAGTATGACTTGGTCACTGAGCTCTCTTTACAGTCCACACCTTAAATAATTGCATGATAAAAGACAAAGTTTACATATTTTTTAGAGATGAAATTATTTGTTTTCAAACCTCTGCCACCAGGTCCTTAACTGTAAGTTAAATCACTCAATCATGTTACAGGACAGCAACAAAACCGAAAGTGACTGGAGTGCAGCACACTCTAAAAATTGCAGGATCAACCAGATGCATTTTTTTTAAATCACCTTTATTAAAAAACCATGGCACGCTCAGCCAGATGAATACAACCTTTAACTTCAAACTTATCACAAATATGGCAAGATCAACCAGATAGCCTAGGGTAAACTTAATATTTTTTTTTCTGCTAGACTGAGACTACTTTTTGTCTCTCCCTCCCCCACAAAGATTGTGGCCATTTTATAAGATAGTTAACCAACTCTAGGGTGTGCAGTCACACTCTGATATATGTATGCCTTAGGTGGTTGAATGCACTCAGCCTGCAACCTTGTGTATCACACACACACCAAGGCATGCGTTATCAGAGAGCGACCACACACCCTAGAGTGGGTTATGTATTGCATATATATATATATATATATATATATATATATATATATATATATATATATTAGTACTTATTTTCATTTATAAAGTCCTTAATTTATAGCTAATCACAAAGCTTAAAACTACCCTAATTTTATAATTAACTGATTTGGGTTTCTTGTCCAGGTAAATTAGTGTGTTAAGCTGTAACATTCTTGTAATAAGTCCTTAATTGGGACCTGCAAAATAGTGGTTTTAACCCCTTAATCTTAATTATTTAATACCATAATTGAAGTATATTTTATTACTTAATTGTATGCTTCTGCTAAATTGGACAAATTCTTTATTTCCACTTAATTCTGAATCTTAAAATTCCTGAATCGTATCACTAATTTCGAAAAGTAATTTCACTTCATTTCATTTTTTTTTTTTTAACTGTGTGCATGTTGGAACTGACATTCCTTTTTGAGAAGTGACCCAGAGTCAATAAAATGTACAAATGCAGTCAATTCCTGATATATGCAGTGCTTGAGACATCCCATTTTTGTGCATACATCTGAAATGGCAAACAAACAAAATTATATTGAAATCATTGGTGCCACTCAGTAAAATGCCTTTCTCCCTTTCTACTCACATTTACCTTTATTGAATGTATCATGTTAATTTAAAACATACCTATATCCATTCATGAAATCTTGTAAACTCCAGTCTGTATAAGCTGTTTGCTTTCTCCAGGGCTGTTGGCTTTGACAAACAGACTGAAACTAGTTAAAACTTACATGTATTTAACCACTGGTAGCAGTTACCACCTGTTCAACAGGTGTGATTAAGAGTATTGATTGAAACATACTGTAGAAACATAGGATGTGTCGGCAGAGAAGGGCCAGTAGGCCCATGTAGCATGCCCCATTTTCCCTGCCTAACACTACACCCCCCTTCCCTTGCCTTTGTTTAGCTTCTGCTAAATTTGACAAATTCTTTATTTCCACTTAATTCTGAATCATATCACTAATTTTGAAAAGTAATTTCACTTCATTTAATTTATTTTGTTAACTGTGTGCATATTGGAACTGGTCACATGTGCCCCCCCTTCCCTTGCCTTTGTTTTGCTTCTGCTTCCCTTGCCTTTGTTTACTGTACCCAGGTGCCTATCTCATGCATGTTTTCAGCTTTGCACTGTCTTCACCCCTACTAGTTCTAGCATGCTGTTCAAGACATCTACCATCCTTTTCATGAAGCAGTATTTCCTGACATACCACTTAAACTAGCCTCCAGCCTCATAGCATGCATAGTATTTTGGTGCTCTTCCTTGTGTGAAATAAACTTCCTTCTTGCAGCTTGTTTACCACAGTGAGGGACTTACAGGTCTCAATTATGTCCCTTCTCCTTCTACTGTCCTCCAGGAAGCACATGTTGCGTTCCCACAGCCTCTTCTCATATGGTTTCTTGTGCAACCTTCATGCCATTTCAGTAGTCCTTTTCTGGATCACTTCCACCCTGTCAATGTCATTGCAGTGGTATCTCACAAGTGAGTAACACAGAGGCAACACCACCTCCCTTCTCCTGCTAGAGATCCTCCTCCTCCATATGCACCCCAGCATCTGGCTCAGGTTAATTTAAAACATACCTGTATCCATTTATACAATGTTTCATACTCCAGTCTGTATAAGCTGTTTGTTTTCTCCACAGCTGTTGGCTCTAATTTCTGTGAAGCCCCTGTCTGGAGGAAAAGGTGTGCATACAATTGAAATTTGGTGTGCATACAAGCACATTGTTTTATTAATAAGTATCTAGGATTACTGGGACATGCCATTTTTGTGCATATAACCAGAATATACATTTGTATTCTGTATTGCTATGTCTATCTATTGTACTGTTCTCTGTCCAGGACCACTTTGAAAATGAGCTTGCTCAATGGTGTTGATGGTCAGTGGTGCTCAATGGTGAGGCAATGGTCAATGATGGTCAATGGCAATATATAGTTGGTGACGTGGGTTGTACTGTAACCCTTTTTTCACGTTTAGGGTTTATCTGGCATTTATCATGTTTGTTCAGTAATTTACTTTGATGAATTGTTCTGGTAATAGTTGTTGTGTAGTTTTGAAGACACCACCTTTCATCTCTATTATCCCAGGTCAATGGTGTTGATGCCTGGTTAAATAAAGTTTGATTTGATTTGATACATCAGATGTTCATACAAGTGGAATGCACTGTACATACAAGATTAAAAAATAGCAGAGCACAGGGGGCACATGCGCAGCTGCGATCAGAATGGCAGCTTAAGAGCATACTGTAGCTCCAACATGGTGTGTAAATATCTATTGTTTTTTCTACATTTTTATGCCTGTACTGCTCAGTGTTGACAGTATTATTCTGTTAAACCTGTGCAACACCTGACAGGATAATTTTCATCTCTTGTGAGCAGCCTAATAGTGCCTTTTAGTACGTCTGCATTATACGGAGAAAGTTCACCTGTGAGTTCTACATGGTGGCCTCAGGATCTCACATATCAGTTGATTTGGCTGACCTTTCAGATATCCAGGTGATGCTACAATCACTGGTTACAACACCCAGCCAATTGAGGAATCAATAGCCTGACTAGATCAAAGGGTGGAAGAGGCAGAATTGCAGATCGCCGAGATTGAATTTTTCACATCAAAAATTGAATCAGATTTGGCATGGCAGGCTGACAAGATCATCAATTTAGAGAAGCAAGTTCCACTCCTACAGGCTATGCTGGATGATTTAGAAAATCAAAATAGAAATAATAATATTGGAATCATTGGAGTACTGGAGGGCTCAGAGGGCTCAAACATGTGTGCCTTTCTTCAGCTGTTTATTCCTCAATTCCTGGACTATTAATGGGACTTTCCTTTGAAGGTAGAACAAGCCAACCAATCTTTAGGCCTTAAAACAGCCAGGCCCCTACTCCCCCAGCCAATCATCGCCTATTTTCTCCTTTTTTCTATAAAAGAAGCAAATTTTACACCTGGTGAGGGAATGGGGGCCTCTTAAGTGGAATGGCCATATGATTTATATATTTCAGGATTTTTCCAAGGATCTGGCAGCTAAGAGGAAGGCTTTTGCACCTATTCAGAAAGAACTAGCACAGTATAAGGTGTGATATGCCATGCACTACCCTGCAGTGCTACAAGTTATGTGGGAGGGCCGGTGGTTAAAATTTGAGCACTTTCATAAGGCACAACAGTTTGTGACTGGCATTAGACAGTGGACTAAGACTGCTTTGACTTCTGTTAATACTGTATCTACTTTGACTCAGTGCAAGGTAGTAAGGTCGCAACCTTCCTCGGCGAAGTGCTACTTTCCTTCATCGGAGCGGCAAGCTGGACATATATCTCAACAGGGCACTGGGTCTTCTTCCAATACAATGCCAAAAAGTGATGCCATGCATAATGCTAGTCCAAAGCAGCATCGAGAAAGAAGGAAGAACACCAGGCTCGTCTGTCACTTTTTTCCCACTACAGAAGGCCCCCCCAGATCAATCTGAGGTGTTGTTCAACTCGTTATCTGCTGCATTCAGTCCTTCCAGGTGGGCTAAAATATTAGAGATGAAGCACCTTTGCTTATCCCCAAACTGGTCTCCTGAAAACTTTTAGCCTTTGGACATGTACTGGGCTGATTATCTGGAGGAGGATCTGTTCACTTTGGTGTCAGCTGAAGGATCTACTACAGAACTAGGTTCCCTTTCCTTGATGGATGGTAGAGAATTGACACCGGGGATTAATTCCAATAGCTCAACCTTCCCGACCCTACCTGAGGATTATCTCTTTCAAAACACCCCTATTTCAGGTTCTTGATGGACTGTTTGTTTTGTACTATGTAGTTATACACCCTGGCTCATATTGTTAGAGCTGTGTGTCCTACAACTTTTTCTGAAGGTTCCAGATTGGTGGGGGACACTCTGTTAATTATTACTGTAGCATGTTTAACTTCTTTTTTTTTTTGGTTGCTAGGAGAGAGGCTCGGATGGAATCACCTCTTGTAGAGGAAGAGTTATCTTTCCTACTGTCCTATTTTTATAGCTCCCTCTACCATCCCCTGGCTGGCCATTATGGGGTCAGGGTTGGAGGAGTTTAATGGTCCCCTCCCCGCACCATGAGGATGTTGCCTCTGCTTGAAGAGAATATACTTTGTAAGGTGCTAGTTTTTATTTTCCTTATTATAGAGGCTTTAAGTTAAGATGCGGCAGGAGCATGTTTTTGACTGCCTGTCATGAATACCTGCCAGTTGCATCGAATTAACTACCTTACACCTGCTGAGGAGGAGGAGGAGGGTGTGGGCAACGTTCAAGCACCTGCTCTTTTGGTTTCCTTCCTCGAGCTGTTTGTTTTTCATCATTTAGGGTGTTTTGGAACCCTGATCTTGACACATGGGTTGGTTGCCTCTTTATTCACTTTGGGGAAAATTGTTGCTTATTTTTCTCATATTATAAAAATGAATGGAATTTGTTTGCTTAGGTTACTTAACAACATTAATTCTCACAGGGGTTCCAGTTGTAATAATTTATTGAGTTTTGGCAATATATAGTTGGTGACATGGCTTGGACTGTAACCCTTTGTTCATGTTTAGGGTTTATTTGTGTATCCCCCCTGTTACCCGGGGTTACTAGAACCCTAGTTAAAACTAGTGGCAGGCAGGGACAGGCAGCTAGTGAATCTCCAGTTAAATAGATTTCACTATATCTTGCTCTGTTTTCAGTCTCTGCTGAGCCGGGGCTATGACATCATTTAGAATTCTGCAGCAGCAGCATAAGCCACAATGGAATGTTGCAGTTTGGAGTTAGGTAGAACGTTGGGGAATTTCGAAGTCAGTCTAGATTTGATCCTTGAAGTCAGCAGTCTAGTTTTTGTTTGCAGTCTGAAGTGGGCACAAGAAAAGAAAGGATGTAGTTCCTTCAGTGCCTTGGAGGGAGGGGGTGCCCTGCAGGGGCAGGCCCCCCTGCCCTCAGCTCTGACACAGAGCTACCTTAGGGTGTGTGCTTCCACCATAAGAGAGGCACAAGGAACCAACTCCCAGGGGCAACCCGCTGGCCTGGGAAAAGGAAGAAGCTGCCTGATGAAGAGTGTTGGGGCACTACAGTTTTTGTGGAATAGAGATTCCTTCAGAGTTTTGGACATCTACAATGATGAGGGTGATAAATCTTTGACAAAAGGCCAGAGTCATTCACCAAAACAGTGAGTAAATAAGTCTCTGAGGCTGTGGGTCAGTCAGGATGCCAAGTCCAGGGCTTATGGAACAGTGAGATGTAATGACTGTTGTATGTGGGGGGGTCTTCAGGAGAAAGACAGTTTCTGCATTACAAAGCCATGTACAGTCTGCACTATAGTAGCCAAGGAAGAGGCTTATGGAACAGTGAGATGTAATGACTGATGTATGTGGGGGATCTTCAGAGAAAGACAGTTACTGCATTACAAAGCCATGAACAGTCTGCACTATAGTAGCCAAGGATGTGTGTGTGTAAACAAAGGAATGGCCCAGTATGGGTCTATGGAACAAAAGGTGGGAGGCCTCCCACCTGGCGTAACAGGGCTCACCTCTATAGATTGGCTTTGAGACACCAGTCACCTTTCTGTCAGGTACTGGCCAGTGCCTGAAGATGATGCCCAGATGTTGGGATGGAGTAGAGGGTGGTAGTGTGCCACTAGTTAATGACATATGGAAACTTAGGATCCAAGTTTGGATATGTGTCTGTGTTATCAACTTATCTGCATTACAAGAAGTGTAGCCCCTTGGGGGTCCATCTATCTTTTCATTCAGTGTTGTTGAATAAAGCCACACTTTAGAATCCCATCTGCTGATATTGGATGTTATATTATTGCTTCTAGTCTCTGGATTACTTTGGGTGCCCCTGTGCAGAGTAGTCAGACCTAGTCACCATGCCGAGTGACACCTTTCTCCCCAAATTTTCAGCTTATAAAAATGGAGGCACCACGTCATAGGACCCAGGCCCCTCAATCTGTTCATTAGCCATACAGGCAGGGGTAGTAGCCCTCTCAGTTTAGCTCCAACTGGGGGTTACATTTGGCATGTGTCATGTTTGTTCAGTAATTTACTTTGATGAATTGTTCTGGTAATAGTTGTAGTGTAGTTTTTAAGACACCACCTTTCATCTCTATTATCCCTAGAAATGCAATACTACCTCTGTGCCTCCTCAAATTCATTTTTTTCTCTAGGTTCTGATTGCTTTGTATAATGGCAGTTAAAAGTGCTTTGTTGGAATGCCCAGGGCATGAATCACCCCATTAAAAAGAAGTGCTATTCCTTTCTCAATTCCACTAAATGTGATGTTGCTCTATTGCAGGAAACCCACCTCCTTAAGCAGGAGGCAGGTAAACTGGTGAAGGGCTGGGTTTGGAAGGCATTTTCTAGTTCCTTTATGGCTAAGAAAAGGGGTATTTCAATTTTAATTTTAATCTGGAAGGGGTGCCCCTTACAGGTAATGAACGCTACCACAGATACAGAGGGTCACTGGCTCATGTTGAGGGCTCAGATCTATGAAATAGATCTTTTTCTAGTTAATATTTAAGCACCAAATGTTGACTCCCCTGATTTTTTCTTGTTAGTTGCTCAGTTGATATTTAATAGGGCTGATGAATCTACAGTTGTCATTTTAGGAGGGATTTTAACTTTGCTTGCGATCCCATATTGGATAGGTTCCCTCAGGAGATGGGAACTCCCTCTCACATCAGATCTAGGAAAGTTATTAACCAAATGTGTTTAGAATTGGGCCTACAAGATTGTTGAAGGCTGTATCTCCATGAAAAGTATAACTTTACTTTTTGATCACATAGATTTAAACCCTGTAGTAGTCTGGACTACTTTCTCTGTAGTTCTTTGATTACAGGGGACTTAGTGGAAGTATCTATTCTTCCCATTGTCATCTCCGACCATACACCAGTTAGCATGGTCTGGGTTCCTAAGGCTATATTTACTAAGTCTCCAAGGTGGCACTTTAATCCTGCCCTCCTGTACCTGGAGGATTTCTGGTGCTGGATGCAAAATGAAATGCTGCTCTACTTTGAATCCAGCATGTCCCCTGAGGTTTCGATGTTTAAATTCTGGGAGCTGTTTAAGGCCTTTGTTAGGGGCCGAGTCATCTCATATACTTCAAGGCTTAATAGACCGTGTAGACAGGAAATATCAGATCTCACAAAGAAAATTAAATCATTGGAGGTTGCCGTTTATACGTCCCCCTTGTCACAGGATTCCCAAATTGCTGTGATTACTTCCCTTAAATATATGCTAAATGCTATGTATACTCAGCAAGCACTTACAGCTCAATTTTTTATGGAACAGTCACACTGGGAATTGGGTAACAAAGCGGGAAAGTTACTCACTTATAGATTAAGAAAGAAGTCAATGGAAGCCTCAGACCCATTTCCAAAGTCGAAGGATAATCAATTAATTTCTGACCAAGCACAAATGGCAGGTCTTTTCAGGGAATATTATTCTAATCTTTGTCAGTCTTCAGTGATCCCAATTTGGAAAGTTATGAGTCCTTTTAGTTCTCTAAATTTACCCCATTTATCTCCAGAGATTGCTCAAGTCTTGGAAGGGGACATACCACTACAAGAAATCCAATACACAATCCATTCTTTGGGCTCTGGGGAAAGCCCCGGGGCCAGACAGGCTGGGATCAGATTTCTATCAAGCCTATGAATCTGTCTTGTCCCCATGGCTGCACAAACTTTTTATGGCTTTTCAGGAAGTTGGTTCTTTGCATCCCTCATGCAAGAAGCTCATATCACTGTCCTGCTGAAGTCCAATAAAGATACTATGGTTTGTGCTAATTTTAGGCCTATTTCTCCACTAAATGTTGACTGTAAAATTTTAGCTAATATTCTGGCTCACCATTTAGAGCAGCTTCTTCCATTGGTTGTCCATAATTCACAAGTGGGGTTTATGAAGGGTCTGCAGGACAGTGATACCATTCGAGCAGTGATAAATTTAATACAGACTGCTTCTAATGGACCTGATTCAGCTGCTTGATTGTGATAGATGCTGAGAGGGCATTTGATTTTATCAAATGGCAGTATCTTTTTTATACTCTCTCAGCCTTTGGTGTCAGTCCTGTTTTTTTTTAAATTGGCCTGATATTTACACTCTTCTCCCAAGGGTACAGAATTGGTTAATGGTGTCCTTTCAGACTCCTTTCCATTGTTCTGGGGAACAAGGCAGAGCTTCTCTTTGAATCCACTATTATTTTTGCTTGCAATGGAGCCTCCTAATGCTGCTTTGTGGCAACATCCAGAGATGTTTGGGATAAATGTGGAAGGTCATTCATTTTCCACTCTTTCTATATGCTGATGTCCTATTTTTTGACACTTTCTGGGTTAAATCTTTTCTCCCATCAGTATGGAGAATTCTTGATTCTTTTTGTGCCATATATGGACTGAAGGTAAATCGGTCAAAGACAGAAATTCTTCCCTATATGCATTGGATCCTTCCCGGGTGACTATATAATCGAAGGCTTTGAAATGGTCCCCTGATGGATCAAATATTTAGAAAAGTTTATTTCATCTAGCCTACAAGTTATGTATGAAAAGAATTTACAAGATTTGTTGGAAGACCTAACTCTGGATATGAATTGTTGGGCTAAATTATGTTTATCCCTCCCGGGGAAGCTAGCTGCTATAAAGTTGATGACCTTTCCTATATTATTTTATTGTTTAAGCAATTTAGCAATGCCTACCTCCCCCCCCAAAAAAAAAATGTGGTATAAAACAGATTAATTATTTTCAAAATTTATATGGGATGAAAGGGATGGACATACATGAGGAACATCTCAATGTCACACACTGAGATTTCCAGTATGGCCAGGTGAAGAAAACACCATGAGCACCAGGCAGGAACACGTCCCCCAGCTTCCAGATTCAATCCTGACAAATGTGTATGGTACTTAGAATTAGTGCGACCTGAATGCCACAAAAAAGTAAATTTTTTTTTGCAACATAATATTGTTCAGAACTTACCCCCTGACATATCTCAGGCAGGATGTCAAAGTCCATCCAGCATGCAAAGGAGAAAATGGACATTTGGGGTGAGGACAAAAAAAGAAGCAAAGAACAGAGAACCACCCTGGGTACTCACTGACAAGCTGCACTGTTTCCACCAAGTCTACTGTTCCTCCACATCTTTTAGGACACTGCACAAACCTTTCTATCACTGCTGGTAATGCCCAAGTGGGAGAAACCAGTGCAAGGTGATATATTTATTTATTTCAAACAGAAGGGAGCAGCCAACAGTGGGGTAGAAAGGGGTAAGATCCCGAAGGGAGAACAAGCAAAAAAATCAGAGGCAACAGAAAGGGGTGAGGACCTGAAATTAGTACTAGACCCAGCACCTGCATTAATAAGGGATGGATTAGAAGACATAAAAATGACTGAAAAAAATGAAAAATACTAAAGGCTCATTGCCAGAAGTAGAAATGGACATGTTAAAAAATAATCGACAAAGGAAAGAAGTAACACAGGATGTAGGCCAAATGAGCGAGTAAATATCGCCATTTATATGACAGCTAAAGAAGGAGTTTTAATACAAAGACAATCAGAAGCAAATGAGGAAATGTACTCAGGACCTAATACAAGTGTTAACACTGAGATAAACACTGAAGCTGATAAAAACACAAATCTAAAGGATAAAGTACTAGCAGCTGTGACTAATCTCAAAATGGAAATGCTAAATGCTCTAGGAGATATAAAAGGTGCATTGAATAATTACATTATGTAGAGAAGTTGACCCCTGGGGTCCCCTCTGGTCTTTTTATAGGGGATACCCAGTTGAGACCTTCTGAACAGGTGCAAAATCTGGGCATAATTTTTGACAGCACGCTGACACTGAAGACGCAGGTGTCAGCCACTGTCAAGTCATCCTTTTACCATCTGAGGAATATCGCCCAGATAAAACACCTTGTTCCACATGATGACCTTCCTGTGTTGGTCCACGCTTTTGTTTCTTCATGCCTTGATTACTGTAATGCTTTATATCTAGGGTTGCCGGGGGTAGATCTCCGTCGCCTGCAGCTGGTGCAGAACGCGGCAGCCAGGTTGTTGACTGGATTATCAAGAACTTGCCATATCACACCTGTGCTGCGTGAACTGCACTGGCTGCCAGTGTGGTGGAGAATCACCTTCAAGGTCGCATTGCTGACCTATAAGACCCTACACAGTCAGGGACCGGGCTACCTGCAAGATCTCCTTTGTCCTTACCACCCTCTCCGCCCACTCTGCTCCACTGGCGAGGGATTGCTAGAGATTCCCAGGGTTCGTCTTCAATCATCTTGGGCAAGGGCTTTTTCTTTTATGGCCCCGACCCTGTGGAATTCTCTACCTCATCAGATTAGAGAGTGCCTGTCCGTGGAATCATTTAAGAGGTCTTTGAAAAGTCATTTATTTTCACTGGCATTCGGATAGATTATTTTATGGTTATTTTACTGTTGATGTTACTATTTATTATTGTTGATGTTTTATCTCTTGTTATGTATTAGCGCTTTGATTTATTGAAAAGCTCTTTATAAATAAAATTTTGATTTTGATTTGATTTACTGGAACATTGTCAAATCTGAATGCTAAGTTAGAAAACCTTACTATTCGAACAGATGGGCTAGAAACATGGCTATCTAAACTAGAAGACTCCACCAATAAAACCACCAATAAACTTCTCCAACTTGAAAGACAGATGCAGGCTTTACAATCCAAACTTGCAGAACAAGAAGATAATGCTAGGAGGGCAAATGTAAGTATCTGCAACATTGTAAAAGGTGTTGAGGGCACAGGAGACCCCTATACCATATTTTGAAAAAAATGGGAAAAAAACTTTAGATAGGGCCCATTGAGCTGGATCAAGACATAGTGGTTACTCAAACTACCCAGGCACAGTTTTTATAAAGTCACTAACATTTCAAGATAGAAAGGCCATTCTACAAAAAGCTAGAACATCAAAAGGCCTATCATTTGAACATTTAAACTTCAATGCTTACCCAGATTTATCTATTGAGATGAAAGAAAGGAGAAGGCTATTTAATTCTATAAAGCAACTTTTGCACAAGAAAAGGTATTCACTTTTCAATACTTTACCCAGCAAAGATTCATTTTGTTATAAATGGCAGATTACAAACATTCGATTTGGCAGAAGATGCTATGGAAACCTACAAATTGGTATATGAAAATCAAAACCATCAGGAACCTGAGCTACATAAAGAATTTAGAGATCATGCAAAGACTTACCCCAACCCCCCATGGAGCTACACCAGCAGCTGCTGTACCAGCAGATAAGGGGGAACAACATCATCAAAAAACACTAAAGGTCACTCTACTGATCAACTAAATATATGAAATATCTGCAAAAATAAGGGGAAAAAAGAAGTGAATATGGAGATGGAAGGGGAAAAGGGAATAGAAGGGAAGATGGAGAAAAAATAAAGAAAAAATAAAACTCCTTTCTGCCATGAGTGCTTATTGGCCCCATCCCATGCAGAAATTAGCACTCCATAAAATTAGATGCCTATTAAATTAGTAATGACTATATTTCTTCTGTACTGTTTAAAGTAAACCTATGCTACACCCTATTTGGTAGGAGAAGAAGGAGGGTAGGAGATGAGTAGGGAAAGGAGAAAAGAGAAAAGAAAAAGAAAAAATACTTAACTCTCAATAACTAGGGAAGAAAGGGATTGATACTATCTTACTGATTTATTCTTAATAAGAGAAATAACAGGAGGCGGTCTATCCAACTCTTTGCTATTGTGCTACTCCCGGTGTATTTTTACCATCTTGTCTGATGGGGTGGGGGTTTCAGGGTTTTAATAAGAACAGAGGGTTGGGGGGATGAGTTAGGGCATAGTTATTTGTATCCCAGTCATAAACAGAGACCTCAGGATATCTCATCCTTACAAAAAAAAAAAAAAATTTCTACATATATAAGTATGATTTGGCTAAGGGGTCCAGGGTCATAAGAATAAGTCAGTGTTTTCTAACAAATATGCTGCCCATATTGTTAGTGGAACTTCCAAGGTTTCATGGTGAGTTGGAGACAGCACTGGAAGCTGTAGGCTATCCAGGAATACTTGTTTCTCACTGGGTAGGGAGGAGTGTGAGGTCACATGAAGCTGTTTATAAAACTCTGCCATTATATTATTAACCTCCAGGGTGAGGTATGAAGTATATGGGTTTAGGAGTCCATCAGACCTGTGATATGGCAGTTAGCCTGTTGCTTCCGGAGTTGGCATGCCATTACCTTCCCGTTCTTGTCTCCACCCTCCCAGTAGATGTGCCTGATACATAGCATAGCCAGTTCTTCCTTCCTAGAAAGAAGTTAATTTGCCCCTAATCTGAGCCTAAGTACTCTTTCCCCAGCTGAGAGCATTTCTTGGGGTCTTTGGTCTGTTTTAATTGTGTCTCAACCTTGGACAGTTGTTGTTCCTGAGTGGTTAGTTTAAGGTCTCTTTGTTTCTTCCTATGAGATGCATACCCCATGATTGCTTCCCGAATGGTACTCTTATATGCCTCCCAGGTGTTACCAGCTGTAGTGTCTGTCATGGGGTCTTCTCAAAAAAATTGTTTAGTTTCTTGTGTAAGCCATGGGAGAAATTCAGGATCCTTTAGTAGTAGCGGGTCTAGCCACCATGTGGGAGAAGGTATAGTCCTAGTGCCCCATAAAAAAATGAGTTGCACGGGCACATGATCAGAAAGAATAATGGGCAGAATAGTGGTGCTAATGGAGATCTGGGATATATTGGGGGATACCAACCAGTAATCAAGTCTGCTTAATGTGCCATATACCCCTGATTGAAACATGTAATCTCTCTTCTTGGGATGGGCCATGTACCAAATATAAACTAATGTGTGTTTCTGCATGAGTTGAATGACTGCTATAGTGCCCTTCGGGTGTGAGTCCTTCCCTACGGTGCTTCTATGAATAATATGGACTAGGGTTAGAGTATAGTCTCCTCCCATGATTATGGGAGTATCCACCTCTCTCATAGTGCCCATTCCATCCAACAACTCTTGGAAGAACTTTGGGTCATCCTCATTGGGTGCCTAAATATTAACCAGCATAAGAGGTCCCTCAGCAGTATTCATTAATGCCATAACCCATTGACCCATTGACCCATTGGATGTCTCTTGATTTAGTGACTGTCCATTTTAAGCCTTTGTGAATTAGTATTGCCACCACTCATTTCTTCGAGGGGGTGCATGAGTGTACTTCCAAGCCTACCCAGTCTCTGACTAATATGGAATGGTCATTACTTGTAAACTTAGTCTCCTGTAAAAAGGCAATTGGGTTCTTGCTCTCTTCAAGTGCATCAGAACTTTTTCTCTCTTTACAGGGGTATTGAGACCCCAAATGTTCCAAGTGTAAGTGGTTACCTCAGTCATTATCTTTTTGTCTATGGTTTATTACCCATTGATCTGCTGTGTGCCTGGAGAGTGCAAGAAGCCATTATTTAAGCCTAGGAATTGCCTCTTTTGTATGGAGAGTGAGATCCTGAATAAACATTTCTGCCATGGTTGAAACAAATTCAGTTTACCTTTGTACTGCATCCAACTGTAGCACATTAATGCCCTCTGATGGTGAGACAGTAAAATGCTACTGAAAACTAATTTGAACATCAAAAACAAACTATATATAATTAATTGCACAAAGCTGTGCTTAAGAGAAAGTGGTTGCCCATGGTCTGGGGGAGTCCCCTTTTTGGCCAGAACCGCTTCCCTTGGGGGATGGCAGGAAAATAGCCAAAGGAACAAAGAGGGGAAAAACCTCCTGTTGTCCAGATACTTTGCTTACAACCAAGACATTAAGCTACCTTAAAAAAAGGGAGGGATCCTAATTGTTGGGATATATGTTGTCAACATAGAAAAACCACGCTTTAGTGGGAGCTACCTGTTTATACTGGGCACATACAGGGCATAAGCCTTACACCAATCGAGCCATAATTAAGCCTCGGATTCTTTGGTAGATTCTTCCTAGAGGATGCTGCTCATCTTGTAACCCTTATTGCAAACAGATCATTTCCCCCACAAAGACTTTAAGTGTCTTGGGCTGGGCTGTCCTTTCATTGAGAATCCATCGGTCTCACTATGGTGTGCCCTACAGTACTAATAATCAGCTTTTCCAGGGTCACAACAGTTATGCACAGTGAGCTTCTCAACTCCCCCCCCACTCCCCTTTCTCCCAGTGACTAATATTGCCCTTGATGGATTTTTTGTTAGGGATCTTTATCCTGTATCCTTTAATGTCACTCGAGGGTCAGCAAGAGCCAGGAGCAAAGAAGGAAAAAAGGAAAAGAAACCAGATATGCCCCCCATCCAGAACAGGCTTATTCTACATGGTCTAATACACAAATATCATGCCATAGCTTTAGACCTGGAGGGCCCTGGATTGCTCTTTAAACTAACCCTTATGGAGAAAAATACATAAGAAGGCAACTTATCTGACATATAATAAGTCCTTTTTAGTCCTTTCATATGTAAAACCTAAATGTTCAGTCATGTACTGCCTGCTTCGGAGAGGCTAGATCCAGTCAGGGATGAGTTGTGCTTGCCAGTGGGAGTAATATGTTCCTCTGTGTGGTTGTCAGGGGTTTCTCTGTTATTCAACTGTTCCTTGGGGGAACAGGAGGGAATGATCTCTGGTGTTGCTGCCTTGAGAAGGGGTACCTGTTTCTCAGCCCAGTCTCTGGTAGGCATGTCCCTTAACTACTCGAAATGGTTTTTGGTGAAATAAGGGCTGGTAATCAAGTTGGGTTCTGTTACAGATGTAGGGTGCATGGAATCCACCATTACATGGTCCATCGAGTGTTCCCGTTTGGGATGGCGGTCTTTCTGCTGTCTCTTGTGGCTTCTGGGGGGTAAATGAGCAGTAAAGGGTAGGTTCTGATGAGTGATGTCCATGTCTTCTGCATTCAGCGAAGGGGATCAGCCACATCTTCATTGCTCAGGGGAGCGGGTCCAGGGTGAGGCGCCGAGCATTGAGTGGGGAAGTAGCCTTACGATCCAGCCAGGTCTGATCAATATAATCTCTCAGTGCCTCTGGGGTAGAAAAAAGTAAAAGTGAGCCATTGACTACCAGCTGGTCGTGGCTGGGTACCTGAGGGAAAAAGGAATTCCTAGTTTGTGGAGTTTGGCCCTGAAAGTTGCATAGTTCTTTCTGCGATTTGCAAGGTCTTGGGAATAGTCCTGAAATATCAGGACACAATAGCTGTTCCATGAGAGCTGTCCAAGATCTCTCGCTATAGCTAGTACCCAGTCCTTATCTGTGTAATTCAAAATGCAAGCAAGCATGGGCCTTGGTCATTCTCCATTTTTAGGTGCTGGATTGCCTAGTATAAATAATCAATTGGGTGTCCTTTCTCAGCTCCTTCAGGGACCCCAAGAATGTGGAGATTGTTCCACCTACTGCAATTTTCTAAGTTGTGTATTTTAGTGATGAGCAACTGGATGGTATTATTCTGTTTCTGCAGTAGCTAATGGATGTCTGAGATGGTGGCCTTATTTGATGCTGCTTGCCCCTCCATATGAAAGATTCAGGTATCTAGTTGCTGGATCACCAATGTAGTCACATTAGAGGCTACCGTCAACTACAACATTCTTTGGACTAGCGTATCAAACATCTCTAACAGTTTGGGGCCATCCAGAGCCATGGTTGCTCCTGCAGCCTGCGGGGACTTTTCCGCCATGCTAGATTTGATGCCTTGCACTTTAGGATCAGTGTCTTCCAAAATAGCTGCCCTAATTGAAAGAGAACTTTGGTTCCAAGGTGATATTTATGTTCCAGGACACTCCAGCTATTCAACGTGTGCTTTTTTTAAATTGTAGTGCCCCTAGTATGCATGGAGATCCAGATTTAGTCCAATTATCAGGAGCTACATGCTTAAGCTGCCATTCTGTTTGGAGCTCAAGCCATGCCTTCCCCCCATATTGTTAATAGTCACACATTATAGAAGGAGTTTTTAAAATAGCTACCTGGAATGTCAAGGGGCTACAGAATAGATCTAAAACTATTAAGGTAATAAACTATTTAGAAAAAAATAATAACAATATGATCATGGTGCAAGAAACTCATTTAATGCCAATGGAAACCCAATGGTTCACAAATTGATTGTGCAAAACTTTCAACCCAGAATATACAATTAACTCACGGAGGGGGGTAATGATCGCATTACATAGAAAACAGTATTACCCCATATACTCAGACATAGGACAGACACACAAGGAAGTTATGTAATCATGCAAATAAAACTTCATAACATTAAATACACTAATTCAGTTCTGTATGCACCAAATGTTAATGGTCCTCAATTTTTTACTGATGTTTTTCTGACCCTTTCAACTTTGGAAGTCCCATATATTATAGGAAGTTGTTTTAATATAGCTTTACAGCAGATCGATAAAACTACAGGGATGGATAAGACACATCACTCATCTCGGACTGTAATACATCATTTCTCAGTAGACCTTGGCCTTGTGGATCCCTGGAGGGAGATGTATAGTACGGTGATAGAAAAGTATACACATTTTTTTTCAGCCATGCATCAAAGCTACTCAAGGATAGATTTTTTCTAATATCAAAATCACTAGCATTCTCTATTAAAGACATTGAATACCCAGGCATTACAATATTGGATCATTCCTTATGTATATTAACTCCAAAAGTATCAGAAGAAAAGATAACATGGAGAATATGGAAATGGACAAGTCAATATTACTAAAACCATCATTGGAAAAAAAAAATACACGAAGCATGTCAGGAATATTTTCTATTCAACACTATTGAACATACTTCAATTATCAATGTCTGGGAAGCTTTTAAAATCTATACTGGGGTATATTAATAAATATAACAGGGGAAAAAAGTAAGAGAGAAATTGCTTACTCAATTAGAAAAAGAAATCAATTCTCTTACAATTATCCACAGCACATTTGATCCTACTACTTTTAAAAGGTTGATACAAAAAAAGAGACCAGTAAAATCAATTGACATTTGAGAAAATTGAAAAAACATATTTTAAGTACCAGATCTAATTATTACATTTTAGCAGACAGACCACTTAAACTGCTAGCGTGGCAAACTAAAAAATGCAGACTGAAAACATTATAATAGGCATTAAAAATCAACAAGGTAAATACTTAATAAGCCCGCAGAATTGAATGAATGTTCTGCAGAATTTTATAAAGAACTGCATACCTCAGAACTATCCAGGGATATACAGGACCCAATGAAATTTCTTGACTCCATTCAGATGCCAGTAATTTCTGAACAAACAAGCAAATTATTGGATGAACCAATAACACAAGATGAAATTATTAAGGCCATTCAAGATTTAACCTCAGAAAAGGACCCGGTCCAGATGGAATATGAGTTGATTTTGACACATTTGTGGACCAAGTAGTCAAACCTTTAGAAAAACTATTCAGCTCTTTCAGTAAGCTCCATAAACAACATGACTTATTTAAACGAGCAATAATCTACATATTTCTGAAAAAAAGGCAAGGACCCACTGAGCTGTGTATTGTACAGACCCATCACCCTTCTAAAGTCAGACTACAAAATTTTCACTAAAATACTTTCCAATGGATTACAACCTATTCTACCAACTACTATCAGTCAAGATCAAAATGGATTTATCAAAGATAGATCTCTTACAGAAAATATTAGATGTACCATCAATCTAATATCCTTAAATCAAGCTGAAGATGCCACTTCAATGGCTATAGAGCCTGAAAAAAACACTTGACAGGATAGAATAGCCATATATCTTTGCTACCCTTCAAAAGATGGGGGTCGGTACACAGTTCAGCGGGTGGATAAAATTATTGTATGACTCACCCAATGCCACTATAAAGACTAATAACAATATCTCAGAACATTTTGTACTCTACAGAGGAACTAGGCATGGCTGTCCACTGCCCCCCCCCAATCTTTGCCTTAATAATGGAACCTTTTGCAATAGCCATTAGATGCAATAATAAGACAAATGGCATTACAATAAACAACAAAACAGAAAATATTGGACTCTATGAGGATGATGCCTTATTATATTTAACTAAACCAGATAGTACTGTTCCCCAAGTTTATAAACTTAGCATCATGATTTGGCCTATTTCTGGGTACAAAATAAATTGGTCTACAATAATTTTATTAAAATTAAACAGAAATATTATTATATCAACCCCGGTTGAATATAATATGCAACAATCTATATCATATATAACATATTTAGTAGTTAATATAATGACTAACATAATGAATATCTATCAAAATAACTATGAAGAATTATTAAGAACAACATTTAAATAAATGGAATTCATTAATGTTAACCCTGATAGGAAAAATTAACCTAATAAAAATGCAAATTCCACCTAGAGCCCTATTTTTATTCAAAACCTTGGCCATTCCTGTTCCCCAAATATTCTTCAGTAAACTGAAATCCATTATTTCTAAATTTTTATGAAAACATTCTAAAGTTAGAATAGCTTGGTCCACTTTGATACTCCCTAAAGATGGGGGCAAGCCTTGCCAGATTTCTATGCATACTATTTAGCGGTGCAGACAGCAGAGATTTGTCACTCGATTCAGAAAGACAAACCAGCACTTACCTCAATCAAACAGAAAGTGAGGCACAATCATACAATGATCTTATGAACTTATTATATTCTATATCTATATATAAATACAAATTCCTATCACCACAGACAACACATATCAGTGTTTACACGAATTGTAAGTACTGATTGGAGAAGACTGCTGTATTACCAAATTTACTCCTGTTCATAAAAACTATAAATTTTCACCATCTAGTGTTAATAATAACTTCAAAATTTGGCAGGATAAAGGCATCACTCAAGTTGGAAATGTATATAGGTGCAACTATATTAAAACCTTTACACCAATACAAACACAATATAATTTACCCACTACACACATTTTCCAGTACACTCATTTTAAGAACTTTCCCACAAAAAGCAAATCCAAGATTAAATGCCCCCCCCCCCGGCAGCATTAAAAGTATTACATGGTAATAAAGATGGAAAAAAAAATTATACCAGCAATTTATCAATTAATTTTACATAGTAATAAGACTAATTTAAATAAATAAAAATTAAATGGGAAAGAGATTTAGGAATAAATCTCTCTGAAGAAATATGGCAAATGATCATTAATGCATATATTAATAATGTGCAATCAACCAAAATGCAACAAATATATATCAATAATACACACAGGACATATTACACACCTTCAAAACTGCACCATTTTAACAACAATATAACAGACAAATGTCCTAGATGTCCAAATACTGCAGGAATGCTGATTCTTTTAATACACTCATGTCCATATGTATCCAATGTTTGAAGTAAGATAGGGAAAGTTCTATCAGTAGTATTAAAAAAAAGATAATTTTAACCCCTATCATCACTCTGCTGAGGATACGCCCTGCTAAGGACTATTTGGACATATATGAATAAAAATTATTAACTATGGGTGATAATTGTTTCAAAGAAATGCATTTTACTTAAATGGAAGGATTCTGCCCCCTGAGCTATGAATCTAGGATGAACGTGATGTCGGATATTGCTAAATTAGCACAGATATGGTATTACAAATAATGGAAAGAAAGAAATATTTGAAAAACAATTTGGACCCCTTTCCAGGTAGCTATACAACATGGACTAACATAACAATGAAAGTAGTAAAAACTAGGTTAGTTAGAAAAGTCCTTGGACCCCTTTGGTAATGATGATAATAGTACAGATTGACCTACTGAAGAACATATATGACGATCTCTATTGGTCTCTGTGTGACAATCTGAACCAAGAAAAAACAAAATAAAACTTTATACGAGATGGTAAAATCCCTCCTTTTAGTAGAGAAATATTAAAGGCTCAAGTGATTAAGGGTGGATGGAACATGCCCTAGCCCTGGGCATATCATATAATGAATGACTTCAAATGATGTCTCCAGTGGTGCCATCCAAATAAGAATGCTGCTCCTTTATGGGTTGAAATTGAGCAGTCCATTGCTGGGAATCTCTCTCTGCCTAATTTTTTTTTTATGAGATTCCTTATAGACTACTATTTTTTGTACTGCCACCATGAGGTGCACAAGGCAATTCTGGTGGAAAGTGGCTAAGCTTCTACACTGGAATTACTCATGTCTGGGTCCTTATGAACCCCTGTGGAATAATCTGCAACTTCAAATAGGGGGTTCTACATTGTATTGCATCTCTTGGGCCTCTAAAGGCCTTTCTCTAGTGGGGGAATTTGTTTGACCAACAGATGGGTATCCTTAAATCCTTTTCTCAGTTGCATGGTGAATATGGGATCCCCAATCAAGATTTTTGGAGGTTTCTACAGCTGAGACATGTTCTTACAACTGGGTTCATAAAGGGAGGTAGACTAGTGCAGATAGACTTAACTCTCCAGCTTTGGGAATGGTTCTCATTAACAAAGGGCCATACAAGTGTAATTTATAAACATTTGCAGAACAGATATACCCCAGACTGGGAACCTCACAGATTGTAATGGATAGATGAGTGTCAGGAGCCACTGAGTGTGGAGATTTGGAGTAGGTGCTGGGTTGATGCACATAGGGCCCTTTCTGATCCCAAAGCACAACTCATACAAAAGAAAATATTGGGTCAATGGTACAGGACGTCTGCTAGATAATTCTGTATGGGTTTATTCAATTCCAGTTTATGCTGGATATGTAAGGAGGAACCTTGATCCTTGTGCCACATTTTATGGGGGTGCACTTCAGTGGGGAAGTGGTGGAGAAAGATTATTACTACTATAGAGCATGTTATTGGTTTGCAAATATCTCACTCCTCTTTTTATGGATTCTAGGGGACTCCTTGTTACTAGATATTACAGCTTTACATTTTAATGAATTTATTTTTGTGGCAGCTGTAGAAGCTAAGCAACTCCTTCTTCTTCAATGGCATACTTCTACACTTCCCAAGTTTACCCAGTGGTCACAAGTGGTGTCTAGAACTGCCTCTTATTTGCAGGTGCTTCATTGGAGAAGAAGATCTTCATCAACATTTCACTTGGCTTGGGATCCTTGGTTAAGGCATATTGGGGTGATTAGGTAATTATTATTTAAAGCTGCACTATATGTTATTACTTGAGTGTATATTAGTTATATATGGAGGCTAGATTTATTGACTTACTGTGGAATGTTTAGAGCATGGTGGTGTCTTACTTTTTTACTCTCATTTGTTGTAATTGTATTTTTCTACTTTTAGATTGCCATACACTTTTTCTCAGTGTCAACATTTTTACTTAGTTGCCATACCCAGATATTCTATTTGAGGGTATTTATCATGTCAAGTAATTGTAACCAGTTCATATTATTATGCTATGTTATTGTCTGTTAAATGGTATTGTTACCCATTTACTTTATAGTTTTATAGTTTACCTGTGGTTGTATTTGGTGCATGATATTTGAAATAATAATCAATAAAATATTTCTATACAAAAAATGTAAAAAAATGGCAATGAAACAGCAGTTCACAATGACTGGTATGAAACATACACAGGTAGTTTGATTTGTAAACTGAAAAAATAGTGGAAAAGGTTTTCATAATAGGCAAACACTTGATGTTGGGAGGCAAAGTGTTCCAAACAGAGGTGGCACTATATGTTAAGAACATTGCCCTAATAAAGTATGAACTGGGGGTATCTAACAATCCCATGTGTGAGGAATGTAATTACATTTAAAATTATAAGGAGTACGCTTTTCTTTAAGCAAGTGGGGGTACCTTTTATCATGATTTATAAACAGAAGTAATAAGATAACATTGACATTTAAATGAACTGGAAGTCAGTTTAGCTGGATAAAATATTGTAATGATGAACCCAGCATGTCTTCAGAAGTTCCAGTGTCCCAATTTTAACCTGTAGTGAGGATTTTCTATCTAAGACTGAAGCAGGAGACAAATCAGTTACTATACTACCCCAATGCAGAATTAGCAATAAATGTTCTAATGCAGTTGCCATTTGGTCTGTTCAGTCAGCAGATTACTAATTCTATATAATGTGCCAAATTTAGATTGTATTTTTGTAGTCATTTGGTCCATATGAGGTGAACAACTTAAGGAGGTGTCTAAAGTGACCCCCAAGTATTTGCATGTAGTTGCTTCATCCAGCTGAACACTATCAGCAGTAAGCACCACAAGATCAGAAAAATATTTTGTAATCCTAAGTAATGATCCAAATAACATTGTTTTTCTTTCTGTCTTAATTAAAATCAAAATATTACTGTACAACCAGTTCTGGAGTTTTATGAACTTAGAGGTGAACACATCAAAAATGTTGTCAACAGAGCCAGAGTGACATAATAAAATTCATTGTTTACATATAAAAACAAGTCATAACCAGAAACAACACCAGATAATGGATCACAAATAAAATAAAAAGTAATAAATAGTTCCATGACTGACGCATGAGGCACCACATACTTTACCCTTCTAGCAGATGAAAACCTGCAACAAAATGTTACACACTGAAACCCATCACTCAGATAATTGTCAAACCATGCCTAAGAAGAGCCTACTAAGCCTTTAGTTGCTAAGTCTGTTTATAAGAATGGAATGGTCTACAAAGCTGAATGCTTTGGTCAGGTCTATAACCAAAGCACCAGTCAGATTCTCACTGTCCATTGCCTGACATATTGCATCTGTTAACCTGAACAAGGCAGTTTCAATCAGGTGATCTTTTCTAAAACCATGCTGGTTATGTGAAACAAGACTGTATTTTTCAACATATAGTCAATCATTTGTTTATAGACAATTCTCTCCTGAAGCTTAGGTACTGCATAAAGGATAGAAGGTATCTGTAATTGTTAAATTGTGTAATTGAGCCAAATTTATGAATGGGAACAAAATAAGATTGTTTCCACAAATGAAGGATTTACACAAGAGTGAAGGACAAATGAAAAATCAAAATCATTAGAAATGTTATTTCTGGGGCCACATGAAGTAATGGTTTGAGATAAGCCCATCTAAGACAGCTATTGTTTTACGTTTCATAGACTCAAAATGCTTATACATCTCATTTATGGTAAAATTTCTCACATAAAAAGAGGGACTGTTAAAACAAACATCTGCATAACAGGAACATACTGCCCTTTTAACCCAAAGGATATCCTTCAGGATTAGCAAATAATTAATTGAATTCCATAGCAATTGACAAATGGGATGTTAATATCTCAGCATATTTAATCATAAATTGATTTTTTCCATGGGGAGGCAGGGGGATTCCTGAGAGATTTACTAAAGCACCAACATTTTTTCTGAATTATTTAGATTCTTAGACTGTTGCTTCTTAAAGAAAAAAAAATTGTTTGCTGTTTTAATTTTAGACTTACATCAGTTACTGTGGAAACAATATTCATTAAGATCATGGGCAGATTTGAATGTACTATGTAATTACCAGGCCTTAGCTTTTTTTCTCATTAACCAGAAAAGATTAGTGAAACCAATGGTTAGAGGGGACAAAATGTTTTACAGCTACGTAAGTGAAAAAAGAAAGGCTAAGGGAGGGATAGTGAGGCTGAAAGGGCATGATGGGCATAGAGTGGAGGATGACAACAGCAAAGCAGACATACTGAACAGATATTTCTTCTCAGTCTTTACAGAGGAGGGAGGAGGTAATGGGCCTGAAGAGAGTAGAATATGTAGGAAGGGCACGGAAATGGATACAAGTCCTTTTCCATGGGAAAGGGTCCTAAAGGAACTTGAACGAATAAGAGTCGATAAGGTTTTGGGACCAGATGGGTACACCCCAGGGTGCTGTGGGTGCTAAGAGAGGTAGTAGCTAAACCTCTGGCAACCCTGTTTAGCTGGTCACTGGAAACTGGAGAGGTACCAAAAGGCAGGTGAACAGTTGATGTAGTCCCTCTATACAAAAGCGAGAACAGAGAGGAAGCAGGAAACTACAGACCAGTCAGCCTGACCTCAGCAGTGGGAAAGATCATGGAAACACTACTGAAGGAAAGAACAGTGGAACACCTGGTTGCCAATGCTATACAGGATCCAAGGCAACGTGGTTTTACTGGGGGGAGGTCATGCCAGACTAACCTCATTTAATTTTTTGACTGGGTGACAAGGGAGGTGCATCGGGGGGGGCAGTGGACGTGGCCTACCTGGATTTCAGCAAGGCCTTTGACACTGTGCACATAGAAAGTTGTTAAGCTGGGGAGGATGGGAGTGGAAAGGACAGTGGTGTGGTGAGTGAGGAACTGGCTGGATGGTAGGACATAAAGGGTGGTTGTAAATGGTTGTCACTCCACAGAATAAAGGGTGACCAGTGAGGTGCCACAGGGATAGGTGCTAGGTCCAGTCCTCTTTGGCATCTTTATCAGTGACAATATAGAAGACCTAGAAGGGAGAATTTGCCTGTTTATTGATGACACAAAGCTCTTCAACAGGGTGGACACACTGGATAGTGTGAATAGAATGAATAGAGATCTGCAGAAGCTTAAGTACTGGTCAAGGGAGTGGCAGTTAAGATTTAATATAAAGAAATACAAAATAATGCACATGGGGCACAAAAAACAAGGAACAACATATCAGCTGGGTGGGCTATAGAATGCTCCAAGCAGGAACGGGACCTAGGGATAATCATCTCTGATGACCCCAAGATAGGAAGCCAGTGCAACAAGGTAGCAGAAAAAGCAAACAGAATGCTTGGTTGCATAGGCAGGGGTATCACCAGCAGGAAAAGGGAGTTCATAATTCCACTATACAAGACACTACTGAGGCCACACCTCGAGTACCATGTCCAGTTCTGGAGGCCTTACCTACGCAAGGACATAGACATGGTTGAGGCAGTTTAGAGGGGAACAACCAAGATGGTGCAAGGATTACATCACAAAGCCTATGAGGACAGGCTGAAGGACTTGAATAAGTACTCCCTGGAGGGGAGGAGGGAGATGGGGGATATGATTGAAACATATAAATACCTAACGGGGAGGAACAAGGTGCAGGAAAACACAATCTTTCATAGAAAAAGATGTTCCAGGATTCAGAAACATGGGATGGAATTGGAGGGAGGGAGATTCAGAGGGAACATGAGGTAGAATTTCTTCATGGAGAGGTTGGTGGACAAATGGATTGCCTTGCCAGAGGAGGCGGTGGGGGCTGAAATGATTACAGGATTCAAGAATGCATGGAATAGGCATCAGGGGATACTAGTAGTCAGAGGAAAGTGACAACCTTGTTCTAGAGAAGTTTGAAGAAGCTAAGTATATGTGCACATGGGCAGACTAGGTGAGCCGTAGGCCCTTATCTGCCATCAACATTTATGTATCTATGATCTAAAGTGAGTCCTCTAGAGTCCTACCAACCAATTCTTGTCTTTACCATAGGAACATGAATGTCTATAACCTTGGAAAATTCAAAAATTAAATAATCCAAAGTACAATTAACATCAGGAGTGGCTTTTAAGAAAGCTCAGTCTATTTTAGAGGGATCATATAGAAAATTGGGTAAATCAAATTACAAAAAAATCCACAAACTCCAGTATTTTAAAGAAGGATTTATTTCTAATCTCACTGTTTCAAACACAGAAAGTAGGCTGCTGGTCACGGATTGCATCAGAAAGCTGGCCCACTGATATTAAATGCCTTCCTATTGGTCAAAATTCCTACCGGGTCATTTTGCCGCATGCAAGACGGCATATGTTAAAACTACTCAATACAGATGCATGGGAATAATGACAGGGCACAAAACCACTAAATGGTCAATGTTAAGTTATGCATCCTGTCACTGTTCTCTACCAGAGGATAAGTTCTCTGCTGGGAGGAGGATCTGCTGAGCAGCTGCTGTGGCTCCACAGGATAAGCCACAGACAGTAATTAAGGTGGTGCGTCTGCGGACCGGGTATCCACTCCCAGACACAAGGAATTTTTCTTTATTCGCACTTTGTGTGATTTTAGTGTACAACCCCCTCCTGGGAGTTGATTAATTTAGTTGTGTGGCAAGACACAGAGAAATGCTGCTGGCAATATATCGCTCTGTATTTACAGCACAGTATATTGCTGCAGCATAATATCTTGTGACATTATGACCCTGTGCCATCAAACTCCAGTCTAATGAAGTATGCTGATGAGATATTAAGTTTAGCCTAGAGGGAGATTCTATAACTTGTTTTAATCCAGTATCAATAAAGACATTTTTGAAGGAAAGAATTGCAATCCCTGACCAATTTAAAGTCACACAGCTCTGGGAGTGAGGTAAGAATTTTAGTAGCTGGGGGTTAAGGAGGAGGAACAGGATTTAATTATACATGGTAACCTACTGGCACCTTGGAGGACTAGGAAATAAGACATTTTTATTTTAAATAAATTCCATAAAAGGGGGATCTCTGGTGGAAGGGAAGACTTTTATTTTGGCACCAGGATTGTCAGGGCAGAGAAATACTTTCATTATACTGTAGTTGTAACATTATGGAACCTTGATGAACTATGGAAGACAGGGAGCCAGCTGGAAGGGGAGATACATTTTTAATTAATAATAAAAGATGATGAGCTGAGGTGGTGGTAAAAAATTGTTGGCAGCCCAGAAGTAAGTAGAAATTCTATAAGGAGGAACTGATGGAGGTTCTGTATGTACTGTAGTTGGTTCTAGGTGGGCAGTAAAATAATGCACCATTATGTAAAGTCCTTTGACCAATCAGATAGTGGGAATTGTATGGCCCATTTGATGAATGACATTTGATTCTGGTGTTTGCATAATGTTTTCTTTTGAAGAGAATGAGCTGAGCACCTGTGTAACAACAAGTGGATAGCTGAGGTGTAAATTCCTAGGGGCTCCCTCTCAGATACAGATCCTCAGTCCTGCTCTTTCTGAAACTGATATCACATAGAGCAATGGTCACATGGCAGTCTGTTTTTAGCACAGCACTGGCAGTTTTCATTGACATCATCACTAAAATGTAATTCTCAATCTGTTTGAATTTGTGCACTATGGAGGCTAAAGATTCCTTGCCTGAATGCTTTCCAAAAACTTTATTAGCAACATAGAAAAATAATTGACCAGCCCCTTTTGTGAGTTAAGGTGTGTACTTAAACTATCGTTGTTAAAAATTAGCAGCCAATTCCAACAAACAGCCTTGTTAAAAAAACTATTCAGCGCTGCATGATATTGTGAAAATGTTCTGCCTATGCTATGTTTTTCCCCCATTTTAGACTGCACTTTTCCTGCTGTCTTGTAAGATACCCTTTTATCTTATTTTAACTGGCATTATGATTAGTTTTAGATTTAAAATAAATCAAAATTACCCTCATGTTTTCCTCAATACTCTGAGCTGTTTTTTGTTAACAACACTGTTTTTTAACTATGATTCTGGCCCCTGCTTCTCAGTGGCACTGTGTACTGATTTCTGTAGCAGGGTGTCTAGGCTTTTCTGGCAGCATTTTTTGTTTATTTCTGTGGTATGATTTATTTATTTATTTCTGTGATAGAATGCAATCATGCCATTGGTTAAAATATTATGTAATGTCATCAATCACATCACAGTTGGAGCATTGGGAGGGACTTCAGGATGAACAAGATGAGACAATGGGAGCCAGGCACTATGGAAACACTGGAGATGTGAATGAAAATTCACTAAGAGCAATTTATTCTGTGGCACTACTTATATCCTGTAGCAACATGAAAAGTTGGCAGGAAATTCCACAGATGCAGAATCACAGAATTCCAGAGGCCTTGGCTAAGATGAACTAATACACAGACAACAGGTACTTGTCTACAACATTGACTAAATGGGGACATCCAGGTCACAACATTTAAATGAAATGTGACACATATACTGGAAGTGTGTTTAAAAACAAAGACTAACAGCAGAGATCACACTGACTGGCGGGAAGGAGAGTGTATTTTTTGCACAATTAATTTACATATACAGTATCTATAGAAACCCAGCAAAGATATTTGTTTTCAGTGAAATCCTATTTTTACCTATTTTACAGTTGGGTGGATTGAAGCACTTAGGGATTAAGAGCCTGATACCCAGTGGCATGGGTGTATATGTTTTTTATGTGTTGCTGGCATGCACCTCCCTGCATGTATTCTGCACACTGTGGCATCTGCAGCCCCCAACCACCCTGACATTTGCATCTGGAGCAACATGCAGGGGACTGGTGCACTGCAGGAAACAAAGCAAAGCCAGACACTGGGAATCTAGTCAGATGCCTAGATCAGTAGCAGAATGGATTCCCTGCTCTCTACAGAGTAGAGGATTGCAGAGATCTGCAGTATTTCATGGACTGCTGAATCCCTGAATGGAGAATAATACCCTAATAAAACAAAACAAAAGGGTACTTTATGCATCCCAGCTCTCTATGCCATACCGATGCCATACTGGAGAGCTGGTACCCCAGGTGAGGGCATTTTGGCCCTAAAACTCTATGGGAAGACTGTTCTGGGAAAGCATGTAAACATTAAGGCAGGGGTCCTTGGTTTACCTATGGCGAGTCGACATGTACTGTGCCGGCATCCCTGACAGCGACAGATACAATGCCAAGTGTCGGCATTGTACTGTCAGGGATGTCAGCATGAGCCCCCCAAACCCCCCATTTGGGGGGCTCAGTCCCTGACACCCCCAATCTCTAAATATACTACTCCAACTCAGAGTTGTCTTAGGGAAGGGGCGAAACACTGGGAGATGAACCACTGGTGTCAGTTTGGACCAGTACAGTGACCCAATGCTTTTAGGCAAATTCTGTTGCTGTGATGGTCTTCACTGTGGTGGTCTCAACATGCAGTCAGCATACTGGGGTTCTTCTGGCATAGTGTCAGTGCCTTTCATGAACCCCACCCACCATGGAACTCCAGTTCTGAGTCATATAGATCACAACCCAGCAACTGTGCCCACCCTAATTACCCATGTAGATGCATGGACCAGTTCAGAGCTGGCCTCTGCAGGGGTCATATCTCAGGGTGGGGAATAGCAGAGGCTGCAACATGTGCAGAGAAGGACTTTCTCACTCCCCAGGCCTCCCTGCACACTCCTATGTGTGTGCAGGCTTTGTGAGCCCTTTGTTGATTGAGCCCAATGAAACTTGTTCAAGTGCCATGGTGGGATTTGAAACTGGGCTTCCTGGCTCCCAAGCTGTTGCATTAGCCATGACTGTAGTGCCTCAAAATATGTTATGGTTCTTTAACTGCAGCAGACCATTAACTCAAATTTAATCTGAACCAAATTCATTACTGAAAATAAAAAAGGACTCCCCCACGTGGGTGGTAAGAAAGCTGTATGTATTTTTTTAAACTATGTGTATATTTAAAATGGACCTACAACCGCCCCACTAAAATGGATACTGTTCCTTTAAATTCATAATTGACCTCTCTCTGTCTAATTTCCATAACTGTTAAATATGTCAAACAGTGTACATAAAGTAACACAGTTAGTAGGTTATGTTGAAATGTGGGTTTCTGTACTGTTTTTCATTCAGCGTTTACTAACTTTAGGATTCCATAATTTATCTTGTGAATGATTTACTGGGGTAGCCTGTAGCACCCCCATTTAGTGTTTAAACTGACAGTTATAGACTCTTCTTTAAGAAGCAAACAAAAAAGGTGACACATGGATCATGGCATGCTGACTACTATATTAATGCCAATATTAGTAATTTGTCTTGTGCACAGACACTTTTTGCTGGTAATGGATAAAAAGCTGAGGATTTCTGCATCTATTTCACTGGTGATGACAAGTATGTTAATTGCTTGCAGATAACATCTGTTCTAGTGAAGTCAAGTTGCAGGCTTTAGCTGGATTTCTGGTGCTGCATTCCAGACCCTGGCTTGAATCCTGCCGTACTTTGCTGACTATCATGGGACAGCTTGAGTAATTTTTTTTTATGGTTTTCTTGAGAATCTTCCAGCAACTGTAACTAAATCTGCCAGGAGTCCTGGGTCACTGCAATGTCTCCTTCAGAGCACAGGGCTCACCTTTGAAGCTGGGCAACTTTCAGTGACCCTGATGCTGGAGTGTGCTCTGTCTGAAACAAGTTCAGTGTAATCTGCCAACAGCCCTTCATGAGAGCTCCTCTGATTTCACCCTTTGTTTACTGTATGGGAGGGGGCGATACTACAACCAGAGTGGAAGATCCTGGTAAATACTGTATAATGTCAAATCAAACATTCCCTTATACTCTATAGGCCTCATTTACGATTTCATAGTGCTGTTTGTATGTGCAGATATTGCTATTGAGTCGCCCTCCAGATGTGCAGATAGAAGCTGTTTGCAGCAAGGATACTGCTGCTGAGACCAACCAGCACACATTAGGCTGTCCTACTTTAGTCAGTGTATGATAAGAACTCAGCTGGTAGTTTTACAAATGTATTAGGTGACCTCATTTATGGTATGTGTAGTTATTATCAGTTGTGCTTCAATTTCATGAACAGTGATACGGAAATACACACTTGTGAAAAGGTTGCAGCATCCTTGTATCATGCTAACATCCAGCATTCAAGAGAATCAAGATCATATACAGACCGCACAGCTACAGAGCTGTTCTCTACAACTTTCATAAAAACATAATTAAGAGGCTTAACTGATATCCAGCAATGAAAAGCTTGCAACAATCATTTGGGATAATTTGTGTGTTCTTTCTTGTACTGAAAAAGACTTGGAGATAACTGCAGTTGTACTGACTAGCCAGACGATAATATCAGCATTTGTTGCTGGAAAAGATGGGAGTTGTAGAGTTTGATCAACCTGTAGATCTCTGGCTTAAGAAGCAAAAGGTGAGTAGTCTGAATCTCAGTTACTCCCATTTCATAAATAAGCCAAAAGTTCTGAGATAGCTGTACTAAGGCTGTGACTGCCAAATGTCTTGATTTGTGTGCATGCTAATATGGAATAAAAGTAGTTGGAACAAATACAAACTCAATGCAAGCTAAAGAAACCACTGAAGCAGTATGTTATACAAGCTTGTAGTGACCACATCTGAACTGACTCCCAAAGCTTTTTTTTTCTTCTCAGTAAGGGGATGTGCCATCCAAAAGAACATGTCAAATAATAGGGAATACCATAGTGCTTGTTACAGACTCATGTACCACAGTGATTTCTACAGAAAACCTTTGACATTCTGTGTTATAAAATTGATATGAAGCACTTGAATCCTACAGTATGTTAGGTTTCTTTGAAGCTATGTGGGATGGAAACCAGCCTTTTCCTCCAAAAAAATGATAATGTTTAAAATTCCATATCTACTGCTGAGATCTTTAAAATATAGTTTATTTTGAAATATAGTACTTTAGGCTATATTGGTAATCTCCTTTCATTACCATTTTTTTTAGTTGGTTTAATTTTCTTTCATCATAGCAAAAAGCTCATACAGTACATAAAAACATAAGAAAGTAATAACAGAAGAAGACTTCAAGTCAAACATGTCTGCTTTGAGGCCATACTGAGACTGAAAATCATTCATGGTCTCTGCTGTAACAACACTGCTGGATAGGCTGTTCTGTTTGTCCACCAATCGCTTCATAAATAAGTGTTTTCTGATGTCCTTCTCAACCCCCTCTGAAAGCTTAAGATTGTCACCCATAGTGGTTGAGCTGTCCTTCATTTTAAATAATTTGGTGTAGTCCACTGTGTTGTACCCTATAAAGGAATCTGTACATCTCTATAATATTCCTCCTCTACCTCCTGGCCACAGCTGAGTACATGTTGAGGTTCCTCAATCTCTCCTCATAGGTCCTACAAACTGGGACTAAATCTTTTTTTTTTTTTTCACTGTTCTCTGGGTTGTCTCTTATTTACTAAGAAACATGATTTGTCAGAAGAACAGGATTACTTGGCCACAAAGTCTTCTGAGAAGTTCCCTGCCTAATCTGCCTCTGAAGCCCCTATCTGGTCTCTGATCTTTGGCTACCCTCCCCAATCCCTGCCTCTTTTTTAATGTACACCTTTGTATACCCCACACATGTTTGAAGACACCACTGTTTTAACCTCCATCACTTTTGCTGGAAGTCTGTTCCAGGCATCTACCACCCTTTCAGTGAATAAATATTTCCTCTCATTTCTCTTGAGTATCCCCCTACAGTTTCTTCCCATGCCCCCTGGTCCTAGTGCTCATTCTCATTTGAAAGACATTCCCCCCTGCACCTGTTTACCCCGTGAGGTACTTGTTGGTCTCTATCATGTCACCTCCCTCTCTTGTCTCTTCAAGGGTGTATATGTTGAGATACCTTAGTCTGTGCTTGTAGGGCTTCTTGTGCAAACTCTGCACCATTTTAGTTGCCCTCCTCTTGACCACCCTCACCCTATCTATGTCCTTTCTGAGATGCAGTCTCCAAAACTGGACTCAGCACTCCAGGTAGGGTCTCACTAGTGAGCACTACAAAAGCAATACCACCTCCCTCCCCCATCCTGCTTGATATATCCCTCCCTATGCACCCCAGCATCCCACTATCCCTACCCACTACCTTATCACACTGACCTGCCACCTTGAGGTCCTCAGATTTGATAACCCCAAGGTTGCTTTCCTGTCTAGTGACTGTCAGCACCATCACCCCCCCGGCCACATCCTACACCCTGCTCCTGGATTATTATGCCCTCAGTGCCTGATTTTGCCCTTTTTGGAACTAAACCCCAAGTGCCATGTTTTTAAGCACTCAAGTTTTGCAAGATACCTGCACATTCTCACCACCCTCTATTGAGTGTCCACTATATTGCAGATTTTAGTATCATCTGCAAAAAGGCATAACTTCCCTTCCAGTTCTTCTTCAGTGTCCACTATAAGTCATTAAAAAGGATCAGTCCCAGTACTGAGCCCAATGGTACCTTCTGGTCATGTCCCCATCATTAGAATGAGTGCCATTAACCACCATCATCTGTCTCCTACCCATTAACTAGTTTCTAATCCAGTTCACTACTTTGGATCCCACTCCTAGGCTGATCAACTTCTTTGTCAACCTCCTGTGCAGCACAATGTCAAAGGCCTTGTTAAAGTCCAAATAGGCCATGGCCATTGCCCTCCCCTGAGCTATTCCCTTGGTCATGCAGTCAAATAAATCTATACAATTTATTTGGCATGTATCTCCTCCATGAATTCATGCTGCCTGCAGTCTTGCAGCCCATTGGATTCAAGATATTCTACCAGTTTTTCCATCAGTGGGGTTTCCGTTGCTCACCAGTTAAGAAAGACTGGCTGGTCTTTAGTTGCTTGCTTCCTCCCTGCTGACACTCTTAAGTAGACGGACAATGCTAGCCATCCTCTACGTCCAGTCCTAAGTAGCCATGCCTGTTTCTAGTGCGCTGTCGAACAAGGTTGTCAGTGGGGCAGCAAGCACCTCCTCTATTTAGAACTCCTGCAACAATATAAAATGGCATTATATATAAAATATGCACCACTGATAGCTATTCAAAAATTCCAATGCAAACAGAAGCCACTTTCACAAGATATAGAGTACAATGCACCGTCAACTGAAATTCATATGCAACACTGTGACTATAGAATTTTAGGAGACACAGGATGGGATATTCTTGTATATCATTGTTTGTTTGTTTATTTCAAAAGTTTTAACATGAAAGACATACTGAGTTGGTAACAGCTCATTTCCAGATGTGTGTGGGGGGATGAGGGATAGGGAGTACACAAAGCAATAATAACAGAGTGAATATAACAATAATGAAAGAATAATAGGGAAAGAAAATACATTACAATAAAATGTGTTAGCAAAAAAATACCACCTGGCCTGTGAAGATGCTGTACAATATCAGTGCCAGTGTACTTAGGTATGTAGGAACAGGAATTAAACATAACCAAAGTGAGTAAGTGAAAAGGAGCACTACAAGGCCACACAGATCAGGGTCCCAGCGAGAGGAAACTGCATATAGCAGGGGATGGGGCATGGGAGTGGGCAGACCAATATTGAGGAAGGGGGTGGAGAGAAACACAAGGGTAGGGGTCAGATACAGTTGCAGGAAGGGGTAGTAAACTCACAGAGAAGGACCATGAAGAGGAAGAAGGATGAGGCTGAGAAGAGAGATAGGGAAAGGGAGGACCAAAGCTTAGGAAAATGATGCAAGAATGTAACTTTATCAACTGAAGTTTTGCTGTAGGGGAGGGAGAGGGAGTGAGAGTGAGAGGCAGTGTTTCGGAAAGAGTAGGAGGTGGGAACAGAGAAGACAGGAGTGTGGAAAGGTAGGAAGGGAGAAAGCCAAACCAGGATTTGGATTTGAAGGTGAAGGAAGCACAGTTGGAGAGGCATCTGGTAGTGAGGGAAGGGTGGAAGAATTAAAGAGAAGAGAGTGCAGCTGAGAGCATGAGGGGGAAAAGATTAAATCATTTAACCAGGAAAGGTACACTAAGCTGAAGCTTGTTTGCAAGTGTGACTTGGGAGCACAAGGGAGTTAAGTGACTTGCTCAGGGTCACACAGTATGCAAGTGAGGGCTGTGTGATTTAAACACAGGTCTCCAGGTTTGCAGCTCAGTGCTGTTAACCACTATGCTATACTGCCTCCTATGAGTAGTGAAGTACAATACAAAATGTTACAATGAGTGGAAGAGTGGGTCCAGTCTTGTCAGGGTGGACTTGGGAACTGCACTGTAGACAATGTCACCATAATTGAAGAGAGGGAAGATCATCTTCATAAACTGCATCTAGTGGGCAGGGAGAGGGATGCAGGTTTTGTTTCAATAAAGTGCATCCAGTTTGGTGAAGAACTTAATGTGTATGGCATCAGTGCGTGCAGAGAAGACAAGGAGAGGGTTCAACTACACCCCCCAGTATTTAAAGAAGGAGACATACTCATGTGCAGTACCACAAAAGGTGTGGAAGGAGGGGGGAGAGAACCTGGCAAGCCTCTGTTGGAAGCCAAACATCATGAAGACTTTTCTTGGCATTGAGGGATAGGCTGTTATAACAGAATCATGGCTGAACATTGTCTAAATCTTGTTGAATATAGCAAGGTCAGCAGCAGAGGAGCCAGAGGCAACAGCAGTGTCTTCCATGTACTTAATTATTTATTTATTTAAAAGTTGATAACCGGGAAAGGAACATAGAGCCGAGGCTCATTTCCAGGTGTGACCTGGGGGAGGGAACAAGGACATAGAGTGCAATATTACAGTACAATAACCAAACCATCAGTATACAAGTATTTACAATATACGAGCATTAACAAACATTAGCAACAGCATTGTAGTTATATAGTAGAGTACAACAGCAGTACATAGATTCATGTGATGTAGGGAAATGACGAATTTGGATTTATACATAGAGAAGCAAGCAAAGCAATTGGTAATGTGTCCAGGGAGAGATGAATATGCATATATACCAGAGTGGAATACATAGCATGCTTAGTTCTAGTGAATAAGGTGAGAGGTCAGGCGGAGCTTGGTGGCGGAGGGAGGAGCTAGGTGGGGGGGCGGGGAGAGGAGCTAGGTGGGGGAAGGGGAGCATAGACAAGGGGGTATGGGAAGAATTCTAAAATACTTTTTAAGGGAAGCTGCTGTTGGCAGACAGCATACTGAGAGAGGTAGACTGTTCCAGAGGGCTGGGAGCCAGAAGGCAAAGGCTAATTTCCCAGAGAGTGAGTGAGGCTGGGGTAGGGCAAAGGAGCAGTGATCACATGAGTGCAGCTGGTGACCGGTGTTGGGGGACAGGGAAAACAGCGATGAGAGGTAGGATGGAAGGGTGTTGAGTCAGTATTTTGTGATGAACGAAGCTCAGTGCACAAGGCATCAGGTTGCAAGCAACGGGAGAGATACGGCTTGGTAGAGAAGGCAGGGATGAGTGCGGTAGGGGAGGTTAGTGACAAAATGACAGAGGGCATGAAACAGGGGATCTAGCTTGGCAAGGGCAGACTGAGGAACTGAACTATATACCACGTCAGTGTAGTTGAAAGATGGGAGGAATCAGTAAGTTGGAGGAGGGAGGTAAATGGGGAGTGGGACTTCCTGCTGCACCAATGGAGAGGAGTGAAAAAGAAGGAAATGTCAATGAAAAGGATGAGCTTGGAGATGATTTCCAGCCTGGTTGGGAGACAAAGACTGTTCTTATACGTATACAGTATGTCCAGTTTAGGGTGAAGCTTATTGTGAATTTTGTCAAGGTGGAGGGAGAAGTCCAGTTTGGGGTCTGGCCAAACACCCAAATATTTACATGAGTCGATGGCCTCAATTTTTGAATCATTCAGGGCATAGAAGGGGGGGGACAGTTTGGCCATTTTCTTGGCAAAGCCTAAAGCCATTGCGACTGTTTTTTTGGTATCACAATTGAGTGAATTGGCATCGAAGCAATGCAGCATGTCCTTGAAGTTGGCCTAGAGGATGGGCTTGATTTGCACAAGTGAGGGACCAGATAAGAAGATTACCATATCATTGGTGTACACTTGGACTTGAGATGCTGTACTAATGAATGGTAAGTTGTTTATGAATATTGAGAAGAAGAGTATGGGTCTGAGGATCGACCCTTATGGTATGCCAGCTCTGATGGGGAGGGGGGAGATGTGGTTTCACCCAGCTGCACATACTGGTATCTGCCAGAGAGGAAGGCATTGAACCACTTGGTGGTTGTGGGTGAGAGATCAATGGAGGACAGATCCTCCAGGAGAATATTGTGGGTGACTGAGTCAAAGGTTTTAGCTAACTTGACGAAAATGCTCAGGGTCAGTTGGCCTTTGTCCATGGCCATGTGGATATAGTTAGTTAAGCGGAGAAGGGAAGATGAAGTGGAGTGGAGGCTTCAAAAGCCAGATTGCTAGGGGATCAGTATGTCATTAAAGGTCAGGAAGGAGTTCAGTCTTTTGAAGATAAGTGTTACCAGGATATTTGAACGGGAGGGGAGAAGGGAGATTGGCCTATAGTTGCTTGGAGTGGAAGGGTCTCCCCCATTATGAAGAGGGATCAGTTTGGCTAGTTTCCAGTCCTTTGGAATGGTGCTGGTAGACAGAGAAAGAGGTTGAAAATATTGGTGATGGTGGGACTATGTCAGGGGCAGAGATCTTCAGTAGTTTTTATTTTGCAAAAACTGGAAGTGGATTTAAAAAGCTTTTAGCAGATGATCAAGGCTGGTTTGTTGGGATTTGTAATGACAGAATTTTTAATGACAGTGTTTTTGCTGATGAGATTTCAATCAAGTTAGGATTTTGGAGTCTGGTATTTAATTGTCAGGATTCCATCAGTTGGAATTTAGTATGAATCCCCTCCTGAAGATCTCTGTCCCTGCCATAGTCCCACCCATCACCTAGTTGCAAGAGGACAAGATGTCCCTGGAGCTTGGTAAGGGTGGGGTGGAGAAAGATGGGATGAAAGTTTTAAGGACAAGAGAAATGACCCAATTTAGAGAGGGGGTGGCAGTAGCCTATTTCCAATCATCAGAGACAGAGGCAAAAGAGAAGGAGACATTAAGAAGCAGGGTATTAGGGAAGGCAATGGCTGGTGCAGAGTAAATTTAGTTACCAGGCAACACACATATCAGAGGGTGCATCATGACATCCAGATGTTCAGCTGCTACAATTCAAACACTAAACAGAGATCACTAGAATGCCACTACAGGTCTTTGCTCACAGACGTGAAATCAGTCAGGGGGATATACTTAAAATAACACTGTTACATAGCACTCATGCAAGCACGAGCATCGTCATCACAAAATATTGATGTCGTGATGTCCTGATGCTCACACTACTGAAGCAGCTGAGCTCAGCCAGCACATTCACTACACTCCGGGAGCTACAAATAATACATCCAGTAAGTTTAAACCCCTTTTTTTGCATGAGTATAAGTATACTACTACTCACATAGTGAAATGAATATTCAGGCCCCACCTAGCTTATACTTAGCTTGCCATTTACTTTTTCATAAACAGACTGAGTGCTAAGCAATACTGGAGTGGCTTAGAAAGCCTTGTCTTGTTAGGCTACATAACTTTGTTTCCCCTGGACAAACACACAAGCCAAACCACACTTAGAGAAAAGGACCACCTATGTATATTTATTTTCTGGCATATTACAATATCAGAGTGATGTGCACAGCTCCAGGACTCTCGTCAATCAGCCTCGGAGTCTCCACACCTCTTCCTGTGAACGGTCTTACCCATGTGCAGACCAAGGGAATAATGTACCTCTCTGAGTTGAAACCCAAACCTCATTAAGTAGAGAGGTAATTTGGTCAGCTGGCAAGTTACCATCCCATCTGATGGTGCTGCACACAAGCCAATAAGGTTGGCCATGACCCCCAAACTGGGAAGCAGGTCCTGCAGCTGCCCCATCTCATGCTGACCTGGGAAGAAGAGTCCTTAACAAGAATTTGACCCCTCCCCTTTTCCTCTTGTACCATCTCCCTGAGAGACTACGAAGCAACCACAGGACGGACAAAGTCTGACCCCAAGCAGCTCACTGTAGATACAAACATATGAACATACAAAACTGCCAACAGACACAGGCTGTGCAGTCTATCAAGTCTGCTCAAATGTACAGCTAGTAGTCCATTACACTGCAGCTGCCCTTCCCTCCCCTACCTGCATAACTGTGACCTTCCCCGTTCTCTTGTCCCATCCCCACTTATTTAGTTGCTTTTGTTAACCGGGTAAGCACACTAGACAACCAAGTGCCTATTTTCAGGTATGACCTGAAACATCAGGCAAAAACAAGTAAAGGTTACATTTATGTGCATCATGCCACAAGGTCAATATATGCAACAACTGGGGTTAACAATGCAGGCAGCAGGTCAATTACCAGTCTGGTGCTCTCATGATTGGCAGTGTCTGACAAGTCAGACAGTGACACAGTGAAGCTTAAGGGTAGTGAGAGAAAGAGGCACATTGGGACAGAGGAGGCAGCAGAAAGTGGAAATAGATCAGTATCTATGCACACACAGAGTGAGCAGTTGGGTTGGGCCTGAGTGGACTAATCCTACTAGCAGGCTGCAAGCTCAGGTAGTGGATAAGGTACAGTGGTCCACTTGCCTTTGACAGATAAGTTAGGTGGCGAATCAGCCAGTCAGAGCGGCATGGGTCAGAGGGGTTTAGAACTGTCCACCAGCTTACAGGATAGCACCTCTTCGGGCAATGTGTTTTACTTTGTCACCACTCTTTCCATGAGATAGTGCCTTCTCATTTCTTACCTGAATCTTCCAAACACCAGTCTTAGACCATGCCCCCTAGTGTCTCTCCCCCTAACATAAAGATTCCCTCTCTACCAGTTTTGTTTATACCTTTCATATTTTTAAAGGTTTCTATCATATCCCATCTGTCCCTCCTCTCCTCCAAGGAATACATATTAAGTTCCCTCAGCCTCTCTTCGTAGGGTCGGTCTTCCATCCCCAGGATCATCTTTGTTGCTCTTCACTGGCCCCCTTCCAGCAATTTAATATATTTCCTTAAGTATGGACACCAGAACTGCACACAGTACTAATGACCTGTATAGTGGCAGGATTACCTTCCCTCTCCTGGAGGTGATTCCTCTGGCAATGTACCTCAGCATCTTATTAGCTTTAGTTGCTGCTTGTCTACACTGTGCTGAGTGGTTCATTTGACCTGTTATTATCACCCCAAGATCTTTCTCCTCCTCTGTAGTGGCTAGCTGTAACTTCGCCCTCCAAGCTGATAATAATTCATTTGGTTCCTTGCTCCCAATTGCATGACTTTGCACTTCATTGCATTGAACCCCAGCTGCCATGTGTCTGGCCAGTACTCATGTTAAGCCAGATCATCCTGTAGCCCCTGCCACCATTCTGTGTCCTCTACCACCACACCAATCTTCATGCCATCCACAAAAAGACTAATCTTTTTCATAATGCCATGTGAGATGTCCACAATGAAAATGTCATAACAACACTGAGCCCAGTAATGATACCTGTGAAAATCCACTAGTTACAGCCCTTGGAGATGAGAGTTCCCCTCCCACCACTTTCCTCTGCTGCCTGTCCTGCAGCCAGTTCTTGACCTATTCCACCATGTTTGCCCCTTCTCCCTGATATCTTAATTTGTTAATCAGACTCCCATGTGGCACCAAATCAAAGGCTTTGTTGAAATCCAGATGCAGGACATCCACCACATGACCCCTGTTGAGTGCTCTAGTCACCTAGTCATAAAAGTCAACCAGGTTGGTCTGACAGGATCTGCCAGAGACAAACCCATGTTGCCTTCCATCCTGGAGATGCTTACTTTCTAGAAAGGTTGCCAACCTTTCCTTAAGGATCATCTCCATTAGCTGCCCCACAATGGATATGAGGCAGACTGGCCTATAGTTGCATGGATCATTGTTGGATCCACTTTTGTGGAGGGGCACCACGTGTGCCATCCTTCAGTCCTGGGGTATGCACCCAGGTTTCCAGATAGGTATTGAATCAGTCTGCTATTGGTCCTGCCAGGACTTTCACCAACTCCTTCAATACCCAGGGGTGTATATCATCTGGGCCAGGCTCCTTATCCACCCAAGGGCCCTTAGGCCTTTCAGAACTCTGACCGCTGGATACATCCAAGACATAGCATATTGATGTCAAGATATAGCATGTTGGGTTAAAAATAAATCCCAACCATTGTCCACCAACTGTACTATATCCCTGGAGTCCCACCCTTGTCACACCATGCTGATGATGCTATGCCATTTTGCATACCCCAGATGAACACCAAGTGGTGCACCTCCATGATAACTTTGGGCCATGACCCACAGATGAATTGCAGCCCTCCTTCATGCACAAGGGGTGAGTCACAGCTTATCCAAGTCCCTGGATGTTCTGCCATGATGATCCCATGATGATCCCTTGGTACTCATGGAGGCTTCATCATCTGCCTCCATCTCCTGCCTGAGAAGAAGTTTTCCCCTGAACATGCTTTGTAGACCCATCCAGCATGCCTGTCCTTTATGAGAATGCCAGGTTTCAGCCTTCAGGTCATTACCTCATTCACCATTGTTCACTGTGTGAAGGAGTGTTCACCACACCATCCACTTGAACTATCTGGAAGACCTAGAAAAGACATAAAGAATAAAGTTAAATATATTTGTTCCCAATACAGCAACCGCCTGGGCCCCCACTGCCCATGGTGATTAGCTGCCTTCCAGGCAGTGCTTGTGGCCTATCACAGACCAAGACTGAATGGACATGGGGCACTCAAACCTGTCTGTAGATGACCTTAATTATGTTTTTTATCAGCTCATGCAGATTTGTGTGTGCCAGTTTTCTTTTTGTAGTTCCTGACTGAATGGATCCACACAGTTCTGTCTTCTTGTCAATCCCCTATTATCTTTTAACAAGAAGAGCCCACTGTCTCTTTGCTCAAACTCCACAGGGGGTCCTGAAAGGCACAAGAACAATGTAAAAATCAGAACAGCCATAACCTAAGCAACTTGCTTGCCCCACTTCAGGGGGATGAGGTCCCCAACAGCCCTACTAATCCACTGCTCTGACTCCACTGGGGGACCTGAAAGGAAGCAATGACAATGTGAACCCAGATCATAACTTATAACATGATAGAACCTGAGGCCCAACTTGTAGGGAAGAGTCCTCCTCAACCCTGCACTGCCCCATGGAGCTGGTAGCCTGGCAGTTGCCCCCACCCATACTATGAATGGAGCTTTGGTCTAGGCTAACTCTTCCCTGCTGGCATTGCTAAGCTTGTTGGGAGCTGGTTCCCTGCACCAATGCTGGATGGGCCTTCTTGAGCCACTTCTAGACCAGTTGGGCCACAGGACTGTGTGCCACTCTGTAAACAATCCTGTGCTTGCTTGTGATTGACCCAACATATGGTAACTACTGTGGTATGTTGTTCCATGGTCTGAGCAAATGTAAATGTAACTGGAGGACTAACTTATTGCACAATGTCTAAATGTCATCTGTGTATCAATACAGTATGCATTATCTTAATCTACTGTCATCCTGAGGCCCCTGTGAAAACAAGAAGTCTCATAAGGCTATCCTGGTGGACAAATTATAATAATAAAATGTATAGTAACATGATGCAGTCAGTAAATATCAATACAAATGAAGTGCATCCACCTCAGTGAACATTTCTAATGTAAATAATTCTAAAATAAATAATTTTAAATAAATAATTTAAAATCTTTGGCTTTCTTTCATGTCTGCTTGCTTGGGGTTCTCTTGACTAACTTCTTATATTAGCTTCTGTTTAATAGAGCAAAACTATCTAGCAGGCCAAAGCCTATTTGTCAATTTCTAGCACCTAGCATATCTCCCATCTGTATACTCTTACCTGAGATATTTACCATCCTCAATTTTTGCTGTCCTACATGTAATGAGCACAATCCCTCATGTTGCACTGACACTTGAGTGCTAAAAGAACTTAATTCTTGATTACACTGACAACAGATCTTCTGTGCATTAAAATCCTGATTGCCACAGTTTTCCAAGTTTCTATCATAAAGGTTTGTTGGTGTCTTTCACATTATGTCTGCCTTTTCCCACATTTCAAGGACCTGTCTTCCACATTATGTGATAATATTTAACCAGTACAGTGTGCACTGATGCTGCTTTATCTTGCTTTCAGGAACACCAGTTTCTGTATTATTATTACAACGTGGGAGTGCCCATAGGTTTCATGAAAAGGTAGCATTTTTAGTTTTAGTGGAATCAGTACCTTTCTGTTAAATATGGTATGTATGTGTATGTAAAAATAAAACTTTATTTTACACACCGATACTTAAGAAGATCATGACTCTGTACACTAGGTCAGTACTCATGTGTTAGCCTTATTGACTTGCATATAATGCAGGAGAACTTATGAAAGGAAGAGACACAATCGGTAGTGCATAAATGGTTTCATGTTAGTAGTGCTACTGCTTGAGGTGCCGATGACTGGGTTTGGTAGTGAACCTGGGGTGTCAGAGGGTCAGCCAGGAAGAGAAGGATTGAGAATCCAATGGAGAGTTCCCTTCCTGGTAGGGAAGGCTAGTGCCTTTAGAATGTACAATATACAAAGGCGAGGACACCCTCAATTAGAATTTAGATTTATTTGCATTATTGAACCCAGATCACTGATATTGATCTTAAATAACTATTCAATGCATTTGTGGAAATGTCTAGAGATGGAACAGCAAAATAACAGAATATTCAGAACAGGTTTTCCTGGATGCATTCCAGGACTCTTTCCTGGTGCAAGGGGTAACAGAACCAATCAGAGAGAGTACCATTCTGGACTTGGTGTTGTGAAATGGTGAACAGGTCCGGGACATAGCAGTTGAGGACCCCTAGCAGGCAGTAACAACCACACGTTGTGGTTCTCCCTCAGCTGAAACAAGGAGTCAGCCAGGACCAAGACAAGGGTGGTGGACTTTAGGAGAGCAGACTTTGGAAGAATGGATGACATCCTAGCAGGGCACATGGCCAAAATCAGCCAGAGATGGACGCATACCAGAAATTGTCCATTATCAAGTTGGGACTGATTGAGGCCATGAACACATGTGCTAAGACCCAGAGTAAGATGTCCAGGACCAAAAGACCAAACTGGTTCAGCAAGGAGATGATGGAGAAAGTGAGGGATAAGAGTGAGGTATTCCATAAATACAAGAGATCTATGAGAGAGGTAGACAGGGAGGAGTACTCGAGGAAATCCAGAGAAGTGAGCAGAATGGTCAGGGCAACTGACGCTGCAAGAGAACTAAGGCTGGCACAAGGGATCAGAGATGGGGAAAAGGATTTCTTCAGGCACATAAGAGAGAAAATAAGCTGCAAAGATGGGATTGTTAGGATTAAGTGGAAGGGGGGATGGGCATAAAGATAGGTGTACCAGGCAAAGGCACTGAAGGAGTACTTCTGTTCAGTGTTCGCTAGGAAAAAGGATGGTCCTATGCCACAAGGGATAATAGGGTTGGAACAGGGGGTTCAGGGGTTACATAGAAACATAGAAGTTGAACGCAGATAAGGACCACAAGGCCCATCCAGTCTGCCCATTTTTTTTCTACCTTACAAATGTGCCTCCGGCTTTTGCTCTGTCAATGGCCTATCTATTAATACTCATCAGTATTGCTCCCTTATGCCTATCCCATGCCTGTTTGAAGCCCTGTACTGTATTCATATCCACCACTTCCTGAGGTAGGCCATTCCATGCATCCACCACCCTTTATGTGAAAAAGAACTTCCTCACATTACCCCTTAATCAGCCTGCCTCTAATTTCATGCTGTGTCCTCTTGTCCTGCTATTTTTCTTATATTGAAACATGTTAGACTCTTTCACCTTGATCATGCCCTTAAGGTGTTTGAATGTTTCGATCATATCACCTCTCTCCCTCCTTTGCTCTAGGGTATACATATTGAGCTCCGTTAATCTGTCGTCATATGTTTTCTGATGCAGTCCCTGCACCATTTTGGTTGCCCTCTCTGACTGCCTCAATTTGGTTAATGTCCTTGTGAAGGTTGGCCTCAGTACTGCACACAGTACTCCGATGGGGCCTAACCAGTGTCTTGTAAAGAGGGATTATTACCTCCCTCTTCCGACTTGTGAAACCCCTACTAATACACCCTAACATCCCCCTAGCCTCACCTACTTCTTTAGTGGTCTGCTTGGATGATTTCAGGTCATTGGTGATGATGATGATGCCCAAGTCTCTTTCTTCCCTTGTGACTGCCAGCAACTCCCCTCCCGGCCTATAGGTGGCTTCAGGGTTTCTCTTCCCTATGTGCATGATTTTGCACTTCTTTGCATTAAACCCCAGTTGCCATTCTTCCAACCATTTTGCTAGTTTATCCAGATCTCTTCTCATTCTGCCCACCCCATCTGGATCATCTACTCTGTTGCAGATCTTGGTGTCATCTGCAAACAGACAAACCTTACCCTCCAGTCCATCTGCAATGTCACTGATGAAGATATTGAAGAGGACTGGCCCAAGGACTGATCCCTGAGGTACCCCACTTGTGACTTGCATCTCTTCTGACTGTATACCATTTACCACCACTCTCTGTTTTCTGCTCATCAACCAGTTTGCCACACAGTTGACCAACTTCTGACCCACCCCCGAGCCTACCCAGCTTATTAATCAATCTTCTATGTGGAACAGTATCGAAAGCTTTGCTGAAGTCAAGGTAGGCAACATCAACTGCTCCCCCTTGGTCCACCACTCTGGTTACCCAGTCAAAGAAATCTATGAGATTAGTTTGACTGGACCTTCCTTTTGTAAACCCATGCTGACTTGGATCCTGTGCTCCTATAGATTCCAGGTGTTGCACTATCCTTTCCTTAAGGATTGCCTTCATAATCTTGCCCACTACTAAGGTAAGACTGACTTGTCTGTAATGCCCTGCCTCCTCCCTGCTACCACTCTTGTGAAAGCGGGATCACATGAGCTCTTCTTCAGTCTTCTGGGACCTCTCCTGTGCTCAAAGACTCACTGAACAGTTCTGATAATGGCTCTGCTAGTACCGCCCTTAGCTCCTTTAGTACACTGGGATGTACGCCATCAGATCCCACTGCCTTGTCCACCCTGAGCCTATTGAGCTCTTGTAGGACCCTTCCTTTTGTGAAGGGACTAGTGCTTACCTCCCTCCCCCCTGTGTCCATGGTGCTGAGCTGTGGGCCCTGCCCTACCTTCTCTTCAGTAAATACTGAGCAGAAGTATCTATTTAGGATAGATGATTTGACATGGTCCTCCTCCTCCTCACACGTCCCCTTTTCTCCTTTGATCATAGCAATACCCCCTCTGGACTTTCTCCTTTCACCTTGTATCTATAGAAAGTCGTGTCACCTTCTTTTACTGTCTGTGCTAGTGTTTCCTCAGTTTGGGCCTTTGCCTGCCTTACTGCCTTCCCTGCTTCCCTTAGGGAAGTTTGGTATGATCCTCTCTATCGTCATCTCGCTGCTTTCCCTTATATTTCCTGAAGGCCAGCCTTTTGGCTCTAACCTTTTCTGCTACTGTTTTTGAGAGCCAACGTGGTTTCCTTCTACTTTTGCACTTCTTTTCTCTCTAACACAATGGGATGTTGCTTCAGGTATTGCATCCTTAATGCTTGTCCACTTTGCCCTTACCACCTCACCTGTATTTCTTTTTTCCAGGGCTAGCTTAAATCTGTTGGCCATCTTATCTAAGTCAGCTCCTCTGAAGACCCGTATTTTTGCTGATGGGAAAATCATGGAAGACAGGATTTTAAAGGGCCTTAAGGCTCTGCAGGTGAACAAGTCTCCGGAAACCAGATGGCTTTCACTCGAGAGTCCTGAGGGAATTGGCGGAGGACCTGGCTGGCTCTTCTCCAGACGTGTTCAACATCTCAATGAAGTCAGGTCACATGCCTTAGGACTGGAGAATGGTGCATGTGGTACATCTCCACAAGAGAAGACCCAGGGATGAACCTGGCTACTACAGACTGGTCAGCCTTACCTCCATCATAGGAAAGTTAATGGAGAGCATTCTGAAGGAGAGACCAGTGTGCTTTCTGTAAGCCAATCATCTCCAGGATGATAGGCAGCATGGTTTTTTCTTGGGGAGACCATGCCAGACAATCCTAATAGAGTTTTTGATTGGGTCACATGGGCACTTGACAGGGGCCATGAGGTTGATGTCCTGGATCTGGACCTCAGCAAGGACATAAACTCAGTGCCACATGGTAGGATGCTCAGTAAACTAGCAAACCTGGGAGTTGGTGAGAAAATGGTAGGGTGTGGGTGGGGTGGGTCAGGAGCTAGCTGCAGGACAGGATGCAGATGGCAACCATGGGGGAGGGAACTATCTCTTTGGGGACAGATCAGAAAGGTTTTTTATTTGAAAGGCTAAATAAAGTAAACCTGCCAACCATGGACAGCTATCCATTGAACCCAGACTAGCTGGGGTTGGGGGGAGTCTTGCCATGGCAGCCCAGCTTTTTTCACAGTTCCCTCAACCTACAGCTTACCTAACTCCCCCTGTAGACCAATTATCCCTGTGTCCAACTGCAAATGAACACCTCTTGTAAAACCATCTGAAGCAGAGAGTGCAGCCCTTACTGAAGTTTTTTTTATTTACATTTTTTCTCCACCCCCCTGGGCCCGACAGAGGCTATGACACCTCCCTCAGAGGGGTTCATCCTTCATCCGCGTGATCAACAAAATTCAATAAATCAACAAATAAAGATGCCCCAGACAATCCTCCCCAGAGGTTCCCCCACAGATTCCCCCTCTGTGGCAGGGCCAGGGCAAGGAGTACCAGTGTGATCCACCTCCCCCCGGTATTTCAAATCTGGTACTGAGGAGGACCACTGGAGTGATAGGACAATCATGGGTCCTGTCAGGTCCCAGTATTTTCCTTGTTCTCCCACATCCATGTCCATGCAATTGGTGGCAAGCAATCTCTACCGCCACAGAGGCAGCCAATTGCCCTGGATGTGGGCCAACCCCTTATGTGGCTGTGTGGCTGTGTCAACCCCCAGCCACCACTAGGTCTCAGCTGACAGCACACAGTGCAAATCCCCCCACCCCTAGGAAGGAGAGCAGTCCTGCAGATGCTGTATGCTTTCCTCCCCCAGCCAACCCCTGAGCAGCCTGAGTCCATTCCCGAACCCGACTCGCCGGTGTGGTGTGAGGTAAGGCATCCAGTGCCTCAACCCTCAGCACCACTGGGATGGCTCTTACTGAAGTTTTAAAATTCAGTTTCTTGTTTAAAATAATTTTTATGTCCTGGACTGTTTCAGATCTATATAGACATTTCCTGTAATTTAATTTTTCTTTAAGAAAAAATTAATTACTCCTGTGCAATTTCTTTTTTATTCCACGTAATTTGATGACTTCTGTTGCACTTCATTATAAATAGTATAATTTTCCATGCATCACCTCCACAGAGGCAGAATATTTTTGTAAATACTCCTGCATGCTTATAGGCTCTATCCAGGCTGTTTAATGATGATCTATTTATATAAAGTGTGCTAGCAACATTGTTGGTGTCCACCCACAAGCCCAGAATTTGGTAAAAAAAAATCAGTCAGTGTATGAATGCCTGGAATAACTTCACACAATGTATAAAGGGATGCAATCCCTAAAGTCCTAAACCAACTTTTCCAGTCAATGAAACATTACTTTTCATCCATTTTATTTTATCTTGTTATAGTTCATTTTATTTTATTTTGTGTTTTTATTGCAAAAATGGCAAACTAGCACTCCCAGCCTGTAGGGCATATCTTGTTGCTCCCCAAAGGACCTTATTGGCTACAAGTACACATTATATAAATTTTGTGAAAACCCCAGTTGATCTGCCTCTCTGCCAACAAAAAATAGAAGTGTAATACTGCACAGTTCTAAAAGAAGCAAGCCAAGCAGGGGAGGTGAACTTGAGGCCTAGCAGTCACATTAAGTAGACAATAGCCTGTAGTTTCAGCAACACCTCCCCAACCTAGACAAGGCAAATCCCCATAGGGCACTGCAATTCAGGTTGTAAATTCCCCAAAATGCATGCCAGTACTGAAAAAGTTATACAGATTCACTAAAATGCCCCCAACAGTTTTGTGTACACTTTTTAGATCCAATAGCTTAGCCTGCTACACAGCAGCATGCACCGAGTTGACAACTAAACCAAAATCAACATTTTGCCAGTTGGAGATCCCATGTTTTAAGCTTCATCTTTTACACAAAGGAACATGCAACATTTTTCCAGTTACAGGTACTGTATTTCCAGCTTATTGCTCTCATACCAACAGCATGCATAAAATATTGGTGGTTACAGCTCCTATATTTCCAGATATCCCTCTAATCAAAAAGCCTGCACAAACATTTTCAGAAATGGATGGTGGCAGTACATGGCAAGACAAACACAGCCTTATTTAAGGAAAAAAGGCAGTGTCATGAGTACCTAAACGGGGGTGAGGGGACTTGATCAACAGCCCCAATTAGCCACAAAACCTGTAACAGTGTGGTCATGATGACCACAATATCACTAATTATATGAACAATTTGTAAGAATGTGCTATGGGGAAAAAGGTCTGCTTCAAGTAAAATCTTACCAGAAATATCTGGAACAAAACTGAGCCATTGCTGGGTACTTCATTCTGGCTGAAAGGAGGGAGGAAAGGAGCAGTTCTAGCAGGAGTAAAGAATATTTGGCTGGAAAGAGAAAAAAAATCTTCAACTGGGAGGGTACAGTGAGATGGACCACTCTCTCTCTCTCTCACCAGTGCACCAAGTCACCACTCTTTCTATCATGTACTATCCTACTCCAACCTGTGGGTGGTCCCAGTGGTACCCCCCCAGCCTCATGGGAGGAACCCTGCCTGCCTACCTAGAGGCCAGGTTTCAGATGAGGGGGCCAAAGACAATGGAACTTCTGCTGCAAGGCTTTGCAGACAGTTTATTATCTACTCTCAATGTAAGTGCAATGTTGTAAAAAGTATTTGAAGGAAAAATACCACAACAATCAGAGTTTAAAATTAGCTGTTGATTTTTTTTAACAGACACTATAAGTACCACACTTGCTCTTTCCTCTGTGCTGCTCCTCAGTTCTGCTTGTGCATCCCTCAAGGCTGGTAGCACTTTGTTTGGCCCCTAAGCCACATGAATCTTTCATTTGAATCTTTTTTTTAAATTAAGAACTAAACATTCTCAATTTACACTCTTTCTCCCCTTTTTACTTTCCTAATCTTTGCTGTGCTGCTCTCGCTGTTCACTAGGCTTTTTGCAAGATTTTAGATCGCTTGAGTGAACTTGTCTGTTTATTTTTGTAGCTGGCTGGGGTAGGGAGTTAGGGTTGGAAACCATAATGCCACATTTCCCTACTTTTATGGCATTAAGTTGAACCCTAAACTGGTGCATTAATTCAGTTTTTTGCAAATACTGTAATTTCTTGTCTTTTTGAGATAGTGGAATCATATCTTAATTCATGCATATCCCTTTGGGACTTGCATAAACAGATACAGATGCATGCAGCCGTCTGGGCCCTGCATCAAGAATTCATGTGGTTGTCTGGTGGACTGCGGAAGCACAGGGCCATCAGAGTCTTGCAGTTTCATCTAGCCACAGACACAGAAGCACAGGACAAAGAATCCATCTCTCAGCTGAAGCAGAGGGCCCTCTGGCACCCAGAGGTTCAGAGGTGCAGGACCTTATGCCAGGAGAAGAGTTCTCTTCACTAAATCTTATTTGAACTCATGCAGGCAACCTGCTGCCTACCCTTTCCAGGCAGGGTAGTGGTGTCACAAGACAGTACCATTCCTACAGCCTTTGCCCATCAAGCTGGATCACGGAGTTCACCCCTAAATTCAGCTCACTGGCAAGGGATCACAAAGCGATACCCACTGGGGTAAAGGCTAGTACTACACACAAGATTTCATAATAATCATTTTTTTGTAATTTTGACCCACATTTTCAAGATATTAATGTTATGACTCCCTCATAAACATAACATGGCATTTATAGATTACTGGCCAAAACATCATTCCATACCACATATGGAAAAACACATCTTGTCCAGGATTTGAAAAGGGACACCTGTCACATTTATGAGTTGGTATGAAAATGGCTATGTTAAAAGTATGGCGTGAAATATTGAAAATGATTGAAGTTATGCCTGTACATTGAAATATGTCAATGTTCGCTCATAACTTGGCCATTTTACCATATTTTACACCACATTTTCAACATAGTTTTTTTGACCCACCTCAAAAACTCGATAGCTAAAAATATTCAAATCCTGCCCATAATGTAATTTAATGGAGTGATTGCAAAATCACCTTTTGGGACAGATTTGAAAAGTTTCATCTGCCTTGTTCATGAGGTTAGGTCCAAAAAAGACCATGCTAAATGCTTGGTGGAACAGTATTAAAAATGAGTGATGTTATGGTTAAGGTTAAAATAATTCAGTATTCACCCATAAGTTGGTCATTTTACCCATTTATTTCCACCAAATTTTCAACATAGCTTTCTGATGACCCCATCTTATGAACCCAGGAGGTGAAAATATTAAAATTCCATCTGAAAGTTGATTTTGAACAGCAACTGCGAAATCATGTGAAGAATGGGTGGGCCAAGCAGTCCTTATCTGCCATCACATTCTGTGTTTCTGTATCAAATTCTATGCTACTATCACCTTTTGGGATGGATTTGAAAAATTTCACCTACCTTGTTCATGAGGTGGGGTTCAAAAAAGACCACGTTGAAAGTTTAGTAGAACAATACTGAAAATTCGAGACGTTAAGTGTGGACATTAAAATATTTCAACATTCACTCAAAACTTGGTCATTGTACCATATTTTAACACTGAATTTTCAACATAGCCTTCTTACGAGCCCACCTCATGAACCTGGTTGGAGAACATTTTCAGATCCTGATTTTACAGTGACCACAAAATCATCTTTTTGGGGTGGATCTGAAAAACATTCACCTACTTTGTTCATGAGGAGAGGTCCCAAAAAGACCATGTTAAAACTTGGTGTAAAAATATTTTGAGAAAAGGCAAAGTTATGAGTAGAAGTTCAAAACCCTTTGAAATAAATTAAACAGGATTTACCTTATTTTTTCATATCACAATCATGGTTTCCAGCAGCAAGACATGTCTTTGATCAGAGAGTGTATCTACACTGTGGTACATGTTCAGGTGAGTAAGGGTGTGGAGGAATGTGGGGTGGTGGGTGCTGAGTGGGATGCTGGGGTGGGGTGTGGGTTGGAGGCCATATCTGGAAAGGACCATTTTTTTTTTTTTGCAGGGTCATTTAAAAAAAGACATTAAGGGACTGTTTTCTTTTTTGCAGGTTTAGTAGTTTTTGATGTTCACAAAATGCAGGTGAGGGCTGCGTGCCCTATATTACAACAGAGAACAAAAAATCACCTGCAGTCCAGAGCCAGAAGGTATCACAGACCTCCAATGAAGATTAATTTAGTTACAGAGAAATTCTGTTTTGTTTGCAAAATGAATTACTTTATTCCATCTGGCTTCCTGCATCTGGAAGGGTGTGGGGTCGCTGCTGGGCAATGACAGCAATGGGTAGGGTGGTAGACTGCAACAACTGCAGTGCACCAATCTTTCTAAAAATTGCCTCGAGTGTGGGAGGATGTTTTGTGTGCAACCACATAGAAAAACTTAGAAAGGAGATTGAGGGTCTGCAGGAGGAACTAAGACAGGCAAGGCAGATTGAGGGTGGGTTTAGCCCAATAATGGAGGGAGGAAGAAGGGGAGATGAGGGAGGGTGATTTAAGCCAACAGTGGTGAGGAGAGGGTCAGAAGAAGGGACGCAGAGACAAAGGGACCCAGGACAGGAAGAACAATTGCCGGGGAAACCAGGTCAGGAGACAAAAGACAAATGGAAGGAGGAGATAGGGACTTGTGAGGGGAGGCGAAGAAGTGGCAAAAGTCATGGAGTGGAGTGGAAAAGAGAGAACAGGTTACTATGAAGAGAGAGGGAGCGGGCATTTGTGAAGGGCCTTCAGAAAATAGTTGTGCACTGCTAGAGAGGAAGAAGGTGGAGGAAGGAAATGATGAAATTAGAGGAGTAATTGATAAATGCCTGGACCAAACTGGAGTGGGGGGAAGTTCTTCTTGGAGAATTGAAACTGGGGTAAAAGGGGGAAATAATGTGCAGGAAGAAGAAGAGGAGCTGAAAATGAGAGAGGGAGATGAATGGAAACAAGCAGGGAGTAAGAGGGGTGGAATCTTAGTGCTGGAGGACTCAATACTAAGAGGAGTTAGGTTGGGTAGCAAGGGGGAGAGGCATAGTTGCATTTGGGTGGAGGCCATGCAAGGAATGACAGCAGAAAGGGTGGGACAGTCTGTTCTGAAATATACTAGAAGGGGTAGGGACAAGCCTCATTTAATTATACATCTTGGGACAAACGACTCGCTGACAAGACAGTAGATACAGTCCAGAGGAGGTTTAAGGATCTAGCACAATTATGTGAGGGGCAGGAAGATCAGTAACTTTTCAGAGATATTTCCGTGCAAAGGCAAGCACAACAAGAAAGCTGAGAATAGAGAATTTAATGGATGGCTAAGAACCTGGTGTTGTGCTAAAGGGTATGGGCTGTTGGGGGGGTGGGAGGGACCTGGGAGGACAGTAGTCTCTATGCCAAGAACAGACTACACTTGAGTGAGGAGGGAAAGAAAGAGTTGAAACAGAGGATGGAGGAGTACATAGAGGAAGTTGGGAATTTAACTAGGAGTGGGGGTGGCAGTTGGGGAATAGATATGCAGAAACCACAGGTTGGGAAACCATATGAGCTACCCCTCATAACAGTGACAAAGGACAAATGGCAAATACTGTTGGTGATGCTAGGAAAGGAGGGCAGGATGGGAGGGGAAAAGGGTGGAAGGTGGTTACCCTTAATGCTAGGAGCCTTGGGAGGAAAACTGCAGAGTTACAGGTTCTCATGGCAGAGGGAGAGGTGGACATTGCAGTCATCATGGAAACATGGGCCACCCAATACAATGACTGGGACCTGTCTGTACCAGGGTACAGGTTATTTCATAGGGACAAGGTGATTGGGAAAGGAGGGGGTGGCACTATATGTGAAGGAAGGACTGAAGTGTGTAAGGGAGGAAGGGGAGAGGGTAGTACAGAGTCACTTTGGGTGCAAATCTAGGATTCCAAGAATAGGATTCTTAGAATGGGAGTGGTGTACAGGCCACCATCTTAGATGGAGGAGTCAGACAGGGAACTAGTGGGACAGATCAGGAGGACCTGCGAGAAGGGTAGTGTGGTGATTGTGGGGGACCTCAACATGCCAGGAGTGGACTGGAGCACCCCAACAACCAGGAACAGAAGGGAGCAGGTACTGCTAGATACCTTCCAGGACAGCTTCCTGCTGCAAATGGTCAGTGAACCAACCAGGTTAGGAAATAACCTTGACCTTGTGCTGGCAAATGGGGACTTTGTGAGAGAACTTACAGTGGAGGAATCGCTGTCAGGGGTGACCACCGCTCAGTATGGCTCATTGGATATGGGCAAGGAAGGGTGGAATCTGGCACAATAGTGCTGGACTTCAGGAGGGCCAACTTTGGGAGGATGGGGGAAGTGGTAAAAGGGTACCTGGCCAGAATTCAATCTAGTATGGACACTAACCAGAGGTGGGAGCTCATAAAGCTGGGGATAGTGGAGGCAACCAAAACCTGCTGCAAAGCCCAGAGCAAGAAGATTAGGGCTAAGAAACCCATCTGGTTGAGCAAGGAGGTCATGGAAAAGGTAAGGAGGAAAAGAGCTGCCTTTAGGAAGTACAAGAAAACAGGGAGGGGGAGGACAGGGAGGAGCACTTGACAGAATCGAAGGAGGTGACAAGGGCAGTAAGGGGAGCCAAAGCATCTACGGAACTCAGGCTGGTACAAGGCATTAAGAAGGGGAAGAAGGACTTCTTTAAGTACATCAGGGAGAAAAGGAGCTGTAAGGACCACATAGTACGGATTAGGAAGGAGGGGGGTTGGGTAGAAGCAGGATGCGATAAGGCGGAAGCACTAAATGAGTCCTTCTGCTCAGTATTTACTAAAGAGAAGAGGGGGGTGACACCCAAGGTGGGAGAAATGGCAGAAGCAGGGGGAGAAGTGGTGACAGATGGGAAATCATGGAGATCAGAGTTCGAGAGGGTTTGAAGGCACTGAGGGTGGACAAGGCGCCAGGCCAAGATGGTATCCACCCCAGGGTACTGAAGGAGCTGGCAGAGGTCCTTGCAGGACCTTTGTCAGACCTATTTAATGCCTCACTACAATCGGGGTGTGTACCTCAGGACTGGAGGATGGCTCATGTGGTGCCTCTCCACAAGAGTGGCCCCAAGGATGAACCGGGAAACTACAGACCAGTGAACCTCACATCCATCGTGGGTAAGCTAATGGAGACTCTCCTGAAGGAGAGGCTGGTGCCCCTCCTAGAGGCCAAAGGACTACAGGACAGCAGACAGCATGGCTTCATACCTGTCAAACCAACCTGGTCGAGTTCTATGACTGGGTAACTAGGCAACTGGACAGGAGCCATGCAGTGGATGTCCTGTATCTGGACTTCAGTAAGGCATTCAACTCAGTGCCTCATGGAAGGCTGGGAAGGAAGTTAGTAGGCACAGGGGTGGGTGCAAAGCTGGTGAGATGGGTAGGAAACTGGCTGCAGGGTAGGCAACAGAGGGTGGTGGTGGGTGGGGAGCTCTCACACCCAAGGGCAGTGACGAGCGGTGTTCCACAGGGCTTGGTGTTGGGACCAGTGTTGTTTGGGGTATTCATTGCAGACATATCATGGGGACATCAAGAGCAAGATCAGTCTGTTTGCTGATGATACCAAGGTAGACGAGTGGTGGATGACCTAGGGGATGGCAGGGGTTTCAGGATGATCTGGCAAAGCTTGAAACCTGGTCAGATACCTGGCAACTGGGCTTTAATGCCAAAAGTGCAGGTGCTGCATTTTGGGATGAAGAACCCAAGGAGGAGTTACCAGCTAGGGGGTGCAGCTAGCCCAGACAGAGGAGGAGAAGGATCTGGGTGTGCTTATTACAGGGTCAATGAACAACTCGGCACAATGTGGGAAGGCAGCTGCAAGAGGCCAACAAAATGCTGGGTTGTATTGCAAGGGTATATCCTCGAGGAGGGAGGTGATTCTGCCACTGTATAGGTCATTAGTTAGACCACACCTGGAGTACTGCGTGCAGTACTGGTGTCCGTATCTGAAGAGGGACATTAAGTTACTGGAGGGGTGCAGCGCAGAGTGACAAAGATGATAAACAGGCTGGGGGACTTATCATATGAGAGGAGGTTGAAGGAGTTGAACATGTACTCACTGGAGGAGAGGAGAGGAGAGACGGGGTGACATGATTGAAACCTTTAAATACATGAAAGGAATAAACAAGATGGGTACAGAGGGGCTGTTCAAAGTAAGGGAGGGGAGGGCCACCAGGGGCCATGATATGAGACTGGAGCGAGGAATGTTCAGGAGGGAGATGAGGAGACACTTTTTTACAGAGAGGGTGGTGGCTGGGTGGAATGCATTACCTGCTGAAGTGGTATGCAGTAGAACAGTGGACTGCTTCAAATGAGGATGGGACAGGACAAGGGGGAGGGTTAATGAAGGGGAAGGGTGGAAGGGAGGGAGGGGCAGCTGCAGAATAAGGGGCGCTAGCTGCACATTCGAGCAGACTTGATAGACCTCTAAGCCTTTATCTGCTGGCAAATTTTGTATGTTCGTAAGAAGGTCTGAGACTAACACAGTAGTCTCTTAGCAAAGACTCCGGCTCTTTGCCACTTAAGGCTTCATCAGGGAGACCTGAACAAAACAAGATTTCTCTGTGACTAAATTAATTTTCATTGGTGGTCTGTGATACCTCCTGGCTCTGGAGTGCAGGTGATTTTTTGTTCTCTTTAGTAGTTTTTGAACTTGACACTTGGGGTTGAAAACCCCAGCATTGTCTTAACCCTAGAGTGGCATCAGGAGTGGGCAACCCAGTGTCCCCATCTAAAGTTTTTTTTTGGCAGCAGGCAACCTGAAAAGAAGGATGTTTTAGGCAAGCAGCACAGGGATGAGCATCTCGGTCTACTTTTGTATGAAACACTATCGGCAAAAAACGAGGGAGGGCTGGCTGAGCTGGGAGGGGGAGGAATTTAATAATGAAAAAATAGATAGATAGATAGATAGACAGATAGATAGATCAATAGAGATACATACATACAATAGGGAGAGATAGAACTAGTAACCACTGGTTGATGTTCTATAATTTACTTTCTTTCTGTACTCCTCTTCCCCTCTCCCCTGCACCTGGAAATGAGTCTTGGCTTAGTGTGCCTTTTCTGGTTACCAATTTTCAAATAGATAGCTACAGTAGGTAGATAGACAGACAGATTGTCATCTCACTGATGGCACACAATCTGGCAGCACATCTCCGTCTGTGGCTGCAGGTGTCTAGAAAGTCTAACTGTTCTCATACAGAGAATGTGGAAGAACATCTCCTCTTGCTTGGCTGGGCACCCTAGATTTTGCGATATTCAGAAAAGCTATTTCTGGATATTTTGTTTAAAAACAAACATCAGAATGTAGCTAAACAGGTTCATTTTAATTTTTTTTTATAAATCATGTGTATGTCTTTTCTATGTTTTTAGTTTGGTGAAAAGAAACAAGATGGTGGCCATCACAACCCAAAAACTTTTTTTGAGTTCTGAGAAGTAAGTGGTGTGAAAGCAAAAACCTGTCTGAAGTCCAATTTTTTTTTGTGTGTCAAATCACAAGGCTATCCAAAACTCTACTTAGCATGCTCAGAAAACACCTGTAATTTCTTATGAGTCTAGAACCAATTAATAGTTTTTCATGAAACCTTTAAAAGTCATTGCATTGGCACAGTCTATTTCTACCCTGAATGTTTTGGAAAAAAAATGCCATTCTGTCTTGGATGTAGGTGAGAGCAAATGTGTATTGAGTATTGGAAAACATTTATACATTAATATAAAAATCACATATCACATCTCATAAACTATAAAACTAACATCACAAAACTTTCCACATATTTTCAACTTGCCCTTTAGATAGCACATGCCAAAAATAGGGCAAATGTGTCAAATGTTGCAAGAACTATAAGGTGCAAAGTTAGGGGTTTTTGCATAGAAATTCTCAGTCAACCTTAACTGTAGAGGTGCTGCCATGCTAGTAATATATATATATATATATATATATATATATATATATATATATATATATATATATATATATATATAGAATGATAGGAGTGGTAAATGAGTGAGATAAAACAGTGTATCATTCACCGCAGTATGATATTTTTACCTTCTGCTCTACAGTGATGATATCCATTTTCACACACAGTGCACACAAATGTCACTGATATCATCACTTTAGGCAGCTTCCCCCAGCAGCATACAAGGAAAAACCTCTGCTGTCACCATAGAAACTAATATGGAAGTACAATGCTTTCACCTGAAACTCAGCTGCTGCTCCTAAGAAAGCATGCTTCTCCATCAAGGACTCCTTCACAAAATGGGCACAAAGTAACAAGTTAGAAAGGAAAAGGTAACTCTGTACTGTGTTGTTTCTCTTCCTCCAGGTCCCCAATGCAAGCAGATGCACAGAAAGTGGGCCAGAGCACTTGAATCAGACTCCAACACAGAGTAAAACGAAGCACATCAAACAAGCAACAAATCATTGTGAAGAGCAAAATTTATAACAATTCAACTTGTAAAACCACTAAAAAATAACTTTAGTTACCTTATATTATACATTGCAAAACACAATAAGTAGCAGAAGTGAAACCGCTTCTATGACTTGAAAGTGAAACATCCACAGTTTGACTGAATGGAACTGACACGAGCAGGACAAAAATAAGTTAAAACAGTCACACAAGCAGTACACTAAAGCTGTAAGAAACAAACTAAATAAAAATGCTCACAAATGCAGAAATCTAAGAAAATAAAAGAAAGCTTTGATGAAACCCCACTCCCCGATGCCAGCCTAAATCTTCCACCCACCAAGGCACAACATCCAATGAAACACAGCACATAGACAAGCACACATCAGCAACACACACATCAACCATTCAGAACAGTACAAAACATACACCCTGCTCCAGTAACAAACACAACTCCACAGCCCAAATACCTATCCACAAACTAAATACATAAAACTCTCTCACTCATTTACCACTCACTCCTATTGTATAAATCTCACACATGATGTGCAGATTATGTGCTATGGAAAATATTCTCACTCCTGCATCATGAGATCTGGATATCTCACTTGTGCCTTCAGTACGCATGAGATATCCAGAGCTCACTCTGCAGGAGTGAAAATATTTTCCATATCACACTCCTGCCCATCATGTATCCCCATATCTATCTATCTATCTATCTATCTATCTTCATCTATCTATCTATCTATCTATCTATATCTATATCTATCTCTATATACTATATATATATATATATATATATATATATACACATATATAAATATATATATATACATATATACATACATATACATACACACATATAGATAGATAGATAGATAGATAGATAGATAGATAGATAGATAGATAGATAGATAGATAGTACAGTTAGGGTTGGTACAGTACTTCAATGTTAAATCCAAAATTTTGCACCTTAATAACTTTGGTGTACTTCAACAAAATAGCCCTAACTTCAGGATGTACAGTCATTCTTCCAGCATCTCAAGACGTGAAAAGTTTTGTGACATCATCTTGTATGGTTTATGGGATATTGGTTAACATGGGATTTTTGGAATGACATTTTTTTTCTGAAATTTTCAGGGATGATGAGGTCTGTGCCAAGGGTGTGCTTTTCAATAGTTTTGCTTAGTAATATTTATTTTTTGAGCTATAAAACTGCTTTGGATAGCCACAAGACAGGTGATAATTGTGAATTGTTCAAACTGTTGATACTTAAGGATTTACTGGTCGTGCTCAGAGAAATAAGGTTTGTGATATCAACCATCTTGTTTTTCTAACAATTTGAAAAGCAGTGTTGTACACAACTACTGCATGGTAAGGACAGTACAACACCTGTATTTAAGTCTCTGTGATTTGCTATGTTCCATGTTTCTCTTAAAATTAGTATATCTACATGACAAATATTTGTTTTTTTACTGAAAATCATGTCCCCATCACTCGCTAGTAATTACTGTTCGAATTAACTGTTCGAACTTTACTGTTTGAACAGTAAATAACCATTTGCACTTATTAATAGTTCAAACTTTACTGTTCGAATGGAAAATTCCCATTTGCATTTCTGGTATTCCAGTGGTCCTTCCCCTGATGTCCGATCACGGATGCTGTAGCAAAAAAAAAGGTTTCCCTAGTAGTCCAGTGGTCCCTCCACCTTCCCTCAATCCCTGATCACTGTCCCTGTACCAAAAAAAAATTCCCTATTAGTCCACTGGTTCCTACCCCCTCCCTTGTTCTCCAATCACTGTCCCCTTATTTCACTATCTTTCATTGGCAGTCTTGTGGTCCCTCTCTCCTCCCTTCCCCTCCCCTCTCCTATGCTCTGATCACCATACACATGCTGTAATTTATGCCCCTGGTGTCTAGTGGCTCCCCCGTTCTCTGATTGCCCTGCCCATATTAAATAATGATATAATTGGTAGTAGAGTGGTCCCTCCCCTCCCCATTCTCCAATCACTGTCCCTTATTATATATATATTCCATTGTGATCCAGGGGTCCCTCTCCTTCCCCCATTCTCTGATCACCATCCCTGTGCTGCTGGTATATGTCTCTGGTGTCTAAAGGTACCTCTTACCCCTCCATTGGTATCCTTCCCTGAAGTAAAGAAAACCATCCCTTGATGTTTTTTTTGATCCTGTGAAAAAAAAAGAAAATGGTCCCTCACAGATCAGCTTCCCCCACCCCCACCTCACACCCAGCACCCACCACCTCACACCTCTCCAGTACACCCCCACATACCCTCACTCAACTGACCAGGTCCAAGGTTTGAGATCCACTTTCTGCTCGAAGACATGTTTCGCTGCTGGAATCAGCAACTGCAATATGAGAAACTAAGGTAAATGTAGTTCAAAGGGGGATTCAACTTTTACACATAAGTCAGACAGTTTTTAAAATTTTGACAAAATGTTCAACATGGCCTTTTAGGGACACCACCTCATGAACGAATTTCCATATTTTGACACCAGATTTTAAATGTAGCCTTTTCATTGCCCCATCTAATGAATTTCACAGCTGTCATTTTTCAGATCCTGTCCAAAATGTGTTTTCACACCTGTTGCACGGAATGGCATTGCAGTTTCATGGAATTATGATTTGACAGGGATTTGAGCATTTTCTGTACCTGGTACATGAGGTGGGGGTAATAAGATGGCTATGCTGACAATTTGGTCACTGTTGTCCTAGAAAAATGGAAGCTATAGGCCCTTCCATAGCTATCCACATATATGCATCTATGGAGGGATGGTAGTTCAGGGCCCAAATGTCCCTGTGCTCCCACAGACAAGTAAGGATATGACTACTCTGTCACAAAAACTATAGATGGGTGGACCTGCACTCCCACAGACAAATAAGGCTATGATTATACTGTCTCAAAAAGTAAGGAAATTCATTGCAAAAAACTACATAAATGCATCAGTTAGGGTTGAAGATAAAGTAAAAAAATGTAGGTGCCGATGAAGCACAGAAATTCCTCAGCAATAAGATTCTCCAGCAGAGGAACATCCGTGAGGGGATTATCAATGGTAGGGAGTACAGCAGCTCCCTCTTCTGCTCCCTCTATGTCCACACCATCTACAGCTTCCTCATCATTCATGTTAACGTCCCCCTTTCTAAAACAATTAGTGTGTTATGGATTTTACAGTGGCCCATGCCTTCTGCACCATGTAAATGGCATCCAAATAAAGTGACCCGTCTGGCAATCTCTAATGCTAAGGCCGTGGTGCCTCTGTTTATAACGCCCATTATGCACTTGGATAAAAGACAGTGGTAATGACCCTTCAGATTCCTGATTACCTCCATATCAAGGAGCTGAATTAGACTGGTCATGGTAGGGGGGAGGAATTGGACAGCAATGTTGCTAAATCTGCCAGCTAGGTAAGTGGGATGAGCAGAACAGTTGTCCACTAAAATAATTATTCTGAAGCACCTCCTACAAAGCTTGGTGTTCCAAGCTTCAAGCCAGGAGTAAAAAATCTCACTGGTCATCCAGACATTTGTGGAGCTGACATACTGGACTGGAAGTGTGGACAGATCTTTGGGCAGGCACTGGGGCTGCCTGCTCTTTCCGATGACTAAAAGTTGCACTTTCTCTGTGCACAACATGCTAGCGCAGCACAGCAAGGACACTCAGTCCATAGCCTTTTTTCCACTACCAACTCCATATTCTTCTGGATATGCCCTCAGTCTGGGCATCCATGGAAAAAAATGCCAGTTTTGTCAGCATTAAATATGTTGGTGGGGGCATAGTCCGAAATTAAGGTAGGAAGAACTGTTTGAATCCATTCAGATGATGATTTCTCATCAGCGCCCAATGTTTCACACTGTTCATTTTTGCAGACAATATTTTAGCAGCCTTTCCAGTGAGATAGCCATTTATGAGTAGCGTCAAAATCAACATGATGAGGGGGTGCTTCTGAGCAGCTCAATGGGAGGCTTTTCTGGCAGGACAAGGTCTACCTGTTCGGTACTCCGGAGAAGGCAGAAAAAATTCTCCCAATTGTAGAGCAGGGAAGACTAGAAAGTCAGGATGATGGTAACTGAATGGCTATGATCACTATAACTGTAATGTTCTGACCTTATTATTACTGCCATGTTTCTAAGCCTTTGATTTTCTTTTATGTGTTGACTGTTAATCTTGTTTGGCTTGGGGGGTAGTAATCTTATTTTGGTATCCTGTTGCCATATGGGGACCTAACATTTGGGATGCATGGCTCTGACTACTGGCAGGGATACCATTGCTAAATATTCAATCTTTTTAGTTTTACTGATTTATAAGGGTAGGGCGAAAGATGCTGCCTACTGAATAGTGATGCCTATATATGTTATAAGCGTGGGGCATTGACCTAGTATTGGAAACCTATATAACAAAAAATATATGGTAATTTCTGTTTTCTATGAGCATAGAGGCCATAATGGCTGACTCACTGTATTCTATGGAGCTGTTAATAAATGTATGAATAAATATCCTCAGGGGAAAGTGGGTCATTTGACCTACTCACCAACTGCCTTGGATTGCTAACCGGGTAGGTAATTCCTCTGAGTTACTCCTTGAGCTGTATGCCTATGATATATTCTAAAACTTTTTTCCTCTTGCTCTGTACTTCCCCCAATGTGGTGAGTGAACCTCGGATGTCTCCTCATTCTATTCTGTGATAGTTGGTATTCTCTTTACAGCATCGATTATTGTATGGATTCATCTGTGTATCTATGCTTTATGTGAGCTGGAGTCTTGCTACAAAGCTTAATAAAAAGATTATAAAAAAAAAATCAACATGATTCAGATTGGTGGCTATCTCAGAGGCTTTCTTGTTGAGGACTGGCCCTGAAATACGTGCACCTTACTGATGGCATTGGCGTAGGCGAAGAGCTTCATCTACCTGTGTGACTTTCCGTCACACTTTCTTTTTTGGTTCGGGTTGCTGTTTGCCTGCCATTCAGAGAAAAGTTCATTTTTCTTAAGGCTAATGCATCCTACTTGACTTTTTTAAATGTTAAACAGTTTCACTGCCTTGGCCATAGGTGCTTCTAATACTTTAACTTTATCAGCCAAAGGTAGATTGATTCTTCTGGATGCCATCAGATAGATAAGGTACTGTAGCAACAAAGACACAGCCAATGTATGCTTAACATTTAAAAAGCTTTTGTACTTAGTGGGTGTTAATTGTTTAATTGTTAACTGTTTAGTAGAACCTGATCACCTAATTACTGAGGTGATATTTCAGAGCATAGGCAGCCACAAATCGTCCCTAATAACAGGCTTACAATGTCCCCTTTAAAGGTGTGAAGAGTCCATTGAATTACATAGCCACTTAATCGGTGCCCAGGGATTGTCCCCTTTAAGCGAACGTCCCAATTAAGTGACTTCAACTGTATATGTGTCTATATCTATATCTTTTCTATATATATCTATATCTATATCTATATCTATATCTGTATCTATCTATCTATATAGATATAGATATAGATATATATATATATATATATATATATATATATATATATAAATAGGGGATGTGATGGCCTGACTGAAGATATCATATTTATCTTCACTCAAGGCCAATGATATCATGATATCTCACGGTGCGCGAAGCCACGAGTGAGATATCATGATGTCATTGGCCTCGAGTGAAGATAAATATGATATCTTCAGTCAGGCCATGTCTGTTCTGTTTATACTATGTATGTTTGGGTGCTGCATTCAACAAAAGCTCCAAATGTGCACTTCATACATTCCCACATAGAGGTGTTGGCTGTTTCAACACAAATCTGCAGTATCTCTACCAGCAAAACAGATGCCATATGTTGTTTAAAAATATATGAAAGTTGATCCTGGTGCTTTAAAATTATTATACAAAAACTTGTCTGGCTTCTGGCTGACCTAGCCTAGCCACCCCAACACAACTATCTATGTCTCCTCCCTCAAAACAGCAGATTACATATATTGTTAAAAAATATCTCACCTTGCCACTCTAAAGTTATTGAATAATACCTATCTGGTTGACCCTGCCTGCATCTTTAAAAAAATAGATGTTTAAAAACATACATTATCTGGTTGATCCTGCGACTTTGTTTTATCCATGTGGAACTCTGATGCAGCATGACCGAATACTATGATCTCAAATGTAGCATGGTGGCGCTCATAAGATTCAAGCGTGAGACACAGTCAGAAATTTCTAATTATGGAGGCTGTGCTGTAAACCGTGAAAGTGTGACCCTTTCTTAATGCTGCCTGTATTTTCTGATAAGAAGCTGCCGACAGTACTGAGAAAGAGTGGCGAGTCGGCAGCTTCACAACACCAGGCGGGCGTGCGTCATGTGTTGCTATGGCAGCAGGCGCTCCGCTTCTGTCTGGTGTTGTGAAACTGCCGACTCGCTGGCTCAGCCTGTCGACATGTATCAATGAGCGGCGATGAAAGGGCGAACGCGGTGGCAGCACAGGCTCCGCAGTAGAGAACTCTGGCGTGTCTCCGCGTTTAGTCTTCGCGGCGCTCACTCACCTTCATTGAGATCATAATCGGTGGGATCCCATGAATCGTCGTCGCAGAATCAACAGATATCATTTTAAAAATAATTTGGTTAAAGATGTAGGAAAGAACAAGCAGATCCGAGATGTGTGTGTTTTTGGGGGCTTTCATCTACAGGGACACAGTGAAGAGACAGCTGGATGATGAAAAGTGAAAAACTTTCACTTTCATTATGACGTACAGGAACGTGGAGATAAATGTATGACGTATAGGAACATGAAGATAACAATGTTATCTTCACTGGCCATCTCAGATATCATTTTTTATACTCTTATTTATCCCAAAACATACATTGTATAAATATAGATACATACACATATATATACTGTATACATTATATTCTTTGCAAAACAACTTGGTTACTGCACCAGTTAGATTAACTTACCACCACAAAAGTAGGACAATGCGGCATAAGGGATTCCAACCCTTACACCCCACTACCACCCCCCAGGCAGCAAAAGGCAAATACATTATGGTTTTGGGACCCCGGAGTCTCGATGAATCAATGATGGGGTTAGGGGTTGTCAACTCTAATGCCCACCCTATTCCATGAGGAAACAATGTTTGGCAGTTCCATGCAGTGAGGTATGTGAAGAACTCATGAAGCTTTCCATTGAGCTGTGGAAGTGCTGGGCCACGAGGTCCATGCACTTCCATGTGGCTGGAGTTAGAGATGCACAGGGTAAACAGTGCATCTGTCAGCCAATGCATAGTGGTGGGCGAAGTGGACTCAATCCGCTCCATGATGCATATCACAGAGCAAAGGCGGATTTGCGGACTGCTCCACAATGTGAAGCAGAGTACTTCGCGTTATAATGAGGAACTTGAAGTGCATTACAAACAGCAACTTCGCGTTACTTTGCCTCCACTGGTCACTACTCTTTCAAGTTTTAAGGTGAAGTACATTGGTGGCAGTTCACTTCACCTCACTTTGCCTTGTTTTTAAGCTCTGAAGGTGGATTTTGCAGTGATTCATGGGAGTTCAGGTCGCATGGGCTCTATATTGATCTGCACAGCCTCAGTTCGGGGTAGTATGAGTATGAAGGAGTAGGAGACAGTGTGCTCTGATAGCTGTCTGTAGGAATCTTGTAAAAGCTGTTGAAAAAGCATTTCTGCTTTTTTGGGGGGGATCCAAATGTAGTTCATCGATTGTAGGAAACCCTCCCGTGCTCACATCATCGAGCGTTTTTGTTTGTGTGTGGATTTTGAATGTTAATTTACAATATTGAGTGTGTGTGGTGAAAGACAGTGAAAGTGTGCTGTGTGGGGAAGGGGCGTATTTGTGTGAAGGTAGATTTAAGTTGGAGAACTAGTGACTTCTTTGTATTGTGGTTATATTTTTGTTATATAACTGACTGTGTTAATGTATACATAGTACAATTGTCAGTAACAGTAGAAATTTTCTTGCTGTTTGTTATGTGTATGTGATGCAGCATTTCATAAGGTCAGGTTGTTTAAAATAGAAATTTACATTACGTGGCAGTACACTGAACTTTTGCATTTGCGTCGCATTCCTCATTGAGCATTGTACACAAACTGTTCTGTGTTGTGTGTGCACATTTTAAAATTTGTGACACAGACTAGTGTAAGTGCAACTAAGCGCAGCAGTGTGAACCTGCTATCCACTTCAGATGCTTGATTTTGTACTGTGATTGTGTTCTCTGTTGTTAATTTTGCTGTTTGTATTGTAGTGCCATAAAAATCAGCACTGTCTGTATTCAGTGCTCCCCTCCACCCCCACATTCAAAAGGTTTTTTTTACCAGACTGGATTGTTTTTGTGAGTTTGTGATTTGTGACCCCATCAGCATCACTGGTTACTGAAGTTGTTTTAATTCCAAGACAGTGTCACAGTAGTCTCTTATCTGCTGCTGAAGCCACAGTTCTTTATTTTGCTTCACATCCAGCCAGCATCCCTCCAGTCAGAAAGTGAACATATCAAAATCTGAATTCAGTAATAATATTTGCAGTTGATCCCCCAAAATGCCCGAAAAGAGACATGCAAGCAAAGCTGTTTCTGGCCATGGCAATGTTGGCAGTAAGAGGGTTTGTCGGCGTGGTAGTAGTAGCGGATGGAGAAGTGCATTGCTGATGTGAGAAAAGGTATTTCTCCTGCAATGTTTTTAACAGCCCAATCAGTAGCTTCACTCATAGTTGGAGGAGATGATGTTTTCCCAGCCAGTGTTGTTAGTGTTACTGGTGTTAGTGGTGGTGGAGGTAGTATTAGCATTGTTGCATCAAGTTCTAATTCCGACCAGTGTACCATATCCAAACATATTGAGTGTGAGGCAGTGCAAGTGAGTGATGACAGCGTAGCTGATGTCATACTTCCCAGTAACATCCCATTAACTGAACCTGAGAATTCTGATGATCATGTCAACGATAGCAAATGTGATATTCTGTCCACCGTGGCACTTAACGTCACTCATTTTCCATGCAGTGATTCACAGTGTGGCGAAAAAATATCAGGTGATGGTGGTGTAGATGCTGATGATGAATGTGATGATGCTGATGATGATGATGTTGCTGTTGTTGCAACATGCAGTCCACATGTTAGCATCCAAGCAGAAGATGTGGATGTGTGTGGCAGTGACGTTGATGAATATGATGATGATGTAACTGACCCCAGTTGGTAACCAGAGAAAAATAAATTAAAAGTGGCTGTGTCTGAGTCTGTTTGCAGGAATCCCCCCCCTTAAAAACTTGTGATATACTGGTTTTAGTTGATGATGATGATGACGACCCAGTAATCACTATGATAGGTAGCCACGGTGGTCAGTTGCAGTCCCAGTGTGCAGTGCCCGAATCATCATGTGACCCCCCCACTTCAGTGCATAAAATAATAGACTTAAATAAGCCACATCATCATGGACATGTTAAAAGCAGAGCATCACACTCCCTTGATTAGGATTTTTTTGTTCAAGATGCAAATGATGATTCAGTTACAATCTGCCAGGTTTGCCATGTGTGTGTGAGTCGAGGTAAAAAGGGGAGCCATCTTGGGACAGGAGGACAGCATATGCATCTTAAGAATAGGCACTTGGCTCTGTGGACCCAGCACAAGCTGGCAGCTAATATCACAGTGGGGCATTCACCTGTGTCACTGGCAACCATAGCCAGCATGTTATCCCCTTCCATGACTGTTAAGCCCAGTAGGAAATTAAACGTGTGCAGTAGTGCGGTAATAACAGCAGAGGATTACAACAGGCATGATGAGGTGGAGGACCATAATGACTTTGAAATGTTGTCCAGTGCTGGTGAGACTAGCAGTTTTTGTGGTGGTGGTGGTGAATGCAGTATGTCTAGTGCAAGTGGTACATCAACCCCAGTTGGCAAATCTGGCAAAATAACAGCATTTCTAGGTTTGTCATCATCACCTGTGCTACCGTCTTTATCAAATGTCCACAGTCCACCCCCTGCCAATGCCATTCATCACAGAGCACAACCATTTGTGAGCAACAACACAAGCCATGCAAGACGTTTAAGTCAGCCCACGTTACAGAGTGTTTTTGCGCATAAGCTGAAGTACCCCCCAATCATACAGTGTCACGTGAACTTAATGCTGCTGTAGTGGAAATGCTGGCAATTGATCTTTTGCCCTTCTCCTTTGTGGATAATTCTGGGTTCCAGTGGTTTGCTGCATGTGCCTGTCCAAAATGGAAAGTCCCATCCAAGACATACTTTTCTACCCTTGCTGTTCCTGAGTTATTCCGCACTGTCTCCAACTCAGTAAGACATGCCCTTCAACATTCCTCCCCTCCATTCATCCATTTAAGTATGGATATGTGGACAAGTGGCAAAACAGTGGGGAGTTCATATCTGTGTATAACTGCACACTGGGTGCAGGTGCCAGGGGTTGTTTGTGATGTTGATAGTGTGAATAATCAGTGCAGTAAGGGGGACTGTCATGGTAGCAATCTTCCTGGAATTCGCCAGAATGCAACAATAGCTATGCGCAGTGTGACCTGTTCACATACTGGTGAGAACATGTTATACATGGTACTGACTGAAATTGACAGATAGCTAAACCCTCTGTCCCTGAGAGCTGGGTTCATAGCAAGTGACAATGGGTCAAATGTGGTGAAATGCATCACGAATGGTGTTTTTTTTCGTGTTCTGTGCATGGCCCACTGTTTAAATCTTGTGGTTCAGGAGTTTCTGCAGCACCCTGACATGAAGCAAATGCTGACCATTGCATGACGTATCTGCGCTCACTTTTCAAGATCTGGAAAGGCCCGTGACCAACTGCAGTAGTTGCAGATACAAAACAGCCTGCCTCAGCACCGCTTGAAGCTGGAAGCTGTTACCCAATAGAACTCCATGTTATACATGGAAGAGGTTGTATGAACAATACAAAGAAATCTCAGAATATCTTGTTATGCACACTAGCTGTGACAGTTCCAGGGCCTCCATGTCTATGACAACTTAACACTGGCACCTCATGGACTCTAGAATAACAATTTTGCAGCCTTTTGAACATGCCACACAGGCAGTGAGTAGTGAATCTGTCTCCATTAGCCAATCAATTCCACTGCTGCAGGTGCTGAGGCAGGCATTGGTGAATGTACAGCATAGCCTTGATGTTGCCGGAGACGGTGGTAGTAGTATGTTGCTGCAACACATGCTGACAGTATTTGACCAGAATCGTCACATTGTGAGCATTCAGTGTAGTGACAACTTTGCCATGGCAACAATGCTGGACCCACGATACAAACGTGGAATTGCATCAGTACTGGAGGGAGGGCCTGAACAGGTAAAAAATATCAGTGGTCAACTGGTGCGCTTGGTTCATGGGGCTCAGAAGTCACGTGCCAAGGTAAGCAAACCTCAGCAGCATAATCCAGCTGAAGGTGTAGCTGGAGGACCATCAGGCATATCATGCAAGGGTAAGGGGACTATAGTTCCAGGTGGTCTGTCATCCAAAGTGGGTGGCATCAACCACTTTGGGATGCTTTGTCCCAAGTGGGTATTTGTGAAATAAATGATTCTGGAGGACAATTGGACTTAGTGCAGCACAGAGAATGGTTGAGTCATATTTGTCTGAAAACAGGCATCTGACAATAAGTCATATTTGTCTGAAAACAGGCATCTGACAATAAGTCATATTTGTCTGAAAACAGGCATCTGACAATAAGTGAAGTTCCTCTTTTGTACTGGAGTGGAAAGGTCAGTGAATGGCCAGAGCTGACTGCAGTGGCACTAAAGTACCTCACATGCCCACCCTCCAGTTTAAGTGTTGAGAGGTTATTCAGCTCAGCAGGTGCAATAGTCAGGGATCGCTGGACAAACCTGTCTCCTGCAAATGTTAGTTTGCTAGCATTCATTAAAATGAATGAGAGGCACATACCAGCACAGACTGCAACCTCGGTGTTCGTACCCTGGACTAGTCATGGTGGTCTTGCTGATGTGGAAATGGAGCATCCTGGTGGCAGTGGCAGTGGCTGACTGAAGTGGCCCACCACTGACCTAGCTGATGACACAATGGAGAAAGAATTTCCCAGTGGTCAGACTTCAGACATCAATGACTGTGAGGGAAGTTTTATTTATGAGGATGATGATGTGGTTAATGTTGGCAGGTTTTAAGTGCAGTATTTAAAAGGTGGTGTGCAAACCTCCCCACCCTGGACCACCACCACCTCCTCTGGGACTGATGTTATCCAAGTCTGCCACCATGAGTCTGTATGCCCCTGGACCACCACCATCGGGACTGATGTTATCCAAGTCTGCCACCACAAGTCTGTATGCCCCTTGGACCACCACCACCAGGACTGATGTTAGCCACTGCCACCACTGATTCTGAGTCTGTATGCCCCCTGAACCACCACCACCGGGACTGATGTTATTCAACTCTGCTACCACAAGTCTGTATGCCTCCCACGGACCACCACCACCACCACTGGGACTGATGTTATCCAAGTCTGCCACCATGAGTCTGTATGACCCCCACGACCACCACCACCACTGGGACTGATGTTAGCCACTGCCACAACTGAGTCCGAGTTTGTATGCCCCCTGGACCACCACCACTGGGAATTATGTTAGCCACTGCCACCACTGAGCCTGAGTCTGTCCAGGCCACCAGATCCATCAGCCACAGACACAAAGCTTCTTAATATTGAAACCATAAAGTGAGTATGTATACTCACTCATGTTTGTTATGCTGCTTCACTTCATTTAGTTTTATGTTTTTCTTTTCTGTGGCTTTTCAGAGCCATAATGGTAAAACACATACGGTGCACTTATTTTGTTTCTTTTACAGGTTAACCAAAAAAGGCTCCATCGATAAAAGATGTTGGGATGGGAATGGTACTGTAGCTGTACCATAAAAAGAGGAAGCAATGTAATATCCATGTGAAATCCATTCTGGTAAGTATGAACATTTTATTTCATCCATTTCATTTTGTTGTAAAGACTGCAGGAAATATTGCACACAGGTTGTGAGAACCAGGGAGGGACACATAACAATTAAGTTGTAAGAAGTCATTCATTTCTTTTTTTAGGAAACTTCAAGATGCTTTGGTGTTCTGTCAAAGTGGCCTTATCCCAAATCGTTCTTCAAAATCAGGCACTCCCTTCCCCAGAGCTTGGGCACACATATCAACATGCAGAAGTCATTTCATTACATGACCATGAACATCATAACAACCAGACTCCAGAAAGATGCTGATGAAATCTGTGAAGAAGTAACAAAATAAGAAACCATTAGATACAAACCTGCAAATATGATTCCCCTGCCCAGAAAAAAAAATACTTACCTTCATGTGCTTGAGAGTTATCCGTTTCCAATTTCAGCACAACAAATTCTCATTGAGCACTTGAATGTGCACACCAGCAGTTTCTGTGTGACCTGTAATGGAGAACAATACCATGAGTACATGTCTATGATTGTCAACCTCCTTCCCACTTAGAAAATTTACAACCATATATCTATATATTTGTGTGTATATGTGTGTATATATATATATATATATGTATACACACACACATATATATATATATATATATATATATATATATATATATATATAGATAGATATACTCACCAAGGCTACTATTGGTGTACAGCCAAAGGGCACCCTTCAATCCAGTGGAGATGGTCACATTGCATTTGCTCAAATCATCTGTCAGAACACATTGGACCAGCATCACAATACTCACAGTCATCATTTTATACTGGTGTATATGTTGAAACACTCCCATTTCACTGTGTAACCACTTGTCAATTTTCAGCAGACAAGCAGGATGCATTTTGGGCCGGTAGAAAAAATCTGGGGACTCTGTGCCAATTCTATTCTCATGACTGAGTGCGCCATTAATTCTGGGGGACTTTGTATGTGTTGAAACACTCCCATTTAACTGTCTAACCACTTGTCAATTTTCTGCAGACAAGCAGGATGCATTTTGGGCCTGCAGAAAAAATCTGGGGACTCTGTGCCACTTTTGTGTGTTCTTTGATTGTTGCTATGAGCTCATGATGTCATGCTGACATTTTCACAATTAAAGCAGCAGTGCAAGAATGTCCTCACAGTTTTGAAATGTACTTTTTTATGCTACTTTACACTGCCACAGCCACCACTAGTTACCTCCAAGCCATGACTTGAATGACACGCTTCTTTTCACAATTTATGTCTGCTTTCCTTACTTGACGACTTTTTTTCATGTATGAAAAAAAAGGACACCTTTCAGTATTGTTCTCACCAGGTTTGTAAGGTCCCAACCACATTGCACCACTCAGACCCCGTAACAGATAGAAACCATTACAACCGGGGAGCGGTGCAGTGTATCCACACTGCCGCGGTGTCCATTATGGGACCAGCACTGCCGGTCCACACTTTGGGAGCTGGGCGATCGTTACCATGGCACCCGATCCCATAATGCAGCTTGCACTGCGCTAGGGGACCGGTGCCACATGTCCACACTACGCCCGGTAATGTTACCGAGGTGTAACCAGTTTCATAACTGTTGTTGAAACCACCTCATATGTGGTTTCAACAACAGTTCCAAAAACACCTTCTGTAACGTTACAGGTGTAAACGCAAACCATTGCATTAATGGTTTGGGCACTCTGTAACGTTACAGAGGGATAGTGTGGACAGGGCCTATCTGATGCAATGGAGAAAAGCAGAGGAAAACAATAACAAACACCTGGTCAGAAGCTGAACCAATTTAAAAGGAATGCTACTTTCATTATTTCACACATGAAAAAAGGGTAGTACAGCAGACTCACTCAAGTTAGCAAATTCTCATATCATTCCAGTAAGTCAGGATGTAAGTAGAGGAACTTGTAACATAGCATTAAAAAATATAGGTCAGAGTTATCAACAGATTGTTGCGCTGCTGCTTTACAGAGATTTACCACGTTACATATGTAATGCACATAACCTAATATGTGTGGATCTTACTTCCATTGGAATATTTCTTGCTCCACAGAGTGCAACATATATTTGGGAAAACCACCCATAATTTCATTACAGTGTGTCACATGATGGAGGAATTCCCGTTCAGAAAAGCCACCCACATTCTGCCCCCCTTTCTCAGCAACATTAGGACGCGATGCCAGGGGGAGTGCAGGTGCATGCTCCACTACAGTGAATATCCGGGCAGCTATTCCAATATTTCGTTATAAGGTTCACTTTGTGGTGAAATGTGGGAACATTTCCACTAACAAGGCTTTTCTTACAGGAAACATGCCCACACATTTCAAATCAAACTGACCATTATAACATTAAGAAAAATTCAGAAAGTTGCAGGACAATCGGACATTCACTGTAATGTAGCATGCACCCGCGCTTTCCCTGGCATCATGTCCTAATGTTGCTGAGAAGAGGTGCAGAATGTGGGCGACTTTTCAGAGTGGGAATTCCTCTGTCATGTGAAACACTGTAATGAAATTAGGGGTGGTTTTACACAGGAATGTATTGATTGTGTGGAGCAAGAAAGATTGCCCTGGAAGGGAAAATGTGGATTACTAAACAACAACAAAGAAAAAGCACACAAAAAGAGTACAACACAACAGTGGGATGGGGGGGGGGAAGAAAACAGTATCTTATTGTGGCCATGGGATGCCATGGTGGTCCAGCAGCAAGTGCAGCATTGTTATTATTTGCTGCTGCTGTGCTTTGATGGTGCCAGCTTGCTGCTACAAAGTACCCACCCTCACACTGTTCTCCTCCAGGGCTGCCCACACCAAGGTGAGGTCTGACTGTGTTACAGGGACTGTGGCAGGGTCCACTGCAGGAGGAAATCCAGGGAGTGGTGGTGGAGAGGGTGATGCTGGTGGCTGTGGTGGTGGGGGAGGTGGTGCAGCTGCTCCACTGGCCCTCCGCTGGCTGCGGCGGTGAGGCACATGTTGTTCATCAGCAGCACCCTCTGCCACTGCCACAGAAGGGCCAGCAGGTGGACATCTGGCCCCTTCCATGGCAGCCTGCCACTCCACACTGTGGTGATTCATCATGTGGGTGCACTGGCCCACAGTCCACAAATGTGTCCCCCATGGGCCACGGCGCACCGTCACACCACAGAGGCAGCACACCACCACTGTGCTGCTGTCCCCCACAACACAGTCAAAAAACTCCAACACTGGGGAGCTGCGGGGGGGACCAGACACATTCCTTGAACCACCAGGATTTTCCAAGGCCACCTCCTGTGGCTGTGGAGGTGGTGGAGGGGGTGCTGCTGGAGCCCCTACATCTACCAGAGGTGGTGGTGGTGGTAGTGGAGCACAAGGTGCATTGACAGCAGCCACTGGTGGCACTGGTGCTGCTGCTTCTGCACTGGGGGAACCCCAGAAGTCAGGAGCGGTCCAGCCTGACACAACCACCCTGTATCCGCACTTCCGTCCTCGGACGATTGCACCCACGGGCCACTGACTCTCCTTCCAAAGGCTCCATCTCATCTCTTCTGAGTCCCGACAGTCCAACACACACAAACACACATACACACACACACACACACACACACACACACACACACACACACAGACACATACAGTCACACACGCACAAAACAAAACTTATGAAAAAAATTCACTAACAAAAAAAATCACAAGCACAACACTAAAATTAAACAAAGATATAGCTTTTAAAAAAGCTGTTGTGGCTGCAGTAAAGAACTAAAGAATCAGATCTCTCCATCTCTCTCCAGAGAGCTTTCCCACTCTACAAATGCAAAAGAGAAAGTGAAACTACATCTCTGACTCACTTCCTTCCTATCTGGCTAAACCACGTGACCTACAGTACTGTAAGCCATGTGATGTGTGGGGAGCTGCCTATTTACATGGCACTTTGCATTACTTCACCTTAAGGCATTATTGGCAATGCAAAGTGGTAATGATAACGTGAAGTGAGCATTTTGCGTTGGTCACTACGCGTTGTGCTCCGCCAATGCGAACTGACCAAATTCGATGCATCTCTACCAATGCACAGGGCCTTCTACCACCCACAGATGGAGAGGTATAGGGCCCTATGCCTGGAGGATTGGTGTCTTCACTATATGTTTCCTGGGCTCATGTGGACAACCCTGCACATTTCATTCCCATGTTTGGTGGGTATTGCATAACAGCGCTATCCCCCCACCCTCTTCCCATCCAGTTGGGTCACTGAGCTCACCCCCTAACATAGCTCACTGCACGGCATCAAAAAGCATACATATTGAGGTCAAGACCAGCACTACATGCAAAGTTTAATGACTATATATTTTTTTACCCCAGATTTTAAAGATACATGTTTTATGATTTATCTTCCAAACATGACATGCACCTTTCATAGCATATTGTCTGAAATGTCATTTCACACTAGAAGTGTGAAAACATGCCTCATTCAGGATTTTTTAAAAATGACAAGTGTCACATTTATGAGGTGGGTTGGAAAAATGGCTATGTTGAAAGTTTGGAGTCAAAATATTGAAAATTAGTGAAGTTATGCATGAACATTAAAATGCTGTAATATCCACTCTTAACTTGGGCATGTTACCGTATTTGTACACCAGCAGGGCCCAGATATTCAGAGCAGTTGCGCATGGAGCAACTGAGTTACACCAGCGCAAGTACGGAGATGTGCCGAGGAGCGATACTCACTGGGAGCCGTAGCGCAGCTCAAAACCCATTGTGCCAATGCGCAACTATAATGTATGCTGCGCAAGTGCAGGGGCGGACCCATGAATATGTAGTGCAATGGTATATTCAACCGTGAAGCCATGGCGCAAGTATGGAGCAAACCAAAGATGCATAAACCAGACTTGTTCCTATAAAAACAGGGTGCAAACACACAGATAGCAGTTGTGCCGAGAGAGAGAGAGAGAGTGAGAGATAGTGAGAGAGACAGACAGACACACACAAGAACAGACACAGAGGGAGAGAGACAGAGAGGTGGTGTGGGAGAGGAAGAGAGGGGCAGAGAAAGAGAGAGAGAGAGCACACACACACACACACACACACACACACAGAAAAACAGTGTACCAGTGTGGCACACAGACAGCAATAAACTGCCCAGGGGGACACTGGACTGAAGGAGTGATGGAGAGTGCACCATTCCTGATGGAGGTGGTAATGAGGGGTGTGAGAAGGCAGGATGAACCGCTACATGGCCGACAAAGGGCCCATTGGTGGTATGCTTGACACAGGTGGTACCGTGCTCGCATCACCTTTGAGAACTATAGTGACACTGGGATCGTGGGCCAATACCACCTGAACAGGGCCATTCTGAGGCAGCTCTGCAAGCTGTGCAGTGAGGAGGTGCAGGTACCCACCAGCTGGAGCCATGTCATGTCTGTGGAGACCAAGGTGACCTCCACCATGTGCCTGCTCACCATGGGCACCCTCCAATGACCAACAGGGAACACTACAGGCATCACCCAGTCAGCCACGTCCCGCCTCCTCACACAGTTCCTCAATGTTCTGCTGCCACGTGCTTCAGAATTCATACATTTCCCCCCTCCACACAGGCGGAGCGTACAACAAACATGCAGAACTTCCTCAGGGTGGCAAGCATGCCCAGCATGATTGGGACCATTGACTGCACCCACGTGGGCATCTGCATGCCACCTGGCCCCAAGGAAATGGAGTACATCAACAGGAAGGGGAGCCTGAACATCTACTGCCAGGTGGTATGTGATGCCACGGGGCGCATCATCAATGTTTGCGCCACACACCCTGGCAGTGCACATGACGCATTCATCTGGCACAGCTCTGCACTGTGCCACAGGTTTGAATATGGGGACATCCCCACAGGCCACCTAGTGGGTGAGTATGGCATGGGCAAGGGGCGATGGGCATAGCAGACCTAGGGATGGGGATGGGCAGGGAGTGCATGGTGGCGTGGATGCCAGGGACAGGCAAGGGGTACAGTACAGAATAGCATAGGGCTAACCATGTCAGTCTCCACACAGGTGATAGCGCGTACCTGCTGAGGCCCTGGCTGCTCAGCCCCTACCGGCGACTGCCGTCCCCGGCAGAGGAACAGTACAATGAGGCACATGCTAGCATGCGCACATCATCGAGTGCATCTTTGGCATGCTGAAGGCATGATTCCATTGCCTAGACAGGTCAGATGGTGCCCTACAGTACAGCCCCTCAAAAACCTGTGGCCAATTCCTGGCCTGCTGCATACTGCACAACATGGCCATTGACTGTGGGATAGCTGTCAAGGCAGATGAGGGCAACAGTAGTGGGGACGATGGAGACAATGGGCCAGAGGGTGGAGGACAGCCACCCCCTGGACAGAGGGATCCCAACTCCAGCAGCAGGCATGATGCCACCGTGATACTGTTGCACAGGAACACTTTGGAGAACGCAGGTAGGTGGTGGGGTACACACGCGTGGGCCACACAGAAAAGTGCAGCACACATACAGGGACATGCATGGTGAGTGGCACGCACAAACAGAGGTGTGATGCAGGGGTAGGAGAGGTAGTCGTACACAACCACATACAGCAACACACACACACACACAATCACATGCACTCACCCACACAGGCAGTTGAATGTGGCATGGATCAGACACATGGCACCAGTGCACAGGTGCAACTGGTGCTAGACTGCCCTCATCATGCCCACGCGACATGGTCCAGCAGCTGGGCATGCACACACACAGGCAGCATGCAGCATGACACACAAGTGTGCCACCACAGATATGGTGCACACACACCACCCATGTGCGCAGAGGGCATCAGCGGCAGACTGCAGTCAGGGCAGCACACAGCTCAGGGTAGCCGTGTGGTACCACGACCACCACTGCCATGGGGGTGGCCTCACCGTGGCCGATCAGCAGCTGCAGGCTGCACGTCAGCCACAGGGGGGTTCTGACAGCTCCCTAGGGGTGGATGCACGGGATCACGACCGTGTCCTCGGAGGGGCATGTAGGCAGCCAAAGAGGCCAGCTCCGGGTGTGCCTGGGATGCCTACATCTGAGCCCAGTGTCCACTGTGTTGAGATCACCCGACACCGGGTCCATGGGGTGGAGAGCACACTGCAGTGGATCTCCTGTGCACAGCCATGCCCTGTGGCAGCCAGCAATGCAAAGCCATCTGCAATTGCATGGGCAATGCAATCCAAGGCTGCAGTTGTGGCCTCTTGCATGCTTGCATCCCCTGCAGGATCTGCGCAGTGCCCCTGTCCTGCTGCTCGACTAACTGGCACACCTCCGCCTGCAGTGTATGCACCACAGTGGTGAGCAGCACCTGTTGCTGAACGGACGCTCACAGCAGACGGGTGTGTTCAGCCAGATGGTCCACATTCTGGGGCTCCCGGGTGGGCTGTCAATCATCAGTGGGTGACCTGTCACGCTGTACAGCCCCCTCTCTGGTGGATGCTGTGCAGTGGAGTCTGCAGGGGGAATAGGTACAGCAGGTGCACCTGTGGCAGACCCTGTGTCCAGCTGTCCAGTGGCACACACAGCCTGCTGCTGCCACCTGTCCAGCAGCTGTATGCCATCCTGCACCTGCATGGCTGCATCATCACCAATGCAGGGCACAGCAGTGGCAATGTACACCACTGCATGCACAGTGCTAGCAGGCAGCTGTGCCACTGCTGGCATGGCGCTAGGCCCTGACACTGCCTGTGATGCCGGCTGGGGCAACTCACCCACAATGTTGACCATACTGTCCAGGATCAGTGTGATGTCATCATCCAAATTGGACACGCCCCAATCTGTGTCTCTGCGCACAGGACACCAAGGCTGGCATCCTGCAGGAACACATCCAGGGCCTCGTCTGACTCAAGGCCAAGGATACCCACAGGCACTGTGGTGCTCATCCGCAGACTGTTGGGCCCCCAGATGCCGGTGGACATTGACGGTTCATCCTCGGGGGCCATGCCAGTGTCCATGGGTGCCGTGCCCACTGCTGGCACCCCATCCTCTGCACAGAGGCATGCTGGTGCTGCAAGAGAAGAATGGAGTGTCAGTGATGCATTGCCCACATGTGCCCCCCTGTACACTGCTGTCACATGTGTCCAGTGGCATGGCATACACGTGGGTGCACACACGTGCACATGACATGCAGGACAGCAGCATGCACAACAGCATGCCTGTGTACACACCCTCCGGACTACTACCTGTGTGTGACTGGCATACATACCATGCAGTGATGGGCCGTCACCCATCTGGAAACCCCTCCAGGCACACCCTCCACTGAGGTGCGGTGGATGGTGGCTGCCACCAACACCTCTGTTGGCGTCAGTGTGGGTGCATCCGCTGGCCCTCCTCCGGTTGCATTACAGGACACTCTAATGGCTGCCACCTTCTCCTTTATGCACCGCCTGTCAGTTCTGACCTTCTTGTGGCACTCCTACACTTACCGATGGTGGCTGCTGTGCTGGTTGACATAGGTCACCACCTCCTCCCATCCAATGGCCCTGTCCTGTGGTGTGCTCGTGGTACCACTCAACAGGATCTCCCTGTCAAGGTAGGCCTTCACAGGGCATCTTACTCTCCTTTTGTGAAGTTGGGTCTGCACTTCCATGCAGGCCCACGCTCCTCGCCCTCCTCTTGTCCCAACATGTTGCCTCCTGTGAACATGGACAGCACAGTGTGTCTGTGGCAGCATTTCCCTGGTCTGTTCCACCTTGCAGTGCTGTGTGCTCCAAGTCTGCCACTGCGGCATCCCCCACTTACCAGCCAAGGTTGCAATACCGGTCCATAGCCTGTGCAGTTCCATGCCGCTTATGAGGCGCAATGCATGCAAATGAGGTTGTGAGCAATGGTAATGATATGCTAATGCACCCCACTGTGCCACACACTGGCTGATGAGCTCATTTGCATGTGGCATCTGAATATCACAGACATGCACCGTGTATAATGGTGTTGCTCCAGAGCAGGCTGGGGCACAATACCGTGCATGCACAGTGCACAAGCCTGCAGTGGCGCATGTGTGCTACGCTTTCATGGTTCCAAACACGCACCACACAGAGACTGTGCAATGCATTGGCACTGCACATGTGGTTCATAGGTGGCTATGCACATGATCGCGCATGCTGTCATGTGCCCTATCGTGCACATGCACAACACGTGCACTGGTTGGTGACCTCGGAGCCCTGATACCCCTACGTGACCCCGCTGGGCCACGTTTAGTGTGCATACCTATCAATGCTCGATGGTCAAGCCTTACCAAACTAGAGTATAATGGAACAATTACCTCTGGTTTTCTGCTTTTTACGTTGCTTAAGGTACAGCCTAGAATTCTATGATGTTTTTTAACCATGATCTCAGTATGAATATCAAATGTTAGATCATCAGTTATTAATACTCCCAAGTCTTTCTCTCACACATGATTGTTTGCAGAGTTGTGTTGTTTAGTTTTTATGGAAATTTGTGATTATTATGTCACAAATGCATGGTTTTACATTTTTCTCATTAAAGTTCATTTTGTCTTCTTTTGCCCACTTGGCCAGTTGATTTATACTATCTTGAAATTGCTTCCCTGATTGCTGATTTTTAACAATCCCACCCATTTTGCAGTCATCTGCATATTTACACAGCCAGGCAGTGCCTGTTGCCTGCATGGATGATTCCAAAATATTAAACAGGGCTGGGCCCAATACAGAGCCCTGAGGGACACCACTCATCACTTGGTCCCAGTAAGATAATGTCCTCTGATCACTACTCTTTGTTTTCCATTATTTAACCATGAAATAATCCAGTTTATTATGTTTGGGTGAAGATTTATTTCAATTAGATGTTCAAATATGACTCGATGTGGCACAGTGTCAAAAGCTTTTGAATAGTCTAAAAAGACTATGTCCACTGGCATGCCCTTGTCAAGTGCAACACTTACTGGTTCAAAAAAGTGTAACAGGTTGGTAAGGCAGGATCTACCAGGAAAAAATTTGTGCTGGGTGATACAAATTAGGCTCTCCTGAATTATATGATTTGCAATGTGCTGCTGTAGTAATAGCTCTAATAATTTGCCAATAACAGAAGTTAGACTTATAGGGCCATAGTTGTTTACATCTGTCCTTTTAGCATTTTTATGTTTGCTTGTGTGAATGCGCAAGAAACATAATGCCACCATACGACTTTTTGGAAGTGTGCCACCCGCTCTGCCAGTGTCGCATCCATTTTGCAGGTGGGACCACAACACACCAGTGAATGGCTGAACTGTCTATGACAGCAGTTCAGATGCAGTGGAATGCAGTTGAAAGAAAACCACCATGTGTAGGCAATTTGCATATCGATGTCAAGCGGTGGCTGTTGCCGACCACCTCTCAGTCCCCATGAAAGCTGACAGGGGTGCCCAATGCCCCTGTCAGCATTCCCCCTCCCCAGTTAATTTGCCAATGGGGTAGCCCAATCCCCATCAACATGAATTCCCCCCCAATTTGTTGTGTGCTGAGGGGGGTGCCCAATGCCTCTCGGCTCATGCACCCCCAGCACACTGTGTGGCTGATGGTGGTGCCCAATACCTATTGGCTCCAGCCCCCCTGCCAACAAACATCTAAGTGGTACACTGGGAGCCCACCCCAGCATGCCAAAAGCCTCCAGCATTGTTGTGTTTTTTTCTGCAAACACAGAAAACAGTCCCTTGCTGTCTCTGGTGCCCCTTCCCCCATCCCTCCCCACCCTCTGTGCACCCCACATTCCCGCACCCCCACCCCACTTACCTCCAGAGCCTGGCACAATGATCTTCAGTGGACCAGGAACATGCCTGCACTCTTCAAAGCTGACTGCAAACTGAAGAAATGCCGGTAAGCTGTATAATGGCATAAATAGGGTTTTTTCAACTTAGGTGGATATCTCGACCATTTTTGCAAACTTTGGCACCAAATTTTCAACATGGGGTGCTTGGGACCCCACCTCATGAATTCAGTCACTGTCATGTCATTATTCAGTCTCGAAAGGTGATTTTGCAGTCAACGTGCGGAATCACATTGGCATTTTTTCACACCTTATGAACAGTACAGCTGTCATTTTTCACGTCCAGGCCAAAATGTGTTTTCACACTTCTGGTGCACAATATTGTGGTCATTGTGGGAAATCAGTGTTCAGGACAGATAAAGAAAATCACAGTGACACTGTTCGTGAGTAGAGGTCACAAAATGCCTATGTTGAAAATTTGGTGATAAAAGTCCATAAAATGACTATGTTACAAGCATGCATTGCCCAGTTTCCATGCACACTTGTAACTTCGAGAATTTGTAATATTTTCATGCAAAATTTTCAGAATTGTCAATTTTGCACACCTCCTTATGAACAGTACAACTGCCATTTTTCACATCCTGCCCGAAATGTGTTTTTGCACATCTGGCGTACAATGGCATGGTCACTGTGGGAAATCAATGTTCGGAACAGATTAAGAAACACATTGTGACAGTATTCATGAGCAGAGGTCACAAAATGTCTATGTTGAAAATTTGGTGAAATAATTCCACTAAATGACTGTGTTATGAGCGAGTGTTGTGTAGTTTCCATGTACACTCGTAACTGCAAGCATTTTTTAATATTTGCACTCCAGATTTTCAACATTGCCATCTCTTCTCACCTTGCTATGAATGCTACAGCTGTCCTTTTCCACATCATGCCCAAACTGTGTTTTCACACATCTGGCACAGAATGGTGTGGTCGCTTTCGGAAATCAATGTATGGGACAGATTAACAAAATCACAGTGCCACTGTTCATGAGCAGAAGTCCCAAATGCTTTCTTGAGGTGGGGGGAGGTCACAGAAAGGCCATGTTGAAAATTTGTAGTGCAAATACTAACAAACGCCCGGGGTGTTAGGGTTTCTAACCATAACATCCCACCATGTACAGACTGACAGGCATCGGGGTGTGCCTTTGGATTGTTAGCTGTAATGCTCATACCATTCCACCCCCACCCCCACCCTGAAGCCAGTGATGGGCATCGAGGTGCGCCTTGGACTCTTCGGCCCCAGAGTTCACCCCATTCTCCTATACTGCACCCATTTCAGTGCATGTCCTTATGACATGGGGTGACTGTCAAGCCAAACACCCCAAGGCACACCTCAGCACTTGTCAGTGTCTGCAGGATAGGTTGAGGTGAAATGCTGTGAGCGTTATGGGGTGATGACCCAAAGGCACACCCCAATGCCTGTCCATCTCTACAAGGTGGAGGTGGGGTTGTTGTGAGTTCAGTACTTCACTGCCATTCCTATTCTGCATCTGTCTAACTCCTGCACATCCAATGCTAATATCAGCAAGCAAACATTCGGCATTGACAAATGCTTGTTATATATTGGTGGGACTACAGCTTCCCTCCATTCAGGAATGGTTTTCCCTTCTTTAAGTGAGGCATTGGAAAGATATGTAATAGGTCCGAGTAAAACATTTGACAATTCTTTGATGAGTTTAGATGTGATTGCATCTGGCCCCGCTGAGTTGTTGTCTTTAAGGGATTTAATAACCTGAAAAACATCCTCAGTTGTGAATAGGGTGATGTCATCTGTGTTTCTTATGTTGTTAGTGTTAATATTTTCCTTAGGTTCATATACACTTTGAAACTATTTATTGAGTTCTGCAGCAATATCAATTTATCTCTTAATAACCCCATTTGGTGTTTCAAGTGGTCCGACCCATTTCTGTCTACCTTTCATAGAGCCTACATCGTTATAGAACTTCTTTTTGTTGTCCTTGACCAAAATTAAAAGTTCTGTTTCTCATTTTTCCTTTGTCTTTTGAATAACACTTTTTGTTTTGTTTACAGCTTTTTTGTATTGATGCCAATTACAATCTGTAGAATTTTTCTTGTACTTGTTATAGAGTTTCTTCTTTTTTTCCTGATGAGTTCTCTTAATGTTATTATTCCACCAAGGTGAGACTCTGTGATTATTTATGTATTTTTGTCTTTCAGGAACCAAGTCTCTATACATTGTTTTAGTTTTAGATTTAGTTTGTTCCAGATATTTTCTAAGCTTAAGTTTTTTAAATCTTCTTCCCAATTCCATAGAGCTAGGAACTCTCTCATTCTGCAAAACCAAAACATCATTCCATGCCACAGGTGTGAAAACACATTTTGGCCAGGATTTGGAAAATGACAGCTGTCATGTTTGTGAGGTGGTGTGAAACAAATGGCTATGTTGAAAAGTTGGGGTCAAAATACGTAAGAGTGCTAAAGTTACAAGGGATCATAGATAAATTTCAACATATGCACATACCTTTGACATTTATACATATTTTGACCCCAAATTTTCAACATGACCTTCTTATGACCCCACCTCATGAACAAGTGTTGTAAAATGTTTCAAGTCCCTCTGGAAACATGATTTCTCCAGATGACCTTAAATCACCTTTCAGCCCTGATTTGCATCATTGCACCACCATTGGTGATGAGGTGGGGTCCCAAAAATGCCATGTTGAAAATGTGTGATCAAAACATGCAAGACTGGAAAAGTCATGCATCAAAGTTCAAAACCCTATTGAAATACATTGAACCACACTTACCTTAGTTCATGTGAGAGGGGGTGTGTGGTGGGTGTGAGAGTTTGGAGTTGTGCGTGCAGAGTGGGAGGTTGGGGTCGTGGGTCAGATTAGTGAGAGACCATTTCCTTTTTTGCAGGAAAAAACAATAACGAGGTATGGTTTTCTTCTTTGTAAGGGAGACTCATATTCCAACACTGGGAAAAGGGCACCTCAGTGTTGGACAACTGTTCAGAGGCACTGGGGTGGACATGCCAGTGCCACCACTTTGAAAATGAGACAGGGTGTGTGTGTCCTGGAGGGGAGGTGGGAGTAAAGGCAAGTGGTACTGGCTGTATACACCTCAGTCCACTTATAAAATACATCAAAATATTATAAAAGATTAGGAAAGGTGGATGGGTGACCTGGAGAGAAGGGTGGAGGAAGAAGAGGTATCTGGGGTGGGCACCCTGAACCGCTTAACAAATAAATAGGTAGGTAGGTGGGGATAGATAGATAGATAGATAGATAGATAGATAGATAGATAGCTGTGTGGACTGGAGAGGTGTCATGGGAATACAGACCATTGGTAGTTCACTGCTCTCAGTACAACCAGCAGCAGGTGTTCCAGTTGCAGCTGTAGAACTGAAGACAGTCCTGCTGTTCTCATACAGAGAATGTGGTTCAACAGCTCCTGTCACTGAGCAGGGCACCCTGGATTTTGGGGTGCCCAGAAAACATATTTCTAGCAAGTGTTTAAAAAAAAAAAACAGCAGAATGTAGCTAAATGGATCTTGTTTAACATACTAACATACTATTTGCCAGCAGATTAGGCCTTACAGTCTATCGAGTCTGCTCGAACCTTAGATCCTTAGTTGGGTGCCGAGGCCCTCACATCCCTTGTGCTCCAGAAACCCCTATCATCCATCCCCACCCCCCTGGGACAGGCCATCATCTGATACATCCACTTTCTGTGTCTGTCCCACCCTCTCTTGAAGCCCTCCACTGTGGATCTCTGAACCAGCTCGCCAGGCAGTGCATTCCAAGGGTCCACCACCCTCTCAGTGAAAAACCTCCTCCTCTTCCCCCCTCACCCTTCCACCTTCCAACTTCAAACCATGCCCTCTGGTGATACTTTCCTGCTTTAGTCTAAAGATCCCCTCCATGTTTACCCTATTTATTCCCTTGAGGTACTTGAAGACCTCAATCATGTCCCCCCTGTCTCTCCTCTCCTCCAATGAAAACAGGCAGAGCTCCTCAAGTCTGTCCTCATACGTCAAATCCCCTAGCCCTTGTATCATCTTAGTTGCCCTCCTCTGTACCCTCTCCAGGTGCTGTACTTCCCTCTTCAAGTGTGGTCTCCAGTACTGTACACAGTACTCAAGGTGTGGTCTAACCAGTCCATTGTACAGCAGCAGAATCACTTCCTTGCTCCTAGAGGTGATCCCCCTTACGATGCATCCCAACATCCTGTTTGCCTTGCTAGCCGCTCTCCTGCACTGCTCAGAGTTATTCATACATGCATCCACCATGACCCCTAGGTCTTTTTCCCCTATTGAGGCCTCCAGCACCTCCCTTCCCAGGGTGTACCTGTGTTTAGGGTTTCCCCGACCAAGATGCAACACCCTGCACTTAGTGATATTAAAATTTAATTTCCATGTGTGAGCCCAGTTTTCCAGGGTGTCCAGGTCCCCTTGCAGGGCCAACCTCCCCTCTTCTCCCTCAACTACTGCTCCCATCTTGGAGTCATCCGTGAAGAGACTCACTTCACACCCTATGCCCTCCCTGGTGTCCGATATGTATGCATTAAACAGGATTGGACCCAGGACCGAGCCCTGCGGTACCCCACTACCAACCTCTCTAGAGTTGAGAGCCCCCCACAGACCACTACTCTCTGGGTGTGTCCAGCTAGCCAGTTTTCAATCCATCTGACCATCAAAGGGCCTACTCCTAACCCCATCAGTTTCTCCACCAGACCATTGTGGGGACAGAGTCAAACCCTTGCTGAAGTCCAAGAATAATATATCCACAGGCTTTCCCCTGTCCAGTTCAGATGTTACCCATTCGTAGAACTCCACAAGATTGGTTTGACATGATCTACCTGGCACAAACCCATGTTGCCGACTATCCAGACCTCCCACCTCCTCCAAGTACACCCCCAATCATTCCTGTAGTATAATCTCCATTAATTTTCCCACCACCGAGGTCAAACTGATGGGTCTATAGTTACCTGGTACTTCCCTCGACCCCCCTTTATGGATTGGCATCACATGTGCCTCTCGCCAATCCCTAGGGACCCTCCCTGTATAGCTAGGTTCAGTTGTTTTTTTGTTTTTTTAGATATTATTTTTAGCCATTTTCAGTGAATGTGAGTTTAAAATAATAAGTGAAACGGTGGCTGACATGATCAGTATGTTTTAAGCGTGAGAGATAAATCATCAAAATAAGTAGTCACAACCTTTTTTTTTATACTGCTCCTGTCAGGATTTTTTTTTACTGCTTGTGTCAGGACATTAACTCTAAAATCATTCTAACTCTGGAACCATATAATATTCTTTCACAAAACCTTCCAATTGCACACCCTTGCCATTGGTCCCTTAAGCACTGAAAATTTCATGAACAATTCCTCACCATCTAGGCTGCAGGTGAGAGCAAAAATACCCAATGTTAAGTATAGGGAAACCAAATGTGTTATTTTGCGTTTTGGGGTGGGGGGCTTTGTATCTCAAAAACTGAACAAAATGCCATCACAACATTTTTCATTTCTTGAGACACCGGCAGCCTTACTGTGCTTGCCAAATTTTGGGCTATTTTGTCAAACAACACCAAAGTTGTCAAAGTGCAAAATTGTGGCTTAACATTAAACTACCCACTCAACTCTAACTTTAGGGGCACTACCACACCACCAGGTATGTCTAACAAAAATGTGGTTGATCAAGAGTGGTGTCTGCACACACTTACACACACACACACATATATATATATATGTATTAGAGGCAAAACTCCGTTTTAATGCATTAGTTAAGGTTGTTCCACAAGCTGACAAAAGTGAGGAAATTAGCTGTTGGGTTGAAAACCCCCTTGGACCCCCACACCCCCTCAACTGGCATTGGTGTGTGCATTGGGATCATCAGCCTAACTCTTACCCCATGAGATGTGTAAAGCAGCAGAAGTATAGGAGAATGGGGTGAGGTTGAGACCATGATCCCAATGCACTAATGCTGGTTGAGGGGTGGTGAAGTCAAAGTGAGGTTTCACCCCTGACGTGAGATCTCTCACTTTATCACGTGAAACTAATGCATTAAATGGATTTTTGCCTCTAATTCCTTCTTTTGAGAATGATAACAGAAATAGTGAATGTAATGCAGCGGCGGGGAGCAGGGGCCCGAACAGGGACAACAGCATAACAGAAATGCTAACAGTGGCGCACATGGTAACACCTGGCGAATGAGAACAGAAAGGAGTAGCATTACATGGTGGCGTAGGACGGGAGCACGTTCTGCCCGTGATGTGTTGTCACATAGTAACATGGTGCCTGCAAACAGAAAATGTCAATGGGCATGGTGACGTAAAGTGAAACAGAAAGATAAACAGCACTGTAGACAGAAATGGCAAAAATAACAGAAAGCATAGAGCAAATGAAAAGCAAGGATAGCATGGTGGTGCAGGCGTCAACGATAAATAAAAATGGATACAGAACACATAGCGGAAAGGGGCAACAGTAACAGTAGTGTAAGCGCACAGGCTGGTTTTCCCAAAACCTGCATAGAGAAAGACAGTGAGTACAAATAATGTATGCATAATAATGAGTATCGGTAGCAAAATGAGAACTTGGAATACTAAATATGTTATATCTCAGGAACCGTACGACGTGGAAAAAAAATTTAAAAGTCATATTATTTACAACTGTCCTGGCTAATTTGGTATTTAGCCCCCATTAGGGGGCTAAGATTTTTTCTGACAAAAAGTCCATATCTCGCACCGTTTCCGAGATACGGGCCCCGAAAGGCGCGGTGAATGCCGTAATGTTATCCTATGGGAAAAAAAGAAAAGTTTGGAGCACCATAACTTTGCCTCCCTGTAATGTATTTTCACCAAACCACTGAAAGGCACATCTGTGGGCTGTTGGCTGTCTTCCTTCCAAATTCCAGGAAAAAAGACCAAGCCGTTATTTTGCAGCAGGGATCCAAAGGATTTCTGTAATGCGTCGGGTGCCGTAATGTTATCCTATGGGAAAAACCGTCAACTTTGGAGTGCCGTAACTTTGCCGCTGTGTAATAGTTTTTCACCAAACCACTGAAAGGCACATCTGTGGGCTGTTGACTGTCTTCCTTCCAAATTTCAGGACAAAATACTAAACCGTTATTTTGCAGCAGGGTGCCAAAGGATTTCTGTAATGCGTCGGGCGCCGTAATGTTATCCTATGGGAAAAACCATCAACTTTGGAGTGCTGTAACTTTGCTGCCATGTAATATTTTTTCAATACCATACTGAAAGGCACATCTGTGAGATGTTGGCTCCGTTCCTTCCAAATTTCAGCCCAAAACTCCCAACGGTTCTTTTGCAGCGCAGTGCCAAAGAATCGCTGTCACTTCCACAGATGGAAAACTACTGTGCTAATTGCAGCTTCATTTCAAGTTCAACACTTTTGTGAGACGAAACTAATTTGCAAAGTGCTTTTTCCAGAAATTTGAAAAACATATTTCTGGGGTGTTTTACACAAAATAAAGACATAGCAAGCATCCTCAGGGCCTGACTAGGTGAATACAAAAAGAATTAGGTTGCTAGAGGGTCTCAAATTTAAATGCCAACCATTTTTCTGATCACCAACTGAAAACAAAATGGCCGATTTGCAGTAACAGGCCCATTTCTTGAAAAGTAAAAATGCATTTGCGACACTGTCGAACTTTTGTTAACTTTTCCATGACTTATAATGGGAAACTGTTTTTTGAATAACTTTTGAACCGTTTAATATTTTTTCACCAAATCTTCAAAAGGCACATCAGGGACCCTGGCCACATGTTCCCTGAAGATTTCAGGCCAGTCACGCAAACTGTATGACCTGTAGGCGTGACCGTAGAATTCCAGAAAAAGCGTAAACGCGTGCACAGATCACACTTAATAACTCCGCAGCCATATATCTGACCAGTACAAAACTTGACAGATCCCATCGCCTATGATTCTTGATCATGTATTCCAAATTTCAGGCAAATCTGTCAAACGGTTGCAAAGTTATTAAGGTGCAAAGATTTGGGGTTTAACATAGAAATGGCTCCTCAACCCTAACTATGGTAGCACTACCGTGCTACCATAATATATATATATATATATATATATATATATATATATATTTTCTGACCCCTGACAGTGCAGTGGCTTGTCTTTCATGTACTGTGTCTCTTTGCTCTCCTGGTGCATCACCTTCATGCTACTGAACTTAGTTATTATTGAGGTTGTATCTTTTCCATACATTGTATTGTGTCATTGTCAGCTGTCAATTCTACACATGCACCCACTCCCCAGTAATTCACCTGCTTTTATTTGAGGGCATAACATAAAATCATCACTTGGAAACTATGTTACCCTTTCTGTAGGAACCCAGGCTTCTGCTGGTCATCAGGGGGCTTTTGGGGAACATGGTTACCAAATGTCTTGTTACAAGATCATGAAATTTCACAGTTATGAAAGTTTCAGTGTGATGTTTGTGAAACAATGGCAGGCCATTAGAGGAGGGGAAAAAAAGCATTCTGCACTTGGTCAACCACTTTAGAGAAGTACCACTCAAAAACTTCTCTATCCTCAAAATTTAAACCTGGACATTTTAGAAATTCAGACTACCTTTCAGGGAACATTTGTCCCAATGTTCTTGTTTTGTGGAAAAGAAATAATGTGACCTATTGGTAATTTAACCCAAGCCCCTGGAATACCATCTCGGTGCTTTAATCATTTTTCTCACTATTTTCAGCTGCTTAGAAGTGGCTAATGCTGCATCAAAAAAACATTTAAATGCCATCTTGTTTTGTGAAACAAAGGCACACTCTTAAAGGAGGGAGAAAGTTCTACTGCTCTTTACAAATCTCCATATAGAGTCACCAATCAGAAACCACTTTACCCTTTTTGTAGAAACCCAGACTGCTAGTGGTCATTAGAGGACCCTCTGAGGAAAATGAATCCTGAATTGTATGATCTGTTGGGGACAAGTATCATAAACTTCTTGTTAATATCATAAGAAGTGCCAAAGTTATGAGTGCTTCTGTGTGATGTCTGTGAAACAAAGACAGGCCCTTAGAAGAAAGTCTTCCTGCACTTTTCCAAATACCATACAGATACATCCCCAAAAACAATTTATCCTTGTTGTACAGAACAAGTCACACAAAATTGTACCTCCAATGAGTTGTTTTAGCATTTCTGGCTGAGTTGCATAAGTGTTGCTGGATCCAGTACAAAGTTCTGTACAAACTGTTTCTTAAGAGTTAAAACTCAGTTTTTCATTGCATTGTGACTGGACTGCTGATGCAGTCCAATTAAGTTGCAAAAACATTTTGCAAAAATTACTCTTGAGCGGGTTAAGTGTTCAAAAACATTGCAATATGAGTTGCCAATGCATTGACAACTGCAAAAAACAATGCTAAACCAACTCGTTAGTGGAAGAGTTTAATGTGACTTGTACTGTATGAGTCCAAGTTTCTATTTGTTGTTTGGGGAACATTTCAGGAACATGTATCCAGAATGTCATGTTAATACCATACAGAATACCAAAGTTATGAGTGTTTGTATGTGATGTTTGCTAAACAAAGCCAGGCCCTCAGAAAAGAAAATGATTTGTCTGCAGCTTGACAGGCATCATATAAAACCACACAATGAAACCCCCATTATCCTGTTTGTATGAACCCATGCTTCTAATGGTCATGAGGGGCCCCATGTGGGGAACATGCATCCTAAATTTCAAGCTAAAAGTCAAAGGCTTGCTAAAGTTGTGAGTGCTTTTGTGTGATGTCTTCAAAACCTAGACACTTTTAGACAGTGAAAGATCAGCATGTGGTTGAAAAGACACCATACAGATGCACCCTTCAAAAACAAGTTTACACTCAAAATTTAAACCTGGGGCTGTGGTTGACTTCAAATGACCATTTGGGGGACATGTATTCCAGTGTTTCTGTGTGATTTTAGGGAAACAAAGGCAGGCCCATAGAGGAGATAAAAAGGTATGCTACATTTTGCCAAATACCATACAGATGCACCCCTCAAAAACCCTTTTACCCTCAAAAGTTAAACTTGGATACTTTGGAAACTAGAGATGACCTCTTAGGGGACATGTGTCCCAAAGGTGTTGTTAAAATCACAAGAAATGCCAACATTATGACTGTTTCTGTGTGATGTTTGTTAAACAAAAGTAAGCTATTAGATGTGAGAAAACATTGTGCTAATGATTGGCAACACCATAAAGATGCACCATTGTAAACCACTTTACTCTTTTTCTAAGCATCTGGGCTTCTCATGTTCTTTAAGTGACCCTCGTGAACATGAATCCAGAATTTCATGTAAAAAAAAAATGACAAAGTTATCAGTGCTTTAGTGTGATGTCTTTGAAACTCAGGCACTTTTAAACAGTGAAACAGCAGCCTGCAGTTTGAAAGATACCATAGAGATGCACCCCAAATACAACTTTATCATCACAATTTAAACCTAGATATTTAGAGGACTTTATAGAATCTTTTGGGGAATATGTGTCCTTAATTTCTTGTTAATACCACAAGATATGCCAATGCTCTGAGTGGTTCCCTGTGATGTTTAAGAAAAAAGGCAGACCCTTAGAGGAAGGAAAAAGGTGTGCTGTACTTTGCAAAACACCACACAGATGCACCCTTTGAAACCTCCTTTACTCTTTTTGTGGTAACCTGGACTCCTGATGGTCATCTCAGGATCCTTTGGGGAACATGTTAATCAAACGTTTTGTTAAAACCTAGCAATACTGAAGTTATGAGTGTTTTTGCATGATGTCTTTGAAACGAAGGCACTTTTAAACACTGAAATGACAGCCTTTGGTTTAAAAACACCATACATATGCACCTTTCAAAAACAGTTTGCCCTCAAAATTTAAACCTGGGCATTTGAACAATGTCAGGGGACTGTTTGGGGAACATGTGTCCCAGATGTCATGTTAATATCACAAGAAATTAGTTATGAGTGCTTCTGTGTGATGTTTCTGAAAGAAAGGCAGACCCTTAGAAGAGAGAAAGTCTTCCTCACATTTCCAAGCACCATACAGATACTGCGCATCCCCCTCCCAAAACACTTTACCCTCAATGTATGTGCCCAAGCTTCTGCTGATTGCTTGGGGTGCATTTCAGGAACATGTATTTTGAATTTAATGTTAATACCACACATAATGACAAAGTTATATATGTTTTTATGTGATGTCTGCTAAACTAAGGCAGGCCCTCAAAAAAGAAAACAAATATTGGTCCTGCAGCTTGACAAGCCTCACGTAAAACCATGCACAAATCCCACTTTACCCTATTTATATATGCATCGGCTTCTGGTGGTCATTAGGGGATCTTTGGAGAACATGTATCCTGAATTGCATGATAAAAGATGAAGACATGCCAAAGTTATACATGTTTGTTTGTGTGATGTCTTCAAAATCTAGATACTTTTAAACAGTGAAACAGAAAACACACCATACAGATGCACTTCTCAAAAACAATGCTATACTCAAAACCTAAACATAGGTATTTGGAGGACTTCAGGGGACCATTTGGGGAACATGTATCCTAGTGCTTCTGTGTGATGTTTGTGAAATGATAGCAGGCCCTCAGAGGAGAGAAAAAGTTAAGCTGCACTTTGCCAAACACCATACAGATGCATTCCTTGAAAAACTATGTTCCCTTTATAATTTAAATGTGGGCATTTGGCAGACAAAAGAAACACAGAAACATAGCAACATAGACTTTGATGGCAGATAAGGACCGCTTGGCCCACCTAGTCTGCCCATTTCCCTAGTTATTGGATAAGCTGCAGAGCCTAGTTAACCAACAGCCTACAGTACTTCTTCCTCCCCCCCACCAAAATTCCCTTATGTCTGTCCCATGCATTCTTGAATTCCCCCACTGTTTTTGACCCCGTGGCCTCCTCAGAAAGGCTGTTCCATGTGTCCACCACCCTCTGTGTGAAAAAATACTTCCTCACATTGCCCCTAAGCCGTTCCTCCTCTATCTTCAAATTGTGTCACCTTGTTCTTGCACATATTGCTTTTTCTGAAAGATGCTGCCCTCTTTGACTTTGTTGGTTCCCTTGAGGTACTTGAAAGTTTCTATCATGTCCCCCCCCTCCCTCCTTTCCTCAAGTGTATACGTATTAAGCTCCTTTAGTCTCTCTCTCTCTCTCTCTATATGGCTTCTGTTGCAGACCCTGTACCATTTTAGTTGCCCTCCTCTTTACTGCCTCCATCCTCTCTATGTCCTTGCAGAGATGGGGTCTCCAGAACTGCACACAGTACTCCAGATGGGGTCTCACCAACTATCTGTACAGAGAGATAACAACTTCCTGTTTTCTGGTGATGCCTGTCCCTATACATCCCATTATCTCCCCCCAGCCATCCTTACTGCCTTCTCACATTGCTTGCTTCCCTTTAAATCATCTGATATGACTACCCCAAGGTTCCTTTCCTTTTTTGTTGATAGTAATACCTCCCCCTCCCCCATTGTGTACCTTTCCCTGGGTTTTTGTTTCCCAGGTGCATTACTTTGCACTTCTTTGCATTCAATCTAAGTTGCCATACATTTGACCATTCTTCCAACCTTGCCAAGTCCCTTCTTATTCTTCACTCCCCCCTTGTGTATCAACCCTGTTGCAAATATTTGCGTCATCTGCAAAGAGGTATACTTTTCCTTCCAGTCCCTCTGCAATGTCACTTATAAAGACATTAAAAAGGACCAGACCCAGTACTGAACTCTGCGGTACCCCACTAGTAACCCCCCCTTTCTTCAGAGTGGACTCTGTTTACTATTATCCTCTGTGTCCTATTGTCCAGCCAGTTCTTTACCTAGGCTACCACCCTGGGACCCACTCCCAGGCTGGGTAATTTGTTTATTACTCTTTTGTGTGGGACTGTGTCAATGCCCATCTAAAGTATAGATAGGCCATGTCCACAGCCCCCACAGCCCCTCCATGGTCTACTACTTTGGTCACTCAGTCAAATACATATGTTAGATTCATCTGACATGACCTTCCTGCTGTGAATCCATGCTGCCTTGGGTCCTGTGCTGCAATGTCCTCTAGCTACTCAACAATTTTTTTCTTTCAGAAGTGATTCCATCATTTTCCATACCTCTGAGGTTAAGCTAACAGGTCTGTAGTTTCCTGACTCATCTTTGCTCCCACTTTTGTGAAGTGGAATCACATCTGCCCTCCTCCAGTCCTTAGGTACTACACCATCCTCCCATGATTTGTTAAAAAGGGTTGTCAGTGATGTCACTAGTTCTCCCCTTAGTTCTTTTAGAATTCTGGGGTGAATCCTGTCAGGCCCCATTGCTTTGTCCACCTTTAGTTTTAGGAGTTATTTCAAAACCCTTTCTTCTGTGAAAGGACTGGTATCGACCCCCTTATCCAGAGTGCTTCTATTAGTTGGATTAGGTACCTCCCCCTCCTCCTCTTCTTTTGTGAATACTGAGCAGAAGTATTCGTTCAGTATCCCTGCTTATTCATTGTTCCTCTCTGCCCACCACCCTGCCCTTTAGTAAGCCTTGCTATCCTCCCTTGGTCTTTCTTCACTCCTTAATGTACCTGTAAAAGGTTTTATCCCCTTTTTTAACCAAGTTGGCAGTCTTTTCCTTGGTTTTGGGCCTTTGCTATTTTGACTACCTTTCCCACCTCCTTCTGCTTTAAATGGTACAGGTCTCTGTCCTGCTCCTTCTGTGCTTCCTTATACTTCCTGAATGCTATATTTTTCTCCCTAACCTTCCCTGCCACCTCTTTTGAGAACATAGTGATTTTTTCTTTCATTTTGAATTGTTTATTTGCATCACACAAAGGCTTGTTGCCTCTGTGATGGCAGTTTTGATGTTTCTCATTGTTCCTTCACCCCTTCTCCTTTGGGGAACATGTGACCTATCATCTTGGTAATACCACAAGAAATGCTAAAGTTATGAGTGCTTCTCTGTGACATTTGTGAAACAAAGGATGATTTTGGAGGAGAGAAAAAGTTGTGCTCAACTTTGCCAAACACTATAAAGATGCATCCCTTGGAAACTACTTTACCCTTTCTGTTGGAACCTGCGCTTCTGGCATTCTTTAGGGGACCCTTTGGGGGACACTAATCCTGTATTTCATGCTAAAATACCAAGAAATGCCAAAGTTATAAGTGCTTTTGGGTGATGCCTTTGAAACATAGGACTTTTAAACAGTGAAACAACAGCCTGCAGTTTGAAAGCTCCAATACAGATGCACCTCTCAAACACAACTTTATGCTCACAGTTTCACAAAAACAGATTATTCCAGCACTCTGGGCCTCCAAAAATCCACAGAGGTGAACTGTAGTCACAAAATGTTATTTCATTTGCAACAATATATCAAAGCAAGGTGGCCAACAGTACCCCAGTGCTTCAGCATAATCACTGGATTTTGTCAAGGGACATGTAAATACGGACAAACCTGTTCCCCATTTAAAGCACCTTATTAAAGTGACAGAATCAAAAATTATATAGAGGTTATTATACAAATATATCCCATAATACAACAATCATTAGTACTCAATTATTCCAATATTAAAACATTGCTAATCCTGCCCCTCCTTTTTTTTCATTTTATTCAGATTTATAAAAATGTAATAGGTCAAGACACAGAGGTAAGAAGGAAAGAGGAAGAGGAAGAAGGGGGAGGGAAAGGTAAGTGAAAACATAAAAGATTCCTAAAGGATGGCATGGGTACATAAAAGCTACACTAAAAAAATCCTAAAAAGAGTCAAAATTCAAGCTCTTAGTATTGCTTTACACTAGACAATTGTCTTGTATCCCTCCATTGTATAAATTAACATTTTCCCATACTGAGTAGTCCAGGTAAGGAGTTAAATCAGGCCTGGAAATGACTCAGGACCTGTAAACAAAAACACAGAGAAACTATAAACTCCAGGACAGATGAAAATAAAGACCAAATACACAACACACAAATACACACACAGAGACACCGGTGACTGAAGCATCATCAAACAGTTTAGAGCACTATTATTGTAGATAACACTTATTTTTCCTTATTTTTTCAAAATGTACGGAGAATATTCTACTTCTTCATTAAGCCCTAAGGGTAGAACCACATTTAAAGACACTGTCCACCTTGTCTCTTTTTGTAGTAACCTACTGGTCCTGTCTCTATCCCTTTCTAAGGCATACATAAACTCTAGGGCTGTGAAGTTGAAGCAGAAAGAGTCTGAATTATGATGGTGAAAAAATGTGTGCCTAGTGCAGTCCTGTCACTACCATAAATTATTGCCACTCACATGCTCCTGTATTCTGGTTTTCAGGAGACAGACTGTTCTGGACATATATATTGGCTCAGTGGTATCAAATCTTTCAATTTCTGAAAATTTCCTAATTTTGAAAATAAACTGCTCCTCCCATTTTCCATGAATAAGAAGTATTGCAATTTATTCATGGGAAAATGGGAGGAGCAGTGTATTATCAATGGTAAGATCAACCCATTTGTCAAGTGATAGATTGGTACAAGTTTATCAATGTATTTGGCATGGTTCTGTGGAGGAAATTAACATATTTCTAAACTATATTAATAATACAAGTCAGAGTTTAAAATTCACACACAATGCTTATAGGGAGTCAGTGATGTTCCAGGATGTTAAGCTTGAATCACAACCAGAACAAAAGATGCAAAGTGCTGGCTATAGGAAACCAACAGCAGGCAACACAATACTGCATATGGATGGTGCACATTCTCAGAAATTGAAAGATTTGATACAACTCAGCCAGTAAATTAGATTCAGAAGAAACTGTTCCCAAGAATCAGATTCCATAAAACAATCTCATGAAATGACTGAAATATTTTATGAACAGGGTTGCAACACTGAGTTATTAGATTCTTTCTTTCAAATAGCCAATAATAGGACACAAGACTCATTATTGACCACTAGCGTTAGAAATCAGGCTGATTCTTATTGTCACCTTCTCTACAAAATACAACAGTGTAGCTGGAAGGTAGGCAACATTATTAATCGACATTGGCACATTTTGCGAACTGATCAGGTGCTTAAAAATGAAACAGCGAAAAACCAAGGATAACATTTAAAAAGGGACAGAACTTAGGAGACATGTTAACACCTAGTCACTTTAAATGATCCAGGATCCCTCAACTACTTATTTAGTTGCCCCCAGACCACAAAGATTCCACAAGTGTGGAAACTGTAACATCTGTATTAATGCTAAAGAGGGGAACATGTATGTACACCTGCATAACAACAGAAGGGTAGTAATAAAAAACATAATTTCCTGTGTCACCACATTTGGGATACACATACCATTGTGTGCATGTTTAAAACACTACATGAGCAGAACAGTTTGTTCCCTTAAAATCAGAATACAGGAGCTTGTAAGGGCAATAATTAATGATAGTGATAGGAGTGCACTAGGCACACATTTTTTTTTACCATCATAATTCAGATCCTTCATGCCTCAAATTCACAGCACTAGAGTTTATGGATTCCTTAGAAAAGGGTGGTGACAGGACCAGTAGGTTATTGCAAAAAGAGATGAGGTGGATTGTGTTTTTAAATACAGTTCAACCCTTGGGGCTTAATGAACAAGTGGACTACTCTCCATACATCTTGGAAAAATAAGGGAAAAGAAGTGCTATCTAAAATAATAGTGCTTTAAACTGCTCATGACACATCAGACACCTGTGTCTCAGTACGTGTTGTGTTTTTTATCCTTATTTTCATCTGTCCTGGAGTTTATGGTTTCTTTATATTTTTGTTTTCAGGTCATGAGGTATTTCCAGTCCTAACTTGACTGCTTATCTGGACAACTCTGTATGGGAAAAGGTTAATTCTTACAATGAATTAATACCAGGCAATTGTTTAGTGTAAAGCAATCATAAGGATTGAATTTTGACTCTTTTTAGAATGTTGTTAGTTTAACTTAGATGTATCCATTCTATCCTTTAAGAATCATACAGGGTTCCACTTATCTTTCTCTCTCCCCTTCCCACCTCTGCTTCTTACCCCATTAAATATTTTTAAATCTGCAAAAAATGAAAAAAACAAAAGTGGCAGGATTAGCAGTGTTTTGATATTGGAATAATAACAAGTGGCACAGCAAAAATGACAGATACTATCATTTTAATAATGTGCTTTAAAATGGGAACAGGTTTGTTGAAATGGACACACCCTCTGATGAAGGCCAATGATTATGACTGAAGCGATGGGGTTTGTTGGTCTCCTTGCGTTGATATGTGCTTGCAAATAAAATGACATTGTGAGGCTGCAGTTCACCTCTGTTGATTTTCTGTGACCTGAAGTGTTGGAATCATCTGTTCTCATGCATAATTCTCATGCATAACTTAGGGCTGGCTGCCCCTTTCTAAGCACCCTAAGGAGTTCCCATGTCATGCTGAGTTTGTTTTTGATACTCACAATCTAAACCTGGATATTTGGAGGGGTTCATGGGACCCTTTGCAGGAACATGTGTCCAAAATTTCTTCTTAATACCTTAAGAAATGTATGAGTTGTTCTGTGTGATGTTTATAAAAAAGAGACCCTTACAGGAGAGAAAAAGCTGTGCTGCACTTAGTGAAACACCCTGCAGATGCACCACTCAAAAAAAAATTTACCCTTTTTGTTGGGTCCTGGGCCCCTGGTGGTCATTAGGGGACTCATAGGGGAACATGTTTCCTGAGTTTCTTGTTAAAAGACCAAGAAATTCCCAAGTTATGAGTACTCTTTGTGTGATGTCGTTGAGACCTAGGCACTTTTAAACAATGAAATGGCAGCCAGTGATTTAAAAGTACCATGCAGATGCCCCTCCCCCTCCAAAAAAAAGCAGTTTACCCTTAAAATTTAAACCTGGACATTTTGAGGACTTCAGGGAAACCTTTTGGGTACTGTATCCTAAATTTCTTGTTAATACCACAAGGAATACCAAAATTATTTGGCTCTTTCACCCCTGCTGGACCTGGGCATCTACCCTTGGAGCTGCCCCTCTGCTTGCCCACCTCTCCAGCAAGCCCCTGCTGGATCTGGACATCCACCCTTGGAGCTGCTCCTCTGCTTGCCCACCTCTCCAGCAAGGTGTGCTTCTTAGATGCTGAGTAACTGTGCCTCAGCATTTATTTGAATTTGGTGCCTTTTTCCTGTTGACCCTGTGGGCTCCAGTAATTTACCATTCTGGGCTTGCTTGTGCCTCAGGAGCAGGACCTAAGCTATTGGACTATAACTCAGAACCTTTTAATTAATTAATTTGAATTTCATTTAGGTTTTTCACCTCTGAATCTGTGGAACTGGTGCAGCATCTGTAGAGTTTATTTAAAACATCTGCCTGTTTCATCTTGCTCAAAATGGAGCCACTACTTTTAATTAAAATCTGAACCTTGATTTTATTAATAGTAACAAATTTAGTCTCTCACCTTTGAATCTTAGAATGAGTGCAGCAAAAATCGGAACCCTGATTTTATTAATAGTAACTAATTTAAGATTTTCCCCCTGAATCTGGGAATGTGTGCAGCATTCTGCTGAGTTAATTACAGGCTCTGAGTGCCTCATCTGCGTTCAAAATGGAGTATCTACTTTATTTATAAAATGGAGCCTAGTTCAGAGTATCTTCTTTATTCATAAATCGGAGCCTAGTTCATATTATCTCTGATTTATGTAGGCTTTTTTACTCCTGAATCTAGGGATTGAGAGTAGCTTTTGTGGAGTTAATTCTGAGCTTCATCCATATTCTGAAATTGAACCTGTTCCCCAGATGCAGATTTATTTTCAGGCTCAGTCTACTGGTACTTATTTACTCCTTTGCAATAAGATCACAGGAGCCTTTTGTTTTACCACGAGCTGCACTGAGTGCTACAATATTCATTTATTTCCGTTGCTGCTGCAGTGCCTAAACCGCTTAAGGTTCTTCCCCACAGTCGCTAGGTGGCTGCTCCCCACCTGCCCCTCAATCCCTCCCACCCTTAGCTGGCCTTAAATTGATAGGGGCTGGTTGTCACATGTCGTAGGTGGAGTTTCTATCTCCTCTCTTTCTCATCTGCAGGTTATTTTTCTTCTCCACTAGAGGCTGCCAATTTCCTCTAACAGCCTGGCATTATATTACTCAATGTGGTTTAGCTAATCTTTCCTGTTTTGACCTAAGTTCTCTGGCAGTGTCTTAGCTCCTCAACTATTCTTCATTTTGTTCACTCCATCCTGTTACTAATCTGGGTACTTTCTTCCCCATTCTGTGGGTATATCCTTGCTGTCCTATTCTTCCTGTTCCCACCTCCCATCTCCTATCTTCTTTTATCTCCCTACTACTTTCCTACTGACTCCTCACCCTGTTCTAAGTGCAATATAAAGACATTTCTTGTTAAGTGCCTCTTTTCTTTTCCACTTCTTACCCTACTAACCCTTGATGTCCTCTCTCAATATCCTGTGACTCCACCAGACCACATTGATATCCCCCTTGGTAACTTTTACAACTCTAATTTGCTAGCTGCTGAATTCTCCTCCCCTATGCCACTGCTGTACCTTAGCCACAGATAAATTTGAAATATCCATGAGGTACCTTATATATAGGGGCATGATTCTAGAAGGGTGGCACAAGTTTCTGCCAAACGCAACTTGCGCCACCCTCGCCTGTGACATTGACCCTGCGCCCTATTCCAGTAGGGGCAGAATCATCGCAACTAAGTCCTGCAACTTGTGACATGTGGCCAGGTATGATGAACTGCGGGTCTACCTGGTGAGCATGTTGTAAGCTGCAACAGCAGGGCAGCATGGTCAACCGCCCCACCCATGCCCCAACCCCTAGGTATCAGCTGCAAATGCAGCAGATACCCAGGTAACCCTGGTAGTCTAGCACCCCCCCAAACTGTACAATAAGATATAACTAGGTCCAGTATCCCTGGTAGTCTAGCAGCACCCCTGTGCTGTACAATATGAAATAAATAGGTCCAGTATCCCTGGTAGTCTAGAGCCCCTCGTACTGTACAATATGAAATAAATAGGTCCAATATCCCTGGTAGTCCAGTGGCCCCCCATGCCCCCATCCAGCCATGCCAGCCCACCCAGCACCCCCCCACCCATCCCCAGCCAGCAACTGGCACTGCCTCCTCTCACCACCACGGCCAGCCACCGACTGAGTCCAGTATCAACGTATACAAAGAAGACGATACAGCTCTATAAAGAATGTGTACTATTTGACTCATTTTTGTTTACATACAGTAAACACCATTTTTCCCTGTATATTTCAGCATGGATATTTTAATGTAACAAATCTTGGAATTGTGATTGTCCAGTTACCTTGTCCTGATGTATCACTGTATTTTGTACTCTCCTGGGTTGAGTTTGAATATAGGCAGGGTTTTTGCCTAGTGCACTTATCCAGTAACCAAAAGCTAATAAATAAAAAAATAAATGTCTGTGAAAGACTGGTCCATAGAGGACAGAAACTGTCATGCTGCAGTTTTCCAAACATCATACAGATGTACCCTTGTAAACCACTTTACACTCAAAACTTGAACCTAGGCATCTGGAGGACTTCAGAGACCTTTAGGGAACATGTGTGCCTATTTTTTAATGCACCAGAAAATTAGAATACATTTTTGAAAATTCAGCACAATAGCATGGATGATTAATGAATAGTCTGACAACAGCAATGGTGTTTGATGTTACTTTTATTTTTTCACACTCTTTTAATTTTTTTATTTCACATTTTTCTGCACCTTATGCTATGCTTAATTTCTGAATATTCAATGTTTAAAACACGTTTCTTGCTGTATTTAATATTTTTGTGAGACTTTTTGAAGCCCTGGTATTTCCTTGACAGTGACTAGTCCACCACAACAGTGGACAATTGGAGTTAACCAGCCACTCCAGCAGCTCCAGTTCTGCTCAGGTCCCCATATTGCTTGCCTTGTGGTTTCTTGGGTTTTGGTTCATCCAGGGGCCTATCAGTAGGGACCCACTTCAGTACCTCTGCTGCCTTCCCCTCCACTAGTTGCTGGGCCATGGTTCTGATCTCCTGTTGCAGGACATGAGAAACAAAATGAAATTTAGTGGTACTGTTGTGCATATAGCACAGTACTATACTGTACATAGTGCAGCCACAGTAGGCCAGAGCAATACACAAATGCCAGTAATGTGCAACACTGCACATACAGCCCAGTTTAGAACTATTGTGCAGTTCATATACTGTACGTTCTGGGCTCAGCCACTCCTAACTAACCATGTACGTCAAGTACTGTTACTCAAAACAAAAAAGTTAAGTTATTAAATTCAAAAGTAAAAAAACAGAGCATTGATTACAATGAGCAATAACAACATAGAGAACAATGCATGGGCAACCATATGCAGCATGATTATGTTTCCATCTAGGGGTTGAGATAACATTATAGGTACCTTGACAGCTAAGCTGAATTGGGTATGGTTGCTCACTTTTTATAGTATATGGTTTCACTGTATGTCAACATTGAAAATTCCAGTTTATACAAAGTGGGAAGTGTGACTCATCTTCTTCCCACCACCTACCTTTCAACCCTAACAGTCAGCAAATATATTAAATATAAATTATGGAGACAGGTTGCTTAACAGGAGATAACCATACATAACAACTTTTTTTTTTACTTTTGAACTGTGCTTGACAACTGGTTATGACCTTTGAAGTGTGCATAATGACTTTTTATAACCTTTGAACTGTGCACAACAACTTTTGCCCATGCACAACAAGGATTTTGAGTTTGTGGAATTCCATGCACAACAATACTTAACTGTATACTATTAGACAATACTACTCCCTTCAGGTTGGTCACCACCCAAGGAACCCTGATCACCCAGTCCTCACATAAGTCAGGCCCAATCAGGCAAGCAATGGAGGGACTGGTTTCTTGCCTGTGGGGTGCTGATACCTGTTACAGAGGGCCTGGAACTCCTGTTGTCTCACAATATAGATATATACATAAGACCCCACTCACATCCATCCTGCATGCAGGAACAGGTGTGACAGGTGTACCTTGACATTTCAAATGCTAATGCTCACCCCATTCTATTATTCTGTACCCATATTATTTTACTTAGTCTTGCAATGGGGTGAGCATTAGGGTTTGAAATGCCAAAATACACCTGTCACATCTGTTCCTGCATGCAGGGTGGATGTGAGGTCTTATAATTGGAAGTTGAGGGTGTGGGTGGCATGTTGGGGTTTGGAAGCCAAAGTTCCCCTCATTCCTCTTCCTGCATGTGCAGTGAGAGTTGGGCCTTATGCTTGGGAACCATACACTTGCATTTCCCTACTTTTAACCATTCAACCCTAATTGTACATAAAACAATGTTTTTTTGAAATTATTTTTCTTATTTTTTCAGATAAATTCAGCTATTGATAGGAGTTTTTTAACCAAATTTTCAACATGGCCTTTTTGGGACCCCACCTCATGAACATTGCCAGTGTCATTTCATCCATTGGACCTGAAAGGTGATTTCACACAGCAACCGCACCATTCTGCATCACAGATGCAAAACCATCTGTCGGGCAGGATGTGAAAAATTACAGCTGTACTATTCATGAGGTCATGTGAAAAAATTTCAATGCTGAAGATTTGGAGTCAAAATACTGTAAATCACTAAATGTATGCACTTGTATAGAAACTGCACAAAGCACACTCATAACACAGCCATTTTTCAAATTGTTTCACCAAATTTTCAACATGGGCTTTTTGGGACCCCACCTCATGAATACTGGCACTGTCATTTTGTTGCTCAGTCCTATATGGTGATTCCGTGCAGCAACCATGAAATCATCTTTTGGGGCTGAGTAAAAAACTGACAGTGCCAGTGTTCATGAGGTGGGATCTCAAAAAGCCCATGTTGAAAATTTGGTGCACAAATACTTAAAAATGGCTTAGATATCAACATAAGTTCCAAAACACCATTGAATGTCATTATATGGAGCTTACCTTGATTCTTCAGTTTGTGGTTCAGATTTCAAGAGAGCAGACATGTCCTGATCCACAGAAGATGACAGCGCTGACCTTCGGGGGTAAGTATATGGTGTAGGGTGAGGGGTGTGTTGGGAGATGGTTGTTCAATGGGAGGGAGGGAATGGGGAGGGAGACTATGGGGATGATGGTTGACTGTTTTTTTTTTTCAGGTATAAAAAAACAAAAAGACATTGGGGATGGTTTCCTTCTTTACAGGGCATTATTACCTGAGTTTTGGAGACAATGGTAGTGGGCTCCCCAGTGTCCCTACACTGGCACTTGTGCGGGGGCCACCTTTCAGTGGGGAAGATATATCAGATATGGCTGTGTGAACACTAATTCCCAAATATTCAGCTGGATATTTGGTATTCATTATTCGGGTGGGTTGAGAGGGGAGTATTTAAAAATAAAAGTGTGACCCTCTGGCCAGCATTAAAATAAATATTTTATCCCTGGTGTCTAGTGGCCCCATGCCACCACTCTGGCTGATTGCTTGTCAAAAATGAAGAATCTCCCAAGAGACTCTCACCCATACCCTGGTCCCCAAATATATAAGAAATAAAACAATTCCCTAATTTTCCTGGTGTTTAGTGAACACCCCCACCCCACCACCCTGTCAAGTAGTGCCCCCTGCTCCCCCCACCCATGATCTGATTAGGCCACTGGCATTGCCCTTCACTCACCTCCATGGCCAGCAGCCTGACTGAGCATTCAATGAATGAGCACATGCTTGCACAAGCACATACTCATTTATTTACAGATTCAGACAGCTCTCACACTAGGTACCACTACCAGAGGAGCCAGAAGGGAGGGGGGAGCTGCTCTGGTCACAGGCAGGGGGGCATAATCAGGAGGAATGGCATTGTGGACCCCATAGATAAATACCAAGTAACAGCCAAATAGTGGACTATTTGGTATTCTGCTCTGAATAGTCAGAGAGTCCATTATTTGTTGCATTCAGAAAATAATATTTGGCAGTTTAACATCCCTAGTATTGAGGCACTGGGAGTGGACTCCCCAGTGTCCCTACACTGGCACTGGCAGAGGAGCATGGCTTTGAGGGGGAGATATATATATGGACACTGGGGGTGGGCTCCCCAGTGTCTCTAAACTGTCACTGGCACTGGTGGGGGGGCATGGCTTTCAGGGGAGAGACATATCGGGACACTGGGAGTGGACTCCCCAGTGTCTCTACCCTGGCTGGGGGATGGGGTGCACAGGTTTCTAGTGCCAACAGGTAGGTAGGGCACCCCCCATCAGCAAATATATCAAACATATGTTTGGGGACACTGAGAGAGGGCTCCCCAGTGTCCCACAGTGCTTGGGGAGCTTGAAATGCTGACATGGGAACTGGGCACCCCAATGTTGACAAGCACAATTAATATTAGAATGGGCTGGGGGGGAATGAGACACCAGGGGTGGGTATCCCAGCGTTGGAAACAACATTTAAAAGTTAATGCTTTCAGTGCACTGGGGGTGGGCTTCCCAGTGTGCCATAGTAGTGGAGAGTCAATAATTATCCCCCTTGTAAAAAGTATACTTCATTCATTTCTCTCACTAAGTGGAGAAACAACATGGCTGGCAGCATATTATGGTTGACCTAGAATCCCACATTACAGCTGCTCCTGCAACATGGGATCCTTTGTCATGCTAAACATCTATGTTTTTCCCATAGGAAATAATGGGAAATGCAGAATTGAATAACTTTGGAATGGATTAATATTTTTTCACCAAACCCTCAAAATGCACATCTCTGAGGCCAAGGCTTTCTATCCTGAAAATGTCAGCCCAGAAGCTGAAGCTATTTCCGAGAAACAGGTGGACAAAAAAAAAATGCTAGAAAACCAAAACATTCTTTATTTTTAACACAATGTATCTCAGAAACAGCTAAAACTATTGAGGCAATATTTCCTACATATAAACACATATTCAGGGTGATTATGCATGCCAAATTTAATGCAAATTAATTCAACCATTACAAAGTAATTAAGGTCCAAATATTGCCCTTTAACATTAAAAATATCAACCAAACCGTGACAACACTATATCTTGGAAATCAGACGGGATTCAAATCAAATTTGTGAAATAAAGAGACCTATGCCATAGGTTGATGTATGCAAAATTTCCTGAAAATTCGTTGGAGTTTTACAAAGTTATTAAAGTGCACAGTATGCAAAACTGGATGACAGTGTGAGAAAATAACTTTCACTTTCACATCTATTTTTTCCCCATAGGAAGTAATGGGAAATTCAAGATTTAATAACTTTGGAATGGATTAATGTGTTTTCACCAAACCTTCAAAAGGCACATCTCTAAGGCCAAGGACAGTTGGACATAAAACTGCCAAAAACCCCAAACCTTCTTTATTTTTAGCACTCTGTATCTCTGAAATGGCTAAAGCTATTGAAACAAAATTTCCCACATACAAACATCTACCCAGGGTAATTATGCTTGCTGAATTTCATAGAAATCACTTTAACCAATACAAAGTTATTAGGGTCCAAGAATTACCCTTCAACATTAAACGCTCTCATCATCAACCCTAATATACAGGTATTACCATTCCTGTATTATAGTATACAGGCCCGGTAGGGCCAGTATAGTTAGGGTTAGAGGGCCACTTTGATGTTAAACCCCAAAGTTTGCACTTTAATGACTTTGCAGCCAATTGTCTGATTTGCCTGAAATTTGTGCATACGGAGCATTCAGCCAAAGATCTCTGAATCTGGAAAGTTTTGTTCTGGTCGGATGTACGGTTTCGGAACCATAAAGCATCCAAAACATGAAAATTAGTCAACTTTTGTGTATTTTTTGGTCAGGCATAATGGCCTGAAGAATGCATCTGAGTGAATTCAGATTTGCATGTCTATATGTGGTCTGTGTTGAACTGGTGTCTTTTGAAGATGTGGTGAAAAGATATTAATCCATTCAAAAGTTATGCAAGTTTTGCATGTCCCATTGTAGCCTATGGGAAAATGTATATGTGCATTGTGAAAACGTTCGCAAAAATTTTCATGAAAACATTTTTTTTGTGCTTGAAAACATTCCATTATAAGTTATAGGGAATCACAAAAACATTTTTTTTGTCTCAAAAGCATTTTTGTTGTCGTGAAAACTACTCCACAACATTGTCCCATGTGTTGTTTTCTTTGACATTTTATTGTGCCAAGGTGGATTGTGCTTTTGGGCTAAAATTTGAGGAGTGGCAAGCCCTTGTCCCATAGATGTGCCTTTTTGTGGTTTGGTCCCAAATCATTCAACGGGCTGATAGTTACAGTGTTTCAAAGTTAAGAAGTTTACCATAGGATAACATTGTGGTGCCCACAGTGCATTTCGGTGCCTGTATCTCAAAAATGATTTGAGATATACATTTTTTTGCTACCTGCAGCAGACTAGCCATGTGAGAAAATTTTGAAGTCATAGATTACCCCTGCAGTGGAATTTTTTTCATAACTGCTATGGTTACTGAGATATTGCCAAATAAATGTTACAAAGGTTTCTTTACAGTACTATGGGACTTCTATATGACTTCATATTTGAGTGTAATTCAGGCCCAGGTTCCCACATAAGTATACCATTATGCAAAAATTGGGCAATGTAAAGGGATCACAGGGCCCAGAGGGCCTGCGCTCCCACAAACACATACCACTAACCACTTACATTACACATTCTCAAAAAGAAGGAAAATTCATTGCAGAAAACTCCATTAATGCATTAGTTAGGGTTGATATCACAGTGACAAAAGTTTGAAACTTCGATGTGAGGGTTACCACCATACCCTCCCCACCCTACAGGCACCAACAGGCACTGAGGTGTGCCATGGGGTCATTAGACCTAAGTCTTACCACATTTTCCTATACTGTAGAGTGTCAGCTTGTTTACACATGGAATGGAGTGAGAGTTGGGCCTGACAACCCCATGGCATGCCCCAATGCCTGTTGGTGCCTGTAGGGTTGGAGTGGTGGGGTAATGGTAAATTAGTGTTACAAGGGTTCCTTTTCAAGTCTATAGGTCTACTGTATGGCTCCATTGTTATATGTAAGTGGGAATGCAGGGCCTGGACGGCCTGCACTCCCACAGATGCATATCATTATGCACAAATGGGCAGTTTGGTGGGGGGACCTGCTCTCCCACCAGCACATACCATTTACTAGTGACACTAAACATTTCCAAAAAGTAAGGAAATTCATTGCTAAAAACTTTGTTAATGCATTAGTTAGGGTTGATGTCACAGTGACAAATGTTTGGAAATTTGATGTCAGGGTTACCTCTCACCACCCCACCCCTACTCCCCCATCCTCCACACACCAACAGACATTGGGGTGTGCCATGATGTCATCAGTCATAACTCTCTCCCCATTCTCCTATACTGTAGCATGTCAGCTTGCTTACACATGGAATGTGGTGAGAGCTGGGCCTGACAACTCCATGGCACACCCCGACATCTGTTGGTGTGTAAAGAATGGGGGTGGGGGTCAGGGTGGTGGTGGGGTAACCCTAACATGGAATTTCCAGACTTTTGTCACTGTGACATCAACCATAACTGATGCATTAACAAAGTTCTTTTGCAATGAATATATATATATATATATATATATATATATATATATATATATACTGTATTTATACAATGGGGTGAGTTGTATTCACTGACAATAAAAACATGTATTCTCACCCCAGTGAGATAAATGATTGATGACATAACTACAGTGGAAATATTTACATTTATGCATATAGTAGCTATGTCATCAGCCGGTATTTTCACTCCAACTCCAAATACCCAGTGAAAGCTAGTACTTGTTTTAAATCTGAAACTGAAATGTTTCTGGTACCTAATTAACCAGCTGGTGGGAATTCTTCATTCTGTGGTTGCAGTTTCACAAATGCCAGAAGTCTGCAACAGTACAGTACTCTGTCCACGTAATAGTGAATAAAAAAAGCCATTTGTTTGGAAAATAAGGTAGTTTAGCATAATGAGTTACTCTAAGTTCATTCCTAATTCTTCAGAAAACCCAAAGATCAATAAACTGAAGTTGTGCCAACCAGTACCAACAGTAAACCTTGCTGAAGAAATTTTCCTAAGCTGCTCTTAATTCGCAGAGGATAAGGATCCACTCTTAGACCCAATAAAAGATAAGAACTTCACGATACCAGAAACACAAGAGGATAACATCACAAGGTACAGAAAGCATGACATAGATGACAACACTATTCAGCAGTTAATCAATGGCTCTAAAAATGAAAACAGCAAAAGAAAGGCAGGCTGTGATATAGCCAACATTCATAAATACCTATGGGAAACTATGGGCATTGACAAAGTAATACAAAATATCCCAGCACATGATTTGGACCCAATATTATGCCATTACATCATGAACTGTAAAAGAAAAGATGGATCAGTCTATGAGCCTCTAAGTTTCCGTGCAAAATTCCAGAGCTTAGAGAGATATATGAAAGATCATAATTATCCCAACTCATTGTCTGTATCTGCAAAATTCCATAGAGCAAGACAGGTTCTTTTGTCTAAACAGAAGCAACTGAAATAATCTGGTAAAGGCAATAAACCTCTAGCTGCTGATGAGCTCACAGGCACCTTAATTCAGGAATTATATGAAAACAATATACTCGGACCAAGCAGTCCACAATCCCCGTTGAACACCATGTGGGTTACCGTTACCATGTAGTTCGGTATTCGTGGGAACACTGAATGCAGGAATCTGAAGTGGGATGATGTCAAAATAGCATATGATGACCAACAAAACCAGTTTTTGGAATATAGCAATGAATGACAAACCAAAACTAGAGCAGGCAGCAGCCCTCAGGACACCAGAGTACTTAAACCTCGAGCACCACTGATAAAAAGAAATGTCCTGCATCTAACTACTTGTGGTATAAAAGTAAACACCCTCAGAAATCTGATTATGACAGTGCTCCATTTTTCCTTGCTGTAAACCAGCAACACACAGCAAATAATTCTACTGTATGGTACAAAAATCAACCACTTGGAGTAAATACCATTGCCCTCATTGTGAAAAATACAGTACAGTCTGTAGGTATTCTCACTGACAGAAGACTAGTAAATCATTCGATTCAAAAGCACCTTGTTCAGAAACTTGTGGACAGCAACATTCCTCCAAATGAAGTGATCCAAATATCTGGGCACAAGAAACTACAGTCACTTAACGATTATTTATGTATTAATGAGGAAAAGCAATGTAATATCTCTCATTTATTGAGCAGTCACACAGACGAGCAGCCTAGCACATCCACAGCATCCTTCACCTCCACAACATTCCAAACACATCCTCTGAACTTGTGTCCATTGCCAGAAGGAATCTCAGCATGCTTCAGCAATCCTACCATCTCTGCAAAGCACATAACATTTAGTATCATACAAGGTGTGCAAATATAATTTCTTCTCTTATATATTTTACTATATCATAGTATATTTAGCACTCAATACTAGATATTTCTTTTCTACTTCACAGGTCGTTCCTCAAGAAGTCCACCTAAAAAGAGACCCAAGCAACTATCCACTGATTCAGACTCCGACTAAACAGTAATAATTCTGAAAACACCATGAACCTGCTTTCCCTCCAGTGTGTCACACTTCAGCCATGGTTGCACCATTCTTGATGTTAATCTCTCCTTTCCCAGTCTCTGATTGGACGATGGTGACATGAATGTAACACCGAAATAATGTAACACCAAGCACTACCCCAACACCAAATAAACATGAAAAACAAAAAAAAAATATATATTTTTCAAATAAAAGTAAAATAAAACCCAGGACCATCTTGCAAATGAGCTTGCTCAATGATGACATACCTGGTTCAATAAAGTAGTGATTGATTGATCGATAAAAACTTCACAGTTTCACATGAAGCATGACGATTCCACACCATAACCAGGAAGCTTACACAACACAGATACCCCACCCCAAACACAAATAAACCAATCAAAGAATGCTCTGCCCTAATAAACATCTACACACACCAATCACAATATGTAGCAGCCTTCCTCTTGAACCACAACCCACAGATGACTACACACTATTCAGACCAATAGCGCAACAGTAAGCAACGACATAACCAATCACTGTCAGACACTCTTAAAGAGTGACACACTGACTTTAAGCTGCCAAATCACAGTGCAAGCACTTCCACCTACAAAAAAAAAACAGACAAAACGTTATTGTTTACCAACTGAAAAACACAGAACTACAGCAAAAAAAAACCAATCCTGCCCTATTGTATAAATCGCACACATGATGGGCAGGAGTGGAGTATGGAAAATATTCTTACTTCTGCATCGTGAGCCATGGCTATCCCAATCATGCCTCTGCACCTGTGAGATATCCATGCCACTCTGCAGGAGTGAGAATATTTTCCATACTCCACTCCTGCCCATCATGTATCCCCTATATCTATCTATCTATCTATCTATCTATCTATCTATCTATCTATCTATCTATCTATCTATCTGTCTATCTATCTATCTATCTGTCTGTCTATCTATCTATCTATCTATCTATCTATATTATAGGGGTGCAGTCGCACCCCTATAGTTAGGGTTGAGTAGGCACTTTAATGTTAAACCTCAAATTTTGCACATTAACAACTTTGCAACCGTTTAACGGATTTGCACCAAATTTAGAATACTCAGTCTTGTATGGTAGATACCTTGATTTACCAAGTTGCATTTCAGTTGTACATGCAGTTTTTGCACAGTAAAAATGCACTTTTCCCCATTTTTGTAAATCTAGTTGCCTGTGGCACTATGCGGTAACTGTGTGGTCTACTGATCCAAAATGTGGGACGTAGAAAGAGATTGGGTCAAGGAACATGCCAGCATTTGTTTGGTGAAAAAATATTAGTCCATTCAAAAGTTATTACAATTTGAAGTTCCCATTATATACAATGGGAACATTTATATGTATATTTTGTGAAAGAAGAATGGCAATCAGGCTATCTGGTCGTCCCCTCACGGCCAAAGATTTTGCATGCTCACAGCAGAAAATCTCCCGTCAGGAGACATTTTCCGTTTGCGAGAGCCGCCATCTTGTTTTCAGTTTTCTGACTGAAGAAATGTTGTAGTTTTCTCCACGGGTGACTTTTGGGGCAAATGAGGCATGGGTTTTGCTCAGTGGGACCCCTTTTATCGAACCATGCTTTTGGTTTGCTTTGGTGTTGTCAAAAAATAGAGTTTTAAAATTTAAAATTCTTCGTTCATGACTTGCTAACATTTTTCTGCTGCAAGCTTGCAAAATCTTTTGCCGTGAGACAATTTTCTGCCGTGAGATTCCTCCATGAGGGGATGACCAGATAGCCAGATTTTTATGGCCAGATGTCCATGGGGAAGACCAGATGACCCTAGGGACAACCAGATGGCCCAACTTGGGATGACCAGATGTCCGCTTATGGCCAAAGAATTTCTCGCGGTCGAAAAATTTGCTATCTCACGTCCGAAAACTTTTTTAAGGTTTAAAAACTTTAAAATTGCATATCTCAATAACAGTTTGGTCTTTTTACTTGAAATTTGCAGGGTGTTGAGGGGATGTCATACAGATGTGAATTATGCTGTTTAGGTGTTGGGGAATTAATTGACTGCAGAGATATTCAATGACATATTTGACATTTTTCCCATAGAAGTGCATTGCGGTCTGTCATGACTTCTGGCGCCATTATCTCGAAAACAAAGTGAAATACAGACTTTTTGCTAATGGCAGCTATGCTGCAGGAACAAGATTTTAAACTGTACAGTAAGTCTGCAGTGGAATCTTTTTTGTAGGCTGCATGGTTCATGAGATATTATTACATTTGTGTACCAAGGGTTTGTTGCTGTATACGGATGCTGTATAGCTATGCCAGATGTATATTGTTATGCAGTACTGGGCAATGTGGTGGGAGTGCAGGGCCCAAAGGGCCGCCTCCCACCACTACTATACTACTTATATTACTGTCTTATGCAGTATGGGTAAGTTGGTGGGGGGCCGGCGCTCCCACCAGTACATGTTTTTTACTAGTTATATTATACTTTTTTGAAAAGTAAGGAAATTTATGGCAAAAAACTACATTTAATGCATCAGTTAGGGTTGAAGCGACAAAAGTCAGGAAATAAGACTTTAGTGGTGAGCACCTAGCTGCCCCACATCCCTCCTCCACAAACTGACAGACAACAGAGTGTGCCATGGGGTCTTGCAGCCTAACTCTCACCACATTCTCCTTTACTGTAGCATGTCATCCTGCTTTCAAATGGAATGGGGTAAGAACCGGGGTGCACAACCCCATGGCTCACCCTGTCATCTGTCAGTCTGTGGAGGAGGGGTGTGGGGGGGCTAGGTTCTCACCCCTAACATCTCACTTCCTGACTTTTGTTGCTTCAACCCTAACTGTTGCATTTAATGCAGTTTTTTGCCATAAATATATATATATATATATATATATATATATGCATATATATCAGTGCAAAAAACTGTTATTGCAGAGAGAAAGGAGTTCCCAAAAAGCCAAAACTTTTTCATTGCAAAAACTGTTATTGCAGAGACTGGGGGTCCCAAAAAGTCAAAGCATGCAAAATAAGGAATTAAGATCATTAGGGATTGAAGTCTCAGGAGTATTGATGAATCAGTGATGTGGTGTTCCTTGTGGTTGGGATTCCTTGTGCTTCTGTGTGGTTGCAAGTGTATATGTGTAGGCTCCAGAGGCCCTGTGCCAAGGAAGATTCCATCTAGATATGGAAGCACTAGGCCTTCTGGGTAGTAAGGGAGCTAGTGAAGTAACCATTTACTTCAATGGTGTAAAAATATTGAAACATGACAAAATTATGAGTAAATGTTCAAACCCTTTCAAAACACATTTAAGTGGTTTGTCCTTGTTTTCTGAAGTTGCCATTGCTGGTTCCAACAGCAACATGTGTGTTTCAATCGGGGAGTGGATCTACACTGTGGGACATGTTTAGGTGAGTGAGGGTGTGGGGTGGTGGGTGCTAAGTAGGGGGGTCAAGATGGGGATGGGGAAGTATAGGGTTCAGTTCAGCAAGGGAACATTTCCTTTTATTACAGGTTTAACTAGAAAAATAACAAAAAAGGCAAGGAAATGTTTTCTTTTTTCAGAATACATTTCACTATTTTTCTGGATCTTATACTGGAGATTGGGCACCATAGTGTCAGCTTTTACTGCAGGGCAGCGCTGGGGGTGGGCACCCTATAGTGACCAATTATACATGTATGCAGGCAATTGGATGGGAGGGGGTGGGCAAGTGGTACCACTGTTTAGTGTATATCATGGAATAATAAGGGAATGCTGGCTGAGCTGGGAAGGGGGAGTAATAAAAAATAATAAAATAAAGATTAATCAATCAATCAGAACTTTATTGTTTACCTTGATAGCCATCAACAATTTTAACATACATATTATATTTAAATGAAAGACACACAATTAAAAAATCTTGTATTATCGTAACAAAATAAGACACTATTATAATACACTTAAATTATTTCATCGCTTATTGCACCATATAAATCCACCCTAGGTAGTTATTGCACCTCAAAGAAATAAATACTAAATTTAAATCCTTGCAACATCTGATTACAAGTTAAAGTGGTTAGCTATTAACCATTGCAAAATTTTAAATATTGCACGAATGTATGTGGCCATCCTTTCAATAGACTATACATCATGCTTAGCCTAGCACAGGACATCAAACAGGGAGAGAATGACTTCTTCAGGTACATCAGGGAGAAAAGGAGTTGTAAGGACCAGATAGTAAGGAGCAGGAGAGATCGGGGTGAGTGGAAACAGGGGCAGAACAGGCAGAAGCATTAAAAGAGTACTTCTGCTCAGTATTTACAAAAGAGAAAGGGGAGCTATACCCAAAGGGGTGGGAGGGTGGGCATGGGGGGAGGTGACAGAAGGGAAAATCCCAGTGGGCAGGGTACTGGAGGTCTTGAGGGCACTGAGCATTGACATGATGCCTGGGCTGGATGGTATATACCCCAGGGTGCTAAAGGAGTTGGCAGAAGTCCTGACAGAACCCTTGGCAGACCTGTGCAATGCCTCTCTGGACTTGGGGAGTATACCTCAGGACAGGTGGATGGTGCACATGGTACCCCTCCACAAGAGCAGCCATAGGATGAGCTAGAAAACTACTGACCAGTGAGCTTCACATCCATTGTGGGAAAGCTGATGGAGACAATCCTGAAGGAGAGGTTGGTTTCCCTCCTAGAGGCTAATGGCTGCAGGATGGCAGACAGCATGAATTTGTCTCAGGCAGATCCTGTCAGACCAACCTGGTAGAGTACTAAGATTAGGTAATCAGGCAATTAGACAAGGGCCATGAAGTGTATGTCCTGTACCTAGGGCATTTGATTCATTGCCACATGGCAGGCTAGCAAATAATCTGGCAGGCACAGGGGTGGGGCGAAGATGGTGGGATGGGTAGTGAACTGGTTTCAAGGGAGACAGCAGAGGGTGGTGGTGAGAGGGGAGCTCTCGTCTCCCAGGCAGTGACAAGTGGGGTGCTGTAGGGCTCTGTACTGGAACCAGTGTTGTTTGGGATCTTCATAGCAGACATCTCAATAGGCATCAAGAGCAAAATCAGTCTGTTTGCAGATGACACCAAGATGGGAGCAGTAGTGGATGACTTAGGAGGGTGGAAAGGGTTGCAAGATGATCTGGCAAAATTGGAGGCCTGGTTTGACACTTTGCAACTGTGGTTAAATGCCAAGAAATGTAAGGTGCTACATTCTGATGCAAAAAGCCAAGGGGTACCTACAAGCTAGGGGTGATTCAACTAGCCGAGATGGAGGAGGAGAAGGATCTGGGGGTGATCATAATGGGAGCAATGAACAACTCAGTACACTGTAGAAAGGCAGCTTCAAAGACCAACAGAATGCTGGGTTGTATTGCCAGAGACACATCCTCCAGGAGGGGGGAGGTGATCCTGCAACTATATAGATCACTGGTTAGACCACACCTAGAGTATTGTGTGCAGTTCTGGTGACCATACCTGAAAAATGACATTAGGTTACTGGAGGGGGTGCAGTGCAAGGCAACAAAAATGACCCAGGGTCTGGGGGCTTACCTTATGAGAGCAGGCTAAGGGAGTTGAACATGTACTCCCTGGAGGAAAGGAGGGACAGGGTGACATGATTGAAACCTTCAAAAACATGAAGGGAATAAATAAGATGGGGACTGAAGGGTTTTTCTAATTAAGGAGGGGGAGGGACACTCATGGGCATGATCTGAGACTGGAAGGGGAAGGTTCAGGAGAGAAATGAGGAGACACATTTTTACGGAGAGGGTGATGTCTGGGTGGTACAGATTGCCAAAGGAAGTGGTATCCTAAAGAACAATGGGCTGCTTCAAAAGGGGATGGAACATGGTAAGGGGGAGTGTCACTGAAGGGGGGGAGGGAAGAGCAGCTGCAGTATAAGGGCTGCTAGCTGCACAGCTGGGCAAACTTGATAGACCATAAGGCCTTTATCTGCTGGCAATTTTGTAAGTTCACATGTTCATATCATGCATATGTATTAAAATGCCAATAAGTGTTTTTTTTTCCTATTTCATATACATGTGATAAAAATGGTTTCAGCCTATAAGCTCTCTCCCTGTTGTACCATAAGCAAGTCTATAAAACATGTGGGAGATCCTTTATCCCCCCAGCTGAGCAGGTACAATTTTCCATTTCTCTGGGGAGTTTATTATGTCTGACCTGAAGAACATTGCTAAGAAATCTTTCAAACTTATATTTTATAAAAATATTTCTTATTTCTAGATCATTTAATGTGTCTAAATAGGGTTTATAACCCCCAAAAAAGTTGTTTTTGGAGAACCATCTCAAGTAGGAAGATAATTCAATCAATTTTAAATCTTCCTTACTCCAGGTATCACTAACCCATTTAGTGATATGTCTTTTAAATTTACTAATAAGTTTGTTTCCTTTGTTCACATACCTCTTGAGAATAGATTACTTGCACCGACTCAGCAGGGAGACTACTCCAGTATACCGAAGCTGTCCCCTATATCCCAGTTCAAACTATCTTATTTTTTCTTAAAGACATTGTGCAGTAAGGGCATCAAATGAAAGAGTTGTACACCTTATCCAGAAATTAATTTTTCTTGCATCTGTCAAGGCATTTAGGTTTATTGGCCAGATAGTCAAAGCTTTGCACTGTGCGCACACTGTTTGCACGGGCTTAGCGTGGGATTAGTGAAGGTCTGCTATATTCAAAAGGCCAAATAGCATACGCAAACCACATTAGCGCCGGCTAAACCATAATTATATGCAAGGGGCAAACTGAACATGAATACAGGTGCTATGGGATATTCAGCGACTAGCACTGTGCTAAGGTGTTTAGCATGACTTAGTGCGACCCTTTGCATGGTATAAATTACTGCCCAGGAAAAGCTGGTCTTAACTCTGGGAAAACAGCTTTGTGTGACATTGTGGCCTTGTGCGGCATTAGCTTGACTTTAGCTCGGACTTGTGCGACCTTAACATATGACTATGACACAAAGAAAAAGCCAGATATGGAGGAAACATGCTGCTAACTGATGGCACCACAATGATGCCAACTGCTGCCACCAGTCCCAGCCATGACAGGCAGTATGAGGTGATTTGGCCCCCGGGGACCTTAATGGTAGTGTGTCCATACAGCACACACCTGCAGACCATATGTCTGTGGTGACCAACAGATGCCAGCACACACATGCAGCACTGTGGGCATGGTGGGTGCTGAGGGGAGGGTGTATGGGTGGCCAGGCCTCACCACAGACTGGGTGTGGTCACAAGGCTGAGACACAGCCTGCAGTGCTCATAGGCCAGTATTGGGAATACCCCAATACCAGTGTGCCTGTCCAATCGTATATGCCCCCCCCAGTCACATATGGCACAGCTTTACATACACCACAGCACACACAGCCAGCCATGTCTATGTCACTATGAGCATCATATGCCAGAGGTGCAGTATCTGTGACAGTAATGTCCACTGGCAGTACACACCTGCAAGGTGGGCTTGTCACTGTGTACAGTGAAGTGGTCATCACTACCCTACACACCATAGGTATTGCTGTGTCCCTCACACTACTGGCCCCCTTGCTACTGTGGTGTTTGCTGTGCACTGTAGCATGCCCTACAGTGTGACAGTTGCATGCATCACCACCACCACCTGTGCCTGTGCTGCATTGTCCCCTGGGGTACACAATGCTATGCTGTACTGCATACATGTAGCCTGCAGCAACCATCATGCACTTTCAGACTGACCTACAGGTGGAGCTGTGGCCAGACCTGGCCAGCCCCTGTACTTCCAGACTGACCTACAGGTGGAGCTGTGGGACCCTGCAGTAACGCTGGGCAAACTACATGCAAACCAGGGCATAATGAGATATTAATCTGGATGTTTGCCCAGAGACTACCTAAGTAGGCTCATTTGCATGTCACTTTTGAATATGGCAAATCTTAGCACCGGGCAAATGTGTTTGCACTGGGCAAACAGCTTAGCTCCATGCTAAAGCTGCGCAAATGTGTTAGCATGGCTCTAACAGTTTGGGGAATATTACATAGTTTTGAACACTGTTCTTTCATATCCGCTGCTGCCTGCAGCTGTACTGGGTCCACGCATTTGCTGGCACACACATTGGCCACATAGTTTACCTCTACCTACCCTCACATCGCTGTGCACTGTGTTGTTGTTGTGGTTTGCACTTCCTGGTTGCTATATTCAGTGTTGTCTTATTCTAGGGCTACGTTTGCCCTGCACTCCCAGCCCAGTTTGCACAACCTCATTCCCATGCTATATTCAGAAGTTGTTTGCCCCGGACTATTTCTTTTGAATATAGCTTGCTTTGTGCTCTGGGCTAAGTTTACTCACTGGGCAGTGCTAATTTAGCCCAGGGGCAAAGTTTTGAATACCTGGCCCATTATTCCTAATTCGGAGCTTATACTGTATATACAGCTGGGCAAGAAGGGCACAGGCCCATTATATTTCTTAATAATTTGTAAAAAGGAAACATTAATTTACTTTTTGTCTTATTCTCCCAGATCTCTCTGCCATATAATATTTGTGCTTGAAATTTGGCTTTAATAGCAGCTACTAGAGGTTGAATCGACAGACAACCATATTTACTGTTGAATTTACCTACTCCTATAGCAGTTTGTTTTTCAGTTTTCCTAAGAGCATATCTTGATGAGAGTTCCACAAGCAGGTGGAGTCAAAGACAGTACCTAAATATACTGTATATAATTTGAAATTATTTCTATTTATTGATTACCCAAATGCCATTTATTCTTTTCAACTGTTTGTCTGCCTCCCAAAATAAACATTTTCGTCTTGTTAAGATTAATCTTTAATTTTAAATTAGATTATCTGTTATTTAGGAAGTCTATTTTCTATTGGAGTCCTTTTTCTGAAAGGGCAAATAAGACCAGATAGTCTGCATAGGCAAGTGTAGTGTACATTGTTTGTAAGATCTTTGGAGAGGCAGAAGGGAAGTTATTCAATTCTTTTATGAGTCCATCCACACATAGCGAGGAGAGAGTGGGAGCCAACACACAGCCCTGTCAAACTCCTCTATTCATAGTAACGAAGGATGAAAGCTACCCACTGGGATCCAGTCTCACACTAACCTTGGTCTCGCTCTAGAAATTATGTATAATATACTCTAAGTTCTTATCTACTCCTCTTTCTAAAAGTTTCTCCCAGAGTGTTTTTCTTGAAATTGAGTCAAAAAGAGCTGTGTAGTCAATAAAAACCACATGCAGTTTTTGTTTGCAGATAAAAACATTTCTCTATCAAATGTCTTAATATAAATATATTACCAAGTGTAGAGAAATTAGGTCTAAATCCTAGTTGGTGCTCTGTCAAGCCACCAGTTAGTACAATTTCTTCTTGAAGTCGTACCAACATTATTTTTGAAAACAGTTTCAAATTGATATCTAGGAGACTTATGAAGCAGTACATAGAAGGATCTGTAAGGCAGTCATTTTTATGTAGAGGAATACAATATAACCTCAATTATCTGACCCCCCCATTATCCGAACCTCTGGATTATCTGAACTCATACCATGTCCCCTGAGCTAATAGAAACAAGGTGAAAGGAACCTTCAATTTTATGATCCCCTCAATTATCCAAACAAATCTTACATCTTAGTGAGTTCAGATAATCTAGGTTGTACTGGAATGTTTGCTTCCTTACATGATATTGGGATTTTTTTTCCTCTATACATTTGTTATACAATATCATCAGAACCCTAGACCACAATCTTATGTTACATAAATGTAATTTTGCTGGGATATCATCAGGGCCCCATGCTTTGTGTGTTTTTAAAGCACTGATAGTAGCATAAACTTCCTCCATAGTTATGGGACTCATTTGAATAATATCAATACTCCCTTTGGGAAATGTTTCATCCACTTCCTGGTCCCAGAAAATCTTACTGAAATAGTTTAACTATTTGTCTTCTGCAAGATAAGTGTCAATAGCTACTTTGTGATTATCCATTCCCTTTTCCACCATCATCCAGAAACTTTTAGTATCTCTGTTTGTAATAGCTATCAACATTTGTTTTCACTGTAGTTAGTAGTAGTCTTTATTTTCCCTTTTATGAGAGTTCTATATTTACCTCTTTCCTCTTTAAGGTCTTTCAAAATTTCTCTATTTTGATGTTTTTTGTAGAGTTTATATAGGGGGTTAATTTTTCATTTCACCTTTCTACAGTCCCTATCATACCACCCAGTTGATTCATCAGATGGGCAATTAGGCTTTACCATAATATCCAACTTCTTTCTTAATTGTTCAAAAAGATTCTTGAATTTTACCATAAATTGTTCATGACTAGTGGAAGGCGAAGTGGATGAAATTCATTCCACGAAGTGATTTATGGAGTAATGTGGAATCTGCAAACTATTCCGCATGCGAAGTGGAGTACTTTGCATTATAATGGGGAACATGAAGTCCACTGAGAACAATGACTTTGCATTATTCAACCTTCCCCGAACCTCTTCTCCACCAATTTTAAGGTGAAGTACATTGAAATCAATGTACTTCGCCTCACTTCACCTTGTTTCTGAGCTCCAAAGGTGAATTTTGTAGTTCTTCATGGGATTGCAGGTCACATGGGCTCTGGATTGTTCTGCACATCCTCAGTTCTGTGTAGTGTGTGTGTAGTGGAAGATGGAGACAGTTTCCTCTCAGAGCTCTGTGATTCAAATCCTCAAAAAGCTGTTAAAAAAGCCTTTTTGAGCTTTTTTGTTTGCTCACAATTTAGTACATAGACTGTAGGAAACCCTCCTGTGTTCATATCATTGAGTGTTTCTTGTTTGTGTGTGGATTTTGAATGTTAATTTAGAACAGTCAGGCTGTGTACTGTGAAGTGTGCTTTGGGGGAGGGGCGTATCTGTGGTGTAGTAGATTAACTGGGAGAAAAAGGCAGTCTTTCTGTTTTGGTTATATTTTTCTTGTATAATTGTATTAATGTACACTCATTAATATTTTCAGTAATTCTTGATTTTTTTTGCTCATTGTTGTGGTGCAGCAGTGTATAATTTCAGTTTTTTTTTAAAACATTTGGTTATATTACTAAAGGTTTTCAGTTTGTTACGCATTACTTGTAGTGTGTGTGCGATGCATGCCATTAAATCAGACACGTTTTATTGTGCCACAGAGTAATTGCAGCAGTGTGAACCTGCTTCCACTGCACCTGCATGAATTTTTTATACTGCTTTGTGGTATCTTTACTGGTAGTGGACTGTTACTGCCGTGCACTACCCCCCCCCAACTGGCAAAAGGTATTCTTTTCCAGATTTGGATTTGTGACTTGTGAACACTAGTTAGGTGTTGTGCCTTTGTGTCTGCATCTCTTGAGTGCATAGCACAATCTTAATCTGTCTGTGTGTTTGTAGTGCACCATTAATTCTGGGAGACTTTGCATTTCTTGTTACACTCTCATTTCACTTCATCAGCACTGGGGGATTTTATGGACACAAGACAGTAGCATTTTGGGGATGCCCATTAATTCTGGTGACTGTGTGTGACTACTGCATGCATGACATCTGAGTGTGCCATTAATTCTGGGAGACTTTGCATTTCTTGTGCCTCATTTCACTTCATCACCGTCAGCACTGGGGAGTTTTCTGGACAGAAGACATGAGCATTTTGGGGATGCACATTAATTCTGGTGACTGTGTGTGTGAAGGGCTGCCAGTATTATTGTCACTTCACTTTACTTCACGTTAAGGAGGAAACGCAAAGTAATAATTACAAGGTGAAGTGAGCCATTTGCAATGGCCACTCTGCATAGCGGAGTGACAACTCGAAGTGCCCACTTCGCCGGCACTTCGCAGGAGAAATTTGAATTTGCTGCATGTTTATTCATGACTATATTCCAGTAGATAGTGTACATCATCATTCAAGAAAGATGATAATACTTTATCAGTTAACTGTATTTCAGAATTTTGGTTCCAGCGATTATTTTTTGCTAGCTCTTATTTCAGTAAAGGGCAGTGCTTGAGTTGCATTATTCTCCTTTTGTACAGTATCCTTCTTGCTACTTAAGATCAGGGGAAATGATCACTTTCAGAGTGAGTAGGGATAGATAACTGTTTCCAAAAATCAACAGAGCCTGACTACAAAGCCAAGACGACCACAGAAGCACCCCTAGGTGGAAAAAAAAGGTAAATAGATAAATAGATAGATAGATAGATAGATAGATAGATAGATAGATAGATGGAGAGATGGATAGATAGATAGGTAAAGACAGACAGACAGATAGATAGACAAGACGAGACAAGACAAGACAAGACAAGACAAGATAAGATAAGACAAGACAAGACAAGATGAGATACAGTAGATTTTATGCTGTTTTGGATTTTATGCATGATGATGTTTAGAACAGTTACAGTACATGTATGCTGTAGTATAAAGGAGTTGGAATTTCTATGTGGAGTTCATTTTCCAAAGGTTAGTGTGGTGTGGAGAGCTTCTGTTGTGGAGGGGGTGCCATAAGGTACCGTGTCACAGTAGAAGTATTATAGATAATAAAAGTGATAGTGGGAAGGTAATGCTTGTAGGAGAGGAGATTGTTGACAGAGGGGTGGAATAAATCTAACATTCCACAATTTATTAAACACTAGTGGAAGTAAATGGACTTATTACACTCCTTCTGGGTCCATGTCTATTGCATAAATATATATTATTTGCAAACAACTATATTAATGTATTACTGCATCAGCTAGGGTTCAACTTAATGCTACAAATGTAGGGAAATGTGGCATTAGAGTTTCCAACCATACATCCCCACCTCTCCAAGCAGCAAAAGGGCAAGACAACACAATAATTTATTTTTATGTATTTATTTTATTTAAAAATTGGTAACCAGGAAAGGCACAATGTGCTGAGGCTCATTTCCAGGTGCAACCTGGGGGGAGGGAGGATGAGAAACAATATAAGTAAAATTATAATATTACAAACAAAATGATCATAGTGCAGTAGTACATACAGGCTCGGGTACAAGGTCCAAAATGAAAAGTCCTAGGCACAGCACCGGTGGACCTCAGTATACTTAAGGAGCATTAGGGCTGGAGCAAAGATCAGCAGGTAGGAGTTTTAGCAGGTGCTTGAAGGAAGGGAAGAGAGGTAGCATGATGAAGGGTAGGTGAAAGTTGAATCCAGAGGGAAGAGAGTCAGTAGGAGAAGGCGGATTGACCAGAGGATAAGTGAGGGTGGGGAAGGGAATAGGAGTGGGAGTCCCTGGAGCAGAGTGGATAGGAGGAGGGATAGGTGGGGGGGCAGGATGGAGGAGAGATAGGATGGGAGGGACTCAAACTAGTACTTTACAAATAGTGCTAAGGAGTGGGTCTGGTGATGGTAGAAGAGTGGAGGGATAGACTGAAAGCAATAGAGGAATCAGTGGTGTGTGTGGTAAGAGGAGCTTGAGGTGAACCAGCAAAAGGCTTATAGGAGTCTAATTTGACCAGGGAGGAGGCGGTAGCGGTGCTGTGGATGGTGTCATCATACTCGAACACTGGGAGGATGGTTTTGATTACCAGCTCCCGGCAAATGGAAGGGGAGTTGCAATCTTTATTTCAGTAATAAAATCACAGACAGCCATTATCAGGTAAGGCAAACAACATGCAACTGTTTCAAGATGACACAAATGCTGTAGCACTTATGTGCTTCCTTTGTGGATTTGTATCTGCAGCATGCACACCATAAGACATATACACTCTCTCACAGATACAGATAGCAATCTAGGATACTCAAATCACAACACTGCTTCTGTGTGCAAAAGTGCATACCCCAGCAGTCACAGCTACAAATCTCTGATACCTAAATTACAAGAGTTATTTTCTCTGCAGAAGTGCAGACCCATAAGGGGCCAACTCTTCTGTAGCCTCAGGTACTCATGCACACTGCAATATGTACACACATTTTACAGGTCTATACTTTTGAAGTCACAGGTGTCAGACATATACACTAACCTCTAGCTGCAGATGTATGGGAGCCATAAAATCCATGATACTAAAATAGCAACAGTACTTCTATCTGAAGAAGCCCTTGCTCCTGAGGGTCCTGCACCTCTTCAGCCACAGGTGTAAGACATACATGCCAATTTCTGCCTCCAGAAGGGTAGGTCTTTATGGGGACTGCCGTTACATGGATGGAAGTAATGTTGCAATGCTGTTATCATGGTTTCTGCAGCAGATCTAGATTATTCAAGAGGATATACACTTGCCACTGCAGATAGAAATCCACAATACTAACATCATAACACTACTTCTGTGTGTAGAAGCAAAGGTCCCTGCAGCAACAGACACAGATCCAAGATACCCAAATTACAAGTTGTTTTATTGGTAGAATGGCAGAGCCCCTATGGGTGCAGTGCTTCTGTAGCCACAGTTATTAATCCACAGTGTAAGATCTACACACAGTTCTGTCTGCAGAAGCATAGGCTCCTGAGTGCTTCTGCCCCTGCTCCCATGGGGCCTGTGCTTCTGCAGCCACATATTCAATTACATGAAGGTAGCACATCAGTGCTACTACATTTGTGTAATCTGAAAACAGTTGTATGTTGCTTGTCTTACCTGATGATGGCTGTCTGTGATTGTGTGTGTGATCTTGTCCTTTTTCTGCTTAGGAGTGTGAAGTTAGTGTTGGATACCCTGATGCCACATTTCCCTAATTTTGTGGTATTGAGCTGAACCCTAATTGGTGCATTAATGCATTTCTTTGCAAAGAATTTCCTTTCTTTTTGAGATAGTGGAATTGTATCTTCATTCATGCAGCTCCATTCAGGACCTGTATGAACAGAAGAAGATGTGTAGGGTCCACTGGGCTCTTCACCAAGGAAAGAGTCCTTCTGTCTATGGAAGTCAAGAATTTGTGGGTCTGTCTGGTGAGCTATAGAGTCTGTGCTTCCATATGGTAGTAGATACGGATGCACAGGGTAGACAGTCCACCTGTCAGCCTAAGTGCAGGGTCCTCTCACACCCATAGGTACAGAGGTGCAGGATTCTATGCCAATAGAAGAGTTCTCTTCACTATATGGCATTTGGGTCTGTATGGCCAACCCTGTACCTTTCCTTCCCAGTCTGGATGGTGGTGCCACATGACAGTGCCATCCTCCCAACCTTGGCCCATCCAGCTGGCTCACAGAGCTTGCCCTGAACTCATCTCACCAGCACTGTATCCCAAAGCACTACTCTCTGGGGTAAATACTGACAGTACACAAAACATTTCTTAATTCTTTTTTTAAATGTCCAAAAAATAGTCATTTTATGACTCCCCCTTATAAACATGATGTATGACATTTATAGAATACTGGGCAAAACATAATTTTGTGCCATAAGTGTGAAAAGACATTTTGTCCAGGATTTAAAAAAAATGGCGCCAGTCATGTTTACAAGGTTATGTGAAAAAAATGTCTGTGCTGAAATTTTGGAATCATTGATAAATACTACAGTTATGAGTAAGAATGGAAATATTTCAATGTACATTCATAACATTGGTGTTATTTAATATTTTTATCCCAATGTTTAAACATAGTGTGCTTATGATCCTATCTCTTGAACCCAGAAGGTGAACATTCTCAAATCCTGCCCAACACATGATTTTGCCAAATGGCTGTAAAATCACCTTTCAGCCTTGGTTTAAAAATTTTCACCTGCCTTGTTCCTGAGATGGGATCCAAAAAAGGCCATGTTGAAAGTATGGTGGGAAAATACTGAAAATCAGCAAAGTAATGATAGAACATTGACATATTTTACTCACAACAGTCCTTTTGCCATATTTTTACTCCAGAACTTCAACATAGTCTACTTAGGACCCCACCTCATGAACCTGTTAGGTAAAATGTTCAAATCCCACCTGCAAGGTGATTTTGTGGAATGACCACAAAATCACAGTTCAGCATATGTCTCAACTTCTCATTCATAAAATGTGTAGCACTGGCCTTTGAAATAAGGAACAAATGGCCAAAATTCATAGAACATTTTTATTTGAAAGAATAATAAGTTTAAAAATAGTGGACACCATGGCCCAGATATTCAAAAGGGTTGCGCATGGCACAACAGTGTTGCACCATCGCAACCCCTGAATCTCACCCTGGCATGATATTCAAAAGGAAAATTATCAAGATAAATCCTGGATGCACCAGAGTGCATCATAACATGCAGGCACAGGTGGGGTGTGCCCATGCACAACCTACACAGCCCGATATTCAGCCCAGGATGTGCAGAGCCATGCATGTGCAACCCCTACCTGTGCCAGCACAAAGTTACACCAAAAAAGGAACAACTGATGGCCACCCACAGGTGAGCTGCTGCATTGCAGGGTGCAGCATGGCAGCTGCCACCTGTGGGTGGCCACCTGAGTTCCGGCTGCACCTGGTGGTGCCCCCCATGCCCAATCTTGGGCATTTGTAAAAATAAAGAATGCTGTCCAATACCCCTGGTGGTCCAGTGGATCGCTATCTGCCCGATCGCGGGCATCTGTAAAAAATATAATAATCCGTCCTATATCCTTGGTGGTCCAGTGGACCGCTATCTGCCCGATCAGGCATTTGTATAAATGAATAATCCCTATAACCCTGGTGGTCCAGTGGACCAGCTATCTGCCCGATCGTGGGCATTTGTAACAAACAACTAATTCCAATATCCCTGGTGGTCTAGTGGTCCTCCCCACCCTCCCACTGAGCCCCACTGCCTTGATCCCCCTGGTCAGCCAGTAGGCGACAGCACCCCACCCAACTGCAGCCCCGCCGCCCACCGACTGACACCTCGGTGGGCTGCATGCTGATGATTCACAATGTGAGCCAATGGTCTGCAACACCTACCGTACTACACATTCAGATATGTGAATGAATTCATTCATATCTGGAATATGTCGTCGTGAGAGTTGCTCGCCCATTGGCTCATGCTGTGAACCAATGGGCATGCAGCCCACCGAGGTATCAGTCAGTGGGCAGCTGGGTGGCAGGCAGGTGGAGTGCTGCCACCCACTGGCTGACCGTGAGGGAGCGGGGCAGTGGGGCTCAGTGGGAGGGTGGGGGAGACCACTAGAACACCAGGGATATTGGAATTAGTGGTTTGTTACAAATGCTCGCGATCGGGCAGAGAGCTGGTCCAATGGACCACCAGGGATATTGGGAGGGGATCTTTCTTTGCAACATATGCCCACGATCGGTCAGATAGCTGGTCCACTGGACCACCAGGGATATTGGGAGGGGATCTTTCTTTGCAACATATACCCGCGATCGGGCAGATAGCTAGTCCACTGGACCACCAGGGATATAGGACAGATTATTATATTTTTTTACAGTTGCCAGTGATCGGGCAGATAGTGGTCCACTGGACCACCAGGGATATTGGAAGCAATCTTTTATTTTAAACAAATGCCCGCGATCGGGCTGCAGGGGGCATCGGTCCCTGACGGCTGCTGCCTGGCAGGGCGCCAGGTGCAAGTTGTCGGGGGTAGGCACACCTGCATGCAAATGGAGCAATAATGACTTGCAAATGACCCCATGTGTGCCTTGCATAAATTATGGCCCCATTTGCATGTCACCTTTTGAATATCGCTGGTGCCACGCATGGCTCAATGGCACTCTTGCACTAGCGCATCTCCACAGCTCCACTCTGGCCACTTGCGCTGGCGCAGTGCCACTGCACCATGCACAGTGGGAGTGTCCAGGGTGCGATATTCAAAGCTGCTGAGCCATAGTGCAGCTCCGTTGAATATCGCCCAGGCCACACCCCTGCGCAGCCAAGTTGAGCTGCGCCCAAGCTTGCACCACAGCCTGGCACAGTTTGAATATCCGGGCCCATATGTTTAGTTTTAATGACAGTTTCCATGAAGTTAATTAAAATTCTTAGCATTTTATAGGTCTATAAATGGCTTTAACATTATATACAACATCAGTAAACCTTTGTGGAGCAAGCATAAATTTGTATGTAAAATTCATTGTGCTATGTGAAATTCATAGTAGTTGAAATCTACACTGTTCAGGATGGTTTTGAAAAATGATACCTACTGCACCTTGTTCATGAGGTGAGGTCTCAAAAAAGCAATGTTGAAAATGTGGTGTAGAAAGGTTGAAAAAAGGCAGTTTTGAGTAAAAATTCAAAACGCATTGAAATCAATTACAGATTTATCTTATGTTTTCATATCCCAGTCACAGTTCTTTGCTCTTTTGTCCATCTTTTGTGTGTAGTATAACTTTTACCTGTGCATGTTGAGGAAGTTGGACTGAGCTACTAGCTACATACTAGACTACTCAGATATCCATTTTAAAAATTGATACTTTGTATTTCATTTAAAACTTTTTACTTCAGGTATTCTGATAAGCTGCCGAATATCCCAAATCTGAAATTACTAGTAAAAAAAAAACCTCCCCTCATCGAATAAATGGGATCCAGCCCCTTTGTTGTGTAATAAACCACACAAATCACCCTTTCACCCTTAACCATTTCTAGCCCCACCACACCCCCATGAGCACATTAGGTATCTTTATCTTAATCTTTATTGTAAGCGCTGTCTTTCTTATAATTAACAGACTCCCACCTGCACTAAAGCACTAGCCTCACAACTGCCCACACCCTTAATTAAGCCAAAACCTGACCTGTTTATTAGTCAACCTCCTGTGCAATACAGCCACTAGCTTCAACTTCCCTTCCCCAACCCAACAACTCATGAAAGTAATGATATTACATTTGACACTGCACTAAAGATGGACCCAGAGCAGCTCATTCATTTCAGTTATAAAAGGCATAGAAACATAAAAATTGTCTGCAGATGAGGACCACTAGGCCCATCCAGTCTGCCCATAGGCTCTATACATTGCATGTGGCCACTGACCCTATGTGATCAATGACTTTTTATCACTGCTTCCCTTCTCAAGTTTCCCTTGTGCCTGTCCCAGGCATGCTCAAACCCCTGCACTGTGTTTGGTAGGTAGGTAGGTAAAAACGTTATTTTTATACAGGAGGAAATATGTCATTTGGATCAAAGATCCAGTTTACGACAGCCCTTGTCCCCACTACCTCATGTGGCAGACTATTCCAAGAGCTGACTATCTTTTTCTGTAGTAAAACTTCCTTATATTACCTCTTAATCTACCCCATTCCAACTTCATATTGTGCACCCTTGTTCTAGTACTTTTCCTACACTGGAAAAGGTCCCCCACCTGCACCTTGTTTATGTCCTTGAGGTACTTGAAAGTTTCAGTCATGTCTCCCTGCTCTCTCCTGTCCTCCAGTGAGTACATATTGAGGTCCCTTAGTCTCTCCTCATATGTTTTATGGTGCAAGCCCTGCACCATCTTTGCTGCCCTTCTCTGGATAGTCTCCACCTTATCTATGTGCTTGCACAGGTATGGCCTCCAGAACTGCATGCAGTACTCCAGGTGAGGCCCTACCAATGTTTTATACAATGGCATCACCACCACTGGCATAAATGAGTAACACTTGCTAGGCCATGCATTTCCCATCCAGAATGAAATATCCTTTACTTTTGAGAGGCTGTGGGGGGGTGGGGAGTTGGCACTAGTGGGTGTGTTGTGCAGGGGGTTCATTACTAAAATGAGTGGGGCTTGGCTTAATCAAGGTTGGGGGTGTAGTGCAGAGACTAGAACTTTGGTGTGGATGGGGTGGGCTTTTTTTTACAAGGCAATCATCATTTTTCATTTGATGGGTCTCCAAGACCCTTATTGCATGCTGTAACATCCCCATATTTCATAAAAGGGACTTGAAAAGAAAAGCTGCCTGCTGCCTTGTGCAAACTGCTGTCACATCATGGAACTGGAATTGTGCTCCCAGCATAGGTAGAATGAGGCTTGTTTGGATGTAAAAGACCAATAGGGGGCACATGCTCACAAAATTCATTGCATATAAACACATAGCCATCATGAAGTAAAGAGTAAACTGATTATTTTCATGATATATTGCAACTTTTGCAAAACCTGAGTCAGGTGTAAAAAGTGTGTTTTCTCAATTCTTGTGTGCATTTACTGTCAAAATGAAAGATGGAAATGAGAAAGGAAAAGTGTGTGGCCCACTGGGAATTGAATCTCAGACCCTTGGTATGCCATTCTAGTGCTCTAACCATTAAGCTATGGGCTCACATAGTTAGCAGACTTTACCTTTCCTTACATCCACACACATTTCTTTCTCAAGTGTTGCACAATCCTGCAACATAGGAACACATCAGAAATACATAGATTTGTATTTCCCATATGTTCCTATGTTGCAGGATTGCACAACACTTGACAAAGGAAGTTGTGTGGATGTAAGGAAAGCCAAAGGCCTGCCAACTATGTAAGCCCATAGCTTAATGGTTAGAGCCCTGGAATGTCATACCAGGGGGTCTGAGGTCCAGTTCCCAGTGGGCCACACTTTTCCTTTCTCATTTCCATCCTTGATTTAAAATATGCCTGGCAGGGGCTGAGCTGCACTGAGAAGTGGTCTGTTTGTATTTCTGTCAAAATGAAGAAATGATAAGTCAGTAAGTAGCAAATTATTCTTCTATTATGTGCATATGCTGGGGAGCACATGCACGACTGCCCCCCAGATCTGAAACTCAGGAAGCATGGCTGATGAAAGTAAAGAGAAACAGTATAAAATGGACATGCAGTCAAACACAGAAAGAGAAATGAGCAAAGGATACATGAAGTTCTTCCAGCAGGACCTTCATAGGCAGCAAGGAATTCAACAAGGTATGCTCAAATTGAAAGGATCCAGTTCTCTATCTAAATTTCATGATAGCTCCCCATAGTGCTTCCTACTAAGTATAGTCCAGTACTACTGCATCACACTCTCACACACACACGAACACGCACATAAATACGTACGTGCGTACGTATGCACACATGCACGCACACACATACACACACAGTACTTTTGATACCCTTGATACCCAGGATTTTAGGGTGCCCAGAAAAGGTATTTCTGGACCAAATTTAAAAAAAAAGACCAGAATCTGGCTAAATGAGTCTTGTTTAACAAACTTCAGCTGTTAATCTTTTCAAAATTCATCATTTGTAGATATTTCCCATGTTTTTAGTTTGGGAAAAACAGGATGGCAGCCATCATGACCCAAAAAACTGTATTTAGGTTGTGAAAACCAGGTGGTATGAACCCCAAATGGTCTCACAAAACAGAAAGTTTTTGGGTCAAATCTGAGGGTTATCCAAAAATTCTACTGAGCATGCTCAGAGAAAGAATCTTTAAATCCGTATAACTCCGAAAGTGATTGTATTTTTTCATGAAAAGTTTGAAAGGCACTAACTTGCACCAGACACTTCTTTCCTGAAAGTTTCAGAAAAAAAATTCCACACCATCTAGGCTGTGCATGAAAGAAAAAAATTGCATTTAAGTATAGGAATAAAATTTGTACTTCATTAAAAATGTACGTTCTCTATCTTGGAAATAACACAGGCTCCATCACAAACCTTTTCATGTCCAAACAACTTCCCTCTGAGACAATGCATGCTAAAAGTTGGGTAATTTTGTCAGGCACGGGGTCATCTAGCTTAAAACAAAAACTGTGCAGCAACCAATGCCACATGCAAAAGGGCATGTGCTGCAATAATTTCAGGTAAATTACCAACAGAACACAAACAGTGCACAACCTAGTCAATAAAATAATTCCTTGTGTTTTTGTGGGGTGCTTCACACCCCTCACACCCCAACATGGTGGGCTTCACCCCCTGCACCCACAGGACTTTATAAAGCAAACTCAAGGGGGTCAACTTAGGGGATGGGGAGAAACTCGAGAGGGGGGAACTTTATTTCCACAGTCCCAGGTCTTCTGATTCCACTGTGTGCTAGTGTCTTAGCCACTCCACCATGGTAGTGACTTGAGCAGGCAACTAGCACATGGCAACTTGAGCACTGCATGTAAATAGCGTACAGCAACAGGCGTAGCAGTAATTCCCTATCACTGTTCTACCCCTGTCACTGTAAAGTGAGTTGCACTCTACACAGCGCGGACAATACCATGCTGTCTTACATGTGCTGTATTGACCCGGTACCATTTTCATTTTATCAAATGCTGCCAAAGTTATTAAACTGTGAAAATTGGGGTTTAACAATAAACACCATTCTCAGTCCTAACTGTACTGGCACTACTATATAGAGGATAATGTATGGGCATCAGTGGTTAACCACACTATGCTAGTGCCGAGTGGTTACCTTGGCAACTTTAGTTAACCTCGAGAGCACAGCTCAAGAGGTCAAACTAAAGTTGCCAAGGTAACCACGAGACACTAGCATAGTGTGGTTGACCACCGATGCCCATACATTGTCTTTTATAGTGTATGGGCATTGGTATTTTGGCACATTTTGGTAGCTGCGTCTTTGTACGGTGAATAAATGAGGATTTATGTAAACCTCAAATCGGTTTGGACGAACGATGAGACGCAGCCGTAGTGAGCTGTGCGACAGTTCGGTAACTGACAGTTGCTCAGAGAATGGACAAACAGAGTCCGAGAGAGATGCCTCACCTACGGGGGAGCCAACGTGAGTTACTCTAATTACTTAAACTGTACAACAGTCACATTCTTTTGACAGGGCGCAGGCTGCCGTGCTGCCTTGGAGATGACAATGCCTGTAGGTTCCAATTTGTTATGCCATCGATGTGACGTTACATCGATGGGTTAACAACACAGCAACGTCACATCGATGGTATAACAACACTAGCAAAAGATGATTTTCTGCCATTAATAGCATTCTACCATACATTATATCAGTATATAGTAAGATGCAAAAAAGTGCATTAATGCACCAGTTAGGATTCAACTTAAATCAACAAAAGTAGGGAAATGTGGTGTCAGGGTTTCCAACTGTAACTGTCCCCCCCAAGCAGCAAAAGGGAAAGACCACACAAGTAACCACAGACCACAGACAGCCATCATCAGGTAAGACAAACAATATGCAACTGTCTCCAGCTGACATAAATGCAGTAGCACTCTTAAAACTGAAGATGGACAAAGAAATGGGGCCTGATGGGATTCATCCCAGAATTCTAAAAGAACTAAGGAGAGAACTAGTGATGCCACAGACTACCCTTTTTAACAAATTATGTGAGGATGGTGTGGTACCTGAGAACTGGAGGAGGGTGGATGTGATTCCCCTTCACAAGAGTGGAAGCAAGAAAGAGGCAGGAAACTGCAGACCTGTTAGTTTGACCTCAGTGGTAGGGAAAATTATGGAATTACTTCTGAAAGAAAGAATTGTCAAGTACCTAGAGGTCAGTGGGGCACATGACCCAAGGCAGCATGGATTCACAGTAGGATGGTCATGCTAGATGAATCAAATAGATTTCTTTGACTGAGTGACCAAAGTAGTGGACCAGAAAGGGACTGGGACATGGCCTACCTAGACTTTAGCAAGGTATTTGATGCAGTCCCGCACCAAAGATTAATAAACAAGTTAGCCAGCCTGGGACTGGTTCCCATGGTGATAACCTGAGTAAAAAATTGGCTGGACAACAGGATGCAGAGGGTAATTGTAAACAGAGTCTGCTCCAAAGAAAGGGGGGTTATTAGTGGGTTATCACAGGGTTCAGGACCAGGACCAGGCCTCTTTAATGTTTTTATAAGTGCTATCATAGAAGGAGTTGAAGGAAAAGTATGACTCTTTGCAGATGACCCAAAGATATGCAACAGGGTTGATACACAAGGGGGATGCAAAGGATGAGAAGGGACTTAGAAAGGTTGGAGAAATGGTAAAAAGTATAGCAGTTTAGATTAAATGTAAAGAAATGCAAAGTAATGCACCTGGGAAACAAAAATCCTGGGGAAGAGTACACAAGGGGGGGTTCTAGCAACAATAACAAAAATGGAAAAGGACATGGGGGTAGTCATATAAAACAACCTGAAGGTAGGCAAGTGATGTGAGAAGGTAGTAAGGAGGGCTGGGGGATACTGGGATACATAGGGAAAGGCATCACTGGTAGAAAACAGGAAGGTTGTTATCCCTCTGTACAGACAGTTAATGAGACCCCATCTGGAGAACTGTGTGCAGTTCTGGAGACCCCATCTCTGCAATCACATAGACAGGATGGAGGCAGTCTAGGGGAGGTCAACTAAAATATTGCAGAGTCTCACCAGAAGCCATATGAAAAAAGACTAAAAGAGATTAATATGTATACCCTCGAGGAAAGGAGGGAGAGGGAAGGGGAGACATAATAGAAACTTTCAAGTACCTCAAGGGAATAGACAAAGTCCAAGAGGGTAGCATCTTTTAGAAAAAGAGATGTTCAAGAACAAGTGGGCACAATCTAAAGATAGAGGGGATACAGCTCAGGGATAATGTGAGGAAGTATTTCTTTCATGGAAAGGGTGGAAGACACTGGGAATGGCCTTCCTGATGAGGTCATGGGGTCAAAAACAGTGTGGGAGTTCAAGAATGCATGGGGCAGACATAAGGCAATTCTATTGGGGGGGTAGGAGGAAGTATGCTGTTGGTTAACTAGGATCTGCAGCTTATCCAATAGGTAGGAAAATGGGCAGACTGGGTGGGCCAAGTGGTCCTTATGTGCCATCAAAGTCTATGTTTCTATGTGCTACCATTTTAGATTCATATCTGCAGCAAGAACACTGCAAGACATACACACTCACTTGTCACTGGAGAATGAAATCCAGGATACTCAAATCAGAAGAGTTCTTTTGCCTGCAGAAGTGTAGACCCATTAGGGGCCAGAGCCTCTGTAGCCTCAGGTAGTGCACACTGTAAAACATGCACATACACATGCTTGGCAGGCCTGCGCTTCTGCATCTTCAGGTGTAAGACATGTACACCGACTTCAGGCTGTAGAAGGAAGGGAGCCATAAAATTAATGATACCAAAACTGCAACAGTACTTGTGTCTGAAGAAGCACAGGCCCCTGAGGGGCCTGCACCTCATCAGCTATAGGTGTAAGACATAAAGATTGACTTCTGAATCTAGAAAGGCATCCAGAGGCAATGTGGTTATCTTAGTTTCAGCAGTAGATCTAGAAATTATTCAAGGGGAAGCAGGTTTTCAGGTATGCAGCTGCACATTAAAAACCATGCAGTAGAAGATCCTACTATCTAGTGAAATACCTCCTACAGCATGCATGACTACCTCTGTCTGCAGCGGTGCAGGCCCCTAGGGGTCTTCTATGTGCAGAACATGCTGTACAACATACAAACACAGGTGCGGCTGCATAAGCACATACTGCTGTGGGGTCCCTGCTTTTGCAACCTCAGCTACAAATCCATGAAGGCAGCACATCAGTGCTACTGCATTTGTGTCATCTGGAAACAGTTGTACAGTATGTCGTTTGTCTCACCTGATGATGGCTGTCTGTGTTTGTTTGTGTGGGCTTGCCGTTTTACTTCTTGGGGTGGGGAGTTAGGGTTGGAAACCCTAACTCCACATTTTCCTACTTTTATAGCTTCAAGTTGAACCCTAACAAGTGCATTAAGGCAGTACTTCGCAATGAGTTTCTTTTTTTTTGTGGTAGTAGAATCATCTCCTTATTCTCACATGTCCCTTTGGGACCTGTCTGAACAGATCCATCAGACTGCAGAAGCACAATGTGGAGGGCTCTGCTCTTCTGTGTGGTTACAGAGACAGTCGAGCACAGCCCTTTGTGCCCTGTGCCAAATGTGGAGTCTGTTAGTCTGTGGAAGGGCCCTGCACTTCAATGTGGCTACAGATGCAGATGCACAAGGACCTCCGGGGCATGTGCCAATGAGGAGTCCATCAGGCTGTAGAAGCATAAAAAATATCCATGTTCACTTAAAACTTGGTCATTTTACCATATTATATGCCAAATGTCCAATGTAGCCTTCTTATGAACCCCCCTCTTCATCCCAGAAGGGAAAATCCCCACCAAAACATCGTTTCACATCACAGCTGTGAAAACACATCTTGGCTAGCATTTGAAAACTAACAGCTGTTATGCTCATGAGGTGTTGTGAAAAAAATGACTATGTTGAAATGTAGACAAAATATTGAAAATTAGTTAACTGATGAGCTAGCTTAGAAAAATTTCAATGTACACACTTATCATCATTATTTTTTTTAACATGTTACCCAAACTTTCAACATGGATTTCTTATGACCCTACCTCATGAACCTGACACATGAAAATGTTCAAATCCTGACTGAAACATAATTTCAAGTGTGATAACACATTTCTGACAGGATTTGAAAAATGGCAACTGTCACATTCATGAGGTGGTGTGACAAAATGGCATTGACTAATATTTGGGGTCAAAATATTTATAGTACAACAGTGATAAGTAAACATAGAAAAAATTTCAATGTGTGCTCATAACTTTGTTGTTTTTTAAATAAAGTCAACACATGCTTATAACTTTGTGGTTTCATAAATATTTTACCTCAGATTTTCAATATAGCCTTTTTAGAACCCCACCTCACATACAAGAGCAGTAATTTTTTTTAAATATGGCCCAAAAGATTATTTTGTGCAGTTGCCATGAAATAACCTTTTGGGGTAGATTTGAATAATTTAACTGCCCTTGTTCATGATGCGTGGTTCCATAAAGGCCATGTTGAAAATTTAGTGTAGAAATATTGAAAAATGACAAAGTTATAAATAAACATTCAAACCCCATTGAAATACATGAAACCAGTCTTAGCTTATTTTCTCGTATTGCAGTTACTGGTTCCAGCAGCAAGATGTGCCTTCAATCCAAGAGTGGATCTATATCATGGAATGTGTTCATGTGGGTTGTACCACAGGGACACACCTGCAATCTAGAGCAGGGCAATTAGGGTGCCAATCGGCAATGTCACCCGATCAAGTTTTTTGTGGGGAGCAGTGCCTTCTGCACCCCACCTTGTATGGGGCTGCACCCCGCACACCACCTACTAATAGATTCTAACTCCAGGGATGGGTGGACCTTGGGGAGGAGAGGCTCATCCCGCATTTGGCACCATGATTGCCTGGTGCCATAATGCCGATGCTCTGAGCGCCAGAAGGGGTTCATGTGAGTGAGTGTGTGTAAGGATGTGGTGTAGTGGGTGCTTAGTGGGTGGTTGGGGTGGGATCAGTGGGAGGCTGGGGGGGTCAGATCACAAGACCAAATATGTGGTTGCACACTGAAGGAAAAACAGAAGTGAAGTATCCTTCAAAATTTAATGCACAACTTTAAAAGGTTAACAGCAGTAGTAGGCAATCCTCAGCAGTACTGCTCTTACCCCTAGTGCCACGAATCTCATGAGACCCCCCCTTTGAAGACTCTCGAGAGTCGAGGTTTTAGGGGTAAGAACTGTACTGCCAAGGATCGCCTACTACACCTTTTGAAGCTGCGCATTAAATTTTGAAATATACTCTGCTTCAGTTCTTCCTGCAGTGTGCAACCACATATTTGGTCTTGTGGTTCATTGTTAGAGGTAAGCCACCTCCACTTTGGTTTGCACCAGCCATTTTTTGTCATTCGCAGCCATATCCCACTGGATTCAGGTATTGTGGGTTAGATCACCAATGGACCATTTTCTTTTTTTTCAGATAAACCAAGATAAAAAAAAATTCTACCAGGGATTATTTGTTTTACTTTAGGGGTACCTAAGCAGACACTGGGGATAAGGTGCCCCAGTGTCAGGATGACCTTTGGTGGCATGGGGGTAGGCACCTGGGTGTTGCCCTGTATATTATGGTAAGCCAGCTCATGTCCCTAACACTCAATAGAACACATTATCCAGTTATATGAAATCACAACAGTACTGCAGACTTCCAATTCTTACCTACTGTATTCTACTGAGCATCAGGGACATGAGTTTTCTTAAAAGTGCTGACCCTTATAAGTGTGTGTAACATAAGGTGTTGTAAGCATTGCGGTTAAAGTCTTGTATATTAGTAATGTGTGTAACTGCGTTGTGAGTCTGGGTGTGCTATTATGATTATATACCCTAACTTGATATTTCCATACTATCAAAGGGCATGACAAGAACCCTAACTGGTGTGTTAACAAAGTGTTTTGCATTTAATTTCCTCACTTTCTATGAACTGAACTATATCTCTCTACAGGTGAAAGAGAGGGCTGAAAATTAGGATAGGGTTGTCTCCATATGCAAAGTGCCTTATTATCTTCCCCTTGTTTTGATACCTTTAGGTGATCAGAAAAGAGAACTCCTAGGTCTTTTTCTTCTTTGGTGATCATCAGCACCTTCCACGCCCATCCTGTTGTGCTCCCCAGGGTTTCTTCTTCTCAGGTGCATTACTTTGTACTTCTTTGCCTAGAACCTCATTTGCCATGTGATCTTTTGACCAAATTTTCAACATGTGCTGTTTGGGACATCTCCACATGAACAGTGTCACTGTGATTTTGTTAATCCATTATGAAATTAGAAATCACACAGCAATGCCACTCTGTGGCACAGGTTCAAAAACACATTTCAGGCAGGATGTTAAAAATGGCAGCTGTATGGTTCATGAGGAGGTGTACAACACTGCCCATATGTCACGGTTGGAGCACAGGGTCGTTTGGACCCTGCACTCCCATACCACGATCCAGATAGTACAACTGTGTCCATATGTCATGGTGGTGAGTGCAGGGTCCCCCCATCAAGATAGTACAGCAGTATCCATATGTCATGGTGGGAGTGCAGTGTGCAAGGAGCACAGGGTCCTTTGGACCATGAGCTTCCATCCCTCCATTGAGATAGTGCAACAGTATCCACATGTTATGGTGGGAGTCAGGGTCCTTAGACCCTGTGCTCCCATCCCTCCATCCAGATAGTACAACAGTTTGAAAATTGGGGAAACCATGGTAAAGTTATGAGTGTGCATAGAAATTGCACAACACACTCTCGAAACACTCTCATTTTTTGGAATTTTTTTTACCAAATTTTCAACATTGGCATTACGGGACCTCCCCTCATGAACACTGCAACTGTGATTTTGTAAATCCATCCCAAAAGTTGATTTTGCACAGTGACCATGCCATTCTGTGCCATAGGTGCAAAATCACATTCCAGACAGGATGTGCAAAATGATAGCTTTTCTGTTCATAAGGCAGTGTTAAAAAATGTCAATGTTAAAAATCTGGAGTGAAAATATGAAAAAGTGCCAAAGTTATGAGCATGAGTAGAAAGTGAACAATGCATGCCCGTAAGCAGTCATTTTTTGGAATGTTTTCACCAAGATTTCAAGATGGGCTTTATGGGTCCTCCCCTCATGAACAGTGGCACTGTCATTTTGTTAATCCAACCCAAAAATTGATTTAGTGCAGCGACAATGCCATTCTGGGCCACAGGTGTCAAAACACATTTTGGATAAGATATGAAAAATGACAGCTGCACTGTTCATAAGAAGGTGTTAAAAATGGCAATGTTGAAAATCTGGAGTGAAAATATTAAATATTGGCAATGTTACGAGTGTGCATAGAAACTGTGCAATGCATGCTTGTAATGCAGTAATTTTTAGGAATTTTCTCACCAAAATTGAAACATGGGATTTTGGGACCCCAGCTCATGAACAGTGGCACTGTCATTTTGTGAAACAGTCCCAAAAGGTGATTCCATGCAATGACTGTGAAATCACATTTTGGGACCGAGAAACAAAATGACAGTGACACTGGTCATGAGGAGGGGTCCCAAGAATCCTATGTTGAACATTTTGGGCTCAAATTCCTAAAATTGGCTGAGATATCAACCTAAGTTGACCCCCCCATTCAGTACCATTATACAGCGCTTACCCAATTACTCATTTCACAGTTCGGCTTTGAAGAATGCAGACGTCTCCCGGTCCAGAGAAGATTGTGATTCCTGACCTCCGGAGAGTAAGTATGGGTGAGGGGGGATGAGGGGAGGTGGGTGTGCAGAGGAAGGCAGGGTGGGGATGGAGATGTGGATGGGGAGATGACGATGGACTGCTTTCTTTATTACAGGTTAAAAAAATAAAAAAAGACTTTGAGGGACAGTTTTCTTCATTTACAGGAACAAAAGGAAAAAAACAATTTGGGCATAATGGGGTGAGCTCCCAGTGTTCCACATAATTGTTTTTTTTTGGGGGGGGATCATCAGTCCAACAGCTACCATGCCAGTAATATATATATATTTATAAAATGGGTAAGGAAAATGAGTGAAAATCCACTATGCTCATTGGCTGAAACATGTCACATGACCGTGCATTATTCCACAATGACCGCACGCCTTCCAGTATGACCGCACGCCTAAACTACTTTCCAGCCCTCAAAAACTTCTCACCAGCAGTGAGATCACTCCACAACTAGTGCAGTTAGGCAGCCACATACACACACACAGACACACACAGACACAGACACACACACACACACACACGCAACTGGCACCCACAGGCATAACTAAATATACCAGTAGTAGTCCCACACTGTACAAGCTGATGTGCTTGATCATGCCATTCATTTTTAAATAAAATGTCATGTAAAAATCAAATCCTGCCTGCCATTTTCACAGTCTTAGTGTAGAGCCACTAACTTTTATTACTGTACGCAGTGTCACCAAGCAGTCTCAATTCTACAATAAAATATGGTGGCAGGTGTTTAACAGAAACCTAACTGTGTACAAAAAAGCAAGACAAAGTACATTTCTTTTAGTTTTGTACTCTTACTTTCTGTGAAAAAAATCTCCATTTGTAGAGAGAGTCGAGCAATCATGGAGCACTTTCACTTTTCCTTGCTGAACTATAGCGTGACTGAGCGGTGCGCATTACGGAAAGTGACAACCTGTTACGACTTCAAAGTAAGTCCTTCTCTGTTTAAAAAAGATGAAAAGTGTGTTCACTCCTGTTAGGTTGTCTTAGGTTTGAGTAATAGAAGCTGCAAACTGTATGCAGAAGGGAGAGAGGACACGCCCAGTGAGTCGGCAGCTTTAGGAACGTAGACGGAAGCCAGAGCTAGTGTTGCTATGGTCACGCTATAGTTGAGCAAGAAAAAGTGAAAGTGCTCCATGATCACTCGACTCTCCCTACAAATGGAGATTTTTTCACAGAAATTAAGAGCAGACTACTTAAAAAAACTAAGTTCTTACTTTTTTGTACACAGACAGGATTAGTTAAATCCTCTGCCAGCATATCATTTAGCAACTGCATTTTAGCAATTACAGTAAAGTGCTCCCCAATCATGCTCACCTTCCTCACCCTCCAAACATGATCTTCTTTAACAGAAATGAAATACATTTAAAAAAAAATTAGTTCTCTTATGTTTTTCAACACAAGCTTATCTTAAACCTCTGCCAGCATATCATTTAGCAGCTAGAGAGAGGGATTACTTTCCACCCACCCCTCAAAAAATGTGTGGCCATTTTATAAGATAGATAACCCACTCTAGGGTGTACGGTCGTGCTCTGATATATGCATGCCTTGGGTAGTTGAATGCACTCGGCTTGTGGTCTCATGCATCACAATGCATACCAAGGCGTGAGTATATCAGAGCGCAACCACACACCCTAGAGTGGGTTATCTATTTTATATATATATATATATATATATATATATATATATATATTCTTTGTAGAAAACTATGTAAATGCATCAGTTAGGTTTAAAGTGACAAAAGTAGGGAAATCTGGCTTAAGGGTTTCCAAACCTGACACCCCAACCCCACCTGCAGGCAGCTACAGGAGTGAGGTGTGCCTTTGGGTTGTCAGCCCTAATGTTCACCTCATTCAATGAGTAAATAAGCTGAGATGGGGGCAGTATGTGAGAATTGGGTGAGTGTTAGGGATGACAACCCCAAGGCACACTCCATGACTGCTACTGCCTGCAGGGTGGTGGTGTTGTGTTAGGTTTGGAACCCCTAATGCCACATTTCAATACTTTTGTCACTTTAACCCTAACTGATGCATAAATTAAGTTTTTTGCAAACAATTGCCTTACTTTTTGAGATAGTATAATTGTATCCTCATTTGGTTGTGGGAGCACAGTGCCTTCCGGTCCCTGGGCTCCCATCCTTCCATAGATGGATGCATGTATGCATATTGCCATGGAACCATTTCAGATTAAACAGCAACCAAATTGTCAGCATGGCCTTGTTATTACCCCCACCTCTTGAACACTGGGCTGAGAATTTTCAAATCCCCACCGAGATGTCATTCTGTACCACCACATCATTCCATGCCACAGTGTAGGAAACACATTTTGGCCAGGATTTGAAAACTGACAGTTTTCATGTTCATGTTCATGAGGAGATGAAAAAAATGGATAAGTTGAAAATCTGGGGTGAAAATATTTAAAATGACCAAAGTTACAGTCAAGCATAGTTAAATTGAAATGCATACACATAACTACCATTTTTAAATATTTTGACCCCAAATTTTCAACATACAGTATTCTTCTTTGACACCACCTCATGAACACAGGCAGTGAACATTTTCAAATCATGCCCAAAAGGTGATTTTGCCAAATGAGCACATTTCATTTTGTGATGGTTTGCAAAATTCCAATGACATTGTCCATGAGGTGGGGTCACCAGAAGGCCATGATGAAAATGTGGTGTCAAAATATACAAAAATTACCAAGGAATGATTCAAAGTTGAAAACTCCATTGAAATACATTGAACCATATTTACCTTAGTTTAACATATTGCAGTCACTGGTTCAAGCATCAAAATGTGCCTTCAATTGGAGAGTGGATCTTCACCCTGTCACCTGTCCAGATGAGTCAGGGTGTGTGGGGGTGTACTGGGGAGTGAGGTTATGGGTGCTGAGTTAGAGGTGAGGTTGGGATGGTCTGATCACTGAGGAATGTTCTAGAAAAAACATTGAGGACTGTTTTCATTTTTGCATGCAGGGGCAGTGATCAGAGGGTGGGGATGCCACTAGACACCAAGGAAATGCAAAAAAGGGGATAGCAGTCAGAGTGTGGAGGGTGCCATTAGACACCAGGGAAAAGGGGAAAAAATATGTACAGTGGTTGGAGGGTGGCAGGTGCCACTAGACACCAGGGATAAAAAGACATTCACAGGGATGGCATTTGGAGGGTGGGGGTACCACTACACATGAAGGATACAACAGGGATGGGGATTGGACAGTTGGTGGTGTCACTAGACACCAGGGAAACAATGGGTACAGTGATCAGAGCATGAGGGGGTGCCACTATACACTTGGAAAACAACAGAGATGGCAGTCTGAGGGTGGGGGTGCCACTAGACACCAGGGAAGCAATGGGAATGGCAATCAGATGGTTGGGGTTGCCACTAGTCACCAGGGAAACAATGGGACCAGTGATTGGAGGGTAGCAGGTGCAACTAGACACCAGGGAAACTATGGGAATGGTGATTGGAGGGTGAAGGGTGCCACTAGAGACCAGGGAAAGGATTTCCCATCACAAAAAAGGATCATTTTTTGTGACTCATGATACAAAAAATAATATTTTTTATATCATGTGTTACAGAAAAAGATTTATAATCTGGAAAAAATGTTCACAGGGATTTCTTCAACAAATAAGTTCAGAATCAAGCTGAGGGGGGCTGAACAGTAAGTTACATGTGTTGGTTTCTACTCAACACATAACTGTTTTAAATTATTTAAGTTTGTTTCCATCACTAACTGTAAAACAAAATGGCTTCAGCATGAAAACAGATTTTCCAAGCCAGCCTGCCAGTGCAGCGGTTAGATTTCTACTTGTGACTCCAATGACCCAGGTTCAGGAATGGACCAGAGCAGTTGGAGCGCCGGCCGGAGCAGAAGGATTGAGAGTTCTGGGGACTGCTCTCCTTCTCCAAGGGAGGGAGGGAGGGAGGGCGTAGGGCATTTAGCACTTGATGGACCCCTGGCAGAGGTCAGGGGTACTGCTCCAACCAGAGCTGGCCTGTTGGGGGTGGTGAGGATGCTGGACATCATTGCATGTCCCTGCCCCTGGGGAAGAAAGCATACAGTGGCGTGAAAAAGTATTTGCCCCCTTCCTGATTTTCTCTATTATTGCATATTTGTCATACTGGATGTTTTCAGGTCTTTAGAGAAAATGTAATATTAGATAAAGGGAACCTGAGTGAACAAATAACACTTGTTTTTTTTTTTTAATTTCACTTATTTAATGAAAAAAAGTTAACCAACACCAACTGGCACTGTGTGAAAAAGTAATTGCCCCCTTACACTTAATAACTGGTTATGCCACATTTAGCTACAATGACTGCAACCAAACACTTCCTATAATTCAATATCAGTCTTTCACATAGCTGTGGAGGAATTTTAACCCACTCTTCCTCGCAGAACTGCTTTAATTCAGTAACATTTGTAGGTTTTCGAGCATGAACTGCTCATTTCAGGTCCTGCCACAGCATCTCTATTGGGTTTAAGTCTGGACTTTGACTAAGCCACTCAAAACTTTAATTTTACTTCTTTTAGCCATTCTGATGTGGACTTGCTTTTGTGTTTTGGATCATTGTCTTGCTGCATGACCAACTACGCTTCAGCTTCAGCTGACAGAAGGATGACTGGACATTCTCCTAAGAATTTTCTGGTACAGAGCAGAATTCATGGTTTCTTTAATTATGGCAAGTCATCCAGGTCTTAAGCAGCAAAGCATCCCCACACCATCACTACCACCACCATGTTTGACTGTTGGTATGGTGTTCTTACTGTGGAATGCTGTGTTTGCTTTCTGTGAGACATTATGGGATCCATGTTGTCCAAAAGTTCCACTTTGGACTCATCTGTCCATAGAACATTTTCCCAAAGGCTTGTGGATCATCCAGGTGCTTCTTGGCAAATGAGAGATGAGCATTTATGTTCTTCTTGGTTAGCAGTGGTTCCGCCTTGCTACTCTCACATGAAGCCCATTTTGCCCAGTCTCTTTCTGATTGTGGAGTCATGAACACTGACCTTAGCTGAGGCAAGAGAAGCCTGCAGTTCTTTGGATGTTGTTTTAGGATCCTTTGAGACTTCTTGGATGATTTTACACTGCGCCCTTGGAGTAATTTTGGCAGGCCGCCACTCCTGGGAAGGTTCACTACTGTTCCAAGTGTTCTCCATTTGGAGATTATAGGCTCTCACTGTGGTTCGATGGAGTCCCAGAGCCTTAGAAATAGCTTTGTAACCCTTTCCAGACTGATAGAGGGCAACAAATTTTTTCTGATCTTTCAGGAACTTCCTTTGATCATGGCATAATGTGCGTGTTGAATCTTGTGCTGGCAACGTGACTCTGATGGTAAGGGCCAAAATAAGTGAGGTTTATATTGAGCAGGGCTGGCTGTAATCAAGCCTGGCTGTGTTCAATCAGCTGACTCTAATTATCCCTTTAATTGGGTTGATTTAACTGGGGGCATTACTTTTCACACAGTGCCAGTTGGTGTTGGTTAACTTTTTTCATTAAATAAATGAAATAAGTAAAAAAAAAAAGTGTTATTTGTTCACTCAGGTTCCCTTTATCTAATATTATATTTTGTCTAAAGACCTGAAAACATCCAGTGTGACAAATATGCAATAATAGAGAAAATCAGGAAGGGGGCAAATACTTTTTCACGCCACTGTAGAAAAATGATGGCTCCCATTATGACAGCTATCCACTGCCGCTAAAGACCTACAGGGGGAGGCCCACTCACATGGCCCCAACCTGGGGGGTAATCCGGGGCTAACACATGATATCGTAAGACAGTGAGAAGCCCCCTTGGTGGCACTGCCCAGGGGGGTAAGCCTGGGCATGTGGGCGGCGAATGAGCAGATGGGAGTCCTGAGGGAAGGGAGCTCGGTCAAAAAAAAATGAAAAAAGATTTCCCATTTGTGACACAGGATGACCTGTTTGCAAAAAAGGATTACCCATTTGTGACAAAGGATCCTTTTTTGAGCACAACGTTTAACTGGAGAGTGAAATTCCAATTGAAAATAATGTGAACTTTAAAATGTAATAACTTTGGAACATATTAATATTTTTCCTCCAAATCTTCAAAAAGCACATCTGTAGGGCAAGACCTTTCTACCCTAAAAATTTCAGACTAAAATTCCAAATTGGTTTTGCTCTGCAGTGTTACAAAAAAATGAAAATAAAAGGTACATTTCACATTTTTTTACACTCTGTATCTCCACACCTACACATCTGACCAGAATGCAACTTGCCACATCAAGAGATTCTTGGTCCCCAATTGCCATGCAACATTTCATACAAATCACTTGAATGGCTGTGAAGTTACTAAAGTACAAAATTTTGGATTCAATGTAGAAGTGACTGTTCAACCCCAAGTACAGTATATCTATGCTGTGAAAATTGTTTCTTTTTATGTTTGTGTATTTCTGCTTTTAATTGTAATTATTATTTAAATCAAACAATAAACTTGTTACTTACTTATTTACTTACTATAGGGGCGAGACTGCACCCCTATTATATACAGTAGATTATATTGATGCAGTAGCACCCCATAGTTAGGGTTGTACCAGCAGTTCAATGTTAAACACCATTTTTTTATAGTTTAATAACTTAGCAACCATTAAATGGATTTGCAAGAAATTTTGCATGCATGGTTTCATGGGTCAGATCTCTTGCATGCCAAGTTTCATTCTGGTGTGATGTGAAGATTCTGAGATATGGATAGTGCAAAGCATGAATTATTCAGGATTTCTTCCCCATTGGTTTTGCTAAGATTTCTGTCAACTTGTCTAGCACTCAAACAGTTTGGAATTTTGGTCTGAAATGTTCAGGGTAGAATGTGACTGGTCCACAGATGTGCCTTTTGCTTGTTTGGTGAAAAAAATATGAATCTGTTCCAAAGTTATTTAATTTTGTAATTTTTAGAAATTGATTCTGGGCCCAATCCTATCCCATGAGGGGAAAAATTATTTTTCATTTGCTGCCACCTTGTTTTTAGTTTTCACCACAAATTAAAATTTCAAAAGTCTCTAAAATGACATTCTGGACTGCAAGCAGTGCATGTACAGTATGTTGCTTATCTGGACTCCGTTAGCTAGATTCTGCCCTTATCCATTGGATAAATGGCCTTGAAAATGTTTTTCTTTACATTTAAAATTTTTTCATGGCTCACCTCTCAGGAAAAAATAATATTTTTTAGTATTTATCTGATGCTTCCTGACTCCCGTATCCTTTTGATTTCTTTCAAATAGGCTACAACCCTGACTGTTTGGAATTTTAGCCTGAAATTTTAGGGTACAAAAAAGGCTGTGCCACAAATGTGCCTTTTGCTGGTTTGGTGAAAAAAATATTAGTCCTTTCCAAAGTTATTTAATTTTTTATGGTTATAAATCTTTTTTTGTGACTTGATATATGAAAAAAAGATTATTTTTTCATATCATGAGTCATGAAAAAAGAACCTTTTTCATAAGGTGATAATCCTTTTTTGTTTGCCAGCATGTTTTTCCTGGTGTCTAGTGGCACCCCACCCTCCAATCTGATGGCAGCACATATTTTAACAGAATACCCATTATTTCAAATAACAGTTTATAGATCCCAAATGCTGCCTCATCTATCTGGAGTTGTTAATTAATTATTGATTAATCAATCCAAAGTACAGTGGAATCAACAGGATTAGTAATTCTCTTACATTAAATCTGGCTAATTTCATTCTCTATGGCTCCATTATTAAAATCACATTCACATTCTGTTACAGTACTGCATGTACTGCTCAGCATTATTGGAAGCAACCTCACTTCCAGATTAAAAAAAAGATATAATAATGTTATAAATTACAATAAAACTCACATACCCTATTGCTAATGTAAAGAACTGCACATATCCATAAATTACCATTTCAACATAAACTCAAGTGATCAGTAAAAAAGGGGGTTAACCACCAATACTCACTGTACTACAGTATATATCACAGCCATATTTTTTAAACAATAAGACAATTCCCTTTAATTTTCAGCCCCATGAGAATATAAACACATGCATCACTTACTAAAAAGAGACTACACATCTCATCATTGAGCTCAATATACTCTCAACACACCTCATAATGTGGGAGGTCACAGAGGTCAAAATATATTCATCTGACACAAAATGCTTACAACTCTCTAGTTTTTCAGTGTGATATGGAAATATGTCAGCATAGCCTAGAGGTTAGAGGAATGAGGTGTGAATGAGCTTGATACATCCAGCAGACCAGACCTGAGTTTGATTCTCACAACCTCCACTTGCATACTGTGTGACTCTGAGCAAGTCACTTAACTGTCCAGTGCTCTCAGGTCACCCCTGAAAACAGACACTTGTGCCTAGTGGGACTTACCTGGTTACCAAAGACTAAAATAAAAAAATTAAAAAAATAAAAATGTCAATGGGCTGGTGGGGGAAGAGGGTAGAGGAGCAGTTGTGCCAGCTGGGTTGGTGGAAGGGATTTACTTGGTTGTAGGAGAAGGAAGGTGGTATGGATGGCAGGGTTAGGGTGGTGACTTTAACTTGTGGGGTGTGAGATCAATAGCAAGCAAGCAAGCAGGGGTAGGCACCCAGTAGCTGCAAAATGTAATGAAGAAATAACATACATCTGACAGCAGGTTTGAGTACCTGGTGTCAGGAAGAGGGTGGGGGAAGGGTTATCCAACACTGGGATTGGACACCCTTTGTCAGAAAAGAGATGTTGGGGGACAGCAGTTGCTGAAAATGGTGAGCCTCCTTTCTTTGTGATTGACTTGGAAGTAAATCATGAATGAAAATGTTTTCATAATTTTTCATTTATTTTTTCTGGCATTTAATTTTGTTTCCAAATACCTATGCTGTGGTGGTTTTAAAAAAACAAATAACTTTATAATTTGTTCCTACTCTTGGCCAATATATAGCAAACCTGAGAGTGTCCGATTTTAAATCTACATCAGTGTAAAAAAGTGTCTTAAAATGGGGAAGTTTTGTCTAGTGCCCCCCCCCATCCGATGGCCATCCCCATTTTCAAATTCCCTGTAATTAAGAAAATAGTCCCTCGATGACTTTTTTTAAAAACTGTATAAAAAAGGTCCCTCACTGATCTGACCTCCCAACCCAATGTCACACTCAACACCACCACCAGCACCCCCACACCTCACCCACCTGAATAGGTCTCAGGGTGAAGATCCACTCTCTCATCATAGACACACCTTGCTGCTGGAAACGCTGACTGCTATATAAGAAAGTAAGGTAAGTGCAGTTTAATGTAATTCAATGGAGCTTTCAAATTTGGTGTATAACTTTGCATTTTATTTTTCATAATTGTGCACCAAATTTTCAACATAGTCTTTTTGAGACCCCACCTCATGAACAATGTCAGTGGATTTTCACAAATCTGGCCCAAAAGGTGATTTCTTGGTCAGCTGGTGAAATCTCCTTTCAGCTGGAATTTGAAAATGTTCACTGCCCTTGCTCATGAGGTGAACCATAAGAAAGCTAAGTTGAAAATGTGGGGGGAAATATGTAAAACTGGCAAACTTACGTGCACACATTGAAATTTTGCTACGGTCGATCATAACTTTGGCAATTTTAAATATTTTAGCTGCAGATTTTCAACATAACCATCTTTTTATGTCACCTCATGAATGTGACAGCTGTCATTTTTCAAACCCTGGCCAAACTGTGTTTTCACTCCTGTGGCACGCAATGGCATTGAGGTGGCGTGGAATCATGTTTTGGTGTGGATTTAAAAATATACATTACCAGGTTAATGAGGTGGGGTAATGTCACGGGGTTCAGTTCAGGAAGACAGCAGGAATCATAAAATATTGTGTAAAGCACCCTGAGGTGCTGTTTTATTGCCAGGTTTGTACAGATAGCATTTTCAGATGTAAACTTTTGTCAGGTTACTATAAGAAAACAATAAAGAGTATGGGCTGGGAGTTTAGCTAGGAGACCCCTCACTAGAACACTGCAGTTGGACCTTACAATGCCCTCTAGAGACCAGGAACTGAACCCATCGAATGGTATGGTCACCCTGCCAATACCCCTTGGGCTTCTGCAAGTTTCTCTGCAGTCTGAGTATCTGCCCACTCAGTCCTCTGCAGCTTCTCACCAATCTGAGTCCTCTCCCTTTGGTAAATTCCAGGTGAGCAGCTTCTAGCATCCAGGTAGCCCAAACCTTATCTTTGGAGGTCCAGGGCCAATCCCAGGCCACAGTGATTCCTCCTTGCTTTTAGGCTTTACAGGACTTTCAACCTGAGCTCCATCTTAAGCTTACCTCACCTTCACCTTTGGGTAACCAGGATCTCAGTACTTCAACACTGCATGTCTCTCTCAGGTTTGGCTGCTTCTCTGGCTCCACACTGCTTCTCCCTGAAGTTTGACTGTGCACATTGATCTGCCCCATAACAGGACATGAAATCTGCATTCTTATTAGCAGTACCAGGTCAGTGGTGTACAGTGAATTTATATGGCTGTAAGGCCAAATACCACCGCATTATTCTGGGGTTCTTATCTTTCATTACATGGAGCCAGCAGAGTGGGTTGTGGTCTGTTAATACTTCAAACTCCGCTCCCCATAAATAGAATTTAAGGGCTTTGATGGCCCACTTGATGGCAAAGCATTCTTTTTCTATAGCGAATAAGCGTGTTTCTCTTTCATGCAGTTTCGGCTTAAATAAATGATGGGATGTTCTCTCCATTTACCATCTGGACAAAACAGCTCCTATACCCGAGTCTGAAGCATCTGTCTGTACCATAAAAGGCTGAGTAAAATCAGGACTTCTCAGTACAGGGGCTGCACACAAGTATGCCTTTTATGGTACAGAAGGCCTTCTCACAGTCAGGGTCCATTTTACATTAATGAGACAGTGTTTCTTCATAAGATTGGTTAGAGGGTGGCTATTGTGGCAAAGTTGAGGACAAACCTACATGTAACTTCCACGAAATGACTAACATGTTTCTTTGTCAGGGTCAAAGGCATTGTGCCACTGCACCAACCTTTCAATTTCTGGTTTGACTTGCCCATTACCTATAATGAAGCCAAGATATTTGGTTTCCTGCATTGCTATACTGCATTTGGATGGATTGATTGTCAAACCCACTTTCATCAGGAGTCTAGAACAGCAGTGAGATGTTGTAAATGGGCCTCCCATGTAGGACTGTACACCACCACATCATCTAAATAAGCAGTGCAATAGGATTCATGTTGATGTAAAGTCTGATCCATTAGGCGCTGAAATGTGGCAGGGGCACCATGTAGCCTGAAGGGCATGGTAATGAAATGATACAGCCCTATGGGAGTGCTGAATGCTGTCTTATCTTTAGAGGCCTCATCCAAAGGGATCTCTCCATACTTGGCAGCCATAGTCCATGTGAGAACTCCGCTGAGTTTACTGAGGGTCTGCTCCATTGTCTCCACCTGCATTCAGTGTCCACTGACTGGAAGGTACCAGTAACACCAGAGCATCCCACTTCTGACACCAATGTCAAAGGGTGTGGGTGCAATGATGGAGATTGAGACCACAGTAAGGTGGCAAGGCTTAATGTTACCAAGCCAAATCTTTTATTAAGTAGAGACAAGTAAATAACCAAATAAAACTTGCGAACTTGCAACGTGAAAAGAAATACAAAAGATACAAAAAACAAAACAATACTCCAGTCTTCCAAGGACTATTCCAGCAATGAGCTGTCCTGGATTCAAAAAGAATCTTATTCTGAAGAGTTGCAGACTAACACTTTGGACCAGCACCTACTGATCCTCCAACGAAATCTGAATGTTCCACAGGATGAGTTCCCTTTTATACTAGGAACCCATCAGGTGACCACATCAGACTCTGCCCCTTTTAAACCTTAAACATATTTTTTTAAATATGCTTTTCTTTTGTTAGGTCCAAAAGTGTGCACACATTACCTTGCATATTTATACATCTAACATAGTCATAGAATCAAAAAGAAGCAAGCCTGAACAATTTTAACATAATTATCTCTGGACTAGCCCCTCCCTCCACTTACACACAGCATAAAAATGGAGAGGCGAGGGATGGCTGGCTCCAAGCCTGGTAACAGAGGTGGGTCTGTTTGGGACCTGTTCAGATCCCTGCTATGTTCTGCTAGGAGCCAGCCATCCCTAATACTAATCCAAGAGCAGGACCTGGAGGGACCTGAGCTCCCACAGACAAATGAGGAGATACAATTATACTATCTCAAAAAGTATGGACATTCTTTGCAAAAATCTTTGTTAGTGCACTAGTAGGCTTAAAGTGACAAAAGTAGGGAAATGTGGCATCAGGGTTGCCAACCCTAACACCCCACCCCCACCCACCAGGCAGCAACAGGAAAAAACATAGTTTCACCTCTCCTGTGTCTTCACTACTTAGGCACAGGATGTGCCTTGGGATCATCAACCCTAATGATCACCCCATTCTCATATCCTCTACACATCTCAGCTTCTTTTCTGATTGAATGAGGTGAGCACTTGGACTGTAATGGTTTCTCCTGTTGCTGCCTGCTGGGTGGAGGTGCAGTGTTAGGGTTGGAAACTGTAATGCCACATTTCTCTACTTTTTTCACTTTAACCATAACTAGTGCATTAACAAAGCTTTTTTTTTCAAAGAAGATCTATCTATCTATCTATCTATCTATCTATCTATCTATCTATCTATCTCTATATATGAACCAAATTGAGGCAGGCCAGAGAAGGAGAGAAGGGCAACCAAAATGGTACAGGGACTGCATCACAAAACATATGGGGACAGATTAATGGAGCTCAATATGTATACCCTAGAGCAAAGGAGGGAGAGAGGTGATATGATTGAAACATTCAAACACCTTAAGGGCATTAACAAGGTGAAAAAGTCTAACATGTTTCAATATAAGAAAAATAGCAGGACAAGAGGACACAGCATGAGATTAGAGGGAGGCCAATTAAGGGGTAATGTGAGGAAGTTTGTTTTCACAGAAAGGGTGGTGGATGCATGGGACAGCCTACCTCAGGAAGTGGTGGATATGAATACAGTGCAGGGCTTCAAATAGGCATGGGATAGGCATAAGGGAGCAATACAGATGATTATGAATAGATAGGCCATTGACAGAGCAAAGGCCAATGGTACATTCATAAGGCAGAAAAAGAAATGGGCAGACTGGATTGGCCTTGTGGTCCTTATTTGCCATCAGCTTCTATGTTTCTATGTTTCTGTATCTTGTACTGGTGCAGTAACACCAGCATAGTTTGGGTACCAATACTATGATACCCGCTTGAACTGACATTCTGAAAATTGGGGGGAAATATGTAACTGTTTTTATATATAAAACCATTCCAATCCCGTGTCATTTTCCTAACACTTTTTGATAGATGTAGAATATTGTTGTTAATATAGCAAAAGAAAGAAATATAGTTGTTTCCATCCTTCTTTTGGTTGTATCTGCTTTCAAAGCTGCAGTTTCAAAAGTGGTTAACTCAGGACAAAAATTATTGAAAAATCCCAGGAAGAATTAAAGCTTGCCAGAAATCCACTCAAACAATTTAAAAGTATGTGTAGAATGACAAGGATGTTAACATAAAAGAAACAGAGTAACCAAAGACAGACAGACAGACATGTACGTTAAAATGGCTTGAATGATGCCAATAGCTGAAATTGTGGGAGATAATTTCTTCAATGCCATCTTTTATATAGTTTTACCTGGACAAGAAATAATAACATAAATCATTATTCTAATAATGCTTCCATATGTTTAAGAATGTACTTGTGCCAGTAAATAGCCTTGAAAACATTTTTGGGTGCATCAGAAAAATAGGAATTTGAAACACCAGGGAACATATTTAATAGATATGTATTCCATGCATTATGTTCAAGAAATCTTTGCACTCTGTGTGGGCACACTCTTTCTTCTTCAGGATACACAGAGTCACTTTGGTGGCCATATTAAGTGTGAATTCACTTGCAATGGACTTTATTGAACTTCCTTGGATATGTCCATGGTCATGGTACAATAAGCTTGCTATATTACTTGGTTATGTATTGAATTTGTTACGGTACTCTCCCTACATGTGTAATGATGGAAAAGGGAGGAAGTAAGTAAAAATATTATTTAAACACATTAATTAATTACTTGTGCAGAAACCTATTTTCAGAAGAATCATGTTTTATACAGTACATACAAATGCACTATTCCTTACAAACATAAAACTCACATGTAAAAGTCAGTATCTACTCTTCAGAAATCAACATTAATACTTACATTTACAATCATTTAACATTCACAAATCCTTTAACATTCACACATGAGAGTAAATTCATCTTGTATGCTTTTTTGGAACATGTTGAGCATCTGCACAATTCTAGTGGCAAAACTCAGCATATTCCAAAATCTATAATCATTACTACAGCCCTCATTTCCCCAAACCAAGTCTTATTTCTGGGTAGCTTCAACATCCTGATATTTGAATGTCTAGTGTTGTAAATTATGTTGTCTTGATTTTCCAGAAACAGGTGGTGGAATAATGGATGATGATTAACTTCAAATTTCAGTATTTTAAAAATCTTGGTGAACCATTTTATTGCACATCTGTTTCCCAAGGTATTCCAACCTAATTGAAAATATAGAACACAATGATCAGTATGATATTTAGCCTTCAAAATAAAGCATGCTTTTATTAAATACTCTATCCAGTTTCTGCAAATGCTTTCTATTTGCAATTACTGTATGTAGGATGTTGGCCTGGACCAACCCTGCAGCATATGATATTTGTAATATGTTTAGCCAGGTAGAATGTAGTATAGTATTATGTGTTTCTGTAGTGTATAATTGTAGCAATCTAACAAGAGCTATGTGCTAGGTAGCCCAAATAGTGTTAGTATTGCTTTGTACAGGCCACATGATGCAGTTCTAAGTATACAGCTGACATATCTTTATTTTTGTGTAAGCTAAGCATTTCTTTTGTACTGTGATCCAAGAAAGCCAGTTCTAGCTAGTTTAGCCTTATGAGTGTCTATGTGCATAACTAAGGATGAGATAATTGTCTTCCAACCAGTTATCTGCCAATAGGATAGCCATATTAACCATATACATTCTCCTTATCTCTGAGTATAAGAGTTTGTGTAATCCTTTTTTCTCTGAGTTTTGTTTGCATCATGATATAATGAAAACTTCCTAACTCCCAGCAGACATGCTGTACTATGTATAATGTGGAAGAAACTATATTGTGATGTCTCAGGCTTCTGGTTGTATCACTGCCAACAGGTATAAATTTCTGCATTACAACAATGGTAACCATGAGCAGTTTGGACAGAACCAAACCAGTGTGCTATAGGGGATGTCCAGCAAATGGACTGGGGATCACACCAGGTAGACCTGTGCCCTTCATTTGATTCATGGAGTGGACCCTCCATGTCCAGTGTATATGTTAGTCTGCAAAATTAAAGAGGAAACCAATATGATTTGGATTTTCAGTTAGTACAGAAAAAGGAAATTTCCAAAATAAAAAAAATAGCCATGAATATTGAGATCAGTTTAGATACTTAACAAACACTGCCCTCTCAGGGTGGGTTGAGTGCTTTGCTGCTAGATGCTTTTATTTCTGCTTTGTGCCAACAATTGGGATCTAAGTCCAATGAGATGTGTAAGTTACAGGAAGAGATTGCTATGGTGAAGCAAAATACAGAGGATAAGCTTGTTGCTTTTTGTGCTGCTAGTTAAGCTTTCAAACAACAATCCCATAAAAATGTCCTGTTACAGAGTGGAATTGGGGAGGTGAAACTTAAGAAATGTGCAGTGGAGGTTCCTGGTCTGTTTTGAGCCACACTCTCAAACAGAAGTCCAATCAAAATTCCAAGCTACAAAATGAGATTGAGAGAATTAAGAAAGAAAAACAAGATGTACAAGAGATTTTTGCAGCTGTTGGATATCTCTGTTGGGAAAGAAATAAGGAAATTGCTTGCTTACAAGATCAAAATGATAGCTTGCAAGAGGAAGCTGTTAGATTATGAAGAGAATGCCAGATTACACCAGAATAAAAATGTTCTTACAAGTGTAAATAAGTCATTAAAGAGTGATTTTGTACAGTTGGAACAAGAGGTGGAAAAATGCCAAAATGCAGTGCAAGAGCAGCATGAACAAAGCTGTAATATAATTGCCCCTCATCAAGCTTTACATGAGCCAAAGCTCCAAGGCAGTGTCACAAAGGCTGAGTGTGAGAAGCAGATAGGAGAACTGCAAGCAAAACTTCAGGTTCAGAAGGATCAGGATTGGGTGGTGTCCACTGACCTATTGTCAAAATCACTGTCTTCAGACAGCTTTGGGAAGAAGTAGCCCAAAACCAGAAGCACACCTGGGATCCTGGAGATGCTAAGAGTACCCTTAAAAAAAGGCAAAATGTGCCTTAACCACTGGGTTGCACAAAACATACCTTGTCTTCAGTTTTCAAAAGACTGAAAATTCGATAAACTGAGTTGTGTTGGTTTAAATCTGTTGTGCTGCAGGATGCGATGTGAAAACATAATGTTAGTTTTTTTTTTTCATCTTCCCTCTCTCTGTTAATGAACTGAGGCTTACTCCAAGGTCAGGCCAGCAGCTGTGAAAATCATAGAAATTCTTTGCAATAAAGGGGTGATCTACAGCCAAGGCAATGTGATTTAACCCCTCTTTTGCAAATGTACTTTCTGAAGCTATAGAAATAGTTATGTTAGTTTGAAAAGAAAGGATATAATAATGTTTATTGCATATGGAGAGAGTGTCTGAGCAAGTTGAAAATGTGCTATGACAATGTGTGTGGGTAGATGGAAATTGTAAAGGATTTGGAATGGATTTATAATGTGCTAAAAGTTTTGTTCTAGTGCAATGTGTATCTATTGTAATTTGAATGCAGTTCAGACCATTTGGTAGTAAAAAGATGAGACATTCTTTACATTATTAATGTGCTTGTTTGAGGCTAATTATGGGTTGTTTGTTTTAAAAACAGCAGGTTTTTCAAATGTCACGCTGCAAGCAGTACACATTTATAACTTTCGGAGTTTTACTTGACACCATCCCCAAGCCAGGGTTTGGGTTAATTTTCTGTAAAAAGGTTTTCTCTGGAACAAAAATAAAATAAACACCACTAACAAGGGTGTGCCTAATTGAAACAGACTATATGTCAAAATTCCCTGACTGAGATGACATGTCACTGTATTCATAAACCCTTTTAAGAAGCTACTCCATATTACACTGCATTTTAACTGCCTCAAATGGCATGTTTTGTTTTGTTCTTCTTTTATCATAAAAGGAAACATGCACATTCTGTGCATCTCAGTACAGTGTAGTGGTTTAGGGCACTTCAGATTCAAACCTGGAGACCTGGGTTTGAATCCCTCCAGCCCCACTTGCATACTGTGTGCCCAGAGCAATTCACTTGACCTCCTTGTGCTCGCAAGTCACACCTAAACACAAACTTCTGCTTGGTGTACCTTTAATGGTTAAATAATTAACTTTTTTTTATCCATTCTTCCCTGGAACACATATCAACTGGTGAATCCTTGAAGTTTACCTTTTTTTTTTTAGGAAAGAAAAAAAATGCTCGGTAATTGTCTTATGTCTGGGAGGGGGAACCATTTTCTGTATGGCTTGCATCCCTTAGCCACACCCCACTCTCTAAATTAAACAAGTGTGGGTGCTCATATTAACCTTTCTCTGCTACCAACTAGATGTGACTCAACATGGAAAATAAAATAGTCACAGAAAAGCCATGCCATGAAATACGACTGTATGGCATTAATCAGGATTTCAGGGAGAGGGGTACCCTCCCTCTATGTTTTTTTTATTAGTTATTTGAGGAATCAAGTAATGTGTGGCTAGCAGCCACAGGACTATTTAAACAGATGTTAAACAATACTACTGAAGGCACACATCTGTATAACAATAATGTGTCAACATTTTTAAGATCAACACTAATCTACCACAGAGGGAAAGGCCAAAAAGGCCTTTCCCTGTGCTTTCATTTTTTTTTTCAGAAATATGGAAAAATCCATTAAAGATAAAATAGTCCCTATCCACAGGGACTGCCTCACTGGAATTAATAAGACCAACCCTTCCGGGGGGGGGGGTAACCATGAAGGGCATACTTACCATTCTCAGTCCTCCGGTATCATATAAAACAAAAACAGCAGGCCAATTACAATGTAATGTTGTTAAACTTTAAAAAGCATTAGGGTACTCTGTTGCCCTTTCTCCTAATGGCAAATAGGGCCACTCCATTAGTATCTATTCAGCATACACCATTTGAGGTGATGACTGGTTGGCAACCGAAAGTGCCAAAACACTTGTGGCTCAATATCCACACCCCTACTGTGAACAGAGTGTCATCTGACATGTACTGTATACAAAACTGTTACAAGTAAATTTGGTGGAAATTTACAAATTTGTTGCTTACAGTTTGGGCTAGGCCCAACCAAAGTCCAAAATGTACTTTAACATTGTAAACCAGCTCAGCCTCTCTGTTTGCCAAGTGCGGTTGCTGAACCACACAAAAATATTTTAACAGATGGGTTTATGCCAACCAGCACTGGCCTGAGGAATTGCCTGGTGCAAGGGCCCTGGGCCTTCAATAAATACTCTACTGAGCTGGGGGGCTTGTACCTTCACCTATTCTTTCTTTTCTTTTCAGGATGATGCAGAATACTTTGACTGGCCAAAAAGAAAGACAGAGGGCCACTGATAGCTGGGCCCAAAATATCTGCCCTTCCAGGCCCAGATGACTTCTACTTAATTCTTCCAGTTCATGGTACCATGGTTCCGAATGGCATATTCTGAAAAACAACCCATCAATACTGACCATAATGCCTTGCAACTGGAACAGCCAGGCCCCCTTTTCAAGTCTACAACACAGAGTGGTGAGGTACTCAAATAATTTTCTTTTAACAAAGAACATATCCCAACCAGACAAAGGGACTTGGACTTTTGTGAACAATGTGTGGTTCCACGAATTTAATTGTATACCCACCCTTTGCAAATCATCCAACTACTGTGCCCAACAAAACCTGTTTACCCACATTTTAAAATCACCACTTTTCAACTACAACCTTCAAAGGCCTTACCTTGAAGCTGGGCCTACCCAGTGGCCTGACTATAATTTCCATTCTTGTGACACTAACTGAAAATGTTCACTTCATTCATGTCTCTGTAAATTTAACTATATTGTGGTACATTATGCCCAATATGGTCATTGTTCCATTGCAAATATGTTTTAGGATTCATGCTACTATGTTTTGACATATTGTTGCAGCTTATCAAGTATAAGCTCGGAACCTTGTAGATGGGCAGTAAATTGCTCCACATTCAGGGATGTTTTGCTCTGAACACTCTCAGTAGGATTTGCATGTAACAGGTGTTGTGGGGAGTGTATTGGACCCATTTTGGATCAAATCTGTCAATTTAAAATAAGGGGAGAAGCACACAACAACATGGGAAACAAATTAGAAGTTTTCACAAGCTTAAAATGTTCTTAAGCCTGTGTAAGTGTGTGAGGCAGTCTAGGCAAAAAAAAAAAGCAAGCCAGCCTTGAAGGGGTCAGTACCCTTACCTGCCAACCATATATATAAGAAACCCCTTCCATTTAGAAGAAAATGTTTTCTTGGTGAAAAAGGTTTCCTGGAACCCTTAAGCACTGGCAATACCGGATCTGGCAGTCTAAGGTTAGCAACTTCTAAATCCTCAAGAGCCAGACTTTGAGCCTCAGTGATTCAAGGTTGGAATACAGGATCCTGCCTTGACAGGAGGTCCGCAAATTGTGCCTCCTAGGCAAGTGACTTGGAGGAACTACTGACAGAGTTAAGAGAAGCAAGTACCCATGCTGTCTCGGCCAATTCAGTGAAACTAATATCATTGTTGCTGGTTGGTATCTCAATTTCAGCAGGGTCCTGAATATCAATGGGAAAATAAGGGAAGGCATATAGAAAAAACTCTCCCCGTCCAATCAAGGGCCCACACCTCCAGGAAGAGTCTGACCCTGAGAAGAGGCCTGCAACAGTACATTGATCACTGGTGGTTTTCTACCAAGGCAAAAAGATCCACCTCTGGAGTGCCCCATCCCCTGAAGAGTGTACTGAGCATCTAAGTGTTCAGGCACCACTAGTGGTGGTCCTGACTTATCCTGCTGAGGGAGCTGACAAAACATTGTCTTTTACTGCACGTGCATGGCTGATTAGGATACTTTCATAGAGTATGTCATGGATCATAGCCTCATTGCTCCTGTGCATAGTGGGCCTGACCTGGTTACTACCTGTTTGTTTATATAGTACATAATTGTGGTGTTGCCCATTCTGACTTGCACCAACCTGTTTTGAAGATGTGGGGCAAATGCCTGAAGAGCTAGGTAGACTGTCCTGTGCTCTAAGGGGTTTATGTGTAATAGGAACTCTTGGGGAGATCATGTGCCACTTGCTGCATGATCAAACTTGTGTGCTTCCCATCTAAAAGTGAAGCATCTGATGTGAGAATTAAGGAAAAAAATGTTCCCTTGTGAACAAAACACACCTATTCTAAGATTTTTGTTTGTCCAGCCACCTCTGCAGTACCTGTACGAGGATGTGGGTGGCTGGAGCCATCCTGGACAGAATCTGTTCTTTGTGACTAGCACTGTCCTAGGTAGACCTGGATATTTCTCCTATGAAATCTGGCACCCAGAGCCACTGCGGGTGGGGGCAGCTACCTTGTGCCCAGAAGCCTGATGAATTCTCTGGCTGATTTGGGTTTTTCTGGTACAACAAGTTTGCCATTTGCAGAATACTGTTTACCATGTCTTGTGGCCTAGGGTGTTATTCAGTTCTGCTCCAATAAACTCCAGTACTTGTACTGTTGTTTTTGCTGGAACCTCTGGTCATTTATGAGAAAACAGGGATTTTGTTAGAGCCAAGGAGTGCTCTGCATGTTGCAGGTCTGACCCACTATTAACCAGTTGTCCAGGTAGGGGAAACAAAAATATATATTTTTTGAAGGCCTTGAAACAGAGACTAGGCTGAATAAAAGTGTCACCAATTGATACTGGCCTGAGGCCAGCCTGTGGGAATGATTAATGCCAGAGTGACATTCTGAAGTTTTTTTGGTTTTGAAAATGTGTCTTTTGACGTTCTAAGATCCAAAATGGGTTTCTTATGAAGAAATATGTGGATATAACCCTCTGCCCCTTTGGTTTAGGGGCACTGTTCCACTGTTTTGATTGAACAAAGGTGTTTGACCTCTGTGTCCAGTAAAATCCTGTCTGCAGGGGTGACTGATGTCAAAGCTCTTGTTCCCAACTTGGGAAATGAAATGAGACGAAGATGAGTGAAGCCCATCTGTGGTGATAATATGCCGCCCTTGGAGGTAGTGAGCCAAACTGCCACCCACTGGTAGTTCCACAAAAGGGAGATGTGACCTGAAGCAGCCCATCAGGTGTTCTGTGAGAGTTGTGTCTGAGGCTGAGGAGAGGAAGAAGCTCTTCTCATCACTCTTCTGCCCCTTCCTCTGAAATAGCCTGTCGCTTGCTGTTGTGGCTGAAAGGCCTGTGTCTGAAAAGAGGGTTTGGGATAAAAAACCCTACCCTTGCTTCCCCTATTCTGGGATCTATAGAAAGTAGAAGGTCTGTCCTTCAAGCTGCTATGAAAAGTAGACTTGTATTCCTCTACTTTTTTCATATATGCTTCAGTTTTATCACCAAACAATGATTTATCCTCCACAGGGAAATCCATTGCCTTGGCCTGTGCATCTGCAGTAAGGTTGGTGGCCCTGAGCCATGCAAATCTCTTAAGGGAGACAGCTAATGCCATTAGCCTGGCAGCTGTGTCACTGGCATCCACTGCCATATGGAATTGATATTTAGTGGCATCAAGTGAGATGAGGGGAGTAGCATTCAAGCCCAAGGGGGGGTGGGGGGAACAGACTGGAGGTGGAGGTTTCAGGAGGAGCAGGGGAGGATGGAAGTATAAGGAATCTGGGTGGGGTTCACAAAAGGATCAGGGATAAGGGTGGGGTTAGTGTTAGTAAATGCCAGGAGCTTGGGAAACAAGTTGCCAGAGTTCCAGGCCATGCTGTTCGGGGGGGGTGGATGTGACGGCAGTCACGGAAACGTAGGCCAACAAAAACCATGACTGGGAACTAAATGTATGGGGGTACACTATGCTTAGGAAGGATAGAAAGGAGGGTAGAGGGGGTGGAGTGGCTATGTTCATTAGAGATGACATAGAAATTGCTCTGGTAGAAGAGGCAGAGGGAAACGTGGAGGCCTTATGGGTCACCTTACGATCCCCAGCAGGAGATAAGGTCAAGCTGGGAGTAGCATATAGGCCCCCCGGGATGAGTGATGTTCTAGAGGATGGTTTTCTGGACAACATCATTGCCCAGTGTGGACCAAAAGGGAAAGGAGTGGTGTTGATGGGGGACCTTAATATGCCAGGTACAAACTGGGGAACCATGTCCTCTAAGGTGGCCAAGGAGCAGAGGCTGCTGGATGGCTTCCAGGATGTTTCTTAACACAGCATGTGATGGAGCCCACAAGGGAGGGGCATGTCCTGGATGTGGTTCTGGCAGATGGGGATCTGGTAAGGGACATGGTTGTACAGGACCCCTGACTGGGAGTGACACAATACTGTCTGGTTTCAAATAAGCATTGGGAAGTGGGGTGAGATCTAGGACACTGGCAGTGGACTCAGGGGGCAGACTTTATGGGCATGGAAATATTCTCAAGGATCACTTGAAGGGATTACCTCAACGACAAGTGTGGAAAGGAGATGGGAGGTCATAAACGGGGACTTCATGAGGCAGTCAGGATCTGCGCTAAGTTGAAATGTAAGGGAGCAAGGTCACATAAACCATGCTGGTGGTCCAGTGAGGTCCAGGTAGCAGTCAGAGAAAAGAAGGCGGCTTACAAAAATATAAAACAACAAGAGGGATAGGATAAGGAAATGTACCAGCTTGCATCTAGAAAAGTCACCGTGATGGTGAGGGAGCAAAGTCCAGTAAAGAGCAACGGCTGGCACAGGGATACATGGAGGGAAAAGGGGTTCTTCCAGTACATTGGGGAGTGGAGAAAAACTAAGGTCCATCTCAGCAGATTGAGATCAGAAGGAGGGTGGGTGGAAGAGGCGAGGGACCAGGCAGAGGTATTTAACGAGTACTTTGCCTCTGTGTTCACTAGGGAGGGGGATGGGATATCTACAAAGCAAGGCACAAAGGGGATAGAAGCGGCAGGGAGTGGGATCAGGGGAGCAACAGAAATGGAGCAAAAGGGAGGGAAAGGTACCCCAGGGGTGTCACATCTGGATAAAGATAAAAAGACCAGTAAGGTGGAGGGGACGGATGATGCCATCCCCACCAAAAGGGTGTGGTTTGCCCTCAAGGCCCTAAAGAAAGACAAATCTCCTGGGCCGGATGGCATTCATCCGAGAGTACTATGGGAATTGGCGGACATACTGGCTGCACCCCTGGCGGAGCTTTTCAACAGGTCACTTGAGACAGGGTGGGTACCTAGGGATTGGCGAGAGGCACATGTGGTACAAATCCATAAAGGGGGGTCGAAGGAAGTACCAGGAAACTATAGACCCATCAGTTTAACCTCGGTGGTGGGAAAATTAATGGAGAGTATACTAAAGGAACGATTGGGGTTTACTTGGGAGGTGGAGGTCTGGATAGTCGGCAGCATGGGTTTGTGCCAGGTAGATCATGTCAAACCAACCTTGTGGAGTTCTATGAATGGGTAACATCAGAACTGGACAGGGGTAAGCCTATGGATGTATTATTCTTGGACTTCAGCAAGGCGTTTGACTCTGTCCCCCACAATGGTCTGGTGGAGAAACTGATGGGGTTAGGAGTAGGCCCTTTGATGGTCAGATGGATTTGAAACTGGATAGCTGGATGCACTCAGAGAGTAGTGGTCTGTGGGGAGCTCTCGAACCCTACAGAGGTTGGTAGTGGGGTACCACAGGGTTTCGTCCGGGTCCAATCCTGCTTAATGTATACATATCGACATCAGGGATGGTATAGGGTGTGAAATGAGTCTCTTCATGATGACCCCAAGATGGGAGCAGTAGTTGAGGGAGAAGAGGGAGGTTGGCCTGCAAGGGACCTGGACACCCTGGAAAGCTAGGCTCACACATGGAAATTAAATTTCAATATCACCAGTGCAGGTGTTGCATCTGGTCGGGAAACCCTAAACACAGGTACACCCTGGGAGGGAGGTGCTGGAAGCCTCAACAGGGAAAAAGACCTAGGGGTCATGGTGGATACATGTATGAATAACTCTGAGCAGTGCAGGAGAGCAGCTAGCAAGGCAAACAGGATGTTGGGATGCATCGCAAGGGGGATCACCTCTAGGAGCAAGGAAGTGATTCTGCCACTGTACAATGGACTGGTTAGACCACACCATGAGTACTGTGTACAGTACTGGAGACCACACTTGAAGAGGGACATACAGCTCCTGGAGAGGGTACGGAGGAGGGCAACAAAGATGATACAAGGGTTAGGGATTTGACTTACGAGGACAGACTTGAGGAGCTCTGCCTGTTTTCATTGGAGGAGAGGAGACAGGGGACATGATTGAGGTCTTCAAGTACCTCAAGGAATAAATAGGGTAAACATGGAGGGATCTTTAGACTAAAGCAGGGAGGCATCACCAGAGGCATGGTTTGAAGTTGGAAGGTGGAAGGGTGAGGGGAAAGAGGAGGAGGTTTTCACTGAGAGGGTGGTGGACCCTTGAATGCTCTGCCTGGTGAGCTGGTTCAGAGATCCACAGTGGAGGGCTTTAAGAGAGGGTGGGACAGACACAGAAAGTGGATGTATCAGATGATGGCCTGTCCCGAGGGGTGGGGATGGATGATAGGGGTTTCTGGAGCACAAGGGATGGGAGGGTCTCGGCACCCAACTAAGGATCTAGGTTCGAGCAGACTTGATAGACCATAAGGCCTAATCTGCTGGCAAATAGTATGTTAGTAAGTGTAGCCCTTGCTGTTTCTTGCAGATCCACTGCTACTTCACCTGGAACCTTGTCGGCAAGAGCTAAAACTGTGTTCCAGAGTGCCTTTTGGTACTGTACCCCATATGCCATGTAGTTGGCTTGCCTGATTAACAAGGAAGCAGCCACGTAGCCATTTTTTCCCATGGCATCCATTTTTCATGAGTCCTTATCCAGAGGGTGGGTAGCCAGTGGTGTTCTGGCTTTGTCACAGGCAGCAGCCTGAACCACTCCTTCTGGGTCAGGATGGTGAAACAAAAAATTAGCAGTTGATCCGTCTAGCTGATATGTTTTGTCAGCTTTTTTATCTACCCCCGGGATAGAAGTTGGGGTCTGCAGTATCTGCGATGCTGCCTTTTTTAAGGACTTATGCATTGGCAAAAGAAGTCATTTTGTTGTAGTTAAACCCATCATACTGAGGAACTCTGCTTCCTCCACCTCCTCTTCAGTCTCCTGAAGAGGGAGATTAAGGGTCTCCACCATGCTTTTTACAAAAGCATAATTGGAGGAATACTATTCTGGGCCCCTAGGAGGGGACTCGAACTCCTGCTCAGGGGAAAATTCAGGGCATATTGGTTCCCCTTCAAAATCCTCCTCATCCTCCTCACCATAAGTAACTTGAGGTTCCTGTAAAACAGGAACCAAAGGAGGAACAAATGCTGCAGGTGTAGGGACCAGGGCTGCAGCCTGCTGGGCTTGTAGGACCTGTAAGTCTTTAGCAATATCCTCAGCCAAGAGCATATTATGTTTGTCTGCTGGGAGCTCCTTAACCTTCTCGGCCGGAGGCACAGCGACATGCTTCTCTTTGCACTTTTTCTTAAGAGGGACAGCCTCAGCCTCTGTCTCCACAGTCCTCTTTGGAGTACCTTGGTCAGGATTCTCAGAACTTTTGTCTGTGTCCTTAGCCTTGCCTCCATCCCTTTTAGGGATTGAGGTAGATGCACTAGTATCAGCAGCAGAAGCATAAGCCATTTCCTCTAGCTTTTTGCCTCTTTCTTAATGTTTTTGGACAGAAAGATTTGCAAATCTCACAATTGGCAAAACTATGACTGGTGCCCAGACAGGAAATACAAAGAGAATGTCTATCTGCCTTTGTTATAATCAGACCACAGGACTCACAATATTTAAACCCAGTGGATACTGTGCATTTCTTAGGCTTATCTAAGAGGGTTTCTGACATTGAGTAAGCCGAACAATTACCAATCTCAGGACAATATTATATATATAGGAACCAGGATTTTTAAATATAAACAAACGTTAACAGTTCCTGGAACTGAGCTCTATTCGGTTCCCTATTCGGTCCCTTAAAAAAAACAGAACCAAAAAAATACTTAAAAGTTAATAAAATAAAGTGGTCAAAGGAACCAACTGTAGATAAGAAGTTAAACAAAAAACCTAATGAAAATCTAGACAGAGGGACAGGGAACTGTGAGGGAACCACTAAAAAACCAAAACTACACTGCAATTATTAAAAACTAAACTTCTAAGGCAGCAATCTGAAATAAAACTCAAAATGAGTACTTATCTACACAGATAATGAATTCTGAAGACAGTTCAAAGAGACCTCTCCGGGATGTTCTTACTAGGCAGGTGGAGTAATGAATCTGAAACACTCAGAGTGCAACAGTTGCTAAGGCAGCAGTTTGAACATGGCATGAGCCACTTGAGAGTTCCATAATTTGCATATAATTCCATCTCTCCAGGCAGTTCAACACAGGAGGCTGACTGCATTTAGTTTAATCATAATTAGTGATTCCTGGGGTTAGAACCTATGTTTTAAAGGACAACTAAACAAGCTTTTTACACATTTTGTATTTTAAAAAATTACCCCATATGCTTGTAGAGGAAAGGCTGTTGTTTACATTTATACTGAAACTGCATTTATTAAAGTAGGATAAATGCAATTTCATAGCATTTGAAAATTGTAAAAACAGCCTCTCCTGATTCAGAAATCCTGCTGTAAGAATCCTAAAATGGCTGCCTTGATGATGTCAGTGAAGAGAGAGATGCCAGCTGTGCAGATTTATTCTAGGTCTACTCACTGTATTCAAATGCAAATAACAATTAAAACAAAAAATGATAGCATGGCACTGTGAGTATGAAAGTTGTTCAGCACAAAAACATCTATAAAATGAGTGGTGTTTCATTTATAGATACTTTTTAGTTTTTTTTAAATGAGCAAAAAAGCAGTAGCAAATTCAATTTTTTGTGATTTTTTCAACAAACAAATGCAAATAAATAAAAAAAAATGACAGCATGGTACTGTCAGCATGACATTTATCCGGTACTAAAATATCTACAAAATGAGTAGTACTTCATTTATATATACAACTTTTAGTTTTTTTATAATTAGCAAAAAACAGCAAAAAATTCAATTTGTTGTCACTTTTTCAACAAAATGAGAGCACGGTACTGTGAGCACAACATTTGTTTAGTACACAAATATCCACAGAATGAGTAGTGTTTCATTTATATATACCATTTAGTTTTTTTTTGTAATTAGCAAAAAACAGCAGACAATTTAAATGTTTTCACTTTTTCCAACAAACAAATGCAAATAGCTTTAAAACAAAAAAATGATAGCATGATACTTTGAGCACAAAAGTTGTGCAGCACAAAAATATCTACCAAACGAGTGGTGTTTCATTTATAGATGCCTTTAGATTTTTTATAATCAACAAAAAAATGGCAGGAAATTCATTTTGTTTTCACTTTTTTGGAGGTGTGGCATACATGGAATATACAACCTCTCTACTGGAAATATTGTTGCTATGTTTTATTCTCTTGCCCTCCTCCAATTAAGCAAACTGAAATTTACTTTTCAAATAGGTCCCACCTCTCACCTTCTGTCTCCCCCCTTCCAAATGGGGGGAGGTGCAAAACTGTTGTACGCTTAATGTTTCCATTTCTATTTTTAATTGCTCTATCAATGTTGCCTCACTGTGACAGTGTAAGCCACAGATTCTCATATTCCCACTTTACATTATCAGGCAAAGTGATCTAGGGCACACTACATTTCTCAAGTAGCCACCCAATGACACTTCCTTTTTTCCAGTCAGTGCACATGAAAACTGCTTTCACCATACTACCCAGAGCTACATCTCACTCTGCTGCCATTTCCAATATTTGATTTTATTTTGTGTCATTCAGCTGTGTGCCATTTAAGTTGCAATGTTACCTCTGTTTCCAGGCAAAGAAGCTAGGGGTCTGGTGATCCTCACAGCAGCCACCTGCTTACTCTCCCATGTCCATGGCATGCATTTCCATCACATCATAGGTGCCTTCAGCACCTGAGTGAAGACATCAGCACTTCCCAGCTGGTTGATGGCACTCCACTGCACCTTGTACCTCACAACCCACCTGGGGCATGCAGAAATTTAGTATTAACACCCACCTTGTCATGTGTTATTTCTTACTTACAATTTGCAATGTTATCCTATGGGAATCATATACCTCACTTCCCAGGTGATTGAAGGCATTTGGCTGCACCTCATGCCTCACAACCCACCTTGGGTGTGCAGTAATTTAGCATTGCTGCACACCCTGTCATGTGTTAGTACTTACTTACAATTAACTATATGATCTTAAGGGAATTTTTTACCACACTTCCCAGGGGGTGTGCAAGTGTGCATGTATATCCATAGCTACAGGAGCCCTGGACCATGATGATGGACATCTCTTATGTAATTTGGAAAAAGTTGTATGTTGTGTGTCTTATGTAATAATGGATGTCTGTGGTTGCTTGTGTTGTCTATCCCCCTTTTGCTGCTGGGGGGATGTGGAGTTAGTGTTGAAAATCCTAACATCACCTTTCCATACTTTTGCTGCTTTAATAGCAACACAAACTGATGCATCAACTGAGTTTTTTTGCAAAGAACATATAAAGGCTATACAATGGTGAGCTGTCAGATAAATGATTTATCTATACAAGTACTGTTTGACATCAGTTAACCTCACAAGTGACATTTGTATATTCCATTTATGCAATAGGAATGCTTTTTGTCGGTGCAGAGATATTTGCTCTTGACTGTTAATCTTTTTTCAAATGATAATTTCTGGGACTTTTGTTAACATTCCTAGTGTATGTCTGCATAGTGTAGTGGCTGCTATTAAATGAAGCACCACTCATTTTGGAGAAAACATTTTGCTCAACAAATGCCATGCTCACAGTACCATGCTGCCTTTTTCGTTTTAAAGTTATTTGAATTTGTTTGTCAAAAAAGTGAACAAAAAAATGGAATGATATGCAGTTTTTTTTGCTAATTATAAAAAAATCTATGAGATATCTATAATTGATGCACCACTCATTTTGCAGATAATTTTGTACTGAACAACTTTTATGTTCAAAGTATCATGCTATGTTTTTTTTTCATTTTAAAGTTATTCACATTTGAATATGGTTAGTACTGTTACTGAGGCCGAACATTCTAAATGAGTTCTGGAGTGATTGTGACATAGCTACTATGTGTATAAATCGTGATGACATAAAGTAGCTACTATACATATAAATTTCATTTATGCAATATGCGAGGACATAAATCCTATCTGATAAATCTGAGTTACTATGTGTATAAATGTGAAATCTCACATGTATACACATAGGAGATGCATAATCACATATTTATGCACATAGTAGATATGCCACGAGCACTCTTGAACTCATTTAGAATGTTCGGCCTCAGTACCGTTACTAACTAAATTCAAATGCAAATAACTTTTAAATGAAAAAGGATAGCATAGTACTATGAGCATGAAAGTTGTTCAGCACACAATTAACTACAAAATGAGTGGTTTTATTTTTTTATAATTAGCAAAAAACAGCAAAAAATTTAATTTTCTGTTCACTTTTTGACAAACAAATGCAAATAATTTTAAAATGAAAAATAATATTATAGTACTGTGAGCACTGAAGTTGTTCAGAACAATAATATCTACAAAATGAGTGGTGTTTCATTTATAGATACCTTTTAGTTTTTTTATAATTTGCAAAAGAAACAGCAGAAAACTAAATTTTATATCCACTTTTTCGACAAACAAATGCAAATAACTTTAAAATGAAAATAGTAGCATGGTACTGTGAGCATGCCTTTTATTCAGCACAATGTTTTCTACAAAATGAGTGGTGTTTCATTTAATGGCAACCACTACACTAGATGGGCATATACTAGGAAAGTTAACAAAAAGTCCCAGAAATCATCATTTAAAAAGAAAAGATAAACAGTCAACAGCAAATGCCCCTGCACTGACAGAAAGCATCCCTATTGCATAAATGAAATATACAATGGTGAGCTGTCAGATAAATGATTTATCTGCACTTGTGCTGTTTGACTTCAGACACCTCACTCATGACCAGATGACATTACAAGTTGCAAAACCTTGAGTGATGTCATCAGATCAATTGGCATGAGAACAAAAAATATCAACAATATTTCTAGTATTGAGGTAGCATATTCCATTTATGCCATTCCTCTAAAAAAAGTCAAAACAATTTAATTTCCTGCCATTTTTTGCTGATTACAAAAAATCTGAAAGGTATTTATAAATGAAACAGTACTCATTAAGTATATATTTTTGTGCTGAACAACTTTTGTGCTCAAAGTAACATACTATTATATTTCATTTTAAAGCTATTTGCATTTGTTTGTTGCAAAAGGTGAAAAGAAAATTTAATTTTCTGCTGCATTTTGCAAATTATAAAAAAAAACCTGAACGTTATATATAAATGAAACACCACTCATTTTGTAGAAACATAGAAACATAGAGGTTGACAGCAGATAAGGACCACAAGACCCATCCAGTCTGCCCATTTCTTTTTCTACCTTATAAATGTGCCATCAGCCTTTGCTCTGTCAGTGGCCTATCTATTCATACTCATCTGTATTGCTCCCTTATGCCTATCCCATGCCTGTTTGAAGTCCTGCACTATAGTCATAGCCACCACTTCCTAAGGTAGGCTGTTCCATGCATCCACCACTCTTTCAGTGAAAAAGAATTTCCTCACATTCCCCCTTAATCGGCTTCCCTCCAGTCTCATGCTGTGTCCTCTTGTCCTGCTATTTTTCTTATATTTAAACGTTAGACTCTTTCACCTTGTTAATGCCCATAAGGTGTTTGAATGTTTCAATCATATCACCTCTCTCCCTCCTTTGCTCAAGGGTATACATATTGAGCTCCGTTAATCTGTCCTCATATGTCTTCTGATGCAGTCTCTGCACCATTTTGGTTGCCCTGCTCTGGACTGCCTCAGTTTGGTTAATGTCTTTGCAAAGGTTTGGCCTCCAGTACTGCACACAGTACTTCAGATGGGGCCTAACCAGTGCTTTGTAAAGAGTGATTATTACCTCCCTCTTACAACTTGTGATATCCCTACTAATACACCCTAACATCCCCCTAGCCTTACCTACTGCTTTAGAGGTCTGCTTGGATGATTTCAGGCCATTGGTGATGATGATGATGATGCCCAAGTCTCTTTCTCTCTTTGTGACTGCCAGCAACTCCTCTCCTAGCCTATAGGTGGCTTCAGGGTTTCTCTTCCTTATGTGCATAATCTTGCACTTCTTTGCATTAAATCCCAGTTGCCACTCTTCTGACCATTTTGCTAGTTTATCCAGATCTCCTCTCATTCTTCCCACCCCATCTGGATCATCTACTCTTTTGCAGATCTTGGTGTCATCTGCAAACAGACAAGCCTTACCCTCTAGTCCATGTGCAATGTCACTAATGAAGATATTGAAGAGGACTGGCCCCAAGACTGATCCCTGAGGTACCCCACTTGTGATTTGCATCTCTTCTGACTGTATACCATTTACCACCACTCTCTGTTTTCTGCCCGTCAACCAGTTTGCCACCCAGTTGACCAACTTATGACCCACCCTGAGCCTACCCAGCTTATTTAGCAATCTTTTATGTGGAACAGTGTTGAAAGCTTTGTTGAATTCAAGGTAGGTGACATCAACTGCTCCCCCTTGGTCCACCACTCTGGTTACCCAGTCAAAGAAATCTATTAGATTAGTTTGACAGGACCTTCCTTTTGTAAACCCATGCTGTCCTGGATCCTGTGCCCCTATGGATTCCAGGTGTTGCACTATCCTTTCCTTAAGGAGTGCCTCCATAATCTTGCCCACTACTGAGGTAAGACTGACTGGTCTGTAGTGCCCTGCCTCCTCCCTGCTACCACTCTTGTGGAGCAGGATCACATGAGTCCTTCTCCAGTCTTCTGGGACCTCTCCTGTGCTCAGAGAATTACTAAACAGTTCTGCTAATGGCTCTGCTAGTTCCACCCTTAGCTCATTAAGTACCCTGGGATGTATGCCATCAGGTTCCATTGCCTTGTCCACTCTGAGCTTAGTGAGCTCTTATAGGACCCTTTCTTTTGTGAAGGGGTAGTGCTCACCTCCTTCCCCCTGTGTCCATGGTGCTGAGTTGTGGGCCCTGCCCTATCTTTTCTTCAGTAAATACTGAGCAAAAGTATCTATTTGGGATGGATGCATTTACAGGGTCCTCCTCCTCACATGCTCCCTTTTCTCATTTGAGCTTAGCAAAACCCCCTCTGGACTTTCTCCTTTCACTAATGTATCTATAGAAAGTCTTTTCACCTTCTTTTACTGCTCATGCTAGTGTTTCCTCAGTTTGGGACTTTGCCTGCCTTACTGTCTTCCCTGCTTCCCTTAGGGCAGTTTGGTATGCCTCCCTATCTTCATCCCGCTGTGTTCCCTTATATTTCCTGAAGGTCAGCCTTTTGGCTCTGACCTTTTCTGCTACTGTATTTGAGAACCAAAGTGGTTTCCTTCTTCTTTTGCACTTCGTTTTCTGTCTAACACAATGGGATGTTGCTTCAAGTATTGCATCCTTAATGCTTGCCAACGTTGCCTGTGCCCCCTCACCTGTGTTTCTTTTTGCCATGGCTATTTTTGCCAGGACTACTTTTGTGATGAACAAATGTTGTGCTCACAGTACTATGCTACCATTTTTTGTTTTAAAGCTATTTGCATTTGTTGCAAAAAGTGAAGCAATTGAATTTTCTGCTGTTTTTTTAATTAAAAAAAACTAAAAGGTATACATGATACACCACTCATTTTGTAGATATTTATGTGCTGAACAAATGTCGTGCTCACAGTACCATGATATCATTTTTTGTTTTAAAGTTATTTGCATTTGTTTGTTGAAAAAGTGACAAAAAATTAATTTTCTACTGCTTTTTTTTTTTGCTAATTTTAAAAAAGTAGAAGGTGTTGGTAAAAGAAACACCACTCATTTTGTAGATATTTTTGTGCTGAACAACTTTCATGCTGACAGTACCTTGCTATCTTTTTCATTTTAAAGTTATTTGCATTTGAATACGGTAACTCATGCAATGCTAACATTTCTTTTAAGGCCCTGTCATTTGAAAGGCTATCTTGATTCTTATTTGCACCATTTTCTGCCTTTGCATACCATCAGACACCATCACAGAAAGCTATGTTCCCATTCTATCTTCACTCACTATCTTGTGTTGCCAGTTTAGCAGGCAACAAGTGGAGAATATGTTGGCCTGGACCAACCCTGCAGCATAAGGTATTTGTAATTTTCAAATGTTATGAAACTGCAGTTATCATACTGTAATAAATTCAGTTTCAGTATAAATGTAAACAACAGCCTCTCCTTTACAAGCCTATGGAATCATTTAAATAAAATGTAAAATGTGTAAAAAGCTTGTTTAGTTGTCCTTTAATCACTGTCACAACCTGGAAGAAGGGGATATCTCTGACATTGTCATGGACTCACGGATGACCAAATGGTATTATTCTCATTATTGGACCTTGGCTTGCACCTCCAAGTGCATGGCCAACACCACCACTTTTTCTCTCACAACTACCCGCAACTTAGGTTATGTCATACCACACCTTAATCAAAGACATTAGAATAAACTTGTCATTGTTCCACCCCCCAAAAAAAACTATGTGTGTTTCATAAACTGTGTTTTTACCAGTGTTTAAAAATACATTTTCAGGTTGCAGCATACTGGCATGTGTGAGATCTTCAAGCAACACATCAACTTTTCTTCACTACTGGTGTTTTCCAAGCCTTACTGGTGCCTCATACAGACTGTTGTTTCACAAACAAAAAGGGATTGTCAATGCTTGTGCAGGTCTCATGTTTTCCCAAAAAGCTATGTCAGTGTGTGTGGCTACTCCATTGAAGAACTCAATGAACAATATGCTAATGCACCTCCTGCTAAGGCCTCTGCAAATCCAGCCATCGGACCCTCCAGCAGCCAACAACATGGACATCAACTTTCCTACCTTGCTAGTGATTCATCTTCAACTCAACATCTAGGTAGCCCCATGTAGCATGCAAAGTTACAACCATTTGTGCAAATGTAACATTTTTCATGTAACTATGCCAATATGTGGTTACACACCTGAACTTTATGCACTGGTAATATAAGTTCAATAATGATCTCTTTGCATATGACACTGCAAAAGACATTGTCAATGTTACAGATTCTTCAATCAAGAAAAACATGAACTATGCCTCAAGGAAGGGTGTGCAATGCCTCACCAGCCAGGTAACCAATGCCGCCATCAGCTGCCTTATCCACTCTCAATGTGGCATTTTGCTCAAGTCAAGTTAACATACAGTATAAATGTAAAATGTTATATTATGTTGTAAAAAGCATCCAATACTGTTCTTATAAACAGTAGTGTGTTATATTGTGTGGTAACAAGCATCACAATCTTTTCTTGTACACATACCAATTGTGGTGTTGACATACCTACTTTCTGCTTTGTGCCTTACAACAAAAAACATTCTTTGTCAATCTATGATACCCTTGTACACACTCCTGAACAGGACTACTTTGATAGTGACCCTGACTATCTGTATGCTATCAACCATTAATAACCATTTTTTATGTGCATATCACCACACTCACCCTGAATCTTAAATCCTCATACACCGATATGATACACATCTTACTGCATATATCAGTAATACTATTCAAAAAGCTACTACAGATTTGCATGATTTATTACATGATGGTGATTTAAATCTTGTTTTAACTCATGCAATGCTAAAATTTCATTTAAGGCCCTGTCATTTGAAAGGCTATCTTGATTCTTATTTGTTCTATTTGCTGCCTTTGCATACCATCAGACATCATCACAGACAGCTATGCTCCCATTCTATCCTCACTCACTCACTATCTTGTGTTGCCAGTTTAGCAGGCAACAAGTGGGGCAATATGTTGGCCTGGACCAACTCTGCAGCATATAGTATTTGTAATATGTTATGGAAGGTAGATTGCAGTATAGCATTATGTGTTTCTGTAATGTATAACTGTAGTACTCTAACAGGAACTACGTGTTAGGTAGCCCAAATAGTGTTAGCATTGCTTTGTACAGGCCACATGCCACAGTTCTAAGTATACAGCTGACACATCTTTATTTTTGTGTAAGCCATGCATTTCTTTTTTACTGTAACCCAAGAAAGCCAGTTCTATCTAGTTTAGCCTTATCAGTGTCTACGTGCAAAACTAAGGATGAGCTAATTGTCTTCAGACCAGTTGCCTACCAATAGGATAGCCATATTCACCATACATCTGCTCCTTATCTCTAAGTATAAGAGTTTGTGTAATACTTTGTTCTCTGAGATTTGTTGCATCATGATGCAATGGAGACTTCCTAACTCCCAGCAGACATGCTGTACTACGTATAATCTTGAATAAACTTTATTGTGATATTTAAGGCTTCTGTTTGTATCACTGCCAAAAGGCATAGATTCCTGCACTACAACAAGGCACTGCTTCCATTTTCTACCACTGATTTCAGAAGAGCACTCACAATTTTAAGATGTGCTTTACTTGTAAGACAAGTTGAGCCATGTCTCAAGGCCAACAATTTTTTTGTCATTTTGAGACAAATATTTTGTATATGACTGGAGAATGTAAGCTGATCATCAAACACTATACCCATTACTCAAAACTGTAAGAAGATTATCAAACACCAAACCCAAATATTTATACTGTAGAACTAGTACCAGTTCTATACCCTTAAGATCTTTAATGCATAGCACAATCTGTTTTTTATCCACTGTCACAAAATACATGTATTATGTGTTCATTGTTTTCATAACTAGGTTCAACCTGGTGAACCACTCGTGAGCCTTTACAAAGTCGACTTCTAATTTCTGCTGGAGTTCATCTATGTTATTACCTTTGTAATTAATACAGGGTCATCTGTGTTCCTCCTGATCACAGAGTGGTGCAGGACCTGAGGGATTCTATTTGTCTAAATAAAGAAATAATAAGGAAGGATGTCTTCTACTGTGATATTCCTTTAGAGATCAATTAGTTGTTCTTGGAAACAATCATTTAATATGTGTATGTATGCATGTTAACAATGAATAAACCAACTGATAAAAAAGAAAAGCACCAGTCCTAGGCTTGAACTCTGGGGCATGGGACACTTGTAACATTACTGACATTAACAAATTTACTGGTCATCATGACCCCTCTCTGGGTCTTGTCTGACAACTAGTTGTCAATCCACCACTATGCACACATACAGTACAGACAGTAGTTCACACACAGGGAAATGCACACACACATACTGTATCAAACAACCAGACACAGTAACACACATACAGTGACACCCATTCACAGTTACAGTAATGTACACACACACTGGTACACACTGACATGCACACATACAGACCATCACACTAAGGCACAAACATTGAATTGTACACAGATTCAAACCTACTGACACCTCTGTTTCAAAAACATGTGCCTCTTCCCTATGGATCCTACAATTGCTGCATTTGTAGCATCATAGTCTGTGTCATGGTAAGCACTGTGATGTAATAAAAATAATACTATGAAGCCAGAAAATACTGATGAAAACCTTTTGTAGAAATGTTATGGATACATTTTAAAAAGCATACTGGAAAACTTGAACATTTTTCCAAGGTTTACTCAAAACTTTATTTTTGCAGATTTTGGCCCCAAATTTTTAACATATCCCCTTTTTTACCCAGCCTCATGAACATGACAGGTGTCCTTTTTCAAGTCAAGTTATGTCATCCACCATTTACACCAACTCCTCTGATAGTTTATTCCAGGCATCCACCACTCTTTCAGTGAAGCAGTACTTCCTCACATCCTCTTAAACTCCACACCTCAGCTTCATCACATGGTATCTGGTTCTGGTGCTCTTCCTCATTCAAAACAGATTCCCCTCCTGCTCCCTGTTCACCCCATAAGGTACTTGTGGGTTTTTATCATGTCGCCTCTCACTCTATTGTCCTCCAGGGTGTGCTTGTTGAGATCCTGCAGCCTCTCCTTGTAGCACATTTGGTGCAACTCTGGCACCATTTTATTTGCCCTCCTCTGGACTTCCTCCACCATATCTATGTCCTTGGTGAGGTGCTGCCTCCAGAAATGGACACAATACTCCAGGTGTTGTCTCACCAATGAATGATACAGTGTCAACACCAACTCCCTCCTCCTGCTGGTGATATCTCTCCTAGTGCATCCCAGGATTACACCACTGATCCTACCCACTACTTTGTCACACTGACCTTCAACTTTAACATAATCAGATATGATAAACCCAAGATCCATTTTTCTACTTAGTGACCGACAGTACCTCCCCCCTCTCCATCCTATTCTCAGTTCATGGGTTCCCATGCCCTAGGTGCATGATGTTGCACTTTCTGGCATGGGATCCCAACTGCTATGTTCTTGACCATTGCTTGAGTTTCCCATGATCCCTACATATTCTTTCCATCCCCTCCTGTTTGCCCGACCTATTGCAGATTTTGGTATCATCTGCAAAAAGGAATACTTTGCCTTTCAGTTCATCTGGAGTGTAATTTATGAAGACATTGAATAAGGTTTGTGCTGGTATGTACTGGGCCCTGTGGCACCCTACTGGTCACTCTTTAATCATTAGAGTGAATGTTATTAACCACACCCTCTGTCACCTGTCCCTTAACCAGATTTTAACCCAATTCACCACTTGGATCCTAGCTCTAGACTGCTCAGCTTCTTAATCAGCCTCCTGTTTCACACAGTTTCAAAAGCATTACTAAAGTCCAGATAGGCCACGTCCACTGCCCCGTTTTCAAGATTTTCTCTTGGTCCTCCAGTCAAAGAAATCAATCAGGTTAATCTGGCATGACACCCTCCCTATGAATCCATACTGCCATTGATCTTGAAGCCCCTTGGATTCAAAATACTCTATCAGCTTCTTCTTTATAAGAGTTTCCATTAATTTTTCAAGCACTGAGATGAGGCACACCAGCCTATAGTTGTTAACCTCTTCCTTGCTTTCACTCTTATGTGGAGGGACCACCTCTGCTCTCTTCCAGTCCCCTGGAACCCAATTCCCTCTGCACTTCTCTAGAGTAGCATAACCATTCAGTTTTCCTTTTGCTTTTGACTCATGTCCTTCATACAGAGGCTGGTTGCCTTAATTATCCCCTCCCTTATTTTCCCCACTGATCCTCTACCCCTCTCTGGCAATCCACCCTACTTGATAATTTCTGAGAAAGTTTGCCATTTCTTTGAAATCTGTCCTCCTAGAGTCCAGGACCCTCATCCACATGTGGTTTGCTTCTGCTCCCATTATAATGTTAAACCCCACTGAACAGTGCTCACTTGTACCTAGAGGGCTGCCACTGTGATGTTTGCAGTGCTGTCCCCATTTGAAAGAACCTGGAACAGCACTGCCCCATCCCTAGTGAGTTTGTTGACTAATGTAGCTGCCTGAGAAAAACCACTTGTAGGAAGTCAAGGATGTCACTGCTGTTTGCCAAATCTATAGCCTGAAGGCTCCAACACACATCTGGCAGACTGAAGTCACCAACTAGCAGCACCTCCCCCTTATTTGCCATCCTGATGACATTGTCCACAAGTGCCATATCAAACTCATCTCCCTGTGCTGGAAGACTGTATACTACCCCTGTATGGATTGTGGCTCCAACTCCTGTCTCTAGGATGATCCACTGCATCTCCAGTCCTTCCTTTTCCTCCAGGTGTCCCTGTACTTCTGTAGTCTTGATTTCTTTCCTCACATATAATACAACCCCTCATCCACTTCTCATCAGAATTTACTCAGAACATTGCTATTTTGCTAGATTTTGACCCCATATTTTCAACATAGCCACTTTTTCTCACCTTATAAATATGACAGGTGCCATTTTTCAAATCCTGCCCAAAATTTGTTTTTACCCTTGTTCTACAGAATGATGTTTTGGCCAGGCTTTCATAAATGACACCTCTCATGTTCATAAGGTATTGTCATAAAACACTATGTTCAACATTTGTGGTCAACATAAAAAAATTTATGAAAAAAATTGACATTATTCAATGTTTACTCTTAATGTTGCTATATGTTTTACTTTTTGAACCCACATTTTCAACATAGTCATGTTTTTTACCCCATCAAATGGACATGGCACATGCCATTGTCAAATTCCACTCAAAACCTGTTTTTCTGGTCATTCTGCAAAATCACATTTTAGGATGCATTTGTTTAATGACACCTGTCATGTTTATATGCTTAACTAATATCTTGAAAATTCAAGGTCACAATTTCAGAAAAGAACAACATTATGTGTGAACCTCTTCATTTCCCAATCTTGAGAATTTCACTAGTATAATTCAGGTTATTAATTTACTAATTTTAACTGCTGTGTTATCTATGCTCAACAACTACACAGCAAATACAAGTAAGCAAACCTTCCCATTGACCAGTACATGTTGTATTGTGGTGCTCATAATGCACACAGTACTCTGGATAAAGTTTAGACTGTGTAAAGTGCCAGGATGTCTTCCTCTAGCAGTGGATACCTCTAGAGTGCTGCAACTTACTGATAAGATCAATGTCTTCTTAAAGATAACTTTTCAAGTTTTTCCAATTGCAATATTTATTCAGAGCTTTGCACACCAGGTTGGTCTCATTTAGGTGACACACCTAGTTTTCAAGACAGTTCAGAGGGACATAACAGCAGAAATATTGCTATATTTAAAACAATGGTGTAAACATTAATTATATCACAGTTAAGGGTGTATATCACTTTAATGTTAAATTACAGTTTGTGACTACTTAAACTTCAGTCACCTTTAAGGTACAGACTTCAAATTTGACATACACAACTTTTGTGTCAGACATTATGAAACTGCCAATGTTGACAAAAGGTGGCCAGTTCCTTTAAATGTTGGGGTGGGGGGCTGCTAAATGAACCACCTACTGTATTTTAAGATGTGTTTTCCAGCTATGGAAAGCAGTACAGATCTGAAACCTGAAACTTTCAGGTTCACTTGCTCTTTTCCCAAAGGTAGAATGTTTGAGATTTGTAGATTAAAAAAAAAATACAAACTTATGACTATTTTAAAAGACAGACAATTATGCATGGATTTGTCATTAGGTATTTTTAAGGGAATGGATTGGGTTTGCAATCCTATGAGCTATCTACTTCATGGCCAGAAACCACCCTCCCCTAAATAACACATGTAACAGTGGGAACCCTCCCAACTGTCACAAAAAAAACCCTGACAACTAGATGCTCACTGGGAGCCCATCCATGTACTGACTAACAATCTGTGACCCCTAACTCATAGATGCTGCACCAGTAGCCCATTTCCAGTACTGCCCAACAACTCCTTATTTGTAGATGCAGCACTGGGAGCCCATCCTTGGAGCCACTCATCAATCCTGTACACCTGACTTTGGGACCAGTGAAAGGACAGCATCCTTGATGCTGTCCAACAACTTCTGACCCTCTGACTACTAGATTTGATACCAGTGGCCCACCACCAGTGCCACTTAAAAACTACTGCCCCCCTGACTCCAAGATTCAGCACTTGGAGCCCATTGCCATACTGCTATACAATCCCCATTCTCCATTTGTAAATTTGGCACATGAGCCCACTTCAGATTCTACCAAAAATGCTTAAACTGACCTCCACTGAAGACAGTGACCAACACAGCTCCACCGCTTACTGCACCTACTCAGCTGGTCACCATCTGATTTCAATTTTTTCTAAGCAACCCAGTAATGACATAGCACCTATTTCATTCATTTTTCATTCATTTGCATTTTATAATAATGAAAATGAGTTGGCCACTCATCAAGGATGTAAGTGGTGAGGCTCTACTAGTCCCTGTCTGGGGGAGGAAGGAGGATTCTTGGGGTGACATAAGTACCAGAGACTTCTTGAAGCAGGATGAGGGAGGGGTGTGCCTTTTAATACCAGGGATTTCTTGCCAAGGGACAGTGTGAAGGTTTGTCTTGAGACACTGGGGACTGCTTGGCACAAGACAGAGTGAGGGAGGAGTGCTACCTATGTACACCAGGGGCTGCTTGGCAAGGAATGAGGGTGCCTTTAGATACCAAAAACTTTTTGGAATGGAACTGTGAGATTAGGGGGTGCCTCTAGACATCAGAACTGCTTGGCACAGTGTGTCATGAGGGAGGAGTGACTGCTTTTCAAAAGATGATGGAGCCACTGGATTCCAAAGATGATATAAAATGGGACTGTGGGATGCAGGGGTGCCTTTGGACACCAGTGAATGCTTGGCACAGGGTGTGATGAGAGAAGAGATGGCACAGGGCACTAGGGATTAATTGGCATAAGTCAATGAGAAAGATGTTGCAGTACTGGACACTTGTACCTGCTTAACACTGGACACATTAGGGAGCGAGGAGCCACTGACTTCAGGGACTGTTTGATATGGGATGGTATGAGGGAAGGGGTGCCATTGGACGTCAGCAACTGCTTGGCACAAAAAGCATAGTCAGTAAAGCTTACTGTGCATCTGTCATTAGAAAAGATTTTTTAAAAGGATGCAAATAAATTGAAACAAATTGTTTAGAAATACTTTGAAATATTCTAATTTGCCCAGTGGGGAAATTGTTCCTGAAACAGTTTGCCCATCTTCAGTCTGATACTAGGTTGGTAGATACATAAAATATACAACATTTGTTCAGTAATCTCCCCCAGATGTTTGTGCCTGTTTAGAAAAAAAGGATCTTTGGAGGTTAGAAGTACAGTAGTTCACTCTTTTGTTTCATATCTTGGACACTTAATATAACATGCAGAAAGAGGGTGGTGGTGTTGCCTCTGTATAGATTGCTGGTGAGACCCCACCTAGAGTACTGTGTTAATTTCGGGAGACCACATCTCTGGGAATACATAGACAGAGTGGAGTCTGTCCAGAGGAGGGTAACTAAAAGGGAGCAGGGTCTGCATCAGAAGCCCTATGTGGAGAGCTTAAGGGATTTCAATATGTACAACATGGAAAGGGAGAACATGATAAGAGACCTTTAAATACCTCATAGGAGTAAACAAGGTACAGGAGAGGAGAACTTTCCAGAAACAAAAACAAATATATTCAAGATCAAGGGGACATCCAATAAAGCTGGATGGGGTAGATTCAGGGGCAATGTGAGGAAGTACTTCTTCACAGAAAGATTGGTGTATGCCTGGAATAGTTTTCCAGTTGAGGTGGTGGGGGCAAACACTGAGGTGGGGTTCAAGAGTGCATGGGATAGGCATAAGTGAATCCTTTTGTAAAAGGGGGTGCTGGAGCTCAAGGAGGATCTGTGGTGACACTGTAAGTAGGGAAGAATGGGCAGACTGGGTGGATGTAGCAGTCCTTATCTTCCATCAAATTCTTTGTTTTTATGAATTGCAGCACACTTGTCAGTGGGTCATCTAGTGGCTGTGACTGATATGCATCATGGTGAGCCAACGAATTTAAAACCATCCATCATTCACACCAAGGCATACAGCAGATTTTAGCCAAAGCTCACTAAGCTTTTGAACACCCACATCAACTATAAGCTAGAAAATTACTCAGCCTTCTTCCACTGCAGTTTTTTTATTACTCTTTACTTTTAAAATAACTGCTGTAAAATGTTTGAATCAGAACCTATAGCCAATGTGTTTGATCCCTAAACAGTGACATGAGCAATCCTACCCATCCATATATAAAATTAGACTGGTTGTTAATTTTTAGGTAACACCTTGCTACAGCTCCGGATTCAAACTAACTTTAGATCCAATCATGAAAATACAACAGATAGGTGAGAGTTCTATTCTACCCATTTCCTGCATGCATCTAAGAAGGAACCTTTTAATAAGATGCCTGCCAGCATTCTCTATTTATGTCTTTTTCCCACAGCATAACGCTGAAAAAGAAAAACAAAGTTCAGCACTAATTGCACACTGGTACATAGCCAAGTACGGTGTCGGCCAAGAACAAAACCAGTTCTCAAATCAAAGATATCTCCTAAGGCCTTGTTACTGGTTCCTTATTTTCTAAATGGGATGGCTTGCTTAGTGAAGCTGTAGACATAAAATAAACAAAACCTTTTGTTTCTTGTACTCTTATTCCTATGGTATTTCCGGTGATTTTTCTTTTCAGCCGGAAACCAGAGAATTCAAATATCCCAGGAGACTTTCCTCAGATTATTCTTGGCTAAGACAACATATTCAAATGAACCTGCCAAATTACCACTCTAAATTTTTTCAAATTGTTTTCAAATATAAAATTCAACTGTCAACTACATAGTTGTTTAGTGTTTCTCTTTTAGAATTCCTTTAGCCATTTTTGGCACATGCAGTTGACAGTCAGCTCCAGCACACATTCACGCATACCACAGTACAGAGCTAGCCTGTGCAGCAAACTGTAGCAGAGCTAGCCTGTGCAGTATACTATAACTTGGAAACAAGTGGATGAATTGTACATTTTATCTAAACAAGTCCAATAGCCAGTGATGTGCCTCACCAGACTGACACACTGCTGATGCTGACATTATTTTAGTTCAAGTGTCACTAGTTCAAATCTTGACATTACTGGTTAAAGAAACATAGAAATTAATGTCAGAAGAAGATTTTAAGTACATTGAGACTGTCTAGAGGCCCTATCTCATACAAGTCTTCTGCCATTTTCTCATCTTCCCAATTGCCTTTCTTTTAATGTTTGCCTTCCTTTGCTGTTGATCCCCTTGAAGTTACCCCACTGCGATTTGAAACCATTCATGGTTTCTGTATTAACTACATCACTGGGCAAGCTGTTCTATTTGTCCACCATCCTCTCTTTAAGAAAGTGTGGCCTAATGTCCATCTTAAACTCACCTCCCCCCAACTACCCTGAGATCATGACTCATTGTGGTTTAATTGTCCTTAATTTTGACCAATTTGTTGTTGTTTACCCTAATGTACCATCAAATGTATTTGTACATCTCTATCATACTGGTTTAATCCCTCCTGATCTCCAGTGAGTACAAGTCATGGTCCCTCAGTCTTTCCTCCTAGTTTCTACCCTGCTGGCTTTGGCTCATTTTTGCCACCTTTCTCTGGATCATTTCTAGCTTGCTGTGGTCCTTCTTTAGATGTTAACTCCACAACTTTGTACAATAATCCAGAAAAAGTCTAACCAGCAATCTGTATAGCAGAAAAATCACTTCCCTCCTATAACTGTTGAAACCTGGTACTAGGTCAATATCCTGCAACTAGAACTGTGCAGCAATAACCACACAGGGTAGAGCGCATATGTATTAAGAGCAACAGGGGTATGGTAGCGGAAGGGAATTACCACTACCTTTGTTGCTCTATGCATTACTAATGAAGTGCTAAGTTGCTATGTGCCTGGTCAAGCCGTTCCCATGATGGAATGGCTAAGGCACCAGCACATGGCAAAATCAGAAGACCTGGGACCATGGTTCATTCCCCCCAGTTCTCCCTATGCTACTACTTTTGCTAGTGTTTTTCTTTAATCAAAATTCCCCTGTTCCAAGTTTCTCCCCATCCCCTAAGTCTGTTCCCTCCTGAGTTAGTTATTTGTTCCGGGGTGTGGGCAAAGCCCCCCACGAGAGGGATGCAGGAGGTGAATCCCCCCCTCAAAAAAAACCATACATTCCCATTGTTTTTAATGCACATGCGCTTTTGGTCTGAGTCAGTGTTTTGTCCGACTTTGTAAGTGCTCTAAGTGCTCAGTGCTGTTTTACTTGTGGTGTTTGTAGCCACGCTGTTTTGCGTGTGGTGGTATTACCCCATACCTTAAAACTCCACCTGTTGCAACTTGACATCCTAATAGCGTTCCTATATGTTTTGCTATTTGAAAGGAGGAATTTAGGCTATTACTAATTAATATCCCTAAGTCTCTTCCTCTCTATAGTGCTCTACTTATACCACACCCATCTAGTAACCACTGGGTGTTTGCAACTAATGTGCATTACTTTGCATGTTTTGACATTGAATTTAGTTCTCAAAGTGAGATGGAGACATTGATTAGTGAACATGTAGTGTAGTTTTGCAAATTCAGTAATGAATTTTATTTGTTGCTCTGGACATTTATAACCTCCCATTTCACTGGTTTCCTAACACCTTTTCAATGAATAGTAGTCCTATTTTCAATATAATAGTACCTTTTTATGACATATATATATATATATATATATATATATATATATATATATATTTCTAACATGGGCTGGCTATGAGGGAGCACAATACTTTCTGGCATTGGACTTCAGTTTCCAAATGCCAGATGACCATTCTAGTCTCACCACATCCCTCTTCAATGTGTTAGTCCCTTCCACAATGTTCAGTCATCCTTTTTCCTTTTTCATTAGCACACCTGAGGTATCCACACTGGGGAAGGTAACAACAAGAGGAGCAGTCCAAGAGATGGCAAAATGTCTGACTTTGGCACAGTGGTCAAGCAGGAGGTTGTTGGTATCCCCATGACTGTTGGTGGCAGTGTTGGCACCAACTCTGATCATGATAAGTTTCCCATTTCTTAATGAGAGTGTAGAGCTTGACTATGAGTCAGAGTCAGAAGAGAGAGAGACCTGACTGTTGCACATTCAGAAAAGACTACATTTAAAAGTTGTCTCTGACTAATGATGATGACAAGGAGAGAGAGAGAGAGTATGGCAAATGTGAATAAGAGGAGGGCAGAGCTCAGGAGGAGGATATTAGTATCAGTGGGGATGTTGATTTGGATCCTCTATGGTAAAAGGAAAAGAATAAGAGTAAGGGTGGTGCTGCTTAACACATGAGGTTGGATTTTCAAAGGGGCAAGATTGCTGCAGCCCTGATTGCACCAAAGATATGGCACACTGGTTTTGCAAATTCTAATCTGGTTTTCTATCCTGTTTGGCAATTGCTGCAAGTTAGATCATACTTTTGTGTTCTAGCTTGCATCAATCTCGGGGGCCCTTTTTATGGTGTTTGTGCCCCAGATTTAGTGCAAGTTGTCATAAATCAGGAAAACTGTCGTAACTGCATCCATGGTTTTAAAATTTGCTGCAGTTGCAGCAGAAGAGATTGCTGTACCAGCAGATTCAAAGTGTTGTGGCACAGGACTTGATGCAAACCCTTGGTCACCATTTGAAAACCCATCCAATGGTGCTTTGCACACCACCAGTATGTCATGGAACTACCAAAGCCCCCCATACCACAACTTTTGCTCCTGTTATCAGTGTTAAGTCCATTATACTGTGTGAGTCACCCAGTGGTTTAAATGTATAAATCATCCCCCCAAATTGCCATTGTTACCCCTCCCTGTCCCCTTCCCTCCACCATGTAAAATGAATGGTACAAGATCCCTAGTTTGGGATTTTTACATACTAGAGCCAGCTGACAAAACAGTTGCTATCTGTTAACTGTCTTCAATGCAAGTTAGTCAGGGAAAAAAGGTATCATGTAATAATAGCGACCCAAAATGAGCAACTAAAAAAATAGTGACTCATTTTGGGTACTATTATTTTGGGTTACCCTGCAGAATAGCAGGGGTATGGGACAGCAACTATGGGGAAGGGTGACAGGAAGGGGGGAATAATGAGGGGAAGGGGAGGGACAGTGAAGGGGTTGTCAGGGACTGGAGTATCTGCTGCTGCTGAGCTAGCTATGTGGCATGGTGGTTTGGGAGGCTAGCTCTGGCAGAGCAGGTACTGGGTTCTAGACCGGGAGTGGGTTAAATTTTGCCGCAGCTGCAATCTGTGGCACTTAATTTTTTTCTGAGATCCGGATTTTTCCCCTTCCCCAACATGCACCCCCCCAAAGATGGGAATCCTATTTCTGGGGGTGCAGGAAGGGGTGCAGGGGGGGCAAAATCTATTTTTTATATCCAGAAGTAGGGTCACCTTAAAGTGTATATCGCTGATTTGCTTTTTGGTGATATACACTCATCATAATAGAGATTGCTGTTTTGTGATTGCTATTATGACATAGAATCAGAAAAAAATGGCAGCCACATAGGCACTGGTGGCCAACACACACACCTCAAGTCCAAGCACCTGGTACGCTGGATTCAGCACCCAGTGCAGGTGTTCTCTCACCCTTATTATTTTCATTTGCCAAAGCATTTAGAATTGGCAGGGAAATAGTCTTAGTTGAGGGCTTTGGTTGACTGTGGAAGACTACAACAGAGATGAAAAGGAGTCTCTGAATCTGCCTAGTAGTGGTCATAGCATCAGTGGTGGGTTGAGTACTAGCACCCAGTGGCACCAAACCACAACAGCCCCTAGTACAGAAAACACCCAAAATCACAGCTTTCATTCAAGCAGCATCTGTGAATTTCCATGTGTCAAATACTACCACAACAACCATGCCACCTTGCTGAGTCCAGCTGTTTGGTAGCTCAACACCGAGAAAGGTCTAGCCTACTCTGCATAGTATCTTTGAGCATCAAGCCAAATGCCCATACATTTATGCTATTGCACATGAGCTGAATGCAACAACTGCTAAAATTATGGCAACTGGTCTACATGTGCCATTCATTAACTTTATTGGATGGTGTCATTCATGGTAATCCATGCCCTGCTGCATTCAGAATCCCCATACATACATCTCTGTAAAGATTTGTGGACCTGTGGCCAAACAGCTGCTAGCTCCTGTCTGTGCATTACAGCAACTTGGGCACAGGTATGTGGGGTCATGTTTGACTCTGGCAGGAGGGACAATTTTACTAAGTCCAATTGCAGAGGTAGCAACACTGTGTGTATTCACCAGCATGCCACACTGGCAATGAAGAGTGTAACTGGATCGGGTATGGGTCAGAAAATGCCATAATTGGTTCTGACTGAGACTGATGAGTGGATGCACCCCCATTCACTGAAAGCAGTTTTCATTGTTAGTGATAATGGCTCAAATGTACTGAAATGCATTGGTGATGGAGGGTTCATCAGAGTGCCATGGCTGGCACACTGCCTTAATCATATTGTGCAGGAGTTTCTAGCATATCCTGATATCAAGTCCATGATGACTGTGGCCTGTCACATCTGTGCCCACTTTACCATTCTGGAAAGGTGTATGACCATCCCAAGCAGCTGCATATCTAGAATATACTGCATTAGCATTGGATGAAGCTGGAAGTCATTACCAGATTGAACTTGACACTGTACATGATCAAATGCTTGTATGAGCAGTGCAATGCCATCCTGAATATGTGCTGCTGTACAAGCAGGGACATTGTCTGTCTCTCACAACAGACCAGTAATGACTAATAGATGGCCTGATCATGATACTAAAGCAATTTGAGCATTCAACACAGGCAGTGAGTGGGGACACATCCGGCATCTGTCAGGCCTTCCCACTTCCACAGGTACTGAGGCACATGCTGCTGAATGTACAGTTGGTGCTGGAAACAGGTGGTGATGTAGGAAGTTGTGCCTTAATGGAACACATTATCTGTGTCTTTGACTGCAAAACTCATATTTCCTGCATTTCACAGTCTGCAGATATTGGGATTGCCACCAAGCTGGATCACAATACAAATGGCTTGTCATCAATACTTGAAGATGGATGTGATCAGATCCAGAATTTAACAGATCAGCTAGTAAGAGGAGTACATGGGGCACAGATGTTAAATTCACAGTTAAGTAAGGCAAAACATGAAAGTGATTACATACAGGGTGCTGTTAACACCTCACATGGTGAATGGGCTGATAAAACATGCAAGTTGGACAGAAAAAAATACAAATCCACTTTGGGATGCTTTGTTCTAGGTTAGAATTGAAGAGGTAGAGGAAAAGAATGAGGATACTGGTGAGGCAGCAGGATTGTGGACAGTGTAATGCATGGTGGATGCATATCTAGCAGATACCAGGCACCTTGCCATTATTTCACAAAACACAATAGTATCTGCATTTCTACCACAAAAGGTGGCTGTGGTGAAGAGAGACCAGAAGTGCCTAATGTTATCAGCTTTGGAAAATTGCCTTCTACTGGGATAGATGAAGCACTGAAGCAGAAAGAATTCCCATGTGGTGACATGTGTTCTGTCCATCCTTTCATCCTTGATTAAGTGTTGTTTTCCAGCCATTATGTTCTTTCCTGAGTTGTGCTGCTGTTCCATAGGTCCATCTGATTACCTTCCTCTGCCATCTCCTATGTGATGCCTAAGAACAAACTAGAAAATCAGTGAACATTACACCATTAAATGACAAGTTTCCAACAATACCATTGACAACCACCACCTTCACTGTATGCATCCAGACTGAAAATCCCAGACTTTTCAGACAGGGTAAATGCCATTGCCAGCCATGCAGATCATGCATCATCCAACAATCAAGACACCATCTCCTTTCCCCCCTCTGGCCTGATTTTTTCAGCCACATCCAACAGCATTACTTGCCACAGCTGCATCCACCATATTTATGAAGACTGATAAATCCAGACACTTAAGCTAGCATGAATTCTGTTGCCTGCCAGGCAGTTCATGCAACCCCCAGTAGTCAAGACACCACCTCCTCCTCCTCCTCTGGCCTGCTTTCAAACTCCACATCCACCAACAACATGGGCCACTGCTGCCTCCCCTGCATGCTATGAGATGGCAAAACATTAACTCTTAAGCCAGAGTAAATGCCATTGTCATGCAGACCTCCAGCCAGGCAACTCTCAAGCCAAGCCTCCAGTCAGCTAGCCCATCAAGGCAGCAAGACCTGAAGTCCAGCAAGGCCAGATTACTTTACTTTCAATGTTGTTCACACTCACCATCTTCACTGCTGGTGGTAAGTCTGTCCTAGTTCAAGGTGGGCTTCTATCTTGGTTGCCAAAGTATTAAAATTTGTTTCTTTCCTTTTCTGTCTCTCTCTCTCTCATTATAGGTTTGATCCTTCACAGGGATAACAGGAAAGCCAGTCACAAAGCAAGACAGCATGCAAAGCACAAACTTAAGTTGTCTCTTCTTCCCCAACCCTGTCTGTGGTGGTATACCGTCACCACAGTGAATCCGGCACTGCAAAGACCATCAAAGTGACAGGAATCGGGCAAAACCCACAGGTCGCTGTGATGGTCTGTGCAGTGACCAAAACTGCCTTGCTGGATGTTTCACCCCCCTCCCCGGTCCAACTCTGACTTGGAGTTGGAATCCTAGAGACCAGGGTGTGTGGGGGGGTGGAGCCCCCCCATGGGGGGGGTTGGGGACACAGCCCCCTTATGGATACATGGAGGCATCCGCGACACCACAATGCTGACAGTCAGCATTGCGGCTATTGCTGTCGGGGATGTCTCCGTACTAGCTATCGCTGTGGCATGGTAAAACCGTCTGTGGCACCATTGTGACCGTAGGCAGCATAGCCCTCACTAATGTGATGGTAAATATCATAACATGATTTTTTCTTCTTTTTTTAACTGTTTTATTTTAAGTTTTCCTTTCCCATGTACACAGTGTTTCAGTGACCAAGTCAGGCTAAATACTTTATTTTCGTCACAGGTGACAGGTATAATAAAACTGGGAGTTGACAATGGATACTAAATATCATCCATGCAGTGAACCACACTGTGACTAATTGAGTATAGTGTGAATATTTTTTTTCTTGTATTCACAGGTCTTCTGTCTTGCTGCCTTCATCAAGCAAAACTTCTCCTCCTGTGTCTCCACTGTCTGGGGTACCTTTGTGCCATTTCAAGGCACGGTCATCACAAATGTGATGGTAAGTATCATTTGCAAGGTTATTTTTTTATTAGATTTATTTTTTTGCTTTCCATTTGCATTTGCATTTTTAGGTGCAAGTGCAACACCATAGGGAGTATACCACAGCCTAAATAATTGACATCTTGTATTCACAGGTCTCTTTCTATTTTGTTATGAATGCCTCCTCCTACAGCAAGCAACACATCACCATCTTCACCACCAGACTGTCAATGCTGCCAAAATTGCAGACTCATTATCAGGCCTCCTCCTCCAGTTTTTCCACCTTAATGTGTGGTCTTATTAAAGTCAACACATCCTTTGTATTCAGTGTGACTAACAGCCATCCACCTGATGCTGCTGCGTGATGCTATATTATTTGTCACATAGCTGACAAATACCTGAAATGAGGGAAACAGGAGCAGAAAACAGTTATACAGTGACATACAAATAACTTTTAATAATTTAGAAACAAAAATGGAAAATAAAATACCTTCCATGGCATGAAACACTTCTAAATTAAATATACAGACTCACACAGCAATAGGGTTAATGTCCCTAGTGATAAATGAAATGAGAGAAACAGGAACACAGGGCAGTTATGAATACACTATTTATACCCCAGGTCAAAAAGTAAAAAAAAAATAAAATAAAAACACTTACCACTGCTGGTAGGATGCAAAATGGCACTTGAAAATCATCATCCAGATCTGCACCACAAAGAGGACTTACCATTTCATGCAAAACCATCCAGAAATTCTTGTCATTACAGTTCATCAGGACAGGTGCTGTGGTGTGAGACTTGCAGAGCATGGAAGCAGCATATTATTTCAGGAAGCCTATCACATTTGGTTTCCTTACATGAAAATTCCCAGATAAAGGATTATTCATTAGACTGAGAATTTCTGAGCAATAATGCTCATCCACTAAAGTGCAGGACAAAAACTGTGGTTGCTGGACTGACACACAGCATGGCACCATGTAGCAGCATGCAGCAGCCTGAAGTATTTATTCTGGTAATTGGTGAAAAATTCTGTGACCACACATTTTCAGTATATTGCACTTTTTTGCACAATTTCCCCTAATGTGCATTACAAGAACTAGGGTGGTGGAAGACACACAGAAGGTGGCACCATGTAGCAACATGCACCAGCCTGAAGTATTTATTTTGGTAGTTGAGAAAAAAAATAGGGAGCACAAAAGGTACATCTTTTGTGCTTTTCACACCAATTCCTTTAAAGTGTGATACAAGAATTGTGGCAGCGGGCCAAACACACAGGGTGGCACCATGTAGCAGCATACAGTGGCCTGAAGTATTTATGCACCTTTCAATATGTTGCTATCATAAGAAAAGCATTTTTCAAAAGAAACTAGAGGTTTGGTGATAAAGGTTGTTGTTTAAAAATGGTAAGATTATTACAGCACTTTCTTTTTCTTGTTTTTTATATAAAAACATGATAGACTGGTTGCAGCACAAAGAATGGGTATAAAAAGGCAGTACACCTTTACTAACATAGCTCTGATGATGGAGATTTACTCTCCGAAACATCAGCACGTTAGAACGTGATTGCTATCACCTGATTGAAGAAGCACCGAGGAGGCTGGCTGGTCCAAAACAGAAAGAAGGAGTAATGGCACAGAAAGCCAAACACAAGAAAGAAGCAGAATGCTAAGTATATGTGCACAACAGTAGGCTCTCTAAATTTTGGGTAATGGATACAAATGAAAGGTGCAGTCATGATGAAATGAAAGAAACAAAATGAATATGGAGAGAGTTTGGAATAGGCAATAGAGCTACGAAGAGGAAACAGATTGCCATAAATGAAGTACAGTAAAGTACATGTATTAAAAACACTTTGCAATCAAACACAAATGAGGAGATTTGAAGTGACATATAAATACAAATTGTTTTCAGTAATATAATTATCTTTGGACTTTAAATGTTTAAACACATGTTAGTTTTAAGCACATGCTAATGAAAATAAAACTACTAATCAATACCCAATGAGTGATATTTTGCTAAAAAGGAGAAAAAAAGAAGCAAACTACATTGGAAGAGGAGAGCAGGTGGAAAGCACTAAGAGGAGTAGTGGAGTGCAGTTCTGTAGATATAATTTCCCTGCCACATATGCACCCCAAAAACCTTTAAGCCTGGAAAGAAAGGGTAATACAGCAACACTAACACAGGAATTCGGTTTTAAAATAAAAAGTATTTTGGAAAGGTCTAACTAAGGAACTGTTGAGACTAGAGATTTAATTTGAAAAAAAAAATGAAGGTTTGGAGTCCAGCAATTAAGAAATGGTGTCAATATTATACTGTTATTATGTAACAGTAGTAATTATGTTATTGATATTAAAATCAAGCAGTTTTCTCTAGCTACATGGATAGATATATACATCATGATAACTGTTTTTTTGTGTGTGTAAAATAAATATTATCAATATACTTTTTATATAACAAACTTCCTGAAACAGCTGCCAGCCCCATGGAAGCAGCCAGGGGATCTCCATGCTTTGACTGGGCAAATCCTCTGACTCGAACTGTATTTGCGGCTCGAACTTCCAGAAACCTTGTTCTTCCATCTGTGGTTCTTCTTTTTCAGCAGGGGAAGGGCCCAACCACCCACCCCACCCCAATCCCCAACCCCAACCACCCCACACTACTCTCCTTTTATAGGGCACCACAGTTGTAACATTTCCTGTGGCAAAGCAGAAAGGGGTGGATCAGTGGGGCATCCACAAGGTGAGCTTGTTTACAGGGACACTAGTAATTTAACTTGTTATAACAAGTTATACAAAAACAAAACACAAAATCAAACCATTACTTGCAATTTCTTCCTTCTAATTACACTGACCAGGTTATAAACCCAGCATCCTATCTGGAATGGATATCATTAACTGCAGGTACTGTGGAACACTTTTCAGAAGGACAGTCTTACAGGATTTAGGACACTGTCCTACATGCTGGGCCATTGGAGATCTTAGGGCTCAGCTCCGGGCAGCATGGGCAGAGATTGCACACCTCAAATTTCATATTCAAGAGGAAATACATTATAAGAACCACCTGCCATTTCCCCAACATCCAGAAGAAGAACCTCGACCGCAGAGGGTAGTTGGTCCGGGAGGTTGGCAGATGGTTAGGAGGAGCAAATCGGGTGCCCCATCACTTGGTGCTCTCCAACATATTACCTCCAAAAACCATATAAACACTGCAAACAGGTATCTGCCTCTATCTCCAAAATCAAACAAAGGGGCAGAGGACACTGTGGAACAGGACACTGCAGCACAGGAGCTAGCACAACAAAACTCACCCACATCAGGAACCAAAACAAAAAAAGCAAAAAGGAAATCCAAAAAGCTTCTGATCATAGGAGACTCCATGATTCGGGGAGTTGATACCTATATCCAGCCAGGGGTAATGGTCAGATGTCTCCTAGGTACATCAGTGTGGAGAGACACTGACCACATTGCTAAATTGTTCAGGAAGCAGGAGAAAACACTGGCATCTTGGTACACATAGGTACTAATGATCTCACCAGCTGGTCAGTTGTGGAGACCAAGGAACACCTGACCAGGCTGGGTGACAAACTATCATCCATTTCGTCCGGCATCTCCTTCTCTGAGATCCTGCCAGTCTGGGAGAGGGGTGAAGATGGATGGAAGGTCAGAGAAGAGGAGATAGGGGAGCTAAACATTTGGCTCAAGGGCTGGTGCCAGGAAAAAGGACACAGATTTGTAGGGAACTGGCAACAGTTTTGGGAGTGACAGTTCTTTAAATTTGATGGACTGCATCTGACTAAGGAGGGAGTCTGTGCACTGGGGCAAAAGTTTGACTTCTTTGCGGAATATTTAAACTAGCAAATGGGAAGAGGGGTGCAGCACCCCATACGTCAAATGGGAAGAACACCCCTCCCCCCTCAGCTAGTGGTCAAACAGGGATTCAGCATGTTTGCAGTTTGTTTGCATCACCAGGTACGAAAAAAGGTCTGTCTCCCCATACGACACACAGGGGAAATGCCAGACCTCACCTAACAGCTAACACACTGAAATCTGGCCAATGGAAAATCATGTACACAAATGCTCACAGCCTGGGAAATAAGATCCGAGACCTGCAAGCAATAATGTCAGAGGCTAAACTGGACATAGTAGCAATTAGTGTGATGGGGCTTAACAGTAACCACACTTGGGAGACTTCAGTACCTGGCTATGTACTGTTCAGAAGAGACCGAGGTGTAAAAAGGGGGGGTGGAGTGGCCCTGTATGTCAATGAAAATATCAAAGCTACAGAAATACAGAATACACATGAGGACCCCGAAGAACTGTGGGTCACCATGAAAACAGGAAATGGGACAGCCGTAAGAACTGGGGTTGTCTACAGGCCCCCAGACCAGGGGGAGGACATAGACACATTACTGTTAGAAGATATACAAAACATGACAGCTAAATGGGAGGTTCTGATAATGGGAGATTTCAACATGCTGGATACAGTTTGGTCAATACCAGCAGGAACATCTGCCAGAGCTAGACACATTGTGGATTCCTTGCAGGGGAGGGCCTCAAACAACTGGTACCACAACCCACAAGAGACAGGGCTATCCTAGATCTAGTACTGACTAACAGCGAAGGGATCACAGATGTCCAGGTAAAAGGTCACCTGGGGGCCAGTGACCTTCACATGGTATGGTTCAGTTTGGCCACTATAACTAAATCATCCCATTCCAAGGCAAAAATATGGGACTTCAGAGAAGCTGACTTTGATAAGATGGCAAACAGAGTTAAGCTAACCCTGGCAAAAAGAAACACAGGTGAGGGGGTACAGACGAAGTGGGCAAGCATTAATGATGCAATACTTGAAGCAACATCCCATTGTGTTAGAGAGAAAAGGAAGTACAAAAGAAGAAGGAAACCACTTTGGTTCTCAAATACAGTAGCAGAAAAGGTCAGAGCCAAAAGGCTGGCCTTCAGGAAATATAAGGTAACACAGCCGGATGAAAATAGGGAGGCATACCAAACTGCCCTAAGGGAAGCAGGGAAGGCAGTAAGGCTGGCAAAATCCCAAACTGAGGAAACACTAGCACGAACAGTGAAAGAAGGTGACAAGCCTTTCTATAGATACATTAGTGAAAGGAGAAAATCCAGAGAGGGTATTGCTAAGCTCAAAGGAGAAAAGGGGGCATGTGAGGAGGAGGACCATATAAAAGCATCTATCCTAAACAGATACTTTTGCTCAGTATTTACTGAACAGAAGGTAGGGCAGGGCCTGCAGCTCAACATCATGGACACAGGGGAGAGGGAGGTGAGCACTACTGCCTTCACAAAAGAAAGGGTTCTACAAGAGCTCGCTAAGCTCAGGGTGGAAAAGGCAATGGGAGCTGATGGCATACATCCCAGGGTACTAAAGGAGCTAAGGGTGGAACTAGCAGAGCCAATAGCAGAACTGTTTAGTGAGTCTTTGAGCACAGGAGAGGTCCCAGAAGACTGGAAAAGGGCTCATGTGATCCTGCTCCACAAAAGTGGTAGCAGGGAGGAGGCAGGGAACTACAGACCAGTCAGTCTTACCTCAGTAGTGGGCAAGATTATGGAGGCAATCCTTAAGGAAATGATAGTGCAACACCTGGAATCCATAGGGGCACGGGATCCAGGATAGCATGGGTTTACAAAAGGAAGGTCCTGTCAAACTAATCTCATAGATTTCTTTGACTGGGTAACCATAGTGGTGGACCAAGGGGGAGCAGTTGATGTCGCCTACCTTGACTTCAGCAAAGCTTTTGACACTGTTCCACATAGAAGATTGATAAATAAGCTGGGTAGGCTAGCGGTGGGTCAGACATTGGTCAGCTGGGTGGCAAAGTGGTTGACGGGCAGAAAACAGAGAGTGGTGGTAAATGGTATACAGTCAAAAGAGATGCAAGTCACAAGCGGGGTACCTCAGGGATCGGTCCTGGGGCCAGTCCTCTTCAATATCTTCATCAGTGACATTGCAGATCAACAAGAGGGTGAGGCTTGTCTGTTTGCAGATGACACCAAGATCTGCAAAAGAGTAGATGATCCAGATGGAGTGGGCAGAATGAGAAGAGATCTGGATAAACTACTAAATGGTCAGAAGAGTGGCAACTGGGATTTAATGCAAAGAAGTGCAAGATCATGCACATAGGGAAGAAAAACCCTGTAGCCACCTATAGGCTGGGAGGGGAGTTGCTGGCAGTCACAAGGGAAGAAAGAGACTTGAGCATCATCGTCACCGATGGCCTGAAATCATCCAAGCAGACCTCTGACGCAGTAGGTAAGGCTGGAGGGATGTTAGGGTGTATTAGTAGGGGTATCACAAGTTGTACGAGGGAGGTAATAATCCCTCTTTACAAGACACTGGTCAGGCCCCATCTGGACTACTGTGTGCAGTACTGGAGGCCACACCTTCACAAGGACATTAACCAAATTGAGGCAGTCAAGAGAAGGGCAACCAAAATGGTGCAAGAACTGCATCAGAAGACATATGAGGACAGATTAATGGAGCTCAATATGTATACCTTAGAGCAAAGGAGAGAGAGAGAGAGAGGTGATATGATCGAAACATTCAAACACCTTGAGGGCATTAACAAGGTGAAAGAGTCTAACATGTTTCAATATAAGAAAAATAGCAGGACAAGAGGACACAGCATGAGATTAGAGGGAGGCCAATTAAGGGGTAATGTGAGGAACTTATTTTTCACAGAAAGGGTGGTGGATGCATGGAACAGCTTACCTCAGGAAGCGGTGGCTATGAATACAGTGCAGGGCTTCAAACAGGCATGGGATAGGCATAAGGGAGCAATACAAATGACTAAAATGAGTATGAATAGATGGGCCACTGACAGAGCATAGGCCGATGGCACATTATAAGGTAGAAAAAGAAATGGGCCGACTGGATGGGCCTTGCAGTCCTTATCTGCTGTCAACTTCTATGTTTCTATGTATGTTTCTATGTAAACAACCACCAGCCCCATCGAAGCAGCCAGGTATGGTACAGACTCAGGACTTCTCCCAATTTGAATTTGACGCCATTTTCCTTTATAGCAGCTGAACGGTGTTTGCTCTCCCTAGCTAAAGGGCTCACAGGCAACAGGCATCTTGTCCCCAGCCTGTGAAATTCAAAGACTTTACCCCTCAGAGCTTAGCTCCCGACTAGAGCAGTTGCTGCAGATTTGATTTATCACAGTTATTTGGCCCACCTCCCACCCCACCCCTGTCCATTATTAAATACAACTTTCTGACCTGCCTCTCCTACATTCATACCTGTTCTCTACCTCTTAAGGATGTAAGCAACCTGAACCTCCTTCATTAAGACTCTGGCACTGTCATCTCCCTTTGCTTCTGGCTTCCTTACTAACACACCCCTTAAACAACTTAGCAAGGAAAAATCTCTGTCTCCTTTCAACACCCAGGTTTGCACATATTAGGTCCAAACACCCAGCTGGCTGGGACTGAAAAGAGTGAGTGGAAGGCCTAAAGAATACTAACATTAGCCTGCACTTCATGTCAGGTGGCATTCCCCTCCAGCTGCTCCTACTATTGATGGTCACCTGGGAATCAAGACACCATGCTCAAGCAGCACCTGACAAACTCCCAGACTACCCTATCCCTCTATGCATTAAATCTGCCCAGTGGGAGATCAGTAGTAACTTGCCTTCCCTAACAGGTACTGGGCAACCTCTCATTTGGACACTGGGCACAGGAGTCACTTTCCCACCCTTATGGCTTTTTCCTGGCCTCTGCTTTATGATAGGGCCTCAACTTACCAATCCAGTCTTCCATATTCAGTCACAGCCAAAAGGAAAGCTACATTTCCCCCAAATTATGCAGAAAACTTATGCTGATCCTACTGTTGATCTCTGGAAACATCCACCCTAGCCCTGGCCCCATGCCAGCACATACTCAGACTACGACTGCAACAGGGCAGCTAAAGATCTTGTCCTTGACCATCTGTAGCCTCCTTGCTAAACAAACACAGCTTGAGGCATGGGTGGCACACAACCAGCCAGATGTCCTTGCTTTGACTGAGACCTGGCTCTCCCCATGTAATACCGACTCTGAGTCTCCATCCCTGGCTACAACTTGCATAGGTTTGACCACTCAGGGAAAAGGAAGGGGTTGCATAGTGTACATCTGGAACCACCTGCTGTGCCACAAAATTCAATCCATCCTGATTCTGCAAATAGTGAGTATGACTGTATTGCATTAAAAATCTTGCTAGGCAAAGGGCATAAAGGTCTAATTGTCATAGCAGTCTACATTCCACTAGGGTGGCAGAAAGCTGGGCTGGAAGCCTTCACTAACCTGTACACCCAGACCAGCCAAAATAAAGAAACCATTGTTGTGGCCAGCTCCAGTGCTGGTCACAGAGAACTCTACCTAATGCTGGTGATTGACAGAAGCACCAGAACAAACTATCTAACAGGGACAAGCACCTTAATTGACTGAGTGCAAACCATGCAGCCAGAAAGACTATCTAACATTAAGGTTCTACCTGACAAACTGAGTGACCATTCGCCTACCCAATGTGAGTGGTTTGCAAAAAAGATCAAGCCCTCCCCCTCAACTAGAACAGAATAGAGTTAGCAGAACAAGCTGTATGGTCTACTTCAGGAACTATCTTGTAAACCAAGACTGGAACATCCTAGATAAATGGCCATCTGTCAATGCTGCCCTTCAACTCTTGCTCACTGTCTTTAATGCAGCAGCTGACAAATTCACTCCTTATCGCCGGAAGAAGATAAAAGGTGGCAACATGGTCTGGGTCACCCCACAACTCCTCAGCATGATGTGATAACATGACCTTCTCAGGCACCATGCCAGGGCAACAAGGGCAACTTAGGATATATAAAATTATAGAGCAGCCAGAAACAAATGCACCTGGGCAGGCCGACAGGCCAAAGCTACATATTACAAGACCCAACAATCCCAGTATCTGGGAAATGGGAAGAAGTTCTGGGACTCAATTAAGAACCTCCTAGGAACAGACAATAGAACACTTCCCCTCAATGCTTCAACATAAGGAGGAGATCATTATTGATGATGCTGCCATGACCAATGTCTTCAACAAAGCCTTCACAGACTACAGCATGGTCCTCCATGTTGGACCAACTACACCCCTTGGTGGAATTCTACCCACCAATCAATTGCCCACTTCTCACATTCCAAACCTCAGCCCTACTTTTGACTTTAGACAGGTGACTGTTGCTGAAGCCAGAAAGTACATCACCAGAGTCTTTGGGGAAAACCTATAGGGAGGTGATGGTTTTGATATGAAACTGACCTCCATCACACTATGTGAGAGCATTATTCCCATCACCAAGCTGTTCAACCTTTCACTTTACATGTCCTCTTTCCCCTTCTTTCTGGAAATCTGCTCTGGTCACTCCAGTGCTAAAAGGGAGAGACAGAGCACTACTAGCCAAACATAGACCCATATCAATCCTGTTCCCACTGTCTAAAGTGCAAGAGAGAATCACAGCCGACCAGATCATGGACCACCTGCTTAAATACAACCTCCTCTGCCCCCCAGCAGCACGGGTTCCATAGGATGGATAGCACAAGCACTTCTCTAACTGATTTCATGGGCTATGTGCACGAGGCACTCAACTGGGGCAATTTAGTCAGGGCAATCTTCATAGACCTGACCAAGACCTTCAACCTTGTCAATCACCAGCTACTGCTCCATAGACTAAGCACTTTAGGACTGTCCCCTACTTCAGTCAGATTGTACTCTAGCTACCTGACTGGGCACTCCCTGTAAATAAAAATCAATGGAGCCAAATCTGTAATTAGCAAAGTCACAGTTGTGGTCCCCCAAGGGTCTATTCTGGGCCTACTTCTATTCAGCCTCTTCATGAATAATCTCCCGGCTGCATGCCCTATCTCTTAAATATTGCTTTAAGAGGACGACACAGAAATTTTCTCTCCTAGCCCATGCCAAGAAATGCTCAACAGGAACCTCCAGCACAACTTTAATCTCATACAAAACTGTCTCACTGATAGTCTGCTGGTGATCAACAGCAAAAAAAAAATAAAACTATGCTCTTCACCGGTCGTCAAAAGAGGAGACTAACAAAACCTCTCTCAGTAACTAGCAAATTTCTCTCCATCCTCGAGCAGGTGTTCTCATTCTGATATCTAGGAATAACTATTGACAAATCCCTGTCCTTCAATGAGCAGATACTCAATCTCACCTCTTACGCCAATAGAAAGTTAGATGCCCTCTACAGGGTTTGGTTCTGCCTTATAGCTGGGGCCAAGCTCCAGGTGGTCAGAGGTACAATTCTACCAATACCTGACTATAGAAATGTGGTATATGGTGCTGCCACTGATATCAGCCTTTGCAGAGTACAGACTTTCCTAAATAAAGCCTGTAAATTCATTCTCAGTGCTGTTCACCTTATGCATACATGCAACCTTTATATTAGGATGAAATGTCTCCCTCTCCAGGACTGGATCATGCTTCACTCCTGCATCCTTGGGAAGAAGGCCCTCCTTGACCTTGTACCCCCTTCCTTACAGGCTGTATTCCTATCAGCCTGGCCTAGCATGCCACTAGAAGTGTCTCCAAACATACCCTAGCTGTGTCTTTTAGAAAAACAGCCCTGGGGAAATGAGTCTTTGCTGTAAGGGCTTCCACTTGGCTCAATGCACTCCCTTTCTTTGCAACTAGCCTCACAAGCCTTAGCCACTACAAAACCTAACTAAGAAAATCTATCTTGCCTCCTGAGCAGTGCTTCTGCCATACCTAGTCCCCTGAGGATTCTTGTTCTCCTAATGCCCTGGCCTGGCCCTGGTGTACACTTAATTATGTGGCCCCAAAGCCCCTCTACCCCCCACATTCTCCCCCAGCTCTCTCTCCTGTTTTCTTACCCCCTATAATTCCCCACTACTGATCCCACAATTAGCTGCCCTGGTGGGCCCTGTTGCTGTCCCCTACTTATCCTCTGCATCCCACCTAGTTAGACTTAGGCACATTACTAGTGACGCATCTACTATCTCACCCCCTATTATTTAGTCACCACTCACTAGCCTTTAGCTGGAAGATTCCATTGTCTGTACCTATTGAGTTTGTCACTTCATCTCATTACTTTGGGATGTGATCTTTTATATTCTGTTCTTCCAATTGTGTAAATATGTGATATTAATCCCTGACTTATGATACCACTATACTCTATGTACTCAATTGTTTTAATAATGACAATGCTTCCAAACAGCGAATGTTCCCCTTTTTCCTGCTGTACTTGTCTCCCCTCCCTTTTTTCTGTATGACGATGATCCTTCATAAAGGAGCTCTTAGCTCAAAGGTTGTAATTCTGATTTCTCAAAATAAAATAAAAAAATAAATCAATGTACTTTTTAATATTGAAATGGGAAATTTCATGAACGTTTTAAAAATAACACTAAAACATTTATTATTTTTGCACTTTTTCTGAATTTTGCTATTATTTCCCATAATTTAATGGGTATGTGTATAAGTGTAATAGCCCTAAAAGGTGATCTCATACCTTAAATTGCATGGCTAACATTGCACTCTCCTCTCCAGCAGTACCAATTCTTACTCACTTTTGCAGCCTTTAACTGTAAAAGTGTTGGAAGATAATAATTATACAATGGGCAAAAAAAATGCAGTAATTTGATTGGCTAGCTGGCACCTGCCAGCAGTGATAAATTCTAGCATTACCAATGTTAACAGGTGCCAACTAGCCTCACACTATGGAACGTCCAGAGTAGTATCTCTGCTTTTTTTTTAAAAAAAAAGCTGAAGCATCTGCCATCTTGTACCACCTCTAAAACCTCAGTGAAAGAAAAGTTTTTAAAAATTGGCACTAGCTTTGAGGTAATTGATCTGAGTGAGCTAGATGCTGTATTTAGCTCACTAACTGATGAAAACAGTACTTTGGGCGAAACTGCAGTCAAAAATGCTGACAACTTACCTGTTGTCAGAAATGAAGAAAACAAGCATGCTGAAGTTGTGCACAGCTCCTCATTCACCCCCGATGTGGCTGTAGTTTCCAACTGAGCTGCAGGCATCAGCAGTCCACAACAGCATGACTCCACTTCCCTGCCAGAATTGCACATAACATAGGGTTACCACCTTTTAAAAAGCTCAAAGTGGGACATTTCTTACTGAAACATGATATTTCGCAGGACATTATGTAGTCTTGACCAATGCAACAGTCTTGTTTTCTCTAAATAATCAGAATTAAGACTAAGCGTTGTAGATTTTTACCTGTTTTAGTGTGTCTTATTATTTTAAGGAATTTTAAAGTATTACATTGTTTTGCAGCATTTAGAGGAAAGTCAGAAAATATATTTTTCTGCTATAATGTCAGGACATGTAGTATTTTTCATGTTTTTTTTTGCTAGACACAGCTGCCCAAATCAGGACTGTCCTGCGAAAATAGGGACAGTTGGTAACCCTAACATAACAGGCCAAACCAATCCTAAGACAGAAACAAGGAAACATCATATTGAGGTTAGCAATCAGGAAATGATGAGATTAGAACTTCTCAGAAATGAAGAAACAACTCACAAACAAACAAAATGGGCACTGTTTTGAAAGACTGGTATTGACAAAAACAAGTTACAATTGACCTCACAACTGTTGCAATCCCTGATCTAAATAACTCTCTAAGAATTTATTACAGCTCTGTAAGGAACACAGAGGGAAAATAATATGTCCTAAGCAGCTTTATAAGCTTACGTTCTGGTTTCAAGACATTTGAATGACCCCACCAACAGTCATTCTATTAACCTAATGACAGACCAAGATTTTAACACAGAAAACAATGTGTTTAAAGGACTTGTTAAAAAGTGCCATAGAGATGTTAAAGAAAGCACAACACCACCCACCACTCACAATCCAGGAGTTAACTACACTAAGGAATTCCAAAGCAGTCACACCAAGTAACCCTTCTGGTTTAATCAAAAAGGTTTGACTTGACATACAGCTGCATTTTGAGCAAAGGGGCAATGAAGGTGTGAGAAGTTTTAACACGCTGTAATTTGAAGTAAAATGTACAGAAGCAGGACACCGATACCTTACAAAGTCATTCAATGAACAGACAGAAAACACAGGACCATACAGACCCCATGAGGCAGCTTACTCATGGTTATATGTTTTAACAGCTACATTTCAGGCTGTGGAAAGCTAGTCAACTACAGCACCGTGAATATCTACTGCACACCACCAGGGTAAGATCTCAATAGTAAACCTTAATTAGTATCCTTTAAAAAAAGTAGCACATCTAAAAACATTTTCTTTCTTTCTTTCTTTGCTTTGCAGATTCAGAAGTGGCAGGCATGAAAAGGAACTGAAGGACACTCGCGTTTGAAGAGGTGCTGTTGCACATAAAAGCATTGCAGCTTAAGCTGTGAGTTGATCCCCTTTGCATCTGGATCTTTCCCTCAGAACTTTCACAATATCTAAGTGAGTCATTCATCACAAAAATCAGTGACTGTATCAAATGTAGAGCACAATAAAGTCAGTAAAATGTAAGCAGCTTGCTACTAGTTCAGTCCATCAAACGTTAAGTTAAAAAGTATGTTAAAAGAACATTTTTTCTGTAATTTCATTAATAAATATACAGATCAGTCCTTTGAAAATTAAAAAAAACTATGCATTTTGTTGTAAAAGAGTAAAACTTAATTGAAAACTGAAATGCATATCTATAAAACAATTGTCAAATCATATTCTTAACCAGTAAAGTATTGACAAACTTGATACCTATGTGGGACTAGTCTTTTGAGTGTATGAATATTTTCACTAATTCATTACAAATAAAGGTATAAAAAGAGCTTGAGCAATCAAAATGTAACTTTTACAACATCAAGTCCCTTTGTATGATCGCAATAAACTCTTCCATGTGCTGCTGATGGTGATGCTGAGGTTTGCCCATGCTTATCATTGTTTAGTCACTCAGCCTGAGGCCTCATGACCGAACCACACCAGGAGTGGGTAAACTCAGCATCACACATGCCCTCTCATGGTTTATTGCTTAAATAAAATATAGGAGGATCTCTTCCCACAAAGCATTGGAGGATAATGTGAACATGTGAGCAAATGAATTTTCTGTATGACAAAAGACCTAGTTGTAAATAGGCCAAACCAAAAAGAAGTTGAAGAATATAGTCTAGGAGCATATAGGAACAATTAGGAAGGATAGCAAAGAAAATGCTCTTGGCAATGACTTTTTGGAATGCGATGGATGCAACTCAAAATTCCTTAAATTCAAAGCTATGGAACACATCTCATCAAACACTATGGGGGGTGACAGGATTTGTATCCTGCTACAAAAATGAGCCCAGATGGATTTATAATCTGGGCACGCTTAACAAAGCTGGTCTAAATGACATTATAGAGTTCACTCCATTTTGTAATCTGGTTATTTATTTGTTTAAGATGGATTCAGTTTAGAGCTGTGCAAAATGGAAAAATTCTGAATCCACTGAATTTCAAAACAAAATTATGCAAAATTCCATTAAATTTCTCGGAATTGCATCAGAATTTCACAGAATTTGCAAAATGTAGTCATTTGTTTATAACTCAGCTGCCATTCAGGCAAGAGCTCTGACATTTGGAATGTATACTGTTTGGGTCACTGGCCACTAACCTGGATGGGTAGTTTCAAAATTATAGGTGCTCAAATGTTGTCATTTTATTGTTTGTGCAAAATTTCATGAACATTTTTATCTGCATATACCTTAACCGTCGATTGGATCAGGGATCTTAAATTTGGCATGATTTCTTGTTACATAGATACATAGATACATAAACAGTGTTGGCAGATAAGGGCCTATGGCCCACCCAGTATGCCCATTTGAGCTTGTAAGTTCAGTTTATGTTTTCCAAGAAGTCTGTTGCCCCTTACCCCTGACCTCCAGAATTCCTTTATGTCTATCCCATGCATTCTTACATCCCATGATTGTTTCAGCCCCCACCACTTCCTCTGGCAGGGTGTTCCACTTGTCCACCACCCGTTCTGTGAAGAAATTCTTCCTCACGTTTCCTCTGAATCGTCCTCCCTGTGTTCTAACAATGTACTAGATTTCATGACAATATGATGCATCATCTCAAAATTATATATGCTCAGAATCTGTCATTTTATTTTTTTTCAGGAAATTTCATGAAAAACAATTTCATCTGCATATAACTCAGGCACCTTTGGAGCTAGGCATGCATAAATTAGTATGGCTAATCTTTTTGTAATGCTTATAGAATGATCTGAATACGGACAGCATTAGATGAGAGATTTTTAAGTTCCAGGGGTTCAAATATTTGCTATGTAAATATTTGCCAAACTTTGTCAAAAGTGTGCATGTTTGTAACTTCTCTGTTCTTGAATGCACAGAGTAAACATTTGACATGCATATCCACAGTCAGTGTATCCTGGTGTCTAACACAACTGGATAAATTGGTTAATCAGTTTAAATTTTGCAGAAGGCTTAAAACATGGTGCGTATACACATTCTAGGTGCTTCTCTAAATTCTGATATTGTAGAGAAATTTAGATTAAAAAATGTAAATTTACCTCAAAATAACTGAAAATTAAATGCTGATTAAATATTTGACTACCCATAGCTCTATCCCCTTTTAATCCACAGCTCAGAAATGTGGTATACTCTTGTAAGCCATTAGGTACTGTTTAAGTTCTTAATCTGGTGTTATTTGGACATGTACCATTAAAATTCTATTAAAATAACTGAAATTCAAAATTTTGCAACATTCAAATTCTGTGGAATTCCACGGACTCAGAATGGTATTTCCGCTGGCAGAATTTTATATTCTGCACAGCTCTAATTCCATTATTTACAGATTAGTTTAGATGCATGGTCTATACTTTAGATTCAAACATTCTAACTTTGCTTTGCTTTGTTTTTGTTTTTTTGTAACCTAGCATTCTGTTGTCACGGAACCAGCTGAATCAGTTATTCATGTGAAAAAATAACTTGTATTTTAGAGACAGTCATGGCATGGTTAAATATCTTTTTTTTTGGCAATTTGTTTATGATTCATGTATCACCTATCATTCAGTTTCTTTTCTACCACGTATGTGTATTATATGTTTCACCTTCCTAGTCTTTCCACTCATCTAAACCCTACAATTACTCTCTGCCCTATAATCCCCCAGATCCCCTTCATTTTTGTTTAATAATGGGCCCTATTCACCAATGGGTGGGAATTATGCGCTGGAGGTGTGTATCCCACCCACATAGAGACATAGAAGTTGATGGCAGATAAGGACCGCAAGGCCCATCCAGTCTGCCCATTTTCTCTACCTTATAAATGTGCCATCGGCCTTTGCTTTGTCAATGGCCTATCTATTCATACTCATCTGTATTGTTCCCTTATGCCTATCCCATGCCTGTTCTAAGCCCGCACTGTATTCATATCCACCACTTCCTGAGGTAGGCCATTCCAGATGTCCACCACTCTTTCTGTGAAAAAGAACTTCCTCACATTATCCCTTAATCAACCTCCCTCTAATCTCATGCTGTGTCCTCTTGTCCTGCTATTTTTCTTATATTGAAACATGTTAGATTCTTTCACCTTGTTAATGCCCTTAAGGTGTTTGAATGTTTGATCATAACACCTCTCTCTCTCCTTTGCTCTAGGGTATACATATTGAGCTCCGTTAATCTGTCCTCATATGTTTTCTGATGCAGTCCCTGCACCATTTTGGTTGCCCTTCTCTGGACTGCCCCAGTTTGGTTAATGTCCTTGTGAAGGCGTGGCCTCCAGTACTGCACGCAGTACTCCAGATGGGGTCTAACTGGTGTCTTATAAAGAGGGATTATTACCTCCCTCTTCTGACTTGTGATACTCCTACTAATACACCCTAACATCCCTCTAGCCTTATCTACTGCTTTAGTGGTCTGCTTGGATGAGTTCAGATCTTGGTGATGATGATGCCCAAGCCTCTTTCTTCCTTTGTGACTGCCAGCAACTCTCCTCCCAGCCTATAGGTGGCTTCAGGGTTTCTTTTCCCAATGTGCATGATCTTGCAATTCTTTGCATTAAACCCCAGTTGCCACTCTTCTGACCATTTTGCTAGTTTATCCAGATCTCTTCTCATTCTGCCTACCCCATCTGGATCATCTACTCTGTTGCAGATCTTGGTGTTATCTGCAAACAGACAAACCTTACCCTCCAGTCCATCTGCAATGTCACTGATGAAGATATTGAAGAGGACTGACCCCAGGACTGATCCCTGAGGTACCCCACTTGTGACTTGCATCTCTTCTGACTGTATACCATTTACCACCACTCTCTGTTTTCTGTTCATCAACCAGTTTGCCACCGAGTTGCCTAACTTCTGATCCACCCGAGCCAACCTAACTTTTTAATCAATCTTCTATGTGGAACAGTATCAAAAGCTTTGCTGAAGTCAAGGTAGGTGACATCAACTGCTCCCCCTTGGTCCACCACTCTGGTTACCCAGTCAAAGAAATCTGTGAGATTAGTTTGACAGGACCTTCCTTTTGTAAACCCATGCTATCTTGGATCCTGTGCTTCTATGGATTCCAGGTGTTGCACTATCCTTTCCTCAAGGAATGCCTCCATAATCTTGCCCACTATTGAGGTAAGACTGACTGGTCTGTAGTTCCCTGCATTCTCCCTGATACCACTCCTGTGAAGTGAGACCACACCTGTGGACAGGTGCGCACTGGCAGAATTTAACACTGGCTGTCACCTGTCTGTGAGATCCCCCTGGCAGCATGCAGGACTCTGCAGGGCAAAGAGGAGAAGAGTCACAGACCTGGCTGAGCATCCAATCAGATGCCATGAGCAGAGACACAAACCTGCCTGGGCATCCATTTGGATGCCAGGACCGGATCACTCAGTGGATCCCCTATGTGGTGGGGTGCACATTGGCAGCACACCCCATGGACGTCTGATGGCTGGCAGCTGTGGATGTTAGAGGAGGGCAAAGCCACCAGCCCTCCCATGGTGTGGCACCAGATCAGTGTTCAGGGAAGGGTTGGGGGGATCTGTTGGTGGTGCTGTGGGGGAACAGTACCACACCATATGGCTGGAGGGGCCTGTGGTGGGTGTGGGCTGGTGTTGCCATTTGAGGGCTGAGGGCAGCATCCTTGGACCGGTGCCCCTATGTGGGGTGTGTGTTGGGTGGGGGAAGCACCTAGTAGGGGCCGTTCACTGATGTGTGCTGGGCCGGGAGGAACCTGGTGGTCATAGGGAGTACAGCCACAATGATCCTGCTGGGTGAGTGGGCTACATGCCCTGTCTGTGCAGAGACCCAGTGTGTGTGCAGGGCATGTAGGGGGCTTATGGCAGGTTTCTCCCTGGTGTACCCTGCACCCCCGTGGTCAGCACTATGTGTCTCTGTGCATGGCATGTAGTACTAGCAGGCCCCTAGCCTGCACCCGGCATGGTGTGGTCTGCCATCCAGGGTGCTTGTGTGCACTGGGGCTGGATGCTCCCTGTTAGTGCATCCTGTGTGGGGGCACATTGGGTGCGGAGTGGCTATGTACCACAGATACATGGCGTGTAGCTAGTCCACCAATTGGTGAATAGGGTCCATTGTCCTTATTTGCCTTTTCCTCTGGTCCATGTCTCTTTCTTTTATTTAATGTGTTTATTTATTCATTTTTTTATTCTTTGGTAATTTTATTCTTTTGTTTTCCTGTTTCTTTTACTATTTTATATTTTGCTTAGTTCCCTTTTTCCCATTTTGTTCATTATTCTCTCTCTCCCCATTCCTTTTTTCCTGTTCTCTTCACATTTGTTCTATTTTTCTAGTTCCAGCCTGTTATTTTATTATTTCAACAAAGATTAGAAGTGGCCCACATGTATTCGATAGTTATCTTATCTAGTGTTACCATTTTTTTCTTATATAGATTACAATAACGTGGGATGTAATGCAAAATTAACTTTATCCCACTCTCATGGAGAGAAGTTTCAAGTTCTTCTTTAAACTACTGTTACCTTTACCTATATTGGTGTCTATTTTGGTTCACCAATAATGTTATTGTGTTAGTACTCTTGTGCTTGTTACAGTCACATTGCTTATGTTCATCCTTGCTGTTATGTATGTCTGTTTACCACCATACTGTGGTTACTGTCACATAAAACATAGGCATATAAAAGCACCTTCTCTTTTAACCAACTCTACCCGCTGTCAAAGTCTTAGAGTGAGTCAAAACATTGGGGAATTTGACTGGTTGCTTATCCATAGCCCAACAACTGCAATGACCACTTTTATTCCTTTTTACACCTGTTTGCAATATACTTACAGTACTGCTCTTACTTTCAGCACAGCACTGAGAATTGAGCCTCACAAAAGGTAGGAAGACTAGGTAAGCATGGAGGAGAATGACTGAACATCCTGGATGGTACTTTCCTCATCTTCAGAGAGAGGGCTGCATGCTTCTGTGCAACAACACCACTTGGGTGACAGTGAGTGGCAGTGCTTCTGAAGCCATTTAGCAGAGGGATCAGCCTGGCTCTGCCACTGCTGACAAGCATTGTATGTGGGCACAAAACATAGTGCTCTTATGGGCATGTCCTGAGGGGTGGGGAATCACAAGAAGAAAATCCCCTAACATATGCAACATGTACCTGGCACTCTCGGGTCCCACTGAACCAACTGCCCTGCTACCTTCCCACTAAGGGTGACAAAATTGGGCCTATGCAGCTTCAGTGCAGCTTTGAGTTAGGGACCATAAATTTAGTTCAATTTTGAGAATTTAGTGAAATCATTTTGACACCCAGTACAATACTTTCCACGAAGTAAAGCAGAATACAAATTGGGGGAAGGGGGCCTTAATATCAGCAATTAATATTAATTATTGTAGCTTTCTTGTGGTAGATGCTGTTGGCATGAATCTGCTATGGATTACTGTTTGTGGTGTTGTACTACAGTCTGCAAAGCTCACTAAGATCACCATGGCCCAGTGTGAGATGCAGTAATAGTTACTATTTAATGTTGACCCCTTCCCTGTAGTCTCTACTTTACCTCCATGCCAATTATTATATTCTGTCTGGCTTCACTGAAAAACAACATATACATTAAAAGCAAAAAATAAATGAAAAGTCATTATATGCCGGGCATTATATTGCCCTTCACAATATTTTCCATTCATGGATGAATCGTTTCTGTTTGTTTGTTTGATTTTTTTTGTGTGTATTTTTTAAATTAATTGAACTTGGTTTGTACAATAACAAACACTGTCCACTGACAGCAAAAGCTATAGTAGCTAACTACTAACTACAGATCAGATTGCAGAACTTTACTTTACATGCCTGTGGATGGCTGTTCAGGTCACTCATTTTGTTGCCATCCCATTTATGGTAGGTGTGGTCAAGTGATGGGATTTATTTAAATTATACCAACTCAGTGTGCTTAGTGGCACACCTGATTATATTGTGATTGTTGATGATGCCAATGTGTAAGTTGTTACAATGTCATCAGGAGGAGGAAATGTGATGCTACTACTGGGAGTGGCGAGCTGGAATGTGGTACCAGCATAAATGGAAAGTGTCCAGTTAGACATGCTTAGGCCACCTGAAGGTCTTGGGGTTGGGGTGAAAACAGTAGTAAATTTCATTTGTTGTACAAGTGATTAACTGAATGGATCATTACAGTTGATCCTTGATAAGTTGAGTGTCAAGATTTAGCCTTGTGTGATGTGATAAAGCAATATCCCCTTTTGTACTGAAACAGCTTTTTATTTTTATTTTATTTTATTTAAACAGCAGTTTGGAAAACCTTTGAGCCATAGGCTCATTTACAAAGGTACCTTGTCACAGTAAGACAAATGAAAATACACAGTATAACAGTACAACACATAAGTATAACAGTAACTTAAGACATAGATACAAACAAGCTGGTACAGGTAGGATTGATGCAAACAATACCAGAGTTATGTTGTCCTTAGCAGCTTAGTAATAAGCTTTGTCATAAGTATTGAGTACGGCTTTGACTAGTGGCAATTACAGCATCAGGTGTTAATAAGGTGGTTACGTAATGAAGTTTTGAAGCCTGATAGTGAACTTGAGGAGATGGAAGGGCAGTGTTGTGAACCAGGAGGGGCCCTAAAGCTGAGAGAGCTCTTTGGCCGTGAGAGGTCCTAGTTCTAGGGATAACAAGAGAGTTTTTCCCAGAGGTCCAGTATGAACTAGTGGGACAGAGCGGCGATATGGTGGTGGTCAATCCTGGTGGGGATAGCCCAAGGAGGGTCTTTTTTGTAAGGGTACAGGTCAGATATTTGAGGCGCATCAAGATCAAGTACCAGTGCTTTAGCGTGACAGTAGACAGGTGTGTGTCCAGCCTAGGTGCTCCAGTAATTAACCTGCAGGCCTTATTCAGAGAAAAGGAATTTTATAGAGTGTGGTCTGATCAGCAGCACCATACACCGGGCAGTCCATAGTCCACTAGGGACAGGATAGAGGAGGTCACTGCAGTCAAGAGCTCCGGGGAGGCAGTGTTAATACCGTGTAAGATGCCCAATCGGATATTAGTGGCAGTGGCTAGGGCAGCGATGTGTCCATGGAAGGAGAGGGAGGGGTCAAAATGGATCCCTAGGTATTTATAGGAGCAAACTTGTTCAAGTGGGAAAGAGGACCCAGAGTGAATGAGGAGTTTGAAGTTGCAGGACTTGTTTTGGGGATGAGTGAAGAACATGGTTTTGGTTTTTTTAAGATTTATCACCAATCTATGTTCCTTGCACCAGCCCTCGGCTTCAGTGAAGGACTTCTGCAGCGAGTCCTGGAGGGCCATAGGGTTACGACTTGAGGCAAAGATGACTGCATCATCAGCGTACAATAGAATGTTCCCCGAGCAAGAGCGTGGAAGGGTGTTAAGGTAAAGGGAGAATAGTAAGGGGCCCAGAATGGAGCCCTGGGGAACTGCTTTCTGAAGTGACTGATGCTATAGGGAATTAAAGAAAATACAAAGTCACATTAGCTAGTTTGAACAAAATCACTTGTTTATCTTGTCAACATTTGGGTTGATCACTGTTTTGATAGTCATAAGGTTATCTTTGTTGTTCTTGCCTGTTTCATGACACTGTCTTTGCTGAGCTATCATAAGTTACTGGATCACTTTCTGTTTGATGTGCTCTATGCTTCCGGGGGAATGAACACATATTTACACCTAGGATCTAGTTGCGCTGCTATGCAATATAGCATGTGTGATCTAATGCTGTCAAACCTGTTTGTAAGTTGTGCCAGAGACAGCTCTGCCACTTCTATAATAAGTAATGTATCCTATTGCTGCTTCTGATGCTGTGATGACTAAGATATGTAGCTCTAGCCCTCCTGTCAGATGTAGACTTTCCCAAACTACTTGAACATCCACTGCCTGTTCCAACTCCTTCTACTCACCAGTTCTTGCAGAATTGATACTTCATGGAACTGGCATAGTGGAACCTTTCCTTGTTCCATTCCTCCCTCAGCATCCCATTCTTCTCTAGTTCTTTTCCTAATGGTTTCTACATGACAGCAGACACCCACTCAGATATCACCTTTTATCCCTCTGAAACACCCTCCTCCTCTTCACCCTCACAGAAAGACCAGGGGCTGGATTTTCAAAGAACTGCAAATCCATGCATGGGCAGAAAAAAATATGTGCAAAGGAGCTTCCCTTTTGCATCCACAGGTCTTTGCCATATGCATGGTATTTTCATACTGTATACAGAGTCATTTTGTGACCAGCTCTACAATTTATGACAGCTTGCAGCCATTCCTCATATTCAGCTGCACTGAAATGGTATGCCTGGTGTTATCAGGTGACCATTCATGTCAACTGTGCCTTCTACCTGGACAGCAAATAGGATGACCTCTGATGCAGAGATTTTTCTCTGCTCCAGCAAGTTATGGTGTGGGACCTTGGGCCATGTAATGTGCTTTGAATATTGGGCCCCGGGAGTTTCACTGCAGCAGTCTAGGTCACTTATTGTAGTCCAGTTAGTTTTCACTCACAAAAGCATAGACAAGACACACAGAAAAATAAGGATGCATATTTTTCCCACATCATCATCAACATTCAAATGATTTGTTAAATGAATTCTTCAGTCTCCCCCTTGCACCTTTCCCAGTCTGATAAATTTACTCTGCCCTTCTTTTTCTGTAGGGGGCAAAGCAAATAAAATGAAAAATAAATATTGATTTCTGTGTTCTCTAGTCCCTACACCACCAGGACCCGGAAAATAAATTATTTGTCGAATACATTTTTCAATAATCCACCTTGGCCCTTTCTCAGTCTGCTAATTTCTGTTTGCCCTGCTCTTGCTCCTGCAGCAGCAGAGCTTAAAGCTGCTAATGCAGGCTTACACAATGTTCTCTTTCTTCTCAACTGCAGCTTCATTTCATTAGCCTGCTTGCCTAAAACTGCAGTTCCGTATTTAGAGAATAATCTATCTGGAATGATAATAAAAGCCTAAGAACATAAGAATTCACTGACAGAAGGCGACCACGTGGTTTAACAAGTCTGCCCGGGCTTTCTACCCTCCATTATCAATTTATCTTGCTAAGGTGACTATACTGTCTAGCCCATGCCTGTTTGAATTCACTGACTGTCCTTGCTGCCACTACTGCTGGTGGAAGGCTGTTCCAAAGGTCCACCACCCTCTCTGTGAAAAAGTGCTTCCTAACATTTGTTTTGAATTTACCTCCCACCAGATGCATGTTGTGTTCTCTAGTATGTGTAGCCCTGTTTTCCCAGAAGAGGTTCATGGTTTGTACTGTGTTGAACCCTTTAACAAATTTAAATGTCTCAATCATGTCTTCTCTGTTCCTTCTCTGCTTGAAGGAGAATACATTTAGCTAGCTGAGCCTAGCTTCATACATTTTGTGGTGCAGACCCTGCACCATTTGGTGGCACATCTTTGCACGGTTTCCAGGTGGTCTATGTCCTTTTTTAGCTGAGGTCTCCAGAACTGGACAGAGTACTCCAAGTGAGGTCTCACCAGAGACCTGTACAGTGGGAGGATTATATTATGCTTACTACTGACAATACCCCTACCAATACATCTGAGGATGCTGCTTACCTTTAGTGCCACTTTTTTCACCTTATGCAGGATCCTCTGATAATTGTTAATATCAAAAGTCACTCTTTTTTACTTAAACAAATCTCTTTTTAGTTGCCAGGTCCTTCCTCTTTGAGAGAAAACTAGAAATGCTAATGAAATGTGCACAGCATGAAGGGTTTGCATGAGGAGTTCTTAAACTTCAGCATTACTGATTGGCTGCTGCTGGACATTTGGCTTGCCAAAAACTTTCATATACTTAGTGTGTGCTTCCTGTGAAAAGTGCTTCATCATAACATCAGAGAGTCAAAATGCCAAAGAAAAACTGAATTTATTTGGTCCTGCTTCACTGGTGTCCCAAACCTCAGATTTCATCATGCTCACTGTATGAAAATTTGGCATAATCTCATCCATGCTTTCTGCATCATTGGGCCTGTGGGGGATGCTATCAAAACCCTGCAAGGGACTAGCATGGATGGTATAGTGACCTGAGGACCTCCTGGAAGGTGACAAAATTGACAGAGAAAGTAAAGAAGGGATGGGATTCTCCAGATAGAGAAGATCTGCACCAGAGACAGTGAGATAAAGAAAATACAGAAAAGAATGAAAGGAAGACCATTACTTTCAGAACAGTCACCTTTCCTATAGACTGCTGGAAAGGGAAGACATGCAGGAAATAACAATTCACTACTGTTGAGTGATTCCATTGTGCTGGGGTCAAGACCAACCATTTTGAGTATTACTGTGAGGGACCGATAACTCACTCTCCTACTCTTATCAGTGTGTGTGATGGTACAAGCAGGAAAAGGGTAGAATTAATCAAATTAAAATATATTAATGCAGATAACTTTATTTTTGCATCAAAATTTCCTATGAAAATAAAATCAAAGTTAATTGTAAGAAGCCATCTACGGATGCATACAAAATTGCATGTAAAATTGATTCCTTCCATGAACGTTTTGCTAAATGGAAAGTTAATGCTAACAAAGCTGAATAATATACTTTGGTTTTGGGTTACAGGTTTTATACATTGTTTATGGTAAACCTGCTACTATAAAAATAAATAGTGAATCAGCTGGACCATCATCCATCAAGTTGTTGACATTTAGTTGGGATAACAAATACATCTGTATGGATTTAGTATAATTAAATGCAGTATTTTTCTCCTGTGGCCTACTTCAATTTATTATAACATTTCCCTTTCATGATAAAATCAAGTGCTCACTCTGTTCCAGCACATTCATCTTTCTTCTGGAGTTTTCCACTAGACAGTGAGGCAGTTTAGTCAAAATGAGGTAGTCCTTCTGTGAAACACAAAGACTGGGATAGGAAAAGACAAGCATATCAGTTAAATAAAAAAATCTGTTCAAACTCAAAACTTCTATTTCATATGTATGTAACACATGCAAAGTTATTTAGTCAAAAATGTGCATGCTATAATCAGAATCAGAGATTAATTGGACTCAGAGGTAAAGACCTCTTCTGTATTGCATTAATCGTAGGAGTGAGGGCAAACCAACAGAATGCACTTACTTCTGTTTGTCACTGTGATTGCTAGCCAATATCAGTACTTCACTGTAGTACATTTCAATGCTTGTGACAGATGACAGATTTACAGCACTTGAGAATGTAGTCCCCTGATTGTCAACTTGTCTGGTACAGTACAGTACAGTCCAGGCTCCTGTATAATGTCCCTTCAATGTGTACCATCCTTCTCATGAAAGGATCACCACCCAATAATTTGGTGTGTGCTTCCAACTTCCTGCCTTTTCAGACCATGGCTTCTCAGGGAGACTGCCAGAAGAGTACTAATTTTTATCAACTGTGCAGGGATTTTGTAATTTGCACATGTGTCAAAGTAAGAAAAGTGGCCACATTTTGCTTCGTGGATAGATGTGCAAAGTTTCTGCACTTTGCTGAGATTTTACATTGTTCTTCATGAAGTGAAGTTGGCACTTCAGTGGGAACAAATTCCATCGTGTATCTATTCATTAACAAAGTTGCACCTTCATGGCATGTTTCTTCTGTGAAGTGGTTACATCAGGAAGGAAAAACTATGTAAAGTGGCACATCCTAATGAAGTGCCACTTTATAGAGTTTTTTAAAATAGAAGCACACTTCCCCTACCCATGAAGACCCTATCAACCAACATTACTCCTGCCCAGCAGCCACAAAATATAGATAGCTACTGCCTCCCCAGACCACTGAGCACCCCATACTACCCTCCTCCCTCAGCAGTAACAGAAAATAAAATAGTATACGTAAAAGATCAGAAAATATAAGTGAACTCCCTTTCCAAGCCCTCATACACCATATTCCACCATACATAGTACCCCAATTCCACCCTCCTCCTCCCATGGCACCCACTTTAATAAAAAGGAATAGAACTAGCACCAGCCCTCCACATACCATCCCAGCTAGCCATCATTTGAATGAATGAGACAGCAGACCAAACTATTATTTCAGTGTGTTCTCCCATTTTCAGATGGCAGCTGGTTAAGGTGGTGGTGAAGTTGAATCTCATCTGTTTTCTTTTGGGGAGGCTGATGCTAGCTCTATCATGGGCTGGGTGGGTGGAGAGGGCTGAATGTGGTGCTATGAGATCTACGGAAGGGATAACTTGCATTGATGACTTTCTAAGTATGTCATTTTCTGTTGTGGCTGTGAGAGAAGGGTGGGATGCAATGCTGTGATGGTGGAGGGGGCAGGAAGTGGTGTTTTCCTAAAAAAAAAAAAACTGTCATTTTATTTTACTGCCAAAGTCACAAAACATGAAGTTGGGCCTGATGCCAAAGATTTGTCAAGCTTCATGAGGTGCCAAGTCAGCCTGGTCACCAGGATGGCATATAGTCCTCGAATACTTAAATAATGTAATTAAGAACAGTATTTCATAGTAAACATAAGTGTTTTCTGATCTTGAAAGAAATATCTGATAGTAGTCTTTCATAGGGCTGGGGGTACCTACTGGGGAACCACACAGAGTTGAGGGTGTAGAGGGGCATAGGAAAAGGATAAATGTTATGAGCAGGGAGGATAGGCAAAGCTGGGGTGGATATGGATTTGGTTTTGGATTTGCCAATATTCTGGACAAGAGTGGATTTGATTTTTCAGAGGATTTAGATTTGCCTAGTGTAGGCAGGAATCAAAGATCACATTTTTGACTTGTCTTAGGCATTATGTGTTGTTTCTTATATTTCTTTTTTCTAATACTCTTTCTTTTCTTGCAATGATTATGTGTTCTCTTCAACACACACCGCAGTCCCTCACCCCCTGCCCTTTCAGCATGCCTCCCCAACCTCCAAGTTCCCACTCACTTGTCTTAGGCTTTATTTGTTTTTTTGTGTTTTGCTTTTCTTGCAGTGATAGTGTGTCCTCGTTCAACACACACACTCCTGCAGGCACTACCCCTATCCTTTCAATCCACCTTCCCAACCCTCAATAAGTACTCTCTTACTCGTCTCTTAGGCTTAATTTTTGTTATATCTTTTCTTGTGTGACCCCATTCAGCATGCACATTCCAGTCCCCAAACCCCATCCCCACTATCACTAATGCATGCTGCTGCCCCACCCTCAAGCCCAACATTTATTTTCCCTTCTCTCTGCTCTGACAAGAAAAAGTCTTTCCTCTTTTTTTGATTATCTTTACATCTCCTCCAAATCCACCCCCTTCAGGCCCCACACCCCAGGCCCCATTCTTCACCTTCATCATCCCTGGTCATGTACACTGGAACACCAACCCACTCGTTCACTTTCCCTTTTTATCTGCTCTGACAAATGTTTTTTTTCCTTCTGTGTTTTTTTTTTTTGCATTGATTTCCTTTTTATGTCTCCTCTGATTCCCCACTCCTTCAGTTGCAAAACTGCCTTGTCAAAGTTGCCACTCACTGATCGTGGTCCTTCAGGGCCTACACTGCCAGTCCTGCCCCACCATTCTGCTTTGAGGAAAGACTCCTAAATGGTAAAAACTACACTGCAGTGTGCATTTATACCCCAGTTTGTGAAAGTCAAATTGGGATTTTGAGACTGGCTGCAGAGGCGCCCTTTCACCTCTCCTCTCAGCCTCAAATACCTGTCACATGACTAGTAGTGAATGGCAAGCCTGTAGGAACAGGCTGGGAGGCTGAGGCTGGGAAATAAAGTGAAAAAAAATCAGAACTCGAGTCAAACTGGGAGTGTTCATTTCAGGATTTGCTGAAACTAAGCCATTTGAGCCTGAGATGGCTTGGTTTTAGCAGAGGGGTTTGTGCCCATCCCTGTTTATAAGGATATATTGTTGTGAATTCACAGATAAATGTATACCTTTTATAGATGTATTGTTTTCCCAGTTTCCTTTTTCCGTAGAACTATAACTTTGACATATTGTGCAGACGCCTTGCTACTGTACTACAAAAGTTTGCGTTAGCATGGTATTCAAATTCATACAACATGTAACTTTGTTGTGAAAAAAAGAGAAACCATGACCCCCTGTCTCCCCACCTACCCCCCCCCGCACCCATATTTTAATGATCAGTCAGGGGGGACTTTAAGTGATGATAAGTAGGGGGTTTTGCTCTGTGCAACTTTGCACCATTTATTAAATGTTAATTTGCTTCTGAGCTGGTACTGTGTGTGCTGTTTTTTTTTTTTTTTTTTTTTTTGCTTACCATTGTGATTTTATAGCAGCACCTTTAGGAGACTGGTGTGTTCTCTCCCTCCTTTATGACCTTGTGTAATCTTGTTGTAATTATTGTATTTAATCCATTTGAAAAGAACATTATTAATCTATTCACTTTTCATATAGGTTTGTTATTCACTAATATAAAAATATGCCTCAATTAATTTTCAGGCTTTGTGTTTTTCATGTAAAGCAATAAATTGCAGCCCTTTTAATTATTTGTTCTATTAATATATTTATATGTTGCTAACATTTCAGGACTGCCCATCTCTTCCTCAGAGATTTTAAGGCTGTGAAATAAAAAACTGTAAAATTAAAGTTATATTTATTTTGTATTCTTAAAGCACAAAGTGTAATACTATTTTTTTTTATTTTCATTTTAGAAACTTAAATCACAGGAGGAACTCGCCTGCTAAACAGGATGAATTCTAAATCTCTGTGGATTAACTCTTGAACTCTTGAACTCTTAAACTGCAGTTGCAAAATATTTTCTGTTCAATAAAAGTTAAATTATGTTTAAAGGAAAATTATTATAAGGTGAGCATAATATACTTGATCTAATTGGCTGGCACAATTCCAAGAGGGTTACATTAACCCACATTACTCTACCTTCTCCAGGCTGAATATTAGTGCCCCTGTATCTGCCATTACAAACAACAAGTACCAGCTATTGCCCAGAGCCACCCAGAAAAACCATGGCTGTCACCGTTCCCGATATAGTAGTACTTATCTGCCATCATAGCAATAGATAACATATCCTTCATAAACACATGCTATATTTCTGCAAGTGTAAGTTGATCATTTTGTTTAAAAAAGAGAAAGAGAAGAATTCTATGAATAAGCACTATCTTGTTCTTAACACTAACAACCTTGTCCCAATATTACCAGCCAAAGAACAGCATTCTAATCAGATAAATTTGTTCAAGCATAGCATGTTAGGAGGTCAGAAAACCATAGAATGGATGAAAATCTGGTGAATAAATAAAGAAAAAGTACCTATATATGGCAGATCATCCGGTAGTATAGTGTGCCGCGGCTTATCTGATGGGTCTGAACTAAAAAGCTACAACTGCCGTCTTGCTCACAATCCACGGAAACGGTCAGTATGAAATGGTAGTAAGTGTCAAAGTCCGGTCTAACCACAAGCACTGCTTTCCCAGAGTTATCTTTTTAAATGTAAATGTCAGTACATGTGGAATAATCTACTTTTAAAAGAAAGCAAATGCATGCACGCAGTTCAATCCACAGTCAGTATAAATCTGCATTTTGAAAACCTGCTAAGCATTACGATGATGTGTCTTTCACTGCACTACTCATACAACAAATATCGAAAATAAAATAAAATAAATAAAGGTTATTTAAACAAGGCAAATGTTGCACTGTATTGTTGTGTGTGTGTGTTTTTATCGGTTTTCTTGTGACTTATCCACACTGCATAAATCTTTGATTGTGTTTGTAAGACTCCCAACATGAGTATGCCAGCTCTCCAACCCCCATCCTTAGCTCAAGGCACACACACAGACTCATGCATCTTACCCCTCATATATTTGAAGGTTTCAATCATATCTCCTCTGTCCCTGGTTTCCTCCGGGGAGTACATGTCACTCCCTCAGTCTTTCCTCATAGGGTTTTGCTCCATTCCTGTGATCATCCAGGTCACTCTGCATTTGACTTCCTCCAGCAGATTGACATCCTTCTTCAAACTGGGATGCCAAAACTGTACGCCATACTCCAGATTCGGTCTGACCAGTGACCTGTACAATGGTAAAATAACCTCCCTCCTCCTTGATGTGATACCCCTGGCTATACACCCCAACATCTTATTGGCCTCAGCTTCTGCCTTCCTGCACCATGCCAAATGGTTCATTTGACCTGTGATTAGCACTCCAAGATCCTTCTCCTCCTCTGTAGTTGATAACTGTACCCCCCCAGTTTGTAGGAAAACTCATGGTTCTTTGCCCCCCAAGTGCATAACCTTGCACTTTCTGTGTTGAAACCCAGCTGCCATGTGTCCGACTAGTGTTCAAGTTTGTACAGGTCTTGCAGTCTTGCCACCCCACTGTGTTGTCCACCACTGCTCCTATCGATGAAGCACTTATTCACACAAAGAGTTCTGAAGGACTGAGGCAGTGTCCATGAATAGCCAGCATCAGCAAATGATCAGCAAGATATAAAAAAGACATGACACCGGCATAAAACTAGCATGTAAACAATGCAGGGGGTAGGTGACAAGATTAATGTACTGTCACATCACATAGTAGATGGTTAACACAATCACATTATTTATGGCTAGCAGTCCTTAATTATGGCAACATAGCATGTTTTTTAAAGCAACAATGCAAAACCAGTAGTTATATGAATAGTGTGATAACCACCTCCTTGGGGCATAATATGACAACAACAACTGCAGAGTGCCATATTGCACCATGGGGGTAATTAACTGACTGTTAATGCATCCTTTGCTCATGCCTTATTTCAGCAATAAGATAGGAGCAGATGTTGGCTTAACAGTCTGTTAATCGCCTCCTATACATTTAGCAATGCTAGACAATAGAATGTTGCCAGCAATAATCCATGATACATGGTGGTCAGGTTATACATAACAGTGTAACAGACATTAATGTGCGGCTGTTGAAATCCTAACAGCCACTCAGATTCAATCAATCAATCAATTAATCGATCAATCAATCAATCAATCAAAATCTTTATTTTGCCAAGTGGAACATCATTGAGACAATCTCATTTACAAGATGGACCTGGGGCAAAGCAACTGCCAACAGGATTAAGACATAACAGGTTGAGTGAACGTACATAACAATTACATAGTAATAATAACAACATAATAACATATAACCATCTCATGTAACAAGATACTTCCACCAGAACATAGTAATAGGTTCAACAGGAGGTAGTGCCATTTAAATACAATTGCATAGATATAGATATATGGACATAAAGGTAATGAGCTAAAGTTTATACAGTAAACATCATTGGAGGAGTCATAGTGAACAGGAGTGTCAGTTCCTCTAGTGTCAAAGTGCGAAGAAAATTGAGATGTAAGAGTCCTTTAATAAGTACTGTAGGCATGGCCTGGCAAGTGGGGTGGGAAGGGGGAGTATACGGAGTGGGGAAGGAAGGTCAGATGAGATAGGAGAGGGTTGGACATGATGGCCTAGGAAGGAAGGAAGGACTGTTCTAAGGGAGAAATGTGACAGATGCCACAGGCAGTGGTTGGGGTTTAAGTCCAATATTTGAAGCAAAGACAGATCGCGATGTTGGGACCTTGATTTGGACAATGACCGAAGAGAGGACTCAAATGACACCTCAGGCAATGGTTGAGGTTTAAGTCCAGAATTCAAAGCAGTAACCAATCGTGATGTTAAGACCTTGACTTGAAGCAATGACAGACCTCAGAGAAGGTCCTCAGGAACAAGGATTTGAAGAGGGAGAACGTGACAGGGGAAGCGCGCCTTAAGGTTTTCTGGATCTTATTCCAGAGCATAGGAAGAGTGAAGCTTATTGAGGCTCTACAAAAGCACATTTTAACTTTAGGGATAGCCAGAGACAATATTGCAACATTTCTGAGACCCTTTTCATACAGGAGTGTAGTATGTATTCCTTGTAGTATCCTGTTAGTGCATTTACCCCAGCAAAGCACAGTCATGATGAGTAAGGAGCCATGGGCCCTATTCACCAAGGTGCAGAGTGGCTACGCCCCATGTAATTCTGGCGCATTACTCACCCTGCACCTGCCCACACTCATTGCCCCCCGCGCATGGCATGCACAGTGCACATACACCCCATTATTCACCTGAGCCCCTGAACAAATGCGCAGCTCTGTGTGGGGGTGGGCCAGGGGCCAGTGCACGGAGCGTGACCACATGTCATTCACAAAGGCACAGAGTACAGTGCAAGGGGGGGTGATGACTATGCCATAGGAGGGCAACCTTAATAGTTATGCACCCCCTCCCGGGATGCCAACTGCATTTTGCGGTAGGGATGGGGGGTTCATCGGACCCCCAACTTTGGCCACCACAGCTGTCAGGGCAGTCTGGGAGGGCTGGGGGCAGACCACTGGGCTAAACCCCCCACCTTTGCTGTTAGCACACTGTACATCAGCTACCAACATGGCGCCCAATGAGAGCAAGTAATCTACCATGGGACCCGGGTTTGGCAGCTGATTGACTACCAGCCAGTGTCTGCCACTCTGCACCTGACTGCCCCCATGAATCTGCATGCTGGGGAGCAGGGCCACGTGCGGGAGACATGCATTGGCCATTGTATGGGAATATGGCTGCTGCATGGATCTCCTGAGGGTGCAGAGCTGCAGCGGGCAGGGTGGTCATGCTCCTTTCATTGGTACCCCTGCTCACCTTCATGAACAGGCACCCATATGCACAACAGTAGAATGTTGCAATGAAATGTAAACAAAAATAATAAAAAAAATGTTTCACAAAAAACATATTAAATCCAGCTTTATCTCCTGCTTACATTCGCAGGAACACAATACAGATGAACATCAACCAGTACTGCAGCCTTCCATTGTTAGCAACAGCAGACATGCTCAAGTAAAAGAACAATACTTGGACATGCTTGAAAAGAATCAGAATGAGCATAACCCAAGGAAGGCTTACTAGAGGGCTGTTAAATATTTGAGAGAATGGCTATCAGCCAATAATAAAAACATCAGTTTTGAATATTTGGAAGTCCCAGATTTGTGTAACATCTTAAAGGAATTATATGCCCCAGAGCGCAACAAAAGTAGCAAACATAATCTTGGCAGTTATGTTGGTATTCAAGCTGGCCTCAGCCACCACTTTAATGACCCACCTTTCAGTCGTAAAATCAATATCATACACAGAGATGATTTTCAAACTGCCAACAATGTATTCTTCGGTTTAATCAAAACACTCCATAAAAAAGAAGACAAAATGTCACATTATCCATAAATCACAGACACAGATTTAGCGAGCATCGCTTGTGATGGACATCACAACAGCAGTAGGCTTACTGCAAAAAGTGTGGTTTGACATTAAACTACATTTTGCATGCCGAGGTTGTAAAGGTTTAAGAGACCTAACAGCAATATCATTCATTATAAAGACCAATGACAGTGGGCTTGAATATGTGTCACTGTCATTCAACATGGACACCAAAAATCACCACAAATTACAGACTAAAAAAGAGAGATTGAGGGGGGCAATGTATCAAATCCCTGGTTAACCAGCATGTCCAGTGCCATCATTTAAGAAATACCTCTCAAAACTACCACTTAGTGCACGTGTGGTTTACCTGCACCCAAAGCAGTTGACACAACAATTCCTAGAGCCCCAGTCCATATGGTACTCACAAACACCAATGGGCATGACATATTTGGGTGGCATGATGTCATGGCTGAGCGAACTTGTTGGGTTAAGTCAAAGTTATATGAATCATTCTATATGTACCATGGCCACGCATGTGCTACAGAGTACAGGACTGGACACACAATCAATAATGTCTGTGATTGGGCACAGGTGTGTGTCATCTATAAAAAGCTATTGGTGTGCAAGTAACAGTGACCATAAAGCTTGGTAATCAGTACTGTCTGGTAAACCGTTACATACCAAAAGTGAAAACACTGCATTGCCCAATGCACATACCAGAAGTGAAAACACTGCATTGTCCAATGCACAATGTCCTGACAAGGTAGTATCTGATGATACTATACTCACATACATCAGTAAGTATGTGCCATCCTCTGATATCTTCCTTCCAAACTGCACAATCAATGGGGGGGTGTGCACATTTATGTTAACAAGCCTTAAACACAGTGGAGAACCATGCCTGTCAAGAGTCTGCCAAATGCTTAGTTGCGGATATGAAAGGTTCATACAGTATGTTAGTTTAGAAAAGCTTACGAATATTTAAGTTTGTTGTTTATTTAGTAGAGTAAAAATACTGTGCGTTTAAAAGTTTTCTACTATTTTACTGCTGTAGTGCTTCTTTGTACACAATAAATTCATTTCTTTACTTAATATGTATGTGTCATGTCATGTCTGCTTAGTCAGGTAGTCACTGAATAGGGGAGGAGTTATTCTTGTGATTATCATCCAGGTATATGCCAGTATCAGAATACTACCCTAACAAATCTCAAGCAAAAATGTAAAAGTGGACACATTTGCTTTTACACCAGAATGCAATTCCAGCATAACAGTGTGAAATTAAATAGTACGGCTTGGCCATGCTTTAGAATAACTGGTAGTTAGCTACCACTCAGAATAGAGTGATTACATGACTGTTAATCCCACTCCTGGACAAGGCACAATAGAGCTTTTCACAACTCACTCACACACAGAAGTATTAGAACTGTACTATCGCGACCATGATTTAGATAGACAGTGTGCTAATCATCCCCCGAAGCATAATGTGGCAAAAGGTGTAGCCAAGTGCCACTCTGGGCCTATTGAGTGAAAAAAAATTTTTTTTATCTCGCTGCTGCAATTGCCCTATTATTATTATAACAATCGTTCTCAATAGAAAACTGTTCAAAGAGTACTTACTGAGGGTTTTACTAATTAAGAGTGCGATTCAGATAAAAAAAAAAGTTCTCCAGACAACAGTTTAAGAATGCTGGCTGACAAATAGAATGCATAACATCAGTAATTTCTCCCCTCTCTCCAAACACTCACTCTCCCTACCATCTCTTCCTTACCCTATCTATCTGCTGGTTGCCTATACTTCCCTTATCTGCCTTCTCTGTTATGTAACCTATTTGCACTTTTTAATGATTATGTTATAAGAAATTAGACCTTACTGTTATGCCTCTATTATGCTTAATGTCTGCACCTTGTCTTTCGCCCTCACACTGTCTGCCTGTTAACTGCTGTTTCAACTTGTACTTATATATTATGCTGCAGGTTTGTTGTGTATTGGGTACTGGTACAACTCAGGTCTCAGCCTCCCTACCCTTTGACCACTGTAACCCACCCCTTACCCAGACTGAGCCCCGAGCCCTCGCCCGGCAACAAAACCGTGAGCCCAGGCACTTTCTGCACTCTCGGCCGCTAAAGCCGCTAAATTGCCGTACTTCAACCCCAACCCCCGCCTCTTGCTCAAACTCACGCCGGTGAGCGGTTCCATGAACCCGATCTCAGATCTCAGCTTCTGCCTCAAAAGCCGCAAAGTTCCATCGCACCCCACCTGAATTTTTCAGCTCCTATACCCGGTAATAGAACCAGTGGCCCAGACACTTGCCTTACTTTAGGCTCTGCCCCCCTACCCTTGTAGGTTTCTCCTCTGTTTTTGCCCGGCATGGCCAACCTGACTCCGCTGTACCCTCTTGTCACCCCTCCTACAACTTCCCTCCTATTCCTGACTATGCACTGCTCCTATGTCCTCTACAGACCCGCTACAGAAATGACTTGTTCAGCTTCCACAGCCGCTGGGCCACCATAACCCCCCCCTTTACCTCCGAATGAGCACCGATCCCACGCCCGGAAACAGAACCGTGAGCCTGGGCACTTTCCGCACACACAGCCGCTAAACCCGTGAAATTGCCGAGATTTCACCCTCAACTCTGCCTCCTAAATACCCTGCTGGTGGAGCGGTTCCACGAGCCCGCTTCAGACCCCAGCCTGCTACCACAAAGCCGTGAAGTCCCTTCAGATCTGGACTGAAGCTCAGCTCCTACTCCCGGTTATAGAACCAGCGTGCCTGACACTTTTCTTATCTTCAATCGCAGATGCCGCAAGGTTTACCGTATTTCGCCTCCGACCCCCTGCCTTTCCTCTATACTTCTAGCCAGAGAACGAACCTATGAGTCCGGTTCCAAGCCCCTGCTACCTGCCGTGGAAACCGTCAGAGCGCAGTCCTAACCTGCTATCTTGTATCCTTAGCCCCCGCTTTCACCATGTCCCCCCCCTTCTTTCTTCCTCCTACCATATCTGCCAACATAATCTCTGAGGTCTGTCCTGGTACCAGTACCTGTTTTTTCTCTTGTTTATCTGTAAAACAATTTTGTGATATTTCAGTGTACCTTGACCTGTAACCCTGCCTCATTGTCTTTGCAATTGTGCTATGTATTGTTCCTGTACCTCCCGGGTCATGCCTGAAAATAGTTACCTGCTGGCTAGTGCACTTACCCAGTAAACAAAAACTAAATAAAATAAAATTTAGTAGTGATAGAAGTATGTAATCCTACCAATAACAATTCACAAGGCTTGGTGATCAGAGGGTACATAACAGTGTAACAGGGATTAATGTAAAGCTGTCAGAATCCTCACAGCTAATGAGATTGCAGCATTTCTCAGGCCATTATTTTTTATGAATAATAACAGATTATTATTTTTTTTCTTGCTATCAGTTTAACTGCACTGTTTCATAATTAGAATGCACCATCCCACATTTATTTTTATGTATTTATTACATCATCAGTTTACAGACCTTTGAGTCGAAGACTCATGTACAAAGGCACCTCGTCAGGAGAGCAACTGGTGTTTAATGCAAAGAAGTGCAAGATCATGCACATAGGGAAGAGAAACCCTGAAGACACCTATAGGCTTGGAGGGGAGTTGCTGGCAGTCACAAGGGAAGAAAAAGACTTGGGCATCATCATCATCACCGATGACCTGAAATCATCCAAGCAGACCACTAAAGCAGCAGGTAAGGCTTGTGGAATGTTAGGGTGTATTAGTAGGGTATCATAAGTTGGAAGAGGGAGGTAATAATCCCTCTTTACAAGACACTGGCTAGGCCCCATCTGGAGTACTGCATGCAGTACTGGAGGCCACACCTTCACAAGGACATTAACCAAATTGAGGCAGTCCAGAGAAGGGCAACCAAAATGGTGCATGGACTACATCAGAAAACATATGAGCACAGATTAACGGAGCTCAATATGTATACACTAGAGCAAAGGAGGGAGAGAGGTGATATGATCAAAACATTCAAACACCTTAAGGGCATTAACAAGGTGAAAGAGTCTAACATGTTTCATTAAAAGAAAAATAGCAAGACAAGAGGACACAGGAGGAGATTAGAGGGAGGCTGCTTAAGGAGTAATGTGAGGAAGATCTTTTTCACAGAAAGGGTGGTGGATGCATGGAACGGCCTACCTCAAGAAGTGGTAGATATGAATACAGTGCAGGGCTTCAAACAGGCATGAGATAGGCATAAGGGTGCAATACAGATGAGTATGACTAGATAGGCCATTGACAGAGCAAAGGCCAATGGCACATTTATAAGGCAGAAAAAGAAATGGGCAGACTGGATGGGCCTTGTGGTCCTTATCTGCCGTCAACTTCTATGTTTCTATGTTTCTGTGACAGCAAACAAAACAGTACATTACATAACGCTTAGATTAAAAAGCAACCAGTCTTACAGGAATTCACTGGTGTTACAAGCTTGGTAATAGGTAGATCACAGTAGTCATAATATAGGTACATGAGTACCATGTCAGGTAGCAGTCAGAGATATTTTATTACATTAGTCAGCAAATATTGCCTGAGACTCCAGGCATATACAGCAAAAATAGACAGGGCAAACCCAGCCTAGGGATGAAGGTAAGGGGCAAGTGGGGGATTATGTGCAGTTGCAGCAGCCAGTGCTTGTCAGATGGCTTCTGAGGGAGACCTTGAAAGGACCAAGCTTAGTGGAGTCAGCTATGTTGGCTGGGAGGGTGTTGAACCAGGAGGGAGCCTGATAGCAAAAGGATCTCTGGGCCATGGAGGTCCTTACCGTGGGGACAATAAGGGAGGTTTTGACAGTGCTGCAGGTGGAGACTGAGGGGGAGGCATGTTGCAGGGAGGTGGTAACCCCAGTGGGGAAACCCTAGCAGGGTCTTTTTTTATAAGAAGGCAGGTTTAGAAATGGAGTCTTTCTTTAAGGTTGAGCCAGTTGGTGGTGGAGTATAGCAGGCATGTATGGGTGTGCCCAGGAGCTCCCAGCATTATCCTTCAGTCCTTGTTTATACAGAGCTGGATTCATGCAAGTGTAGTGCTGTTGGCTGCAGCATAGTTGGGCAGCCCATGGTCGATTAGCGACAGAACAGAGGAGGTGACTGCCAATCTAAGGACCTCTTGTGGTAGGCAGTCCCTATGGCGGTGTAACAGTCCAATCCTGACATTGGTGGCAGCAGCAAGGGCATTGATATGGGAATGGAAGGAGAGTGCAGAATCAAAGGTCATGCCCAGATACTTGTAGGAGGAAACCTGCTCAATGGGGTTTAGTGTGCTAGGCAGTATCACAAGAGGGGCACCACTGGTTTGCTTGATAATGCAAGAAGAGCATAGCTTTGGTCTTTTAGGTTCAGGACTAGCTTTTGTGATGTGAACCAATGCTCAGCTCTATCAAAAACTTGTTGGAGGGTGGCCTGGAGTGTGTTGCGGTTGGGGCCAGATGCGTAGAGCACAGCATCATCCGCGTAGAGGAGGATCATACCTGGGCAGGCCAAGTGGAGGGAGTTGAGGTAGAGACTGAAGAGGAGAGGGCCTAAAATGGAGCCCTGTGGAACCCCAGAGTGGACAGGTCATGTGTCAGATAGGGTGCTATTGAATTTTACACACTTAGTTCTGGCAGAGAGGTAGCTGGTGAACCATGCAAGGGGGCTGGAGGAGAATCCAAGGCATCTGAGGGAGTCAAGCAGGAGGGGATGGCAAACTGTGTCAAAGGCCTTGGAGAGGTCAATGAACAGGGCACTGACAGGATTTCTGGCATGAAGAGCAGAGTGCATGAAGCTGGAGAATTCAAGTAGCGCAGTTGTGATGCTGTGACCTGCATGAAAGCCATGCTGTTCAGGGCATGGGATATTATGCATGACCAGGTATTCGGCAAGCTGGTTGTCAACTACTTTTTCAAGGGCCTTAGAGAGTGGAGGGAGGATGGAGATAGGTCGATAGCTACCCAGGGTCACTCGATCACCGCTCTTTAGGATGGGAGTGATGATGGTGGTTTTCCATGTGCTGGGTAACTGCCCCAGGCACAGAGACTGGTTGAGCAGCTCAGTAAGTGGGACCAGAATAGCATCCAACATCAGATGAAGTAGCCTAGTGTCCAGTAGGTCAGTGCCAGGGTTGTTACTACTAACAGCTTTTTGCAGAAGGGGTCTAGCCACCAGTCGGGACATAGTATGTAGAAAGAAAGGAGGTCTCTGGAGAGCGGGCAGGGGCTCTACTGGGATGAGGTCAAAGAAGTTACTCGGCAGAGTGAACTCAGGTCTGAGAAAGTGTTGTTTAGGCAGTCTGCAATGCCAAGGGGGTCAGAGCAGACAGTTCCATTAAAGGAGAGTTGAGAAGAGGGTGGGGATCATTATTTCCCATTCAGCTCTTTTACATAATCCCAAACGTTTCTAGCCGACCCCCAGGAGGAGACAAGAGCAAATTGGTAGTACTGGGCTTTGACCTGTCGAATGGCCCAAGTACACTTATTGCGCTTGGTGTTTTATGCTAGCCTATCAGCAGGCTTGCCAGATTCCATGGCAATGTGCCATAGGTTGTCTATCATTTTAAGTTTGTGAAGGAGGGAGGTGGTAACCCAGGGCATGCTTTGCTTTTTGATGTGATTTCTAGCAAAGAGGGCATAGAGGTCACAGGCAGTGTTAAAAGTATGAGTGAAAAAATCCAATGCCTCGTCTATGGACAGTGCAAGCCTGATTGAGAGTTACAGTTTAAGGTAACGCAGGCTGCCTCAGAGTAGGCAACATCACTGGGTATTTTGTGGTGCAGGTTTGCTGTTGGTAGCAGACCAAGAGAACACGACCGGGGAGTAGTCACTAAGTGAGCTGTAAAGTACACTGATTTCGAGCACCCTCTGGGGGTGGTTGGTAATGATGATGTCCAGGAGGGTGCTGGTGCCAGTAGAGGGGTTGAATCTAGTTGGGGTGGTGACAATCTGAGACATGTCAAAGGTGGCGAAGATATCTCTGGCATGGGAGGCCATGGCAGAGAGCCAGTTGATATTCACGTCACCAACAATTATCTGGGCCATTTTGGGTGGTAGGCCAAAGAGGTCGTCAGCAAGCATCTGAATGGTGAGGTCTTGCTTTCTGGGGGAAGTATATGCAATGGTGAGAAAGAGTGGGCCCTTAACAGGGTTGGGGGAGATTTTTAGTGTGAGGGCTTGCGCCCCTCATAAAGCTTGAGTAATGGAAGTGCATGTCCAAGAAGGGAGCCATGCGTGTAGATAGCCCAACCACCTCCACGCTTACCCACTCTATCTTCCCTGAAAAGGGTGTAACCAGGGAAGGAAGTGAAGGAGTCAGAGGTCGATTTGGATAACCAGGTTTCAATGAGCACAACAATGTCTGGTTGGTGCTGAGTAACCCAGCATTGGAATGCAGCAGCCTTCTTAAGGAGGCTGCAAATATTCATTGAAGCAATACGGAGTCCTTGAGCCTGGGCATGCTTGTTCATAAGGTTGGGCATGGAGTCAGGGATTGGATGAATGTTATATGATAGAAGCAACAGGAGGGTGATTAGGTGCACCAAAGTGTGGTAGTGACTGTGGCATCTCCCCTTGCAGTAGGACATGGGGCTGGATGTTGGGATGCAAGGGGTGGATAGAGTACGAAGGGTGGGAAGGGCATAGAGGAGAAGAGACCAAGGTATGAGTGGAAAGTAACAGGTAGCATTAGTGGAAGTGTGGTGGGGCACCTGGGGAGGAGGTGGTAGAGCATTGTGGGGTCTGGTAGAGATGTTGTAGATAAGAGGGGGGTACTATGGGTAGAGGATGACAGTCCTAAGTGAGGTGGGGCTGGTGTAGGAAGTAGGAGGAGGAGGACCATAGTCAGTGTTAATGCACTTGATCATGGATGCATTGAGGATGATAAGTTATATTTAAGCATGAGACAGGATCACCCCTTTAAGAAGTTACAGGGAGAAGATCCCCTTTAAGGAGTTGCTGTAATTGACTATTGTGAGGCCTTAGTGGGCGGGGATCACTGTGGAAGTGTATTTAAGAATGGAGGGAGGAGGGGGTGGGGGCATGGGTGAAAAAACTGTCCCTAGAGCAGTACAGCAAGGCAGTGGCCAAGCTGTGTTTTGAAAAAGGTGCCTTGGGTGCTTGCTTTCTCAATGGGGATCTGCAGCATCCAATTGGGAAGTGGCCACAGTCCCCAGGAGCCAGTCCAATTATGGGGATTGAAGCCTGACAGCGCTGAGCTAGAAGCTGACCAATTGTACCTGCTTTCCTTGGTCAGGGTGTGGTGGACTGGATGCAGAAGTCTGGCCACCCGAAAGGTAGCAGCGCCGGGGCCACTCAGCTGCAGTGGAGAGCCTGGTTTGGGCTTGTGGCTAAAAAAGAGAAGAAAAAAAAGGTGGGCCATTAGTTAAAATGTCAAAGACAAAGCTCAAGTAAATTAGTGGGAGGACCCTGGGCAACTTAGTGCTCAGGGCAGAAGTAGGTGCAAATAGTGGGAGAGAAAAGGTTCCTGCGGAGAGGTCTGGTCAAAGGTGCCAGGTGTGAATTTAGCAAAACAAAAGGCTGGTTCTGGAGTTTGATGGGGGGGGCCCTTGAATGAGACCAGAGAGAGCTGGAAAGGAGGCGTGTGGTGGAGAGGACTCAGGGTAGTCTGGGATGGGTAGAGAAGATGGCCAAAAATGCCAGGCAATATTTACAGAATGTGCTGGTTCGGGGGCGGGGGGTCAGGAGAGGGAATCAGGTCTCCAGTAGATGGCAGAGAAACAGTGTGGGGAATAGAGAGAAAGAAATGCAAAAGGGAAAAAGCAAGTGAAAGAGGGAAACAAAGAAGGCAGTCCAAGGAGGAATGAGAGGAACTGTGATGGGAAAAGAGTATGGCAGAAGAACAGCAGGTAGTAGTCAGTTGTTCAAGCTATTCAACAATATTGAGCAATTAGCTCAGCAGAAAAAAATTCCATAGTGCAAGCAGTAAGCTATATAGATGTCAGGCAAGGTTTGCTAGAACTCTGCTATATTCTGGAAGGCAATTCCTATATATACAGTGCAATAGTTTAAAGGTAAAATATTTAAGCAATAAAAATGTTCAGCAGTGCAAACCATAAGCTATATAGAAGTCAGGCCTAGCTAGTATAGCAGGCTAAACAGCAGAAAATTCCAAGAAGAGAAAAAAAAAACATTTCCACATGAGCAGTAAATTTAGCAGAAAAAATGTCCAGAGAGCAATACAGCAAGGCTGTGTCTGACCTGCGTTTTGAAAAAGGTGCCTTGGGTGCTTGTTTTCTCAATGGGGATCTACAGCATCCAATCATGAAGTGGCCACAATCCCCAGGAGCCAGTTCATTTATGGTGATTGAAGCCTGACAGCTCTGGGCTAGGAGCTGACCAATCATACCTGCTTTCCTTGGTCAGGGAGTGGCTGGCTGGATGCAGAGGTTCGAACACCAGCAGGTATCAATGCCAGGGCCACTCGGCTGAAGTGTAGAGCCTGGTTTGGGCTTGTGTCTAAAAAACAGCATAAAAAAAAGGAGGGCCGTTAGTTGAAAAGTCAAAGACAAAGCTCAAGTAAATTGGTGGGAGGGCCATGGGCAACTTAGTGCTCAGGGCAGAAGTAGATGCAAATAGTGGAAGAGAAAAGGTTCCTGCAGAGAGGTCTGGTCAAAGGTGCCAGGTGTGAATTTAACAAAACAAAAGGCTGGTTCAGGAGGTTGATGGGGTTGGGGGAGGCCCCTTGTATGAGACCAGGGAGAGCTGGAAAGGAGGCGTGTGGTGGAGAGGACTCAGGATAGTCTGGAATGGGTAGAGAAGATGGCCAAAAATGCCAGGCAACATTTACAGAATGTGCTGGTTCAGGGATATGTCAGGAGAGGGAATCAGGGCTCCAGTAGATGGCACAGAAACAGTGTGGGGAATAGAGAGAAAGAAATGCAAAAGGAAAACAGCAAGAGAATGAGGGAAACAAAGACAGCAGTCCGAGGAGGAATGAGAGGAACCATGATGGGAAAAGAGTGTGGCAGAAAAACTGCCTGCAGTAGTCAATTGTTCAAGCTATTCTACAATATTGGGCAATTAGCTCTGCAGAAACAATTCAGTAGTGCAAGCAGTAAGCTGTATAGATGTCAGGAAGTCAAAGTTCACTGCAACTCTGCTGTACTCTGGAATGCAAGTCCTACATATACAGTGCAATAGTTTAAAGGTAAAATGTTTAAGCAGTAAAAATATTCAGCAGTGCAAGCCATAAGCTATATAGAAGTCAGGCCTAGCTAGTACAGCAGGCTAAACAGCAGAAAATTCCAAGAAGAGAAAAAAAAAACATTTCCACATGAGCAGTATATTCAGCAGAAAAAACTGTCCAGAGAGCAGTACAGTAAGGCAGTGGCCAAGCTGTGTTTTGAAAAAGGTGCCATGGGTGCTTGCTTTCAATGCCAAAGGTTGTGATGCAGACTGGAAGAACTTAGTTGTTATAATGGTAAGGGTTAGCAAATACATTTTGGCAAATGATGTGAATAAAAAAATATGTACCAGAACAGCCCAGCAAGCCATCATAATGCTTGGTGTGACCTGTAACAATTGACAGCAACATTCCATATTCAGGCAGTGATGTGTCACATTAACTGTGAATAAAACTGTCAGAATTACCATGAAAATTGCCAGTTTGCATGACTCAATATTTGTGCAGATCTGAGGTGAGAGTGGATGTGTACTAGCAGGTGAGGCTAATAAACACCCAAAAGCAATCTCATTTATCACTGCTGACTGCTTTAAGTAGCTGCATAATTCAAGTGATAAAATCAACAAGTTTGTATGTGTATATGTGTGGGGGGGGAGGGAGGAAGGGGAGAGATGGGAAGAGGCACTGTAAAACAGAATGAATATTCCACTGAAAGCAGTAGGCATCCCCTTTTGAGAACTTGATAAGACTGAGACCAGTTCAGTGAGGTGAAAAAATCACCAGGAAAACATAGGAGCATATCACAATGGGCAGGCAACTACTCAGCAGTCTCTGAAAGAGAGGAAACCATTCTGTGTAACATGCAGCGCAGGGCAGAAGAGCCAGCATGTAGCAACCACACGCTCCAGGATAACCTTAGGTGCCCACCTGAAGAGTCATGCAAGCCTATCATGAAGCTTTACTAAGCACCAGAAATAAAACACAAAATAATTACATAGGCCACGTACAGCTGCCTCACAAATCACGAAAACCTTCATTCAAAGCTGTCATGGCAACCAGCCATCTGCCCACCAGCTGCTCTCTTGAATGTACCATTTTTCTCCTCAACAAACCATTAATCCGGCTAAGCCTTGTTTAAAAAAAACACTGCCTATATAATCGCTGGCGGCTGATTATGAATTGCACCGAATCTGTACCATATTTTATTTAATTATTTTATTTATTTATTTATTTCATTTTGTTGACTGGGTAAGTGTACTAGACAAATTCTGCCTATTTTCAGGCACAATCCGGGAAAGGAGGGTACGGATGAATGCCAATTGACCTTGAACCAGCTTAAGCTGTTGGTGGTATTTTAGTGAATGGGGGAAATTTGGCCTGGGCACCAGGAAAATTCCCCATCTCTTCCAGTAGGGGGACCCCTTGGCCATCTGATGCAGGATGGCCACTTCGCAGGAACCGCTGAGCAGGCATGATGCAGATGGGACAAGTGAGTAGGCCTCCTTCCCTGTTCTTTCAACCTAAGAGGCTACTGATGTGAAAATGGCAGTGGCAAACTTCACAGAGGGGGAAGTTGCCATTGAAGTCATTATCTCCTCTGAGGAGACACAATCCCAGGGTGCGACTGAGCCTGCATTTGCTGCACATTTACAGGAATTGCATGCAGAGGAAGAAAGGTGCCTCTTGAAGGCACAGGAATTAGATGCAGTTTAGGGGAACATGGAGGGGAGTGCCTTGAATGACACTGGGATCATGGTGCAAGCTGACCCTGGACTAATTGCAGATACACGCTTTGTCCCAGTTGTGACTCAAGGCACTCCCATTTTGGGTGCAGCTGTGGCTGAAAAAGGAGAGGTTCCAGTGGCTGGCAGTTTCGACAGTCATCCAACTGTGTGCCCAGAGCCAGCTATACCTCTCCTGGACCCAGCAGGAAAGAAAAAGGATAAAAAGAAACACCAACTCAGAGTGGGTCAGCAGCCTAAATTACTCATGGAGGAACCTGCTAGTATAACATTTTCTTTTCCAAGCAAACAAAATTGTGCAGGATGGAGCAAGGAGCAGCAGGTTGACAACTCTTTGAATATCACTCATGCACAAGCAGCACCATGAAATGCGTAAGTTGGTGCAGTGACTTGGTCCCCTGACCACACCCTAGAGGGAGCCAACTGGATTCAGAAGGAAGGTGGACAATGGGTTCCTGACCCAGCAGATCCCTCATACAAGAACTTGTTCACAGTTCAGCACAATCTACACAAGACAAGGTACTCAACAAGAGCTCCAGTGATCCCAAGGGTAACACTTTAATTTGTACTGGGTTGTAACCTAATGATAGTATGGCCAGATCAATTTCAAATGTTATTTCAGTTGTTGAGAATGTTAGAGCTGAGCCTGAGCAAGCTTTGAGGGTAGAGGAAACTTTTCAGGGGAATGAGGGAGCATGAATGGGACCAGCAGAGAATATACTCCAGGATCCAGAGAAGAGGGCAATGTTGGGATCTATGTTTATATGTTAGTTAGCAGACTTATTCAGTAATAAGGGAGAACCTGCCCCAGAAAGAATGCAGTGCACCTGTTCTATAAAGGGGGTTTAGAATCCCCCCCCCGATAGGCTACATATTGCAAAGATACTACTCAAGGGCCTATGAATTTTTTTTTTATAGGAAATGTTTGCTCTTATTAGTCTGGGGAATTCAAATTATCATGTAAGTTTTAAGACTGTGACCAGTTTATACAGGTTTTGGGCCCAATGTAATGTACAAAAAAAAACAACCTGGTTTGGACTCCCTTTTGCACAATACTACTTACAAAATCTGCAGTTAAACTTATGACAATTATGTTAAAAAATTCAGGAGTGAATGTAGAAGACATTTATTCTGGTTAAGGCAACAGTATGAAGTGGGAGGGAAACCCTCCCCTACTTTGGACAGGGAATAGATTTGGGATGGAGGGTGGTGTACATGGGTCAAATTATTCACCACCAGCACAGAACCAGTACATCTCCCTAGCAGTTTTTTTCTGGGAAGGTACCGTGGCTCATTCTTTTACGCAGGCCAAACCTGGTCCTGTTTTTAGTGTGGGTCACGGTCTCCTTTGAGTTCTGCCTGTGATACTTCAAGATGCAGTCATTGTTTAGAATATGGGCATGTGGCATTTAACTGCCTGAATCTTTTCAAATGCAACCTGTGCGAGAGGACGGACCATGCATATGGGCAGTGCCCATGGGCCTCACACAGTTGAGAAGATTGTCCATCACATGAAGGCTTGATCAATATTGCTCGGCAATTACAGGCCAAAAAAGTGGCAGAGCAGGACCATGGTAGGGTACTATAGTTAGTAAAGGAAATAGAGGTCCATATGAATACTTCCAGTACTCTCCTGCAAAACTCTACTATACAGCCAGATCCTTTGGTTGAAAGCTCATTTGATGTGGAACTAGAGGGGGAAGGAAGAGAGACTCTGCCCAGCAACTCTAAGGGTAGGCCTGATGCAGATATAATAGAGATGCCTCCCCACCCTCTCCTCCCAGCACTGATAGATCCTTTACAGTGATGGCCCCCAGGAAACAGACTAGACAGTGGAAATCTTTTAGTTTCAAAAAACAAAGGGAGGATGACCTTAAAACGATTCTGGACCCACTACCTGGAAAAAAGGGAATACATTTGGAGCTTTAATTACTGAATCCACAGAAGGGGATTCTGGAGAAGAGACCGATACTTCTTCCATAGTTTCTAACACTGACACTGGAGAAGGGGGAGGTGAGGATTCAGTTACAAAATGGATTAGGCAAAGCAGACTTTCAAAAACCCCATAGGATGTCTTAGCTCTTTCCCTTCATACAAATGTCTTCTCTTTGCTTTTTTTCACTTAATTTTAACAGTATCAAAGGTGGAAAGAAGTGCACCAGAGTGATGTTTACCTTGCAAGAGTTAAAAAAAGATATTTACTGTATTCAAGACATAGGCCTTAAATCTCATATGTAACTGCAACTGGCCTCTCAGTTATGAACACTAGGGCCCTCCTTTTGGTCTGTAGGTTTAGATACATGTGATGGAGTAAGCATCCTTTTAGGTAACCCCTCTCTGAAAGTTTCCTGACTGGTAGATATACACCCTGGTAGGGCATTACTCTTAAATCTTAACTTTGATGTTGTACAGCTATGGGTTATAAGTACATATGCCCCCCAGACTAAAGTTTAGCAAGTAACTTTGTTTAAAGAAATCCAGCCTTATTTATATACTTCTCAACTGTTTTTTTGGCAGGAGATTTTAATTGCGGATTAAAACAGACTGATAGGGGTTTATGTACTGATAAAATGTTTTGCGCTTCAGTGACTCTGAACAATATTATTAAGACAGCAGGATTAATAGATACATATAGAAGTGTGCATCCCTCTGGAGATTTTGCCTACCTCAGAGGATCGCTAAAAATGCAGATCGATTTTCTCTTTTTATCATCTATTTTAAAGATTTTGATGATTGCTACAAGGGTTAATGAATTTTCAGATCATGTTGGGATAGAGATGCGGTTTGCATGGGATGACATACCTAGGTGTAAGAAAAACTCTTGGAGACTTAACAAGTCTCTCTTGGAAGAGCCAGCCACCCAAAAATTATGGAAACAAGAATGGGCAGCTAGGATTTCAGTGGTAGAATGTTATAACAACCCTATGGAATGGTGGGAAGACACAAAGAAGTCCTGGCAGTCTCTGTTCCAAAAGAGAGTCAGGTATATAGCAAATAAAGAGTACTAGGAATATTTAACATTTAGGCACCAGTTACAGCATCTGATTTTGCAGACTGAGACATTACGTTTCGAGTACAGCGAACAGATTAATAACCTTAAAACACAGATGACTAACTTACAATATAATCAGGCCAAATCACTCCTTCAAGAACTCAGATTTGGAACACGAATACAGAAAGGGCCTTTGGACCCCTTAGAAGAATGTAAAATCAGGGTAGAAGGTAGAATGATTACTGAGTTAGTGACAAATACAGGTCAAAAGATTACGGTCCCTAAGGATTTACTTATTGTTGTGGGGAATTATGTGGAAAGTCTAGTGGATGAACCTACTGAAACACCAAATATAGAGCAATATTTGAGATCCTTGAATTTATCTCAGGTTACTGCACAAGATACTGTAAAATTATTAAAAGCAGTTTCTGTAGAAGAAATAAAGCAGGCCATTGAAAAACTAAAAAAGGATACTACCCCTGGGTCAGATGGTTTAGGGGCTGGGGTATATAAAACCTTTAAAAAAGAACTAGCGCCTGCATTGGTGATTTTATTTAGTATGATACTACATGACTCAAAATATGCAACATCCATGGAAACAGTTATATTAATGTTACTGCTTAAGAAAGGCTCCAAAACGGACATTAATAACTGGAGGCCATTAAGCCTGCTAAATACTGACCTTAAGATCCTGAGTAAGATTTTATTAGCTAGGCTATAAAACGTTTCTCAATATTTAAACAGCATGTCACAGACTTGTGCAGTACTGGACAGAAAGCAGTAGGATAACCTGATAATGCTAAGAGAATTATTTTTTGCAGGGGAACTGGGTAGTCTTAAAGAATATGTAATAGGCCTAGATCAGGAAAAGACCTCTGACAGGCTAGCCCAAGAGTTTCTGTTTTTTACCCTTAAAGCCTTCGAGATCCTGGATAAGTTTGTAGGATGGATTCAGAGTATGTATGCAAATGCCAGAATAATACCTAATGTGAATGGGTGGTTTGGTAAACCAATTCAGGTATTTTGGGAGGTTAGACAAGGGTGCCCATGAAGTCCCTTGCTCTACATATTTTGCATTGACATACTCAAACGGAAATGTATGACCCGAAATCAAATTCTGGGTCTGACTGTTTCCTCGACATTCCCCCCTGTTAACATTTTACCTATGTGGATGATCTAGTCCTAACAATGGCTCCAGAGACACCTGAGGATGCCCTAACAGATGTTTTTTCAGCTTTCTCAAATGCATCGGGTTCAAAACTTAATTTACAAAAAAGTAAAGGGGTATCCTTGGGTAATGCTCCTCTTCTCACTTCTGGCAAGTTAGCAAAATAGTCTCAAGTGAGCCGATTAAAATATTAGGATTACTCTTTGACTCAGGGAATATAGGGTTGTCTAATTTGGAAACACACATGGCCTGTGCAGACAGGCTGGTGGTAGGATGGAAGTGGCAGCAATTATCAAAAAAGAAAAGAGTGATGTTAATAAAGACTTTTGGTTCCAATCTTTTTGTACTTTAGTTACATTTTTGCACCCCCTCAGGTAACATGGACAAGGTTTTATAGTCTTTTTTTCCAAGTTTTTGGGGGTTCACGGCTGAACCCAGTAAAACGGCAGTTCATGTACTGACCAATAACAAAGGGGGTCTTGATATGGTACATTCTATAGCCTTTTTCTTCAGTTTCTTTTTATGTTATTATATAGGGCATGCTCTAAGGCCTGGGGAAAAACTCTGCAAGCCTTTAACAAATACATGGCTAATATTGTGTCTCCAAGCTTGGGAACGAAAACCATTAAGAATATTAGTGAGAACTCATGGTATACTGCCATATGGCATAGACAGTATAAAAAACGCTGTGAAATGGCAGCTTCTTCCCATTCAGCTCCAGACCCTGAACAGGAAGGTTATTTATAAGGAAATTGTACAGGTCGAATGACAGACAGAAATATTTTTCCCACTATGTCCTGGAAATCAGATGCAATATGCCCTCAGGCAACTCTTTAATCCAAGACTACCCATGTTTATTTGGGATTGTGTTTGGCTGGGGATCTACAGGAGATTAAGCGTGTAAGGAAACAATAAACACAAACAGATCACAAATAGATATTGTCCAAAGGAGTCATGTGGCCAAATATTAGAAACACAACAACATTTATTTTTAGACTGCCAGTATGTACAACCTTTTTGGGATTATTTAGCCACACAATGGAAGGAGCCATGTTTTTTGTCCCTTTCTTATCCTGAGTTAATGTATGGTCCTCTAGGGGGAAGATGGGGGGCCATAGCATGTAGATATGATTTACATTGTTTTTGTAATACTGCAAAATTTGATATGGCAGGCAAGATGTAGGTGGGTTCTGTAACAGAAAACAGTTTCATATGCTGGAAATTTGAGTAATAACTGTAAAACATTAGAAAAAGTGCAGTAGGAGGATATTTTTATGATATTCAGCAGAAAAAGTAAAGCATCTTTGGATTAATTGTGTTGCTGATTTGAATGTACTAGGTAATATAATGTAAATATATTAAGCTCCATGGACTGGCCTTATGCATTGCGATTATGTATAGGATTGTATGTATGTAATAGTGTATGGTATTGATGCATTGGAATTTTGTTTCTGTTTGTTTAGTTTTGTAATGAAGTCCATTTTCAATAAAAATTCTCCTACTCTACACCAGAGGCCTCTGCTTCCTGTAAGCAGGACTGGAGAATGGCCGGCTCAATATCTGAGCAGACTGAGATGGAGCAGGATGTGTGTGTAGTTGGAGAGCTGGTTGCCTCTCCAGCTGGAGTAATACATGAGACTAAAGAATTTTTTGATGCCGCTGGGATACCAAAGAAAGATACACATGAAGAGATGGAAGTTATATCTCTGCAACAGGATTCTACAACAAGCATTTGTCAATGCTGAATGTTGCTTGCTTGTATGTGCTGTTTAGGTATTTGGAAGTGACAGTTTCATGCCTTCCTCCCAAAACATCCACTGTGTCTTTCCATTCAGTATTCACAGAAGAGTGGGAGGGGCAAGGGCCACAGCAGTACAGCAGTTGCCAAGGGGGTGAAGAGGTGGACAAAACAGTCCTGCAGGAGCTCACTAAATTGAAGGTAGACAAAGCGATGGAACCAGATGGCATATGCCCAAGGATATTAGCAGAACTGTGAAGGGAGATAGCAGTACCCCTGGTAGCCATGTTCACTGAGTCATTCAACATGAGTGAATTGGAGGAGGGCACATGTGGTTCCTCTACACAAGTCCGGCAGCAGGGAGGAGGCAGGGAGCAATAGGCCATTCAGCCTCACCTCAGTAATGGGGAAGATCATGGAGCCATTGCTTAAAGAAAGGATAGTGGGGTATCTAGATGCCATCAGAACCCAGGACCATAGACAACATGGATTCACAGTGGGGACATCATGTCAGATAAATCTGGTTGATTTATTTGACTGGGTGACAAAGGAAGTGAATCAGGGTGGGGCAGCGGACAACGCTTACCTTGATTTCAGCAAATCCTTTGACACCATCCCATATAGGAGGCTGATAAACTAGCTGGGTAGGCTGGACATGGGGGAAAGGGTGGTAAACTGGGTTAGAAACTGGCTAACAGACAGGAGGCAGAGAGTGGTGGTAAATGGTATGCAGTCTAGGGAGAGGGGGTGACCAGTGGGGTGCTGCATGGATCGGTCCTGGGGCCAGTTCTGTTCAATGTCTTCATTAGTAATATTGCAGAACATCTGAAGGGATTTTCACCAGATTTTCAACATAGCCATTTTAAGACCTCTGCTCATGGACAGTGTCACTGTGATTTTCTTAATTTGTCCATGTACATTGATTTCACACACTGACTGCGCCATTATGCGCTACATAGGTGGAAACATGTTTTGGGTGAATGTGAAAAATGACAGCTGTACTACTCATAAAGAAGGTGTGGTAAAATGGCAATGTTGAAATCTGGAGTGAAAATAATATTGAAAATTTAGCGAACTTACGAGCATGCGTAGGAACTGTACAACACACGCTCGTAAAACAGTCATTTTTTGGAATTTTTTCACCAAATTTTCAACATAGCCATTTTAAGACCTCTGTTCATGAACAGTGTCACTGTGATTTTCTTAATTTGTCCCGTACATTGATTTCACACACCGACTGTGACATTCTGCGCTACATGGACGGAAACACATTTTGGGCAAGATGTGAAAAATGACAGCTGTACTACTCATAAGGCGCGGTAAATATGAATGTTGAAAACTGAGTGAAAATATTGAATTACAATCTCACGTAGGCCTGGCGAGGAACCGCGCAACGACGCCAGAAATAAATGCTTGATTTTAGCTCATCATGGTTTTAGATTCCTTCATGAATATGTCACTGTGATGGTTTTTGCCTGCCGCGGTGATTTCGCGTCACTGTGCAGTCACTGTGCAAAATCACCCTTCGGGCCCGAATAACGCCATGACAGTGACATCATTCATGAGAAGGAGTCCCAAAAACCCCATGTTGAAAATTTGGTGCAAAATTCCCAAAAATGCCTGAGATATGCAACAAAGTTGAAACCCTATCTAGCCCATTATACAGCTTACCGGCATTTCCTCAGTTCGCGGTCGGCTTTGAAGAGTGCAGACGTGTTCCGGTCCACCGAAGATCGTCGCGCCGGAGTCCGGAGGTAAGTATGGGGTGAGGGGGGTGTGGGGAGGCTGGGTGCGCAGTGGGTGGGTGCGGGTTGTGGGAGGGGGGTTGGGAGATGCACCGCTGGACCATTTTTGTTTACAGGTTTAAAAAAAAGACTGTGGGACATTTGCCATGCTGGGGTGGGCTCCTAGCATGGCACAAGGGCGTTGGGGCGTTCAGCTGGCAGAGGATTAGGCACCCCGTCGGCCATAACATTGTTGCCACGCTAGGTGGGCTCCAGCGTGGCACAAGGATGAGGGGGGCGTTCAGCCAACGGGGATTGGGCACCCCATCAGCCAGTACTACTTGCCACACTGGGGTGGGCTCTCAGCATGGCACCTACTACTGGGGAACCAGCCCAGCCGACGGGATTGGCCACCCTGTCAGCTATACAGTGCATGCGGGCGCGCACGCCCGCGTGTGTCTGTGGGGGAGCTGCGTGAGCAGCAGCTATCTTATCGGTGCTCATTGAAGCATATCCCTCCTTTCAATCTGGGGAGGTACATTGGATTTGAGCGTGTCACAGACAGCTCCAAAATGCATTGGCTTACAGGGGCTGCACCTACCAGCACACTGACTGAATTGGAGGAGGAGGTGACACACCTCCGAAATCTCCGATGATGGCACTATGTTTCTTGCACATGCGTTCAAGCAACATAAAAATGGATCAAAAGGAGGCAGTGACTGAAGCAGAAACACAAAAGGTACAAAATAAAGTCATTGAAAAGCAATATACCTTGCAAGAACTAATAAGGGCTGAGGAAGAGAAATTTCTTAAAAGAAAACAAGAGCTCTGTGCTAAGTATGCTGAACAAGGTTTAATGGCAGAAAATTAGGCCCTCCATAATAACCAAGCCACAAATTGAGGTAGTTGCTTGGTTACTGCTAAACCAAAGGAAAACAGCTAGACTGGACACACAGTGATTTTTCAAGCAGCTAAGGATAACCAAGATACAGCTACAGTTTTCTTCATGTTCAGCCATAGGAGAGAAAGCACAGGAAAGAATAACAAAAAATCCTGTCCCCTCAAAAAAATCATGGGCGGACTTAGCAGACCTGGAGAAAACACCTTGGACTGTGGACTTCTCACTTAAAGCAGCTGATTGGGTGTGCGAACCTGAGGCCCAGATGCAGCCTGCTGATGCAGCAGCTGAAACAACTGTGACAGCACAGCTGCAAGAACAAACAGCACCAGAAACAACAAGACATTCAAAGGAAACATTGTAAGGACTCCAGAAACAACAACAGTGGGTGTGCAGTCTTTTAATTCTACACCTGGAATAAGCGGAGAGCTGCTCTTTATTTTCAAAGGGAATAAACATAAAATGTTTAGAAGTGCCCCACCTGGAATGACAACTGTGGATATAGAAGCATGCGGTCTAAGGTGGGACACTGACATGAATGTTCCCACAAAAACTAACATGTCTCAAACTGAAGAGTGGTTGGTTGTTGCAGCGCTTCTCGTTGCAGGATGGGAGAAACAGGCAGAAACAGATATATGGGTCTCGAGGACATCCCTAATCAGAACTAGGATGCTGAACGATACTGTACCAGGAAATCAGGAGGATGTAGAAGAAGAAAGTATGGAAGGTATCAGTGTAGCATCAATAAATCTAATTACATCTTCCTTGCATTTAACTCAAACTTTGGCACTCACTGCTTCTCCCAGAACACAGCTTTTGGAAAAAAGCACAAACCAAGACACAGAGCAGGGTGCCCCCACAACAGACTTAACTGCTGAGCATCTTCCCCAAAGAAATGAAGACAGACAACCACCCTATAGGGGAAGCCAAAGCAATAATGGAGATGGAGGGGAGTGCCCTAGAACCTATGCATCTTTCTTCAGAGCGCCAACTACCCCAGCAAAAAGACATAATGCCATGCAACTCCTGCATGAACGAGGCCTGAATAATTTTCCAGATAGGAAATTCATTGCAAGAATGCTACTGAAGAGGACCACGAACTTTACTGCACAAGATGTTTATGCACTCATCCATGTTTCAGGAGAAATGACATTTGATGTAAGCTTTAAACTGAATACTGGTTTGCAAAAGTTTGGGGCTAAATACCAGCTGTTAAAAAGTCACCGCTATGGCTTCCATTTGAAGCACTACCACTTTCCAAACCAGCCAATAAGACCATTATGGTCCTATTTAGGAATTAAGCAATAAGGCACAACAAGGTGTGGGTTATTGGGATTTACCCACACTTTGTGTAGTGTGTCACGAGGTGCAGTCAAGTGACTTAACCACACAAGAAGTGGGTAAATCACCCATTATACTATGGCAAGAAAGAATCATGGCTTCTGACTGGTCAACTTGCCATCACAGCAGTGATGTTATCCTGGCATAACATCCCTGCTCATGCACATCATAGAGCACTTGCTTTATTAGAATCTTCTCTTAAAGAAACAAAATTATTTTTACACACTAACAAAAACATTCTTTAAAATTATTTTTTTATTATAAAACAACAAGCCATTTTATAATAGGAATAATGCCCTCCAGGGTGGGTGTTATGCTGGGATAACATACCTTCCTGGGTGTTGGATGCCCTCGGCCAGTGGCCTCAGGCCCAAATTCCCAAGGTGGGATGTTATCCTAGCATAACACCCACCCTGTCAGGCATTATTCCTTTAATAACTCACACCCTGGAGTGCCTTATTGCGATCATACAATGAACCCATGTGTAAAATAAATTTAAAATGTGTTTAATTATGTTTTTAATAAATGCCATTTCTCAGCTGTGGGTTATGCAGGATTTACCCACGGTAATGTGACTTGTTTTGACCAATGAGGTTACAAGATTTTCATACACCATTGTATAATGAAGGCATAAGTGTGACCAACTTACTATACTGGCTTCACCAAAGATGTACTGTGCAAGGCAATCCTGAAGCTATTTTTGATGAGGGCAATATCTGGATGGGAGGGTGGAAAGTTAGGGTACTTTTGAACAGCACTGATCAAGGACTACAACACTTACCTGTTTTTTTTTAAGTTTATTTTTATGCTGGTCAGCCTAAGGCATGCTACTGCTGTGGGGTTACAGGGCACATTAGCAGTCTGTTTGACAACCTTAAATGTTCTATATTCAATCAGATTGGACACACAAGTGGATTTTGCAAAAATGATCAAAAATGTAACTTGTTTGACGCTGTGGGGCATACATATCATACATGCCCTCAGGCAGTGCACAGTCAACCACAGCAGGATGATAGTGAAGAACAGAGGTTATTAATAGTAATTGCTCAAAGAAATAAAGCTAGGCAGCTGTCCCAGCAGACATCCACCAGTATCCCTAGTGCCACACAGGAACACAGCCCTAGGGAAGAGAGGGAGAGGCCTGACAATGCAAGCATAAACACAGAAACTCCCAGTGCTTCAGAAGTGGAAGTAGAGAGCAGACGAATAGAAAGTAACACTCAACCACCATTCAGGAGGCAGTAATGGGAAGTATGGAGAGCCACAGTTGTGGGGAAGGGATGAGCATTACACCCCAGACTTTAGCCATGACCCCCAGTACAAGGTCAGGTAGAACAAGGTGGGACAAAAATGCTTACTAGACACAGACAAAAGTGGGGAATGCCAGCCTCAAAAAATACCTGAAACTGTGGAAACACCTGTATATAACAGGTTTTCCATACTGACAGACAATACAAATAAAACAGATAATGAGTCGGATGACTCATCTTTATGGTCATCCTTGCCTGACCCTAGATCTGAAATGGAAGCCCCCCCCCTTAGCCAGGACTCAGTCCCCATGAATGGTCAGCAAACTGAGAAGCCTAAGAAGAAGCGTACTCGTCCTGCCAAGAAAAAAAAGAAACCACCCTGAACCAGCTAAAAATGCTAAGACAATTTGTTCACAATTTGAAAACCATAAACAAACATAACTGATGGAACACACTTTACATTGCTATTCCCTAAATGTAAACAGCATGGAAAGCTATGAAAAAATAGCAGTAGTAACTCAACTAAAAACACTACGAGAATGGATATTTTTTTCTAGGACAATAGACTACACACAATTACAGAAATAAAATAGACTATATGACAGTGGGCTGTGGGACCAACCTATTGGTCCTTGGCCACAGATACATGTTCAGGGGTAGCTATCTTATTTTATCAGATACAGTTTTCTTTGATAAAACTTATAGATCTGATACCAGGAAGGATTTTAATTTTAAAGATAGGGAATAAGCTATATAGACTGATTAATATTTATGCTCTACAAACAAAAGCTGCAAGAATAGAGCTTTTCCAAACTGTGCAATCCTTTTTACATTCATCCTAAAAAGTTATTCCTGGGGGAGAGTTCAACTGTGGATTGAATATCTCAGATAGGGGGTAAAATATAGTGACAAAAAAAGTATTTTGTGACATGGCCTTTCTAAAGTCCATGATACTAAATGCAAACTTGGTGGATGCATATCATAAACATACAGGGCAAGCTCATCCAACTTTTAAAAAGGACCCCTGGCAACCCAGGATAGATTTTTTCTTCATCACATAAACATTACACATAAAAAATATAACTACACTGCCAGTAGAATTTTCCGACCACAGTATGCTGTGTTTACAAATTGGAGAAAAACTAGAGTTAAGTAATGATCCAGGAAACTGGAAGTTCAACTCCTCACTATTAGTAGAAGAAGAATTACAAATTAAATCTAAAGTATTTTATACAGGCACGTAAATCTGTATGTGTCATGTATACAGATCATGTAATATGGGGGGAAGACACATTGGCTGACCTTAAAATTGTGCTAAAACAATACAGTATATATAAAAGTATATATAAAAGAAACAGCAAACATTTAGGATATTTACATAACAAGAGAAAATCACACTTACTAACAGTTGAGTATACAACTTGTCAAAACTTGTCAGACCATGTACAGCTGATTAAAGATGCTATGAAAAATTTTCATTTACAACCGGACCAGAGTTTAGTATATCAGCAAAGATATGGCACACAAGGCAATAAGAGGAAAATTTGCCCGTATGAAAATAATAATGCTAAAATAAAACAAAAACATATGGATGGCTTAAAAAACACTGAACATCTAGAATGTACGATGCAGAGAGAAATAATGAATATGGTGACAAAATATTCTGTAACGTTGTTCAGCACTACCATGCAGCATCTACAAGGGTTTGACTTTTTCTTTCAGACATTCCAAGTCCCTAGGGTAGATAAAGTACAAAATGGCATGCTGGAACTAGATATACAACCACAAGAAATAGAAAGAGCTATATCATTCTTGCAGAATGATAAAACACCAAGAGGGGATGGACTAACAGCATAAATTTATAAATACATAAGAAAGGACCTGAGTACCAAAGTAGCAGAGGTTTTTACTACCATCTTGAACAACCAGAATCCTATATTGAGGATGCTAAATAGCAGACTTATATACTTATTTAAGAAAGGAGACAGACAGGATATTAATAACTGGAGGCCGATCAGTTTGTTAAATACTGATCTAAAACTGCTGGCAAAAATTCTAAACACTAGGTTAAAAGAGGTGGCAAAATCAGCAACCATGGAGGCACAGACCTGTGCAGTACCAGGCAGATCTATCACAGAACACTTAATTTTAGTAAGGGAACTCTTGTCCTCAAAACATCAGGGCAACATTCAGGGCTTTCTGCTTTCATTTGACCAGAAAAAAAACATTTGATTCTTTGAGTCATACGTTTCTCTGGAAAACATTACAAAAATATAACATATCATCTAAATTCATAAACTGGATCAAATGCCTGTATAAGAATGCGATTGCAACACCAGTGGTAAATGGATGGCCAGGGCCAATGATTCTAATTCTCAGAGAGATAAAACAAGGATGCCCTTGATGTCCCCTACTGTATGCATTTTGCATAGACCCACTATTGAGAGCATTGAATGAATCACCAAGAATATTATCTATCTAAACAGTAGCAGGTAGAGTACTATACCAAGCATAAGCATACACTGATGATGTATGTACCATCACACAAGATGCACAATCAGCTGAAGAGTTTATAATGACATGTCATGAGTATGGAAAGGTCTCAGGGATGGCGTTAAATAAGGCAAAATATAAAGGGTACCTACTACACACACCAGAACAGCAGAAATGGGAGGTTGCGGGGAGTTTAATATCAAAAGAACCAATTAATATTTTGAGTATTACTTATGGAACTACAAAAGATGATGTGGTAAACTCGATGAAAAAAATTAAACAAGGACAATCTTTGATATATCAGTGGAATAGATGGAAATCTAGCAAGAAAACAAGAATTTATTTAATCAAAACCTATCTTCTGCCAGTCTTTTTGTATTTAAGTCACATATTCCCACCACCAAAGCAGTTGGAAACCACGATCTTAAGTATTTTCTTGCAGGCAATCTGAGGCAGCAGGCTAGATCTGATTAAACAGAACATCCTTTATTTACCAATAAAGCAAGGTGGCTTTGCCATGGTAAATCTAGTATCCTTCTTCTATAGCATATTCATCTTTACAAATCTACGCCCAATACTATTAAGGATATAGTTGGGTGCCTTTAGTATATACTGCATGTCAAGGGTGGTTCAGACAATGGGATCAAGGTAGGCTGGGGCCAGGGTGGGACAAATCAGTCTATGAGCTGCTGATCAGCTTCCAAAATCTGGTAGTCAAACCAAAATTTATAGTGGACATCCTTTTTAAGGCTTCAAAAATCACTTTTCAGGCAGGTAGCCAAGCTGTCCAATAACTTTCAAAATGTCGTAGCCAAACCAATTTTTTTAAGTAGCCATTTGTCACCTGGCTACCTGATTTGTCCCACTCTGGCCAGGGCCCATCAGAAGGCATAATATGGCACAAGAATATTTGAGTGAAACCTTTGTAAAAATTGAGAGCTAGAAAATTTCCAGTCAACTCATAATAACAAAAACTAGAAAAGTTTTATATGCTTGGATTCAGGAAAATAATTTTCAGGAAATATAAATTTTTCCCAAGTGTCCACCCCAGTATTTGTCAGATTTACTACACCTATTACAAGAGGAAATAATACCACCCAAATTATGGGATATACATTGGTTGAATTGTCACTCAAAACTAAATGTGAAAAATAATCAAAAACACAAAACTATGGAAGAAAGAATGTGCAGTAGGCCACTTTAAAATCAAGAGCTTGAAACTGAAAAACATTTGTTTTTTACATGTTCATATATCTTAGGTTTCTGGACAGCACTAGCAGATACTTGGTGATCATCAAGGTTTGCCATAGTAACTCAGGGAAACATAATGTATGGGATTAATACAGGACCAGCGTGTAAATGGCAGAAAAGTATGTTACACATAGTGATGTCATGTATAAAATTGTATATTTGTAGTGCTTGAAGTCTGTTTCAATTGCAACAAAAGCATATAGACCACCAAGAACTTATCGGTAAAATGACTTTTGAACTAAAATCCATTTATTTATATGAGAAAGTACACAGCAATAAAAAGGTGTCAGACAAGTTTTGGAGGCTCTTACCATGGATAATGGATTCTGATGTTCCAATAACTTAAAGAATATAGAATGTAAATAATGGCTTTTAAATACAATATAATGGATTGGACAGAACTACATTTAATTGTATAACTCTTTATGACAATACGTAATCTGGTTCCCTCTCTTTATTCTTTCTTTCTCTGTTTTTTTTCTCATTGAGGAATATCATATGATATAAAACAATGAGTTCAACCATATAACATGTATGGATTAATGTTTTTGATTATATATATTTGTTTGATTTATTTCCTTCAATAAAAACCCTTACTCTTTTTCAAGAATTGCCATGGGATATTTAACATCCACCTGAACTACCACCAGAACAGGCAGATGGGACCTCAGTTTAATGTCTCATCGGAAAGATGGCACCTCAGGAGTGCAGCACTCCCCTCATGCTGCACTGGAGTGTCAGTATTGGGATTTAACCCAAGCGCCTGGTGGGAACCCACAGTCTTCTGATCTCCCAGCCTCAGAGGCGAGAGTTATACCTGCTGAACCACTGACTCCTGCTGTTAGTTCTTGGATTGCAATACCTTTGAGCTAAAAGTTTGTTTCAAAGTTTCCAAGTCAAAGTAACAATAGTCAAACAGAACAGTAGAAAAACAGCAAAACAATGTTAAAAAAGAGCATTTAACATAAAGTAAACTTATAAGGTGCAACATAACAGACAGTATTAAATCAGCCAGGTTGGCCCTGTCAAGTAGAGGGGTAGGGTGAGATGAAAGGTGGAATAACAGTATGGATGTAAAGGGGATGAAGGAGAGGCACCCTACCTGGAATGAATGGTAAGGGTGTGCATGGTGAAGGAGTAGGGGGGAGGTAGGAGAGAAGGGCTAGCTAGGGGGAGCAGTCACAACTGCAGAGAGTGGTAAGGTGCTGGCAGCGTTTTCTCTTGAATGGTCCAAGCTTAGGCACAGATATAATGTCTGGTGGGTGGTCATTTAACCAGCAGGGCATGTGGTAGGCAAAGAACCGCTGAGCTTGTGAGGTGTGACAGAAAGGGACTTGGTGTGACTGTCTGGACATGCTCCAGGTCAGATGGGGATTGGATGACAGATTGATAAGGTTCTGGATGGCCACAGAGGGTTAGGCCTAGGCAGGTTTTCTTTCCTATAAGACATGCCTAATATTTCACCTGCCTGTGAGTTGCAGCCAGTTGGTCTGGGCATATAATTTTCAGGTATGAGTGAGTCTCTGGGCTCCAGTTATGACCCTGTAGGATTTATTTAATGCTATAGTAATCCTTTTAAGGGTAGTTTCAGATGTGGCGCTATACATCACTAGCCTGTAGTCAATAATAGAAATTATTGAGCTGTTCACAGCTAGCCGAAGTGCATCCAGGGTCATGCAATGCCTATGTCTGTGTAGGATGCCAATCCTAATATTGACTGCCTTTGTAACTTGGTCCATGTGGTCAGCGAAGGATAGAAAGCTGTCAAGGGTTGCCCCTAGATATCTGAAGGTATTCACTTGCTCTAGCTGGGTAGTATGGCAGTTCCTAATGGTTAATGGATGTGCTTTATGCCTCTTGTTGGGGTTAGCAAATAGCATAACCTTCATCTTTTTATGGTTCATTAGAAGTTTGCGCTTTGATAACCAATCCTCGATAGTCGAGACGTTTTGCTGGGGCTGTACTTTCAGGAGGTGTGGGTCAGGTTTACTGGTAAAGATGATGGCGTCATCTGCATAGAGGAGTATATTAGCCATGCTGACATGGGGAAGGATATTGAGGAATAAGCTAAAGAGAAGGGGGCCTGAAATCGAGCCTTGTGGGACACCTGTATGCACTTGTCTGCTTTCAGATAGGTTTTCATTGATTTTGACCTGCTGGAATCTGTTCCCGAGGTAAATTTGAAACCACCCCACATCTTCTGTTGAGAGCCTGGTGGCTCAGAGTTTGACAAGCAGTAAGGTGTGGTTAACTGTGTCAAAGGCTTTTGTGAGGTCAATGTATATCACCCCTACTTGCTGACTCCAGTCCAGGGCACTATGATTGTAGCCAGAGTACTCAAGTAGCGCCATGGTGGTACTGTGCGCCTTTCAGAAGCCAGTTGTTGGAGACATAGGCTCTGACATTTTTCAAGGTAATTAGTCAATTAGTCTGATACAAAACACTCCAGGGCTTTGTAGAGTGGGGTAGGATAGATATAGGATGATATCTAGTATGACGGGTGCAATCTCTGCTTTTGTGGACTGGTGTGACCTTGGTGGCTTTCAATACCTGGGGGAATTGTGCATGACATAGGGACAGGTTCAATATTTTAGTCAGAGGGGATAGGACTTCAACCAGAGTAAGTGTAATAAGCTTGAGATCTAGGGAGTCACTACTGTATCTTTGTTTGCCTAGCACTTGTTGTAGGTATTTTCTATTGTCTGCCATAGAGATTTTTTTGAAATAGAAGGAGGGGCATATGATGAGCCAACACTACTGACTCTAGTGTTGCCCTCAAATACATTGTAGAAATCAGGGGGGAGAATGCTGCTGAGGTCAGAGAATGTAATGTTGACTCTATCAGCAATTAGCTTAGGGTCTTGGGTAATTTCTCCATTAACTGCTATCATGGAGGGTAATGCTTTGCTTGTTTTACCTGTAAGGTCTTTTAGGTTATCCCAAAAGTCTCTGCCATCCCCTCAGGTGTTTATGAGCCCTACCTGGAAGTGGTGAATTTTGCCAAGTCAGACTGGCCGAGTACAGGTGTTTCTAGCCATTTTTGTGTTCCTGGGCATCTGTCTCTTTACCATTGGCTGGGGCTCGATGCCACAGATGGTCCCTATAGGCCATGAGGCTGAGTAGAGATGGGGTGACCCAGGAATTGGTTGTGCCCTTAAGTTTACATTTTCTAACAAGTACATGGATATCATAGGCTTCATTGAATCTGGAGATAAAATACAGTATTCAGGCACCTCATCTACATCATGGAGGAAGTCCATAGGGGACCAGTCAACTAGTACGAGAGAAGAATTTAGGGGATTGAGTTGCCGTTTCTTCAAGACTGGTCACTTACTGAGTCAGGGAGGATGGTGGTGTTGGAGATTCTCTCGAGGTAATTTGTGAGTATCCAATCCAGAAGTGTACTGGAGCCAGTCCGGTAGTTGACCCTAGTGGGGAAGTCTACCATTTGGGAGACATTGATAGCAGTGATGTCATCTTTATAGGGGGCTGCCTCAGGTGACAGCCAATTAACATTAAAGTCACTTTATATTATCACCTCTGAGTTTTGTTGCAAGCTACTCAGGTAGTCAATGGCCATATTAAAGCCAGTGGCCTGTTCTCTTGGAGGGATGTAGACTGAGACAAAAGTGAGAATGGACAACTCAGTGTAACAGCATGTTTCCCCTTCAAAAAATTATGGTGCCTCCTACCAGTCCCCACAACACCCCACAAAGCAGATTGCAAATGAAACATAGAAACATAGAATTTGATGGCAGATAAGGACCGCTTGGCTCACCCAGCCTGCCCATTTCCCTACCTAATGGATAAGCTGCAGATCCTAGTTAACCAGCAGCCTACTTCTTTCTACCTCCACCCGCTAGAATTGCCTTATGACTGTCTCATGCATACTTGAATTCAACCACTGTTTTTGATTCCACAACCTCCATGGCTGTTCCATGCATCCATAAACCTCTCTGTGAAAAAATACTTCCTTACTTTACCTCTGAACCGCCCCCCCATCTTCAAATTGTACACCCTTGTTCTTGCACACCTCTTTTTTTTTGAAAGATGCTACCCTCTTGTAATTTGTTGATTCCCTTAAGGTACTTGAAAATTTCTATCATGTCCCACCTCTCCCTCCTTTCCTCAAGGCTATACATATTAAGCTCCTTTAGTCTCTCTTCATATGTCTTCCGGTGCAGACCCTGCACCATTTTAGTAGCCCTCCTCTGGACAGCTTCCATCCTGTCTATGTCCTTGCTGAGATCGGGTCTCCAGAACTGCATGCAGTACTCCAGATGGGGTCTCACCAACTGTCTGTACAGAGGGATAACAACTTCCTGTTTTCTACTGGTGATGTCTCTCCCTATGCATCCCAGCACCCCCCCCCCAGCTCTCCTTACTGCCCTCTCACATTGGGCCACTCCACCAAGCAACAGTTGCTGGGCAGCAATTATGGCAATTTTTTTTTATTTTTTTTTTTTAGTCTTTGGTAATCGGGTAAGGCCCACTAGGCACAGTTGCCTGTTTTCAGGGGCAACCTGGGAGTACTGGGTGGTTAAGTGACTTGCTCCGAGCCACACAGAATGCAAGTGGAGGTTGTGAGAATCAAACTCGGGTCTGGTCTGCTGGATGTATCAAGCTCATTCACATCTCGTTCCACTAACCTCTAGGCTATACTGCCAACCGATGTGGCACAGAAGGCAAAAGAATGAAACATCACATATTTTCTAGTACTTGTGTGTCACATTAACAACACTGCTTGTAGAAAAAGTATATTACTATGTACATTTTTGCATTGACTGCAGTGTAACTGACAGCTTTCCTGAAGGCTCCTGTTGCTGGCCCACTGAGGGGAAAGGGTTGTGTTGGGGGGTTAGAGTAACTCAAATATTTTTTTTAAGACTTCTTGTAAAACCACACAGCCCTCAACCCAGATGTCAGTTTGTATCTGTCAACAATTTACTTGGCAACAATAAAATGTAGGAGGGGGCGCATATCAGTCCTGTGATACTGCGCATTCAGACAGACCAAGTTTAACAAACACATAGTAAAGTATACTGTGCATGGCCTCAGACAGAACTCACAGCACCTCCAAAAAAGCAATGGAAAAGAAAACATATTTCTAAATAGTTAATGCAAAAAGTTACTAGATATCTTGATACAGTCTTATAAACAGTTTCACACCCAGCTCAACTCATTGGTCCATTTCAGCTTTAACCATTCGGCAGAACAGAAGAAATTGCTATACAGAACAGTATTGGGTCAGACTTACAGAACACGAAACACAAGTCAGAGGTTGCCATGGATACCACTGATTCCATAAACAACTGACTAGGCATTAAGAATTCAAAGCAGTGCAGAAGGACTATTTTTAACTAAAATCATGCTGAACTATTTAAATATGAAATTATAGAGAACTCTAAACAAATAAAAAAATGACCATATAATAATAGCAATAAGGTATTAGCAGAGGTTAGATTAACAGACAGTTAATCACCCCCTTGGGGCAATATGGCACTCGGCTGCACCTCATGCCATATTACAACCCAAGGGGGTGATTAACAGACTGTTAATCTAAACTCTGCTCATAACGTATTGCTTAATAAAAAGAATTTTCTTTGAAAATTGGTGTTTATATTATGTTGCAAAATTATAAAATGAATTATTACTTCACTAGATATTAATACCGTTTGCTGAATTTCATTTTTTGTGGGTTATATGTTAAGGTCTGCAAAGACACATGTTGGAGAGGCAAAAATACAATTTTAGTATCAGAATAACTGTAAAATATACTTGCCCCCTATCAACTGAACTGTCTGTATGTAATATTATTCCTTTACCTTTATAGATATTATAATTGTTTGCCTTCTTTCGCTGAAAATGTCACTTTCCCTCAATTTTGCAAAACATATTAAAGTGAGATTGATTGGTAAAGCTCATTAAACTTTTATATGTTCACTTATTACATTTGTTATCCATATTTTAAAGTTAAGTTAAAGTAGGCTTACCTCAGTGTCTTTGCTATGTAAAGGCTTATCGTGATAGTTTGCAGGCTTAATATTTCTGTTTCTTTGCAGTATTTCTGATGCCATTAACATGGATGCTGAGTTGCTCTCAGGCTTCTCTATAGTTGACAAGAAGGGGTCTGGCCACATTATCATAAATCTGGGATATGATGCATGATTGCTTCACAGAGTGATGCTATTCCATGGTCCGATCAATGTGGAAACTGAGCGAGCCTCTGTGTCAGAGGTTTGCGCTTATGAAAATGCATTGTCAGTCCCCCCTCTTCATAAAGTATAACCCTAGTGCTTGGAGACCGTTCCAGGTTGTGAGCGACCAACTAAGTACTTAGTACTACTTAGGGTGAAGAAGGAATTGTTGACCTTTATGTAGATGTGTAAAGTTTAAATAGAAGAACAACTACCTGTATCTATTATTATTAAAACTTACTAACACTAGATTTACACCAGTTGTGTTTTACCTTTCTTTTTCTTTTCTCTGCTGTTGGTCTACTAAATAATATAGATAATGCAGCAATTATTTCACTGAGTCTTTCAAAATATGTCTGACTCTTCAATGCTAACAATACAATTGCTGTTTGTGACATCATGATTGGTTGGCATGGTGAGCACTATGATGTCATAAACCAAGGCACTGTGAGATTAACAGGGAAGAGGCAAATGTTTTCAAAATTGTTTTATACAAGAATTTTAGATGGACTATAAGGATGTGCTGTAAATCTTAGAAAGGAACACTGAAAGTGAAAAAAATTTATTTTCTCTGTAACAGCTGAAACATCTGATTTATGAAAGCACACGTTGAAGGGTAGAGTTGCCCTATAACATACCACAGCTTCTGTTTACAATGGAAGCTGTAGTTTTAGCTGAACTGAGTCTAAATGGGAGATACACTTAGGGTTTTAAGAAATTGGGATGGGTAAAATTAATACTTTCCTGTTCAAATTGAATAAATGCAAGAATTATAAAAAAAGTATGTGTTATCAGGGTTGCGTGCCTCACTAAAGCAACTTTTCTTAAATGATACTTTACAACATCTCTGTTGTCAACTGGAAACTACACTGCCTTCTTACCATGCCCCTGCAACTTGAATCCTTTTTATATTGCTTGCACGCATGTGCAAGAAACATAGTGCCATCACCAGAGATTTTGGAGGTGTGTCACCTCCTCCTCCAATTCAGGCAGTGTCCTGGCAGGCACGGCCCCTGTAAGCCAATGCATTTTGGAGCTGTCTATGACACGCTCCAAAATGAAATGTCTCTGATTGAAAGGGGAGCCTACGCTTCAGTGAGCAGAGATAGGAAGCCCACTGAAGTGTAGCTCCCCCCCCACATGCAGGCGTGCATGCCCCCGCACCTACTGCATAGCCAACGGGGTGCCCAATCCCCACCGGCTGAGATGCTGTCGTCGTCCCCTCCCCAGTTGTAGGTGCCACGCTGGGAGCCCACCCCAGTGTGGCAATGAGTCCTTTGGCCGACGGGGGTGCCCAATCCCCCATTGGCTGAACGCCCCCCCAATGTCCTTGTGCCACGCTGGGAGCCCACCCCAGCATGGCAAATGGTCCCATGTCATCTTTTTTGTTTTTAAACACAGAAAAAGCAGCAGTCTCATGGACGTCTCCCGACCCACCCTCCCACAACCAGCACCCACCGACTGCGCACCAGCCTCCCCACCTCCTCACCCCATACTTACCTCCGGACTCTGGCACAACGATCTTCGTTGGACCGGGAACATGTCTGCACTCTTCAAAGCCGACCGTGAACTGAGGAAATGCCGGTAAGCTGTATAATGGCCTAGATAGGGGGGTTTCAACTTTGTTGCATATCTCAGGCATTTTTGGGAATTTTTGCACCAAATTCTCGACATGGGGTTTTTGGGAAGCCTTCTCACGAATGGTGTCACTGTCATGGCGTTATTCAGGCCCGAAGGGTGATTTCACGCAGTGACTGCGAAATCACCCTTTGGGCCTGAATACTGCCATGACAGTGACATCATTCATGAGAAGGGGTCCCAAAAACCCCATGTTGAAAATTTGGTGCAAAAATTCAAAAAAATGACTGTTTTATGAGTTGCGCTGCACAGTTCCACGCAGGCTCGTGAAGTTCATTTGTAATTTCAATATTTTCACCCAGTTTTCAACATTGCCATTTTACCATGCCTTCTTATGAGCAGTACAGCTGTCATTTTCACATCTCACCCAAAATGTGTTTCCACCCAGGTAGCTCAGAATGGCGCGGTCGGTTGTGCGAAATCAATGTCGGGACAAATTAAGAAAATCACAGTGACACTGTTCATGAGTAGAGGTCTAAAATGGCTATGTTGAAAATTTGGTGAAAAAATTCCTAATAATGACTGTTTTACGAGCGTGCGTTGCGCAGTTCCTACGCAGGCTCGTAAGTTCACAAATTTTCAATATTTTCACTCTAGATTTTCAACATTGCCATTTTACCACGCCTCCTTATGAGCAGTACAGCTGTCATTTTTCACATCCTGCCCAAAACATGTTTCAGCCTTCGTAGCACACAATGGCGCAGTCGGTGTGCAAACTCAATGTATGGGACACATTAACAAAATCACAGTGACACTGTTCATGAGCAGAGGTCTTAAAATGGCTATGTTGAAAATTTGGTGAAAAAATTCCTAAAAATGACTGTTTTACAAGCGTCGTTTGCTATGATTCACGCATTGCAGTTCGCAAATTTCAATATTTGCACTCCAATGACTTCCAAATACCTAAACAGCACATAGAAGCAAGCAACATTCGGCATTGACAAATGCTTGTTTCTGTTTGCTTTTAAATTCCATTACTTTCATTTCTGGCATTCAGTCTCCAACTGCCCTCAATCTCTTTTAGGATATCACCGTGCTCTGCACTAAACTGCCAGCTGATCTTTTACATCACTCCCACTCACATGAAATGAGGCAGATCAGAAAAAATGAAATGATCAAATAAATAAACACATAAAATATTGCCAATGAAGGGAAGCTTGTAGCACCTCTGATGAAGGGAAGCTCATAGCATCTCCCTAGCCTCGACCAATACACATGTTTGCTAAACTGAGCTGCCATTTTATTTTAACAATTTTCAAGCAGACTGCTCCTCCACCAATCAGTACAAATGTTGTCCCTTCAATGCCAGCATTATGATGCAGCATCCACGACAATGGGCATAACAACAGTGTTCCTCAAAGGCGGAGAAGCACTACTTCACCAAGGAAACACATAAAACTTCTGAATTAAAAAAAAACAGCCAGTTCCATTAAAAAAAACATAAACACAAGGTCCAAGTCTATTGCATAAATGAAATATGCAGCAGGGACCTTTGTGAAATAAATGATGTATTTTCACTCAAGCTGTTTGACCTTGGGTACATCAATCATGGCTTGCACCACTAGTGAGGTTACCTAAGGTCAAACAAAAACCATTCCCACAAGGATAAACTTATAATAGAGGACGGGTGTGTCCAGGTAAGAGACAAGACTGAAATACTTTTGATCCATTCTAATCTAACTCCAAACTTCCACTTTTTCTCTCAATACTCAGAGATGCATGATTTGGCAGGAAGCAACATAGGAGTATATTTCTAAAGCAGCAGTACCAATATAAAGAAAAAACAGACTGTTATGATACTCTAGGGGAAGTGGCCATGGTGGTGAAGGAATTTCAGGGGATAAAAGGAAACACAGAAGAAGGAAGACAGGGAGGTGTATCAGGTAAAACATGGTGAAGCAGGTAAGGCAATGAGGTGAGCAAAGGTGCAGACAGACGATAGGATAGTCAAAGGGGTAGCAAATTGGGATAAGACTTTCTAAAGGTACAGATACATGATGACATAGTAATTGATGGCAAATAATGACTGCTTGACCCAACTAGTCTGCCCATTTCCCTGCCTGCATCAGTGGCCACTGACTCTACTGACACTAGGTCCAAACAGTGCAGACAATAATAGTGTCAGCATGGTGCACGTGGTAAAAAACTGCGCCATTATTTTTGGCAGGAAGCTTTGCCTCCGTACACCCTGATGTGTGGGGGCTCTGCTCCCTCACCCCATCTCTAGAATTCTCACTATAAGGGGGAGCAGATCCCAGGGAATGTTAAAATTCATGAGGCTGTGGAATACTGTTTCCATGGCCCCATGTAATAAAAAATAAGCCCTAATATGCAAAAAAAAATCAAAGACCAGGATTAGAACCCTGATCTCCATGCCCCAGTCCTCCACACCATGGGAGCGGCTTGGCTAGCCACCTGTTCCCTGCAGCCCTTGTCCTGTGTACAGGACCATGGACAGTGACCAGGGGAGTGTTAACAGCTAGAGCTGTACAACCCTACTCATTGTCTGTGTGAGCGCTTACCAGACCAGCAGAGTAGGGTGCAGCACTATTCTGATAGGGCTCAATTGATGGGATACTGACTTTACTAGATCATTGGCGTTCAATGCTCTTTTCCATCCCTAGGGTTCCCCTGTGCCTATCCCAGGCATGTTTAAATTCCCCCACAGTAATTGCTCCCACCACTGCCAGTAGTAGGCTATTCCAAGCATCCACCATCCTTTCCATGAAGAAAAACTTCCTCACATTCCCCTTTATCCTGCCCCCTCCAATCTCATAGTGTGCCCCCTCATCCCTGTACAACTTCCATACTGGAAGATGTCATACATCTGCACTTTGTTCTAGCCCTCAAGATACTTGAAGATTTCTATCATGTCTCCCCATTCCCTCCTTTCTTCAAGTGTATACATACTGAGGTCCTTCAATTCAGCAGTGTCAGTGGCTCAGTAGGTAGCACACTCACCTCTGAGGCCGGGAGATCAGAGGGCTGTGGGTTCAGTTCCCACATCTGGCACTTGGGTTAATATCCCAGTACTGACACTGTAATGCAGCATGAGAGGGGTGCTGCATTTCTGAGGTGCCGTCTTTCAGATGAGACGTTAAACCGAGGTCCCATCTGCCTGGATTGGTGGTAGTTCAGTGGATGTTAAAGATCCCATGGCACTTATCGAAAAGAGTAGGGGAATTTCCCCGGTGTCCTGGCCAAATTTCCCTCATTCACTAAAAAAATAACCACCAACAGCTTAATCTGGTTCAAGGTCAGTTGGCATTCATCTGTATCCCCTTCCCCCGGGTCGTGCCTGAAAATAGGCAGGATTTGTCTAGTGCACTTACCCGGTCAACAAAAGCTAAATAAATAATAAAATAAAATCTCTCCTCTTATGTTTTCTGGTGCAATCCCTGCACCATCTTAGTCACCCTTGCCTGGACTACCTCCACCCTCTCTATGTCCTTGCAAAGATATGGCCTCCAGAACTGTATGCTGTACTCCAGGTGAGCCTTCACCAATGTTTTGTACAGTGTCATCACTACCTTCCTTCTTCTGCTAGTGATACCCCTTCCTATGCTCCCCAACATCCCACTGGCCCTCCCCACAGCCATATTACACAGTTTGGTCACCTTTAAGTCATCTGAGATGATCATCCCTAAATATCTTTCCTTCCTCATGACCATCAGCAGTCCCCCGCCCCAATTCTGTAACTCTGCAGGGTTTCTGTATCCCAGGTGCATGATTTTGTACTTCTTTGCATTAAACTTTAATTGCCACACTTTGGACCATTCTTCTAGCTTTCCCAGGTCCCTCCCCATTCTAGCAACTGCTTCCAGAGTGTCTACTATGTTGAAGATCTTGGTATCATCTGCAAACAAGCAAACCTTCTCCTTCAGCCCTTCAGCAAAGTCACTAATGAAGACATTAAAAAAGGACTGGCCCCAGAATTGATCCCTGAGGCACCCCACTGGTCACCCTCCTCTCCCTGGACTTGATCCCATTTACCACCACCCTCTGTTTCCTGTCCCTCAACCACTTTCTAACACAGTTCTCCACTCTGTGACCTACCCCCAGGCTACCTAATTTGTTAACAAGTCTTCTGTGTGGAATGATATTGAAGGCATTGCTGTAACTGAGTTGGTGATATCTACTGCTCCCCTTGATCCACCTTCTTCATAACGCAGTCAAAAAAGTCAATCAGATTTCTTTGACATGACTCTCCCACTGTGAAACCATGCTGCCTCAGATCCGGTGCTCCACTGGTATCCAAGTGTTTCATAATCTTTTCCTAATGCAGCACCTCCATAATGTTGCCCATTACTGAGATGAGGCTGACTGGCCTATAGTATCCTGCTTCCTCCCTGCTTCCATTCTTTTGAAGAAGGACCACATGTGCCCCTCTCCAGTCCTCCAGAACCACCCCTGTATTGAGTGACTCACTAAGCAGAGCTGCCAGTGGTGCTGCTAGCACCATCCATAGTTCCTTTATTATCATGGGGTGTACACCATGTGGTCCCATTGCTTTGTCCTGCTTTGGTTTTGAGAGTTCCTCCAGGACTCTGTCTTCTGTAAATGGACTGGTATTTACCTCTTCCCCCCATTGATTCTGCTGCTCTGTTGTGGTCCCAGTCCCTCCCCCTCTTCAGTGAATACTGGACAAAGTATGCATACTTTCATAATTGATTCCTTTTTCAGGTCACCTTCCACACACACCCCTTCCCCCCTTCTGAGTCTTCCAATCCCTCCCTTGGCTTTCCTTCTTTCACTAATGTATCCATAGAATGTTGTGTCCCCTTCCTTTATCATCTATACTAATCTTTCCTTGGTTTGTGCCTTCACTCTTCAAACTGCATGCCCTGCTTCCTTCTGCCTCTCTAGGTACAGTGTCCTGTCCTCATCCTTCTGTATCCCCTTATATTTACTGAAAGCCATTTATTTGTCCCTCACTTTCTCTGCCACCTTCTTAGTGAACCATCTAATGTATTTCCTCCACTATTTACATATCTACCTCCTCCCCTTGTGCTGGAGGCATGTAGATCACTTCTGTGCAAACTGGTGTGCCTTTATCTGGCTCAAGGGTGACCCACAGTCCCTCGGCCTCCCCTGTCTACACTGTACTGTCATTGCTTTGATACTCTCCCTGGCATAAAGGGCCACCCAACCCCCCTTTTTTGCCTTCCTTATCCCTCCTGAACAGAGTGCACCCTGGTACATTTAACTCCCAGTCATGGTCTCCAGCATACCATGGTTTGCTAATTGCCACTGTGTCAAGGTTTGCTTCTGACATCAAGGCCACCAGGTCTGGGATTTTATTTTCCAGACTTTGGACATTTTTATGCATGGCTGTCCATGCTTCTCTGCTGGTTTCCCTTTTATTTCCATTTTTACCTGCCTGTCACCCTTTTCCAACTCTTTTATTTTTCTTTTGTTCCCCCCTTCCTCAGTCATACCTCTCATATTGACCCCAGGAGTATCTGCTAGCAACTTTTGCTCCTGTTCCACTCTTCTAGTCTCTTTGATCGTTGGGGTGGGCTGCTTAAGCCTCCCTGTTCCCAACTGCCCCCCCAGTCTAGTTTAAATGCTTGCCAAGGAAGCATTTAAACAGCTCATTAAGGACTTCTGTCCCCTCCATGGACAGATGAAGGCTGTCCCCTTGTACAGTCCCTCATCATTCCAGGTGGTTCCCCACTCCTCAGTAAAGCAAAAAACATTTTCTTCACACCAGTTCTTCAAACAAGTGTTGAACTACTTGATGCAGAGATTCCCAGCCTTCCCCCTTCTGTGGGCTTGCAGCACTTCCGAGAATGTTACGGAGCTTGCTATTTGCCCAGGGCACCTACCCAGCTCCCTGAAGTCCTCCTGCACCTGCAGTATGATCACAACCTTCCTGTCCAGGTCATTTGTTCCTACTGTAGATGGACAATGACCTACAATCTCCCCCATCTTTGCCACCACTGCAGCGATCCTCTGGATTCACCCTCCTTCCCTTAAAGCTGTGCTTCCTGGAAGGCACGTGACCTCCCTCTCCACCCCATCTTCTAGTCCAAGATCCATCCCTTGGACTATTGAGTTCCCACCAGGAGCAGTTTCCTTCTCCTCCTCTGGGGTCCTCTCCCCCCTGCTCCAGGCTCTCCCTCCTGGAGGACCCTCTCACCCTCCCTTGTCACAACTTCATGTTCACTTGTGAGGATTGCCCACTCCTTCTGGACAGCATAGGAATTACTGAGTGGACTGGATGAGGGATGTGCCTCTGATCCCCCTGTCTCAACATCCCTGAGCCCACTGTAGTTCAGCCAGCCCTCCACCTGGACATCTGCTGTGGTAGTGGCTGCGGACATGGTGGCCTCTGGATAGGGGCAAAGGCTGCCAATACTCCAGACAGCTTGGCCTGGAGGCTGGAAACCTCTGCCCTCAGCCTAGAGAGGTGCCTGCATGTGAAATTAATTGAAAGATTCCTTTTGGTTAGATTCTGAGACAGATAGAAACTGTTCAAAGCAGAACGATTTTGAGAGTGAATTACTACTGACATGTTTAAAATGTGTGGTTGTTCTGACCACACCTAGACAGTAGCTAATAAAGTCCCTTGATAGAACTTTTCTGCTACTACAGAGGGTGGGGGATAGAGATATTACTACATTAAGAGCAATGTTCTCCACACATTAATTTCCTAGTTTTACAAAATGAAGTGGCATCATTAGAAATCATTGGCACATACTGAACTCCACAGACAGAGGTAGGAGCCTGTTCACTATCTCCTCATTAATTGTTACTAAAAGATCCCCACATCGAGGGACAAGTTGGTTCATTCTGATTTGACAAAGACCCAGGAGGACAGAGGTTTCCTTTTTGACCCACTACCAATTGGCAATTTTCCATGTGGGTTGTGCACCCAGTGTTCCAATGCTCATAAACTATTGGAGTTCACAAATCCATTTAAAAATGAAACTATCAAGATCAGACATTGTATTATGTGTTCAGGTACATGGGATCTACATGTTGAAATGCCCCTGCTTTAAGGTATTCATGGACAAAATTGGCAGAAGGTTGAGAACCTGTATTTCCATACACAAATCAGATATTAGATACCAATCAACAAAATCGAGTATCCCTAGACACTTTAATAGCCTCCACTATCAGGTTTCAACACTGAAATTCCATGGTTATGATAGAGTGGATCACCTGAGGAGGGCTGTTGACTGGGAGAGTCTGCTCCTAACTAGAGAGACCACCTGAACTGAGAGACTGGGCACACTTAATGTAAGGTGCTATTTAAATGAGGAAATCAATCGAGGCCCCATTATGTGATAAAGCTCTTCAAATCTGTCTTGGAAATCTGCAAATTCCATGATCACACTGTATTTTTTTTTTTGCATATTTTAACATGAGTTTATTTGCTTATTTCTGTCACTCTTGAACTCGTGAGTGTCTTGCATAATTTCCCCCAATATGTCCATCTTCCTCACATTGAGGTCAGTTGTGACTTACATAGGGAGTACTCTGTTTATAATGGTCACTAGTCTATAGCAATTATTGGCCTCTATGCATGTTTGAGGCAGATGTATGTGAAAAATGTGTGCACCCCGCTCACATAGCTCTGCACCCATGGACAGGTACACACATGCAGGTATTCACAACCCCGGCATGCAGGACTCCCTAGGTCAGCTGGGCAAGAGTCATGGTCCCAGATGGGAATCCAGTGGGATTCCATTTTCAGGTCCCAAAGTGGATCCCTTGAGTAGCGAGGCACGGGTCCTTGGTAGTGCATGCCAACTGCAGGCATTCTGACCTGTGCAGCATGGGCCCAATGGCATGTTCTCCCATTGCCTAGTCTGTGGCACCCAACACTATCCCGGAGCACTGATGGACCCCTGGTGGTAGGACCCCAAACCCTCAATGCAGCTGTGCCCTGATTTTCTTCAGACTATGTCCCCTTGCCCCATCCCTGTGCCCCCAGTGGAGGACAGTGTACAACACCCCAGCACAGCCACCACCACCCCCTCATTGCCCATCTGTTTGGAGCCGGGCACTCACCTAATCAGCAGTCCCAGCCCCCCCAGTACTACCCATTGGGCCGTGGCAGCACAGAGGGGTCATTTCCATGTCCTACCATGCCCGGCAGCTGGTATCCACGGGGGAACCTAGTGGGATATGGCAGGGTCTACTCTGGCATAACCTGCATCCCTCCCTGCACCCATGCGGTCAGCACTACATGCCTTGGTGAATAGCGTGTAGTGCTTGCATGCCCCTGCCCATGCCCGTCATGTTGCTTTCCATGCAACCGGGGCATCGGGTGGATATCTGTCTACTATGCCAGTTATGAATACCATGTGGGTCCGCTGGACCCCGCAGAGTGGCATTCCTCCGTATCTATGCCTACACTCCCAGTTTACATAGTCAGTAGGCATAGTGCCTAGGGCCCATTATTTTTTTTCATTTTGAATTTAATTCTGCATGGCAGAACAAGCAAGGAACAAAACATATTGTCCCCCAATGTCCCCTAGGCACAGGATCAAAATGCTGAATACACCAACAGCATGGACAAACAATGCGCAGTACAAAATGACAAAAATAATGATAGGACTCCACAAAAACACTGACCACTACCACAGCACCGCATGAAAATGCAATGGCTACCCTGTATGTTTGCAGGGGGTTCCACCACTCACCTTCCTAATGGGGAGCTTCACCCTGAACCCCCACAATCTATAAATAATCACCTCTGGAGGTGGAGGCGACTCAGAGATGGGCAGAAACCATGTGTGGATGGGGAATCATTGAGGAGATGAGAAGAACCAGCAGGAAAACGTGGGTTTGGGGGGCAAAATGTGCAGGGTGGGGGGTGGATATAGACAGCACATCAGTCAGGAGGGTGGAGAAAAAGATGGACAAGAATGTCATGTCCGCAGAAAATCAAACAGAATCTCTTATCCCTGGACCTGGAGTTGAACCCTGTCCCTGGACATTCTGCTGACTTCCAATGCCTGTGCCCTAACCTCCACACTATAGCAGATGCTCAACAGCACACTCCCCAGCAGACCCTTTCTCCTTTGCTCCCCCGATGGCCAGCAGCTACAGAGATAGCACTAACTTTACTTTCACTATACTATCCCTGTAGCTATTTTACATGTCGCTGTTTTTACAGTGCGGTTTTTAACTGCTCTGTAATGACATCAACATTTTAAGCTGGTACCTGCTCCCTATCCTTTAAACTTTTACTCCTTTTCCAGCCCCTTCCCCCTACTGTGAAATGCATTAATTTACTTATCCCTTGTTTTGATTTCATTATCTGACAGAGATTTGGTAACACTGTAACCCTCGCCTTTTTATCTCTTTTGGAAAGTTTTTAATATATTACTGGGGTTCATTTGAAAACCCCCATGCAATGTTTACTTTGGTTGCAACCAGGCATGCTTTTTTTATTTAACCTCAATTTACTTTGGCTCCTGCTTTAATTTCTGTAAGTAGTAACTCAAGATTATGACATGGATCTTCATCCTAAAAACCAAAGTGCTATGGTGATATGCTGACCTACTGGTTCATAATGTTGCAAGCTTAATAGCGTACGACATTATGACTAAACAGCTACAGCGTAGTCTGCAACCACTAATGGTGCAATACTGGATATACTGCTGTACATGGTATTGCAACAGTAGGGCTCTCCCAGGCAGAGGATATGACCTCTGCTGGGAGTGACTTCTGCTGAGCAGCTGCCATGGCTCACAGGACTGAGCCGCAGCAGGAACCCCAGTGCCGTATCTGGGACTGGGTTTGATTCTCAGTCCCAGAATCTTTTATTTCTTTGTGCACTCACTGATTTAACCCCGGAGTTGAGGATCTTGGTGGGGGAGATTTAAAGCGCAGCCTCATGAAATGGGGGTGTGGGGCAAAGCTTCCTGAAAAAGACATACTCATGGCTGATTGCGCTGCATTGGCAGCGCATTTTGCTAAGCAGCATAATGTTGTGTGACATTATGACCCCTATGCCATATGCTGACTCTTCTTATAGAAGGCAAGAATCCCTTTGGGACATGTTCCCATCCTTTGCTACCATGCTCACCATTAGGGGTATGCCTTTGGGAGCTCTATGAAGTCAACTCACACTGGACATCACGTGCAACCCAAGGGGGCTGAGACATGATGCTGATGTAGGGGTTCACGTGATGCAGTGGTGCTGAGTGGCTGCCTGCTTTGGAGCTCCCATTTCTCCCCTCTCAAACTTTAACTTTCGCTAAGCCAAAACCACCAATCCGCCACCAAACGCTGTCTAAACACCTTTGCTACACCAGGAGTCGACAGTTGAAGTAGTTGGAGGTGTATATTGCCTGCTGGAACATCGCGATGACAGATGCAGAAATGAAGGCCTCAGGAGTCAGGCACACCCCACCTACAACGCCAGAAAAAGCCTCAAAGAAAGCCAAAAACTCTGGTTTCAATCCTTCTTCAACCAACAAAACTTCATCTAGTGGAGGTCTTAATGTTGCAGGGGGTACTACCTTAACGGAGGAGCATTTTTTGAAGGAGCTGTCACCATTTAAAGATACCCTGCAAGAGATCTCCAACGAAATTAAATCAATGAGGCAAGATTACATCGACCTCTCAAGAAGGATGGGTGACTCAGAATCCAGAATAGGGTCAGTGGAAAGATGGCAACAGAAAATTGACCCTGAGATAGTCAGGCTTCGCCAGAAAATACAAAAGCTACAACTAAAGTCTGAAGACTTAGAAGGGCTCAGTAGACGAAACAATGTCCTAATTTTAGGTCTTCCAGAACTGGAGGAAGGGGGAGACACTATCAAGTTCGTCCAGCAATTCTTAAATAAGGTCATGGGCCCCTCACCTGTCCACCAGCAATACCATGTGGAACGTGCCCACAGATCTCTTAGACCCAGACCTCCCCCAAGCGCCCCCCCAGACCTTTGATCATCAAATTTCTAAGTTACCTGGACAGACAACACGTTCTTGATAAAGTTAAACAGTTGGAAGCAGTCTTATGGAATGGAACCAAGTTGAGGATTACTCAGGACTTGCCCAGAGGTTCGTTTGAAACGTGCTGCTTTCCACCCAATAGTAAGCAAACTGATTGCTGCTGGAAGCCCTTACATATGATCTACCCTGCAAAGCTGTTCGTGCAAGTGGAAAGCGCCTGGTATTCCTATGATACCCCCTGAAGAAGCGCTAACTGACTTATCTAAACTGCTGCCTGACCTGTTCAAAGGACACTCAATTAAATGACTGAAGCTTGTCTAGGCCAGGCATAAACTGGAGTAGATCACCAACTGAAGTTAAGGACTCTTGGAGTTTAATTCCCTGATTTTATAAGTTCTGTGTTTGGATGATTGAATTTTAGCACTTACTGTGCAGTCGCGAGTTCTGCTGGGTCGTGGGTAGCCCTGGGGTCGATTGCCTCCGCTTTCAGTGGGGACTCCTCCGAGGACCCGTGTGGTGATGGAGCTGGTGGTAGTAGAGCGCGAGGCCTGGTCGGCCTGTCTCTAGCTCTCCTCATGTCCTAGCCTCTCGATCCACTAGAGGAACTAAGCGCAGAAGGGTGCAGTTTCGGAGGACCTATTTTGCGGTCGGACCGATTTGGTCCATCAGCATTTTGGTCCCTGCGCGATTTCCTTTACTTCCAGGTCTCCATTGGAATCAGATCGAGAGACAAGGCCATTGGAGCTGCTCCAAGTAATACTACCGCTACATTTTCTTTTGGGATGGGGAGGCGATTTCAGTTATTTCTCTTTTAGAGGCAGTGCCTCTTCGTTGAAGGGGGCGGGGGCTTATAGGTGGGTCATAGCTGAGCCATGCATTATGACCAGATAGGGAGTTATTGGGTACCCCCCAGATGTTGCACCGCAATGAATACTGTTTTTTTATCAATCGGACTACTGATGATGTGGGTTGCAGTCCCTAGTCTCGATGTTTTTGGGGATCCTATTATCATAAGAATCATTCTGGGGTACCCTGGGGAGGGAAGATGTATGGGGGTAATCAGAACTGTTTCTGACGTTATGGTGAAAGATCCGTGGTACTGTGTAGATAATGTTTATCTTGCAATGTTGTGGGGGTAGGAGGGGGGACACTGCTTATACTGCCGTTGATGTTTGGATGAATGATACTTGGATTGATGTTTATAATGTTCATCTTGCAATGCTATGGGGGCGCAGGATACTGATTATAGAGATAATAATACCTTTTTGTGGGTGCTGCCACTTAATTTTGTAGATTGCATTTTCTTGGTGTTTAATGCTAAAGTTGGGCAGCCTATTAATATCACTAGTTCCGGGCTTTTATTTTCTACTAGAAGAGAAATCTTGGGGTATGTTGGGGAGGGGTTTGAGGGTGTCACCACTGTACGGAGTAAGACGAGATTGCAAAGGTTAATTGGTGTAGTACTATACTGTGTCCTAAAATATGGTTAGTAGTACTGTTAAATTGATCAGCTGGAATGTGAGAGGGATTAGAGATGCTAAGAAGAGATCCCGTATTTTGATTAATTGCTCGATACTGGGAGCCGACATCTTATGTTTGCAAGAAACCCATATTACAGTAGCTGAAAGTAATATGTTAAGAGTCAGAGGCTTCTCCCAAATTTTTGTGGCTGGCGACTCATCGGAAGCCAGGGGAGTAGCTGTTATGATAAAGAAAAATATACCTTTTAATCCGACGAAGGTTATTCAAGACTCAGAAGGTAGATATATATTGGTGTCTGGATCTCTCTATAACTCTCCTATTGTTTTAGGCTCAGTATATGGCCCAGTTGGAGGAAATGTGACCTTTATTATGCAGTTAATTGACAAGCTCAGCTCCCTTCTACCAACCCCTTTGATTCTAGGAGGGGATTGGAACATAGCCCCAACCCAGGAGCTGGATAAAACTTTTAGGCCATTAAGATCACTGCTTCCACCACAATTGGCATTGAATGATATGAGTAATATGCTAGGCCTGGTGGACCCCTGGAGAACCCTTTACCCTCTCAATAAAAGCTACACCTTTTTCTCCCCACTCCATAATTCCTAGTCGCGATTAGACTATTTCCTAATATCCACCTATCTCATGACTAAGGTCTTCTTGGCAGGTATTGAGCCTATAGTAATTTCGGATCACGCGCTAGTCTGGTTTAAATTCTCTCCCCAGTCCTCAACGTCCTGTGACACGGTCTGGAAACTTAATACCCAGTTATTAAAAGAAGAACACTTTCTCACTCAGATTAGATCTCTTATTAGTGATTATCTGGAAACCAATCGGGGCTCAGTGACCAGGATGGATATTCTTGGTGCTCTTTAAAGTGCTTTCTGAGAGGGAACTTATCAAAATTTCCTCTAGAAGAAAGAAACTCAGGTCTCAGAATCTCATTTGCCTCTCAAACCAGATTAAAACAGCAGAGAATATATTGGTTACTTCTAACTCGTTGAATAATTTAGAACAACTCCACAAACTTAAAATGAATATGAAGGACTGATTCGGGAAAGACGGAGTTTGCTTTACTGAGAACCAGGGCTAAGTACCTGGATCAAGGAGAAAACCGAGTAGACTCCTGGCACTGAAACTGAAAGAAGTGGAGAATTCCAGGCTGATCCTGCTCTGGAAGACCAAGAAGGATCCATCAAAACAGAGCCCAAAGATATAGCAGCAATCTTTAAAGAGTTTTACCAAAATCTATAGAGTGCCAAAGCATTCCCTTTCTCCCACTCAAGGCTAGAGGAGTTTTTCCGGTCACTGACACTTCCTCGCCTCTCGGAGGACCAAGTGGCCTTCTTCTCCTCACCTCTCTCCCAGGAGGAGGTGGAACAGGCCATTCACAGTCTCTCATCAGATAAAGCCCCTGGCCCGGATGGGTTTCCAGCCAACTTTTATAAGGCCTTCCGCCAGGACTTGGTTCCCCTGCTCCTGGACTTATATAACTATTTGCTGTCAGCAGATACCCTGGATCCTTCCTTACTGGAGGCCATTATTATCCTGATCCCTAAGACGGCTGAACCCTCCCGGAACCCGGCCAATTACAGACCAATATCACTGCTCAACTGTGATATTAAAATCCTGTCCAAGATTCTAGCTTCCCATATTAAGCAAGTGTGGACTCCATTATTGAGTAGTGAGCAAGTAGGATTTGTACAGGGTAGGTCAGCGATGGATCATATTAGATCGCTTTCTCATGTTTTTAGGGCAGCTCAAACTTCTCTGGTCCCTATGGCGTTGGTAGCCCTGGACGCGGAGAAAGCGTTCGACTGAGTTAACTGGAAGTTTTTATGGTATACTATGTCCAGGTTCGGCTTCCCGGGGGAGTTCATGGGGTGGATCAAAACTCTATATAGAGCCCCCACGGCAAAGATTTATTGCAATGGGATCCTCTTGCCCTCCATTCAATTACACTCTGGGACCCGACAAGGCTGCCCCTTATCCCCGTTCCTATTTAATCTCTATTTGGAACCATTGCTGCTCAGCCTCAAAGCTGCCCCAGGGATCCAGGGATGCCCCGTCTTCAACCAAACTTCTAAGATCTCAGTGTATGGATGATATTCTTTTACAGTTAGCTAATCCGCTGATTCTCTGCGGTGGTAATGGAGATAATCACACAATTTGGAGAATTATCCAATTATAAACTTAATCTGGCAAAGACGGAGATCTTCCCACTCAATGTACATCTCACCCGGCTTCTGTATCCCACCTGGGCATGAAGTGGACCCCATCCCATTTGAAATATCTTAGCTTATCTGGCACGGGATCCTTCCCAAATCAAAAAGCTCAACTTAGAGGATTTGTTGGACAGAATTAAGTCTGACTTGCAAAGATGGGGAAACTGCCATTACCAGTGGGGCCCGGATCAGCATTATCAAATGAACATTTTCCCGGCTCTTTACCCCTAAACCTCCTAGACATCTGGCTACCTAAGTCCTTTTTCAAAAAATTCATTCGACCTTAACTGACTTTATTTGGAACCATAAACTCCGAGGCGGCTTCGATAAACTATGCCTCCCCAAAGAAATGGGGGTCTTAGATTACCGAATTTCAATTCTATTACTGGTCTAGTCACCTTATCAAAGCAGGGAAATGGTTAGGGATTTGAAAGAAGCTTATTTTCCAACATGGCTAAATCTGGATCTTGACCTTATCAAACGCCATAATATAAATCCTCCAGCCTTTTTATTGCGGTTTCACATCTCTCCCCGAGATTCAAGACTTCAGTGGGTGTCACAGTTGTAGAGTACTTAACCAACTTTTTCTCCACTAGGTCAGATATATTAGAGATCCTGGTCAACCACTGATGTGTAACCCAATATCAGGATAGGGAACAAAATGTTAGTCCCTAAGTGGCTACCCCAAATACAGGGGCTCTCAGTGGAAGACTTTTATGTGCAAGGCAGGCAGGGCTCAATAGCTGATCTATTACTCGTCTTGAACATCCCCACTAATGCCCTGTTCAAGATATATCAATTAAAGCATCTGGTAGACAAAGAGTTTGGAATAGCAGTACCCTCAACTGTTAAACCACTACTAGAGGAGGTCAAGGGTTCAGGCGTTAAACCCCACGGGTGTCTAAGCTGTATCACTACCTCTTGAAACTTGTCCATCCCATTCCTCTAACTGGTTCCAAATCCTGGGTGCTATCCCCTAGGTTCCCTGTTTCCATGGGGTCAAATCTGGAAGGATCTGTACATCTACAACACTTTAGACAGGAATAGGATGATTCAGTATTTATAATTAATAACATGTATTTCACACCAGTGCGGAAATCAAAATTTGGCCTCTCTGCTCCTCAAAATGTTTCAGGTGCAGGAAGAGCAAGAGACCTCCCTCATATTTTCTGGCACTGTCCTAAAATTGCTCCACTCTGGAGGATAATTGAGGATAATTTAGATCCCATACTAGGTTTGAAAGACCTTTTCACATTAGAGATCTGTATCATAGGGGACTACACAGGTATCAAGGTCAGGGAAAGGAAGTACCATATAGCACTCATTTCTATGGCGGTTAAGAGGCTGGTTCTCCGGCACTGGACAGATAGTTTTGAGATTTCATACCTAGATTGGGTGGAAGAAAAGTCCCAATGCTTCAAAGTGGAGAAGTTGATTGCTAATTTTAGATCCTCTCCAATGACCTTTCAGAAGAAATGGGGCAAACTATATGCTCTGTATCTCCATTGACAGGGATCCTTGACATATAAGGGAACTGAGCGAGGAAGCACTCCTCAGGACTTGGAGTTTCCTAGCTCCCCTGTTTCCCTTTGCAGTAATCTCACAACCTCTCACCCTGTGAGTTTGTAGAAACCAGCTTCCTGGCCAGTATCTTAGGTTAAGAACTCTATAACACCTAACTACTAGAGTTATTTTATTATCTCTCTCCTTAGTGGTGACGCCCTCATGGGGGGGGGGGATAGTTGATTTGGGTTATCCTGTTTACTGTTTTCTAGTTTCTCTTGGTACCTTCATTCTCCTTTTCTTTCTTTGCCCGGTTACTAAAGTATATTCAATTCTGGAATATATTGAATATTTGTATTATGTTCAGATGTTACTGGTTAAATTGATGTAACTACAGTTGGAAATTAATAAAAAGAGAATTTCAAAACAAAAAGGATGCTGATGTAGATAAAGAAGGGGGAGGTGGCTTCTTTGTAAGTTAGATACTACTAATGGCATTTGCAGAGTGCAGCTGAACACTGTTTACCAGGAGTGACATGGTAAGAGTATTTCACTGCTTTTGGGGAAGTTCAATTAAATAGCTGCATGGAAAAGTCTGAAATGATTGCTAAGTGAAATACAATATGCTGTCTACACATTGTGAATATTTGCTTTCATAAATAATAGGACCACATCCATTGTAAAGGCCTGTTTTACCAAGCCAAACAGTGGGCATTCTAAATGTGGCTGCATGAGTCCTTAATGAGCATGATGAAATTAAATAATAAAAAAGTTTTATGAATAGCTTCACTGGTTGCTGTGGGCATCAGTATCTAAATCCTTTTTCTGAAACAATAGCTACTGCCCAACAACAGCATGACCTTGAGGTCTTCATATTCTTCCTGTCCAAAATTATCAATAGTGAAATGGACAGAAGGCTCTACTAATAGTTGTCCAGGTTGCGTCTAGCCTCTGAAAAAGCCTTCCTGAGAAGGGGCTCAATAGCAGTCAGCAAAAGTTGTGTGAAAAAAGTCAATAAACCCATTCAAACGTTAATAGAAAAAGTTAACTCCAATCCACAGTGTGACCCTGCAGTCATTGAGGGTTTCCTGGTAATTCAGAGGATGGAGGGTCCTACCAAAAGTTGACCCTGGTTTTATTAGGCCTCTGGTCACCCTGCATAGGTAGGAGGCCCACTTGCAGCCAGTAAAGAACCACTTTCCCCATGGGGTGCAGTTTGGGAGGCCATGTTAGACAGCAGAAAATTGATTTTCTTGTTTAGTCCCACTCTTCATTGTAACCTTGTGGATGGACACTTCTACCAAATCTCTGATCCATTTCCAAGTCTGGCAATTAAACATTAAAAGCCTTTATGTAAAAAAGTTTGTTTACCTATGGTGGAATAGTTTGGAGGCTCCATTGAGCTAACCCTGTTCTCCAAACTTATGTTCATGACTTCTCAATAGCCAAACTTTGTGGTCTTGGACAACAGCCCAGATGCAGCCCAGAGAAGTAGTGGTTATCTACGCAATGCTCAGTCAGATGCTGGGGAGCACTAACTACATAAGCTGGACTCACCAAGACTATGCATAAGTACCTCTATATAACCTATAGAACTCCACACACCCAGCCATAAAATACAGGAACTCAGCATGTTGTTAATGTTGACCATATGGCATGACTCGAACTTTGAAGCAAAAGTATAATAAAACCATAATATAGTCAGCTCAATTGGCCATGGTTACCTTTGGGTACACAGATGGCCTCAATTAGTGTTTTGATGTACTTCCTGGTAAAATAATACAATGTCAGACTTCATAAGCACTCCTGGACATTTCTCAGGGGCCTATCCAGGCTGCAATGCAGGTCATAGAAACATAGACTTTGAGAGCAGATAAAGACCACTTGGCCCATCCAGTCTTTCCATTTTTCTACCTACTGGATAAGCTGTAGATTTTAGTTAACCAACAGCCTACTTCCAGCCACCCCCCACTATAATTGCTTTATGTCTGTCCCATGCATGTTTGAATTCCTCCACTGTTTTAGACCCCACAGCCTCTCCAGGAAGGTGGTTCCATGCATCCACCACTCACTCCATGAAAAATAATTTCCTCACATTACCCCTGAACAGTCCCCCCTCTATCTTTAAATTGTGCCCCCTTGTTCTAACACATCTCTTTTTCTGAAAGATGCTACCCTCTTGGACTTTGTTGATTCCCTTGAGGTACTTGAACGTTTCTTTCATGTGCCCCCATCCCTACTTTCATCAAGGGTATACATATTAAGCTCTCTCAGTCTCTCTTCATATGGTTTCTGATGCAGACCCTGCACCATTTTAGTTGCCCTCCTCTGGACTGCTTCCATCCTGTCTATGTTCTTGCGTAGATGAGGCCTCCAAAACTGCACACAGTTCTCCAGATGGAGTTTCACCAACTGTCTGTACAGAGGGATAACCACTTCCCTTTTTCTACTTGTGATGCCCCTTCCTATGCATCCCAGTATCCCCCTGGCTCTTCTTACTGACTTCTCACATTGTTTACCCACCTTTAGATCATCTGATATGACTATCCCCAGGTCCCTTTCCATTTTTGTTGTTGTTAGTACCTCCCCTACTATTGTGTATTCTTCTCCTGGGTTTTTGTTTCCCAGGTGCATTACTTTGCACTTCTTTGCGTTGAATCTAAGTTGCCATATGTCTGACCATTCCTTCAACCTTGCCACGTCCCTTCTCATCCTTTCTACCCCCCTTGTGTATCAACTCTGTTACAGATCTTTGTGTCATCTGCAAAGAGGCATACCTTTCCCTCCAGACCCACTGCAATGTCACCTATACAGATGTTAAAGAGGACAGGACCTAGTACTGAGCCCTGAGGTACACCACTAGTGACCCCCCATTCTTCAGAATGTGTTCCATTCACTATTACCTTCTGTGTCCTGTTGTACAGCCAGTTTGCTACCCAGGCTACCACCCAGGGACCCACTCCCAGGCTGGCTAACTTGATTATCAATCTTTTGTGCGGGACTGTGTCAAATGCCTTGCTAAAGTCTAGGTAGGCCATATCCATAGCCCCTCCCTGATCTATTACTTTGGTCACCCAGTCAAAGAAATCTATTAGATTCATCTGACATGACCTTCCTGCAGTAAATCCATACTACTTTTGGTCCTGTGCCTCACTGGCCTCTAGGTACTGAACAATTCTTTCTTTCAGAAGTGATTCCATCATTTTCCCTACCACTGAGGTCAAACTTACTGGTCTGTAGTTTCCTGCTTCTGCCTTGCTCCCACTTTTCTGAAAGGGAATCACATCTGCCCTCCTCCAGTCCTCAGGTACCACCCCATCCTCCCATGATTTGTTAAAAAGTGTGGTCAGTGGTGTCACTGGGTCCTCCTTAGTTCTTTTAGGATTTTGGGTGAATCCTGTCAGGCCCCATTGCTTTGTCCACCTTTGAGTTTTAGGAGTTCTTTAGGACTCTTTCTTCTGTAAATGGACTGGTGTCAACTCCCCTACCCAGAGTACTTCTATTGTCTGGTTTAGGTAACTCCTTCTCATCTTCTTTTGTGAATACTGAGCAAAAGTATTCATTCAGTAACCCTGCATTTTCACTGTCTCCCTCTGCCTACCTCCCCTCTCCCTTATTAATCTTCACTATTCCTCCCTTAACCTTTCTATGCTCCCTAATGTACCTATAAAAGGTTTTATCCCCCTTCTTATCTGAATTGGCTATTTTTTCCTGGGTTTGAGTTTTGCTATTCTGACTGCCTTCACCACTTCTTTCTGCTTTAATTGATACAGTTCCCTGTTGTGCTCCTTCTGTGATTCCTTATACTTTTTGAATGCAGCCTTTTTCTCCTTAACCTTACCTGCCACCTCTTTTGAAAACCATAGTAGTTTTTTACTCCGCTTAGTTTTCTTTATCTGTTTCACACAAAGGCTTGTTGCCTCTATGATGGCAGTTTTGATTTTTCTCCATTGTTCTTCCACCCCTCCTTTTTGGCCATTTGCTAGTGTATTCCTCAGGTATTCACCTATTTTGCCAAAGTCAGCTCTTCTAAAGTCCAGTATGTTTGTTTTTGTATGGCTCGTCTCCATGGTTGTGCTTATTGTGAAGCACACTGTGCAGTAGTCGCTTGTTCCCAGATGTCTACTGACTTCTAAATTTGTGATTCTCTCTCCATTCGAGTGTACCAGGTCTAGTATTGCTCCCTCCTGAGTGGGTTTCAACACTAGCTGTCTAAGGCCTGCCCCCTGCAGGGCATCAAGAATGACTCTGCTCTTGGATGTGGCTGCAGTACATGTCATCCAGTTAACATCTGGCATATTTAGGTCCCCCATCAACAGTATCTCCCCTTTTTCAGCCATTTTGAGAATGTCCTCTATCATTTTCTTGTCCATTTCCTCCCCTTGAGATGGGGGTCTGTATACAACCCTTGTGCAGATTGTGATGCCATTCCCTGTCTCCAAGGTGACCCCAGAGTGCCTCTTATCCTCCCCCTTTACTTTTTAGTTCTGCAGCTTTGATCCCTTCCCTTATGTATAGAGCTACTCCACCTCCTCTTTTCCCCTCCCTGTCTCTTCTGTAGACTGTGTACCCCGGTATGTTGACATCCCAGTCATGGTTCTTCGTGCACCATGTTTCCATGACTGCCACAATATCCAATTTTCATCTTCCATCAAAGCTACTAGTTCAGAAAGCTTGTTTCCCAGACTATGGGCATTGGTACTCATTGCCCTCCATTTAAAGTTGGCTTTATCCTTTTTTCCCCATCCCTTCTTATTTTTCCCTTGTCTGTTTTTCCTTTTACCCCTGTCCTGCCCTCTGTTGAGCACTGTACCTCAGTGTTTACCTTACTACCTGTCATGTTTTTTTGGGGGGGGCTTGAAATTTACTGCCTTTTATTAGCACCTCCCCCCATGGCTAGTTTAAAAGCTTGCCAAGGAAGCATTTAAACCTGTCACTTAGAATCTTGGTTCCCTTTGTGAACAGATGCAGACCATCATGCCAGTATAGATCTTCATCTCTCCAGGTGTACCCCCAGTCCCCAATGAAGCCAAAGCCCTGTGCTCTGCACCAGTTTTGCAACCAGTTGTTAAACTGCATGGTGTGTAGTACTCTAGCCTCACCCCTGCCATGGACTGGCAGCACCTCTGAGAAGGTAACCGTGCTTGCTACCTGTTTGAGGCCCTTCCCCAACTCTACAATTTCATCCTGCACTGCACTGATCCGATGCCTAGCTAGGTCATTTGTCCCAAGGTGGACAATGATATCTAGTTCCCTGTCCTGTGATGCTGCTTCTGCAATCCTGAGGATTTGCTTCTTGTCCCTCCAAGCCATGGCACCAGGCAGGCACCTTACTTCCCTCTCCTGTCCCTTCCTCAGGTCTACCCCTCTAACAATGGAGTCTCCTATCAGAAGCTGTTTCCTTCCCTGTGGTGTCCCTTGCCACCCTTCTGTGGGTCTCCCTTGTGGATGTCCTCAGCATTCTTCTTGGTCTCCACTGAGGGTGCCATCATAGAGGAACCTTGCTCTGCCAGACTGGCATATGGTTTGTGTAGATGTACAACTAGGGGGCTTTGCTTCTGTTCCACCAACTACACTCTCTCAGAACCCACTGTGGTCCAACAGCTCTTCTTACTTGGCAGCCTCTGAGGCAGTGGTTGTGGCAGTGGTGCTCTTTGGGTGGGGGAGGCCTCCTTAGTCCTTGCCAGTTCAGCCTGGAGGTGGGCAGCCTCTTCCCTCAGAGCTGACAGTTGCCTGCAAATAGGACAGCAACGCAGTTTCCAGAATGTCTCCTGGAAAACTGCTGCCCCACAGCCAGTGCATTGCACCACTCCCCATATGTCCCTCTCCCTTATAATATACAATATGTAATATATACATTTATTGTTTTTTTTTTTCTTTTTCTTCTTTTTTGTGGTGTGTGCATACCTTTTATGCACTGTCCTGGGTTATTAAGAATATGACAGTTCTGCCCCAATACCTGTTGAAGAAGAGATGTCAGAACATTGGCTATAAAGGAAACATCATGCCTGGGGGGGGTGGGGTGTGGGGAAGGGGGTGGATAGTCCACAACCACTGGTGACTGTTAGAGACAATCAAATACACCACTGCTCCACCACCCTGGTGAGTTCTACCCTTTATAGTAATTCAACTGATTTGTAAACTGTTTAAAAGTAATTAAATGCAAGCTGTCACAGAATACTAGTAGGCAGTCCAGTTAGCCACAAAGGAAAATCAAATATGCAGTTATTTCAACCCTTCTTAAGATGCTCACAAGATAAGCAGTTTTGAAAACCCCTTTCCTGAATTAAAAACTAAAATAATTAAACACAAAGCAACACCAATGTAAGACTGCAAAGTAAGGAAAACTTCCCTCAGACGTAAGCAAAAGAGAGAGTTGTTGCAGATATCTAGTCCAATATAATATATCCCATGCAGCTTCTCAGTTGTTTCAAAGCACACCCTGTTACACAAATTGGAAGAAGATGGACCCAAGGTTCTTGGGTAAGGTTTCATTAATGGGTTGGTGGTTTCCTGGGACTTTCCTGAGGTCCTTTTGGGGCTGTGGTTCTTGATCTTGGGCCTGATTTCAATTAGAGTAGTGGGGTACCTGGGCGCCTTTCTCCATGCAGTAAAAAGTAACAGGCAACTGTAAGAGATGTGTCAGGTCAGGCAGAGTCCTGCCTACATTTCAGTGGTGGTACTGTTGCCTTTTTGGGGACTGTACTTCAATAAGGCTGCCTTTTTATGAGAGTGTGGAAAGATCAAGCTCTTCTTGGGGGCTATATTCTGTGGTCCATTTTCAGTTTGTCAAAAGTATACACACTGACTGATGTGTCACTTGAGTTAAGAGAGTTCCAGCCACATTCCATGAGTGGGAAGGCAGGACTGATCATCCAGTTCACCAGGAAGAGGTGCTCTGTCCCATGTTCAAGAATGTATGAGAATCCTGTTTTATTGTTGTTGGCAGTGGGTTTTTCCTTATGCATCTAGAGCTGCAGCTTGAGTGGAAAAGCAATATTGTTCTGATGTTGTTGTCTGGAAAATTGGAGAAGGGATGATCAACATTTGGCATTGACTGAGGGTGCTAGGAGCTGGGCTACTAGGCCCAGGGAGTGAAAGTTGTGAGTGTATTTTCCAGGCCAGGGCTAGATGTTGCTTTTCTGACCATGGGAGGATTATTTTGGGGCCCATGCCTTGGTGGTGTAAGGAAGTAATTAGTGGCTGTTTCAGGTATCTCTAAAATGGTGAGGATCCAGGCTGCATTCCAGTTATTGTGGAGTCAGGATCTGGTGTGGGGAATACTGGGATGTTAGTTTCAAAGTTGTTTTTTGGGGCATCCAAAAAGGGTGCCTACCTCCACTTGAGGCGCCATCCCTGAGATATAGCGAGGAGCCAAATACCAGTTACAAGGTCAGGACATCCATGAGGCTTTAGGACATCCATTAGTAGCAGCTGTGTCTGGCAATCATACATAGTTCTCCCTGCAGATGAGCTCACGTATTCATATCACCTTTAAAATCAGGGAAAGAAAATCAGTAAAGTATCTGACGTACTGAAACTCATTCTTAGGAAATAGTTGTACCTCAAGCTGAGGCCTTGTTGGGGAGCTAGTCAGAAACCAAATATTACAGTTCAAGACTCTAGGGTCTGTTGGAACTGTCAGAGAAATTCCGGGCCTGTGGCTGTTGCTTCTGACCCATGGCACATGTTTGAAAATTCAGGGGCTGTAGGTTTGGAACATTTTTGAAATTATAGAGCTAACTCTTAGCTAGTATATATAGCTTAAGTTGAGACCCTCAGAGTGAGGACAATCTAAAATCGAAGATGCTGTCCATGTTTCAGCTGTCTGCTAGAGCTGCTTATAAAAAGTCAGGCCCATTTCTGCTTCCCATGGCCAACAGCAGAGGTTTGAAAATCCAGGTGGAGAAGGTCTGAAAAGTTTCCATATGGAATTGCTTCCCACTGCATGGAACAAATGTGTGCTGGGCACCCAGATTAAAACCTTTGTTCCTGGCACCCCCTTCAGAGTAAGACTGACAAGCCTGAGTTGGACGTCTGTGGCATTGGGCAGGGGGTTGGCCACAGCTGGTCAGATGCCAGTTCCCATCACCATGTAGAGTGGTCTATGATTGAAACAATAAGTTCTAAAAGGGCCTCACCTCTCCACAAGCTGCTTCCCTACCCTACCATCCTTCAGGACCAGGGCAACTCAAGTCTTGTGAAGTGAGCCCCCAACATGGAGATCTAGGCTCCACCCTCTTCTGCAATCATCTGGTTGATCTTGTCATTTATGGGCACTTGACATGTGAAATTCATGGGCATTGAACAAGAAATTTATTTTAATTGCCGTATTGGTCCTAGTAAGAACAGATTCAGAAGTAAATTGTTTGGTACTTTTAGTGGACCAACTTAGATGTTACAAAAAGAAAAAATTGCTAAGCTTTCAGACCAATCAAGTCTTTCCTCAGATGCTTATGACAGTTATTTCGAAAATCCCATACTACTACTAATACCCAGATCATACATAACAAAAAAAAAAAAATCTCATTTGGTTTAAGATACTCATTTAAACCATAACAGCATTTTAAATTAGTGGAATCACATGTCACAAGTTTGTTTTAAACTAAGGAGCATTTGAAGGTCAAATGTCACCAAAATGAGATGAGGACTCTTGAAGCAGAAAGCTCCACTAACATACAATAAATTATGACTGTCTCAGTGTGCTTTGTGAGTACAGCGTAATGAAAAGTAAGAACTTTAGATTCAATACTAACTTAAGCACATGTTAAAATGTGATATGAATATATATTAAAACAAGCAAAAAAAATATAACAGAAAGTTACTATATATGGCATAAAGAGGGTTAAAAGTAAATTTTCCCTAGTGTGAGCAACTGTTTCACATATTTATACAATATACAACCTATCCGGAGACATTTTCCCAATTTGGGCATAAGAAGAGACGATAGACTGAATCGGTAACTTCAGGGGGAGATATATTGGATTTTCTCTCTAAATAGCATCATACCAGTTGGTTTGAATGAGGACTAGGACTTCAAACTATTCCTCTGATTGCCTTCCTCAATTTTTGTACAGAGATATACCGTGGTTATTTGATCTATGGTGTTCAATTCCCTAATCCAAACCCAGACTCACTTTTTTTGCAGTTTAGTTCTCTTTACCATTAGGTTTTACTCATACTCAAGTTATACATCTGCCATCCTTCTAACATTCCCTCTTTGCTGTCCCCCCCATACCTTTAATATAATGTTCGATATGTTTCTAGGTTGTTCACATATTTAATTCCATATATTTTACTTTTCTCAGACTGTAGGTCAGCCCAAAACTGGTGTGCTGGCAGCAGCAGACCCCTGGTTGCCTAGCTAGTTTCTGCATTCAACGGAAGACTGCAGCACTGATTTCACTGCCACAAGCCATTTTTGACATTCTGGCCATTGTTGCCAGCAGCAGCAATAAGGTAAGGATTTATTGAACAACATGATGCACTGCTTGTGATTTTGTACATACTGTATGCTTTTTTGCTTTTTCATTTACTGACCTGATGTATCTTGAACTTTTCACTATACATTTTTTTTCTTGATATTACTTTACAGTATTTGCATATACTGTTTTATACACAATGGTTGTAAGTTCAGTGGTATAAGGGGCTTTATTTTTTCATCTCTAAAACACTTTTTTTTTTGTAATTTTCCAGAGTATCACACATAGAAGCAATAGTCATATAAATAGAGTGTAGTTTGGCTAGTAGTCCCCTCGCCCCCAAGAAGACCCAGTTGGTTGACACACATTAGCACTTCCCTACTTGTTTCTGCTGCTGTGCATTGTGCAGGCTACTCTCTTTGGGATAAAAAATGTATCTGTAAATGACTTGCTTAGACTAATGTTGGTTTTCTGAGTGAGTGCATCTCAATCTTGTCTTTCATTGCACAAATATGGTGTCATCCTGGATGGCTGTGAAACACTGGCCCTAAAAGTATTTATTTCAAAAGGACTGCTGCCATTAATAATTTATCTGGTGCCCCTGTTTTTGAGAGTGGTGCCCTCATGCTTTGTATACTATCAGTTAAGAATTGTAGCAGGGGAATCCCTGGTCACTAGCAAGCATGCAGCCACTGTGATGTGCATGGTCACTCTGGTGTAGGAGGGTCTGAAGATCAAGAGTCCCACTGGCCTGTCCCAGTCTGATCCCCATGCAAGGGAGTTCAATTGAGGTCTGAGTGGGAACAACAGTGCAGGCAGCTGGTGAGACAGAGCATGCTCAATGGAGCGCTAAAGGAATGCACCACATGCTGGAGGGTTTCAACTATGAAAGTGAATATGCCCTGTTTGTACAATGAAAACAAACATTGCCAGTGTTCCCTCCAGCCCAGATTCTCATCCACATCAGATATACAGGATCACAAGCTTAATTTTTTAGATGTGACCCTGTCTATTAAGGACAATATTAGAATCATCAGTACAGCATATGGAAAACCAACATCCAAATACAGTTTACTGCATGCCAGTAGCTCACACTGCTACAGTTTAAAGACCTCTATCCCTTTTAGACAATTTATCTGCCTTAGGCAAAATCGCACCTAGAAAACAGACTTTCTCACATAAAACTGGAGAACTTAAAACCAGATTTTTGGCAAGGGGGTATAATGAAAAAAAATTGGATAAAGCCCTATCCAGGGCACAGTTAATCAAATTCAATTAGAACCAAGAAATAAAATTGATATTGAGTCCAACAAAGTAACTTTGTTACTGAATTCAATAATGTGTCTGGGAGAGTTGGTAATGTACTGTGCAAGTACTGGCCTTTTATTTCCAATGACGTGACGCTCTCCAAGGCAATTGATAACAAGCCTCGGATCACACATAAACAGGGTGAGAATTTAAAGGGCAGCTTGGTGTCTAGTTATTTTTCAAGCCCCAACTCTGTGAAAAAAACGTGGCTACCAATTAAGCCACCTGGAATGTTCAGGTGTAGAAATTGCAATATTTGCAAATATTGCATTCAGGGCAATACATTCTCTCTGGGGGTAGCTGTAAGGTAGTCAGAATCAAACAATTTATGTTGTGCACCTCAACATACATTGTTTGTCATTTGGTTCTGCTGCAACAAGTTTTATGTGGGGAGTACTACTAGAAACTTAAAACTTTGAATTTTCTAATTTAATGTATAAGTGTGTGTCTCATTAGCTCTATCCAAGTGCATACCTGTACATTTATTTATACTTAATGGTCAGGGACACTGGTTTACCGCATATACGGTGATGCAGACGCAAATCAGGAATTCTGATTGGTACATGGAAAACGGTGTGAGAATGGAAATAGCATTTGTTCTCAGGGAGTCCATGATCTGCAGCCTTTAAAAGTTACAGTGCCTGGCTTCATTCTCTACTGCATGCTGTGCTTTTTGCCTGACTGATCTACAAACCTCTACTGTGTGCTTTACTTTGGACTGTGACATCTTCAAACCTCTGCTGCTGGAATCCCAGTGCTGAAACTTGCCAAAAACCACTCAGAACTGTAAGTAATTTTATTTGTTTTATATATGCCAGGTGTTTTTGGTCCCTGTGCACCACAATTCGGTTTTGGCCACCTGGATTAAAAGCGAGATTTGAGGGGGGTGAAAATGAGACAGAGATTAGGCAGCACTGCAACTTTGATTCTGTCAATGTTGGAGGCTTGCCGTTCATTTTAAATGTAAACAGAATGCATATTTGAGAACATAGACACAGAGAGAGAAAAATGCTTTCCGCATTCAGACTGCTCAGAATCTGATCCAGTTAAACTAGTTGTGCTAAACTATATCACTAAATATTGTAGCATGATATAGTGTAGCACAAATACGATGCTAATTGTATCATGTGAGTAATTCTGAGAATGTGGAAAGCATATTTTCTCTCATACAGTGGCTGGTTTTAAATTAAAAATGTACAGCCCGCCAGTGGTCACCTTAATCAAAATGAGAACACTCCTGTCACCAAACTAATCCTCACCCAAAAGGCGAACTGGATCTCGCAATGGACCAGTCACATGCAGCATCTCCACATCTGATCCAGTACAGGTAGGATGCCACCACGATAACTACCCCTTCTTTTGCTTGTTTAGATGGCATACGATGCCACCGGGCTAGCATCCAAGTGTAAGAATGCTGGCCAGGTCTGTAGTGCCAATCGCCCGATGTTGGATGTGCCATGACAGGCCAGACCTGCCCAGTTGGGGGATGCTGCATGGCTGTGTAAATTAGTGAATGGTTAGATGCAAGCTTTGGAGTGGGTAGGGGGTACAGCTTGAAAACTGAGCTGAATGTAAGTCAGAAACTCACAAAAAGTGTTCTGTTGCTCTTAAAGTTCTGAGGATGGGGGGGGGATTAGGCAGCACTGCAGTCCTTAAACATTTATATGATTATGTGATTATGTGGTTGATTTTGCAAAACGTCCTTGTGGAGGGTTCTAGGACAGCCAAAAAAATAATATTAATATCACTTATTTTTGGTGAATGTAATCGGAGTGGACATGCTGGTTGGGGTTGGCTGAGGAGAATAGCCATGCTGGTAGTTTGGAGTGGGAAAAGGGTGGGGAGAGTGGCCATCCAACTCCATTGGGGTAGGGAGAGCATCTGTGCCAGTCCATCAGAGCAGGGAGAATGGCCCTCCTGATCCATGAGGATAGTGGCCATGCAGGTTCATTGGTGGTGGGAAGAGTGACCATGCAGGTTTGTGGGGGTGGGGAGAGTGGCCATGTCAGTCTGTTGGGGTGGGAAGAGTGGCCATACAGGTTTGTGGGGGTGGGGAACAGTGGGTGTGCAGATCCGTCAAAGTGGGGAGAGTGACTGTGCCAGTCCATCAATATGGGGAGAGTGAGGTGTAAAGAATGACCATGCAGGTTTGTGGGGTTGGGGAGGGTGGCAGTGTCAGTCCATCAGAGTGGGGAGAGTGGCCATACAAGTCTGGGGTGTAAAGAGCGACCTTGACCTTGCAGGTTTGTGGGGTTGGTGAGAGTGGCCATGCTGGTCCATAGGGGTGGGGAGAGTGGACATGTCGGTCCATCGGGTTGGGGAGAGTGGCTGTGCAGGTCAGTGGGGGTGGGCAGAGTGGCTGTGCTGGTGGGGAGAGTGTCTGGGCTGGTGCATGGGGTGGAGAGAGTGGCTATGCAGGTCCATGGGGGTGGGCTGAGTGGCTGGGTTGGTGGGGAGAGTGGTTGTGCAGGTCTATTGGGGAGAATGGCCGGGTAGGTCTGTTGGGGTGGGGAGAGTGGCCGGGCAAGTTCCTTGGGATGGGAAGAGTGGCTGGGATGGTGCATCAGGGTGTGAAAACTGGCTGTGCAGGTCCATGGGGGTGGGGAGAGTGGCTGGGCTGGTGCACTGGGTGGGGAGAGTGTCCATGTAGGTCAGTGGTCCCTTTAAGAAGATCCCTTACTGCAGATTGGATCTCCTACATGTGGTACTCCAGGAAGGGTGGTGTCTGCCAGAAATTCACACAGGTTTGGGGGGGATCTTTAGGATTAGCAGAGGTTCAAATAGAATGCTTCAAAAGCCTGGTTGATGCCCTTGATTTTGTCACCTAATCTGAAGGAAGCTTGATGCTGCTAATGTGGTTGTTGATGGTCGTCTGAGGGATGGGCTGGTCAGACTCATTCACATGCTGGGGAAAAAAATGGTTCTGGCCTCTAAGGGAGGGGTGGACATACAGAGTGGCACAGAACCATTTTTCCCAGCATGTATGCCAGTTGGCCGGGTCCGTGCCACGCTCTGGTGGTCATTTGTTGATGGTCGGCTGAGGGACGAGCTGGGCGGACTGGTGCACATGCTAGGGATAAAAATGGTTCTGGCCTCTGACAGAGGGGTGGACAGGCAGAGTGGCATAGAACTATTTTTTCTGGCATGTATGCCAGACTGGCGAGTCCATGTCATGCTCCAGTGACTGGTCTTTTTTTGTTGTGTTTTTGGTTTTTTGCACACCTTGCATTGTACATCTGTGGTTTGCTTGACTGATTTGTGGGGTGGTGGGCTTGTGGTCAGAGTGATTTAAGAAACAGGGGTGGGGTGGGGAGTCCACAAAGAAATAAAGTAGAAAAAGTTTTACATTTTGTTGGTTGTACTCTCCATGGAAGAAATACAGTACAAAATGAGTATAAAACGTGTCATTATCTTTGTGTGCCTGGGGTGTGGGTGGGGGGACACCAACCTGGATGATGTTCATTCAGAGTGGCAACAGTTGTCAGTCCATCGTGGTGTGGAAAGTGGCAGTGCTTGTCCACCGGGGTGGGGAAAGTGTCTGTTAAAGTCTGTTGTGGTTTGCTGGGAATGTGTCTTCTTGTGTGCATGTCTGTGAGTGTGCGTGTGTGCATGCGTGCATGCGTGTGTGTGTGTGTGTTTGTGTGTGTGCACACGTGTGTGTGTGTGTGTGAGTGTGTGTGCATGTAGAATAATAGAGACACAGTCAGACAAAATAACTTTATTAAGCCACATCAAACTGAATAAACCATGTCTAATCTGTGCCCTTCAAAACTGTCAACTGTAGATTTTCCTCCTTGATTTCCTTGATCAATCCTGGAGGATGTAGGCATCGGATTACCTAGGGGATAATCAAAGACAAGCTGATAAACTGTATAACTGCATGTTAATAATAATCTTACCACTTTTAAGTTGAACTTTTGCAGGAATGTCTAATGGAATATTTTTGGAAGTGTTGGGGAACTACAGAGAATTGATCAGTTCTTAAAGTTGAACTACTGGCAGAGGTGAAGCCCTGACCACTGTACGGATTGGGGCTTCCCCTCTCTGGTCCCCCCTGCAGGCACTATATTAAAAAATAATCTTTGCATCTGAGTGATCACTCAAACTGGTGATTAAGTGCAAAGATCAATTTATTTCTGTTGACTGCAGGGGGGGATAGGAGAGATGAAGCCATGAGCTGCAAAGTGGTTATGGGCAGCTTTACCTCTGCTGGTAGAACACCTTTCATGCCTTTGAGCTCCGACATGAAAACTAAGAGGCTCCATTTTCATGAGGACCAAGTTAGAAAGTGCCCAATTTACTGTGGGTGCAATTCCTGATTGGTTTATTGTTTGGTACAGATTGTTGATCTCTCCATTAGCATCATCAATTCTCATTAATCAGTTTTGGATTTGTTTTAATTGGATGCACTTTGTTTATATATAAACCAATCCAGGCAGCTAGATGTTAGGAACTGAACCAACGGAGTCCACCTTGGTGTCTGGTGGTTCGGCTTAATTCACATCTGAGCTCTGTCAAGCTTTGGTACATGGCATTGGGTGAGTACCGTCATTCTGCCTCTGCTGCCATCACACCTTAGGGATGGGGGCTGAACTTGCTGCTGTCATGCCTGAGGGGTGGGGGCTTTATTTGCTGCCATCAAGCCAGAGGGGGTGGGGATTGAAGTGCTGCCATCACACCTGGGGGTGGGGGCTGCACTTGCTGCCGTCATGCCTGAGGGGTAGGTGCTGCACTTGCTGCCATCATGCCAAAGGGGTTGGGGTTTGAAGTGTTGCCATCACACCTGGGGGTGGGGGCTGCACTTGCTGCCATCATGCCTGAGGGATGGGGGCTGAAATGCTGCTGCTGTCTAACCTGAAGAATCATCAAAAGACTGCTGTTGCCATCTTGCTGGGAGTCTGAAGGTGAAGTCTTCATGAACACCATGCCTGTGCACTTCTGCAAATTCATGCTGACATTGAACCACCTGCCAACACTGCTACCAGCACCTCATGCAGTCATGCTTATTCCTTTTGCACCACTCTTCAAGTAAGTAGGTGTGGATGTTGGTGGCAAGCTGTGATTGGAGAATGCATTGATGAGGATGAGGATGTGGATGATGGTCTTTCTAACAGTTATGGAGTGTGTGCATTTTTCTGTGGGCCACACGTAAACATTTCAATTATGATTTCAGGCCTTGGGATGCAATCTGCTGCAAGTCTATCCAAGACCACTGTAAAAGGTACAGTTTGCTTTCTTTTTGCCCACTAGTGGGTCTTCCATGCTAAAATTGTGAATGTGTTGTTGGTATTGCAGAATTAGTCCTTGCTATTTTTTTTTTGTTGTTTTTTGTAGGTCAATCTGTGAAAGTGGTGTTAGTGATCTGCTGCTTTCTCACTTTTAGTTCTTTGGAAATGTCGCATCACTACACCATCAAGATGGCAACACCACCACCACGAAAGATGGGCAACATCTCCAGCGTTACTGTGAAAGACCATGCACTACAGTTCAAGGCAATGGGAATGTATGAAGATGGAGGGAAAATGTTATGCCAGTTTTGTGCCCATCCAGTGGACCACATCCGGAAGGATATTGTTGTAGACCACTGCAACAGCAAGAAGCATTTAAAAAACATGAGCCAGAAAGAGAAAAGTGAGACCAGACAGGTGACATTACATATGAGTTTCAATGCCACCACTTCTGCTGCTGCTTCAAGGGAAGAAACAGTTGTCAACAAGTTGAGGGTTTGATGTGGGGCCAATATTCCCATTGAAAAACTTGATCAACCCTGCCTCAGAGACAGAATGGGAAAGTATATTAAGAGCATAGGTGCACTTCCAAAGGCAGACACTCTCCGTCAGAACTACCTGCCAAAACTGCGGAATGAGATGGAGGAGACAATTCGCCAACAAGTGAAAGGAAAGAGCATCACAGTAATGTGTGATGAATCCACAGATTCAGATGCTCGGTGTGTACTGAACATTGTTTTTGTTATTGATGGTGGTAAATCTTACATTGCAAATACCATGGAGTTGGTCGCAGTGAACCATTCAACTGTTACGCAAGCCATTTTAAAAACTCTTCAGAAATATGAGGTTTAGATGAAACAAGTTGTGGGTTTTGTCAGTGACAAGGCCAGAAGCATGATTAAATGCTTCAATGATGCATTACTTGGAGTTATTGGGGACCATGTCATCCATGTTGGTTGCTGGGCACATGTCCAGTCACTTGTAGGTGACACATGGATCGACCATTTTGAGTTGATGAACAAACTGATCACGCAGATTAAATATGTGTTCCAGCAGTCCCCAAAATGAAAAAGGGAGTACCTGGCATTCCTCACAGAGGTGGAGGTGGAGAACAACACTTTACCTCCTGTCCCAGTACTGACCTGCTGGAACACATGGTTTGAGGCTGTGAAATACCATGCCACCCACTTGCAAGATTTACAAGATTTCTTGCACAAAGACCAGAGTGATGCAAATTCACTGAAATCGTTACACAAATTATTTACTGAATGGATGGGAGAGTTCCAAATTCAGACTACATTTATTGCAGAAAATAGTATGACACAATAGAGACAATACACATGCTGCAACTGAAAGGTAAACCACTGGCTGTGTCTATCTATGATACACTAATGGCAATCAAGAACAGATTTGAGGCTGGTGTGTTAAAGACTGATGGCTTTGGAGAGAAAACTGATGAGCAGCTTCATCAGCTTAGAGGCTGGGCCAAGCAGGATCAAGTTTTGGTATTTCAAAAACCTTACAGTGTAGCACTAAGCAAACTCAGCAAGTATATGGGGGCAAATCCTTTGCTACAGTTTTTCAAGGTATGTCACATGCTAGACCCATTCAATCTGCCTAAACTGAACAAGGACTACAATCAATATGCAGAGGACATTCCAATGTTTGGACTACACAACACGGCAGCTTTGAAAAAGGATTGGGATCTCTACATAAGACAAGATCTCAGTGACGTGCCAGAAAAGTTGGACTTTGATCTGGGTCAGTACTGGAAATCTGTGAAGCCTCAGCTACCAGTGCTAGCTAGAGCTGCCCAGCAGGCAATTTGGGTCCCAGTGTCCAGTGCTGATGTTGAAAGGTTGTTTTCTGTATATGGTCAGATTCTTACGGATCAAAGAAGCAACCTGCGGGTGGACAATTTGCGACTGTTTTCAATGTTGATGTTCAATAAATAGGGTACTTTATGTATTGGTTGCTACTGCTTAGCTCCCTTTTATTTGAAATCAGTGTGACATTGCTGGATTCTGATATTTTGTTTCATATTCTTTAGTGTACTGTACTGTTTCGTTTTTGTTAGTTTACAATTTAATTGAACATTTTGTTAGGGCTTTAGATTAACTGATTCTTTTGCACAGTTTACTTTACGTTCTACATTTTGCACATTTTAATGTATGTGGATTTTAGTATAAAATGTTAGTTTTCTCCACTGTTTCTACACCTTTTACTATTTTTATATATATTTTAAATGATATTTCTTACAGTAATTGGTTTATCCTTATTGCATCTATTTTTTTGCTGATTATAAATTTTGCACATTTTAATATATATGCTTTTGTACTGTTTCTACTTTTTGCACCACTTTCTGCACATTTATAAACAGTATTTTATTTAACTTAGCTTGTCTCTTTTTATTTAAGTACCTGGTGACTTGAAAAGACATACAGAGCCAGCATTGGCAATGCTCCTTTCCATAATGTAGCATTGACACGCAGTACAAAATAATGATACATTCATCCAGGATTTATTTAGGTGTGGTGGCATACTGGCAGTGTTTTTTTTTTCTTTCCAGGGCTAACTGTATTCAATGTGTTGGGGGGAGCTGGATGTATTGGTGGTGCTGCCACCATCACCTCTGAGGGAAGGGGGCCATAGAGCTGATGCACTGCGATCACACCTGAGGGATGGGGAATATAGTACTGTTGCTGTCTCACCTGCAGGATGAGAGACTGCAGTGCTGCTGCTTCTGTCACACCAGAGGGAGGGGGGGGGCCATAGTGTTGTTGCTACTACTGAACCTGAGGGATGAGGGCCATAGTTCTCCTGCTGCCATTACATCTTTTACCTACAATAACTTTAATTGGTACAAGGATAGATAGATGTATAATAGTGGAGGTAAAAATTGCTAAAATGCATGTTAACACAATTAAAAATTGTTAAATAAAGTGCACAAAACAAAACACTGATAAAAATGAATTTTGGCTTGGTAGACACTGGTAGCAATACTGGTTTTTACTATGTGCAAAATGTAATTTGCCATTTCACAATCGCAGTAAACCAGAGTACCTGAAAATGGCATTTTATTTTTTGTTGACCAGTCTTCAGTTTCTTTTAGGTCATGTGTCATGTTCTTCTGTTGTAATAATGTACTGACTGGGCCATCTAATTTGATGTCATCTGCAGATTTAATAATAGTATTGACAATGTCTTCATTTAGGTCAGAGATGTATAAAGAGAATAGCACTGGCCCCAATACTGAGCCCTGTGGTATGCCAGTCATGACTCCCACAAGAGCTGAGTACTCACCAAATACTCTGACTGGAATCTAGTTACTAACCAATTTTTAGTCCATCTGATCAACTTGCTATTCAGTCCCAATAAAGCCATTTTTTCAATTAAATTCGTATGTGGGACTTTATCTAACACTTTTTGAAAGTCAAGATATATGACATCTATAGATATATTGTTATCGAGGGCCCTATTAATAGTTTCATAAAAGCACAAATGGTTGGTAGTGCAACCTCTCTGCTTCATAAACCCATGTTGTGTATTGTCATCTAACCCAAAATAGCAATGTTCTCCTCAATCTTTAGCTTTAAGAAGCTTTCAGCAATTTTACATAGAATTACGGTTAGACTGACAGGCCTGTAATTGGATGCATCAGACCTGTCTCCTTTTTACGGCTGCATGGACAGAGCCCTGCAGACATTTTGCATGTAGAAAGGGGCTGACATCATGTTTTCTGTCCATGGAACTATTTTTCCTCTGCCTGACCCTCCCCCAAGAAGCGATCCACACATGTTGTCCCTATGAACTGCAGCACTGCACTATATCACAGTGGGCATTTTTTTATGGGCATTTTTTTGTACATTTCTGCATCCCTGCCATTTCTGTTCCCTCCACTTAATAGCAAGGCCATAGCTGCCATTACATCTGGAGTACTGCACAGTCAGCTGAACTTGATTTAGCCTAAGATTCATTATTAAAAATAGACTTGCAGTTCTTAAACATGTAATTATAAAACATCCAGTATCGCACAGTGTAAAGCATTTTAAAAGATGGCACTTCTTATGGCCTAGTTATGCAATGTTAAAAGAACAAAAAAATCATAGGTTATCAGATGTAGTTATGTTCTCCTACTATTGTGTGTGAGTGTGTGTGTGAGAGAGAGAGAGAGAGAGAGAGTGTGTGTGTGTGTGTGTGTGTGAGTGTGTTCTGCTGCTATGACTGGAAGCTATGGCAAATAATTGCTATTGTTAACATGTTTCACAAAAATCGAATGCCTTTTTAAGAAAAAAATATCAAGAAAATAGTAATTATCCAGGAGTTTGGTAAATAATGGAAGAATGGGTTGACATATCCATTGCATTTAAGTACAGATGGCATGTTAACCCCTTATGTGCATCCAATTTGCTTGCAGAATTTTCTTTCAATCTGATCTCCTTAAACATCATTTAGGAATGGATGATTGATTAAACAGAATGTTGCATGAAAAGTGGAACATGAGGAGGCTGAAACACTCATGACTAAGTCAAACCTGACATTTTAGAGGTCAACGGGTTGTTACCAAATCGATTAGAATTTACATGGAGATATGGCATTACTTTTTAAATACTGTACATAAGTGTTGTTATTCATAAATCTTTATTCAAGAGCAAACAGAACACAAAATATTGAAGGGGTCTGAGAGTGTTTCTTTTCATCAGTAAACATGACAGTGTTTCTATCATATATTGTTTATGAAAACTGGAAGAATTCCTGAAAACACTAGAGTAGGTGTGTGACTATTGAGTTTAGTTTTGGATTCTTGCTTATTTTGGTTAACTAAACAAGAAAATGGTGAAACAAAAACATGGAAACAGATCATTTGATCTCAATTTCACTTGCAGTGCTTACAGAGAGGCATTAATAATTTATTGAATTAAATGACCAGAAACCGAATTTACAACAGCAATCTGTTCTTTTCCCCCCTTTTTCTGATGTCGCAAGCCACTTTTTCTTCTAGAATGTGCAGTCTCCAACCTGTATGGAACATGCATACACTGTTCGATACCTTCATTTCTGCTCTGGCTGTTATTTTACAAGATAGATTGTCAGAACCAGAAAGTCATTAGATTTCTGGCAATCTATAAGCATCAAATTAATTGAACTGCAAGCTGGAAATTGGACCCTGCAATAATTTAAAGCTATGTGGATTATTACTTTATGATAGATAGATAGATAGATAGATAGATAGATAGATAGATAGATAGATAGATTGATTCACTATTGCATTACAGGGCTACGAAATACTGTGGGACAGCGTCTGTTTTCAAAAGACTCAGTCAACTGCACATTTTATACAAAGATTATTAGTATCAAATCTATCTCAGAAAGATCTGTCGTGACACCCGGAAGACAAAATAGTAGTGAACGGGCATGCATGCACACACCATGTCTGTTTGTCTGTCTGTCTGTCTCTCTCTCTTGCTGTCTTTCTTTCTATCTATCTATCTATCTATCTATCTATCTATCTATCTATCTATCTATCTATCTATCTGTCTCTGATCTATTCTAATAATTCCCCATTATACTGTTAGAAAATATGCAGCAAAGATGTTCTCAGACATCTAAAACCTTTCTTTTTCTTTTGTTCCCACTATCACTGCACACCCTTCATCACATTGTTCTAGATTCAGTAACATTGCTCCACTATCCTTTCAGTTATTTGATTCATTTTACCATTTTTAAAATATGCACACTGAATTCACTGAATGTATTGTCTTTGACAATATGCAGTAACAATTCCATTACTCTGCGACATCTGTAACAACACTGGAATCATTGTTTATGAAAGGATTAACATGCCAGCAAGACTGTAACTCCATAGTAAACTAAACTGAAGAAGGTGGATAAAATGAACCTGAAGTATATCTGCAAATATTTCTCATGGGTTTCACGTTATGATTGATTTGGTAGAAATAGTTGTGAATAAGTCAATAAATATAATGAACTGATGTTTTAACCCTCACATGAAGTCAGCTGTGGCATTTATGTGAAACGAAAACATGAACTATAATTTATATCAGCTGTGTGATTGGGAATCCTTTCAATAAAAAATGTCAGCAAACAGTTTAGGAGATGGGTAGATATAACTTTAGAAACCTAATCATCCCCCACACATACATACACACAACTGGAAAACATCTGTCACTGCTCAGTTCTTTTCCATTTTAAATTTACAAGTAAAATATTTTTTTTTAATTATGATTCCAAGAGAAACAGTAATAAGTTTCTTGCTGACAAAATATGAATGTCACAAAGTCAATTGCAGCATTTACTGACAGCTCTACAGAATGTCGCTGACCGCATTCAGACTCTCTTAAACCCGATTGCTTTAAACCAGTGTAGCTACTATCATACATCGTTATATTGTTATAAATCTGTAACTGTCCTTAAGTTGATGTGATTCAAAGCTGAAAACATAATACAATTATTAACTGCAAAGCCAGTGTATATAGAATAGTGTTTAACAAGTGATGACAGTTTCAACTGGGTTTCAACTGTTTTTTACAACTCGTATTTTAAAATAGATTTAAATGGTTAGCCAACACATGAGCGGGCTGTACACAGCCCCACCGTTACATTGTTATCCTTTAAAATTGCCACTAAGTTCAATATGCAATATAACAGATTCTATATATCATGACCTTATTTTGAACACCAAAACCCATGACTTACAGCTTCAGAATGACTTTTTTTGCTGCTTCAGGGCAAATATAACTGGAGAACTGGAAGTGGGACTTGTTAAATGATCATTAATTACTCAACTATACTGATGACAAAGTCTGCTTCTTCTTATTTTTATGGCTGCATGAGCAGAGCCCTCTTCACCCCTTCTTGCACCCAAGAAAAGCACAAGACTTTACTTAAATGATCCAACCAGAGTGCTGTTAGCCCACAGGTGGTCAAGAAAAATGCATTGTTTTGCTGATGTCAGCTGCTCTTTCAGCAAATGCCACAGAAACAAAAATGGGTGTACTAGATGGACCCCTAGTCACCTTCTGCTCTCACCTTTCTATGTTTCAGTTTTGTGTGGTCCAACATCATTGCAGTGGTAGTGTATAGTTGGTTATAGGAGGTGGGGTTGGGAGGCTTCAATCATACAAGACCTAGATAATTTGGAAAGGGAGGCACTAAGTGCAGAGAAGGGATTTCATAGCAGTGCTAGTGTTCTCTGGAATAATTGAGCATGATAATTTCTTTTAATGTTTGCCATTGTTCCAGATGCCCTGGTGTGATTAACGGCTCCTTAAGATCTTGCACCTAGCAGTACAATGTTAGGGATCACACAATGGACTAAATATAAATCTTTAGCACACCATTATTTATCCCCAACTAATCTCCTAGCTTTCAGCAGGTGATGTTAAGTGCCCTAGTTTTGTAACAATATATTTAATTACATTTAGTCTTGGTGTAATTTAAACATAATTTACCATCAGAATTGACAATATGACAATATGACACAGAAAAGATAGCTCTTGGTGTATTAACATTCCATATTTTCCACAGCAACTGACTACATTACCCTCATAAACACACAATTTGACACTAGATAAGGAACACAGGGGCTATCCTAGTCTGCCCATTTTCTTCATAAACGTCATTATGCAGCTGTGGTGGAAATGACAAGAATTTGTTTATATAATGGTATTACTGTTGCATGCTTACAAATATCTGGCATCAACCCTGTAATAAATGAAGCATTGAAAATTCTACTTAGTGGATGTACAATATAATTCCCAAATTTCTTAATTAGTCTAGGGCTTAAAAAATCTGGTCCTGTGAATTTATGCACCTTAAGTTTCATTATCATGTCTTTAATTTGTGAAATACTAAAATTCAAATCTAAGTTTGCACAAATGTTCTCTCTTGTCTCATAGTTGTCAGTATCTCCTCTTTCAAAAACTGTCCCAAAATGTTTATTAAATGTCTCAGCCATATCTTTGGGGGTGTTTATCTCATTTCCATCTTTTATTAATGGGCCAATCTGATTATTAGATTTATTTTGATTGCTTATACAAGTATAAAAGCTTTTACTATTGTCCTTAGAATGTATTAAACTGACTTCAACCGTGTTCCTTTCTGTCCTAATAGTCTTTTTAAGTTGTTTTAGCAGTTTTTTGTACTGATCCTTTCTATAGGTGGTTCCTCCTGATCTCATCCTTTCAAAGGCTCTTTTCTTTATCTTGCTTAACTTCAACACCTTATTAGTACACCATACAGGTTGTTTACCTTTTTTATAGTACATTTTTTGTATTTGAAATATAAGTATCCTCCAGTTGTAGCAGTTTGTTTTTTAAAAGTAACCACATTTCATTAATGTTTTTACCCTCAGAATCTTTGTCCCATGCCCATTTTGTCAGTTCATATTTAATTTTATTAACTTTTGCCTTCCTGTAATTTCTATCAATAGTAACTCCTCTAACTGTACGATGTTATGGTCGCTGTTACTCAAATTTACTGTTATACTGATTTTTGATATCGTATCCTCCCTGTTAGTAATAATTAAATCCAATACATTGTTGCCCCTAGTAGATTTATGTACTAGTTGAGACAGTCCAGCCATATTAAGCATATCTCTAAAATGATTATTATTTAAATCAGAATAAGCTGGATTCTCCCATTGCAGTTCTGGATAGTTTGACAAATAGTTTGTAACTTTTTAAATTTCTGTTCCATTCTATACCTGGTTCCCACCAAGTTTCTGCAATCTTACAAATACCAATGTTCTCTACTGCCAGCATTATTTCCAATTCAGATTTTTTGTTAAAATTTAAGCTTCGTACTTTCAGTGACCATATCTTTAAGTTTGTAACTTTTCTCCTTGTTTGAATACAAGTATGAGTGTTCTCAACTATCCTATATTCTTTGTTCTGTATCATAACCCCTCTCCCCTTATTCTTTAGTTTAAAGCTCTCTCCACAACTTTTCTTAGTGCCAAACCCAATTTTCTACTGCCTTTTTTATTGAGGTGAATACCATCTTGGCAAAAATAAGTATGTTCATCCCTAAACTCTTTCCCATGTGTAATGCATCCTATCTCTTCTTGTGTTGTCCATAACCTTAACCAGTTGTTTATGTTCCTAATTTAATCCATGACAAATTTATTTTCCCTTGGTACCGGTAGTATTTCTGACAAGTAAACTTTGCATTTAAGTCTGTTTGCTTCTTCCCATATAGCCTTGTATTTCTGCTTAATATCTACTATACTCTGGTTTCTTATGTTGTTGGCCTCCAAATTTAAGATTACCACAGCATAACCATCTCTTTCTTTCATTATGTTCTTTAACATATTTTTAACATCGTGTATTTTGGCCCCAAAGAATAACTTGTTGCTACATTTTCCTTATTTACCCCAAGCATATATCTGTCTGTGTATTTCACAATAGAATTGCCTAGTACATAAACTATCCTTTTTGAAGAGTTATTTGTATCCATGCTATCCAAATCTGGATCAGTACTAGTTGACTCTTGCTCCACTAAAATCTCACTACTGTTAGGAATTCCGTGATTAATGTGAATTCATTGAGATGAGCACAATGGGTCATTGTGAAGTTTGTTACCTAAAGTTACCAACGGGTCTGACCCTGTTGTTGATGTGGTACATGTGCTTGTTTCAATTATTACTACAGGTGCTTGTGCAGTACTTGAGGATGGAATAGGATTATCCTCCAAGATTTTATTTTCCGTAACACTTGATATTTCTTTACTGTTGTTGAAATCAACCTCCTCCAATAAAAGCAACTGCTCAAAGCTATTATGCAATTCCACCATGGATCCCATAGCCCCCCCAATCTAATCGTTTTATATTTTCTGTGTTCTTTTTCCCAATCACCCTCTTCTGCTTGATCCCTTGTTCTTTTTCTAAGATCCCTCCCCTCCAACTCAGTGGTATATGCTTCATTGTGCTAAACAACTACTACATCCTGTAGCACTTTCTTCTGTTGCATTGAAACTATGGTCATTTCTGTTTGAAGCAGTTTATTCTTTAGTTCTTTGATTAGCTGACATTCACTACAGGTAAAGATCAATACCTCATTGGCTACTTCTTGCAAATAATACACCGTAGTCCCCATTGGCCCCCCTTTAATTTAACTACATTTGTATCCATATTTGTACTGCATCAACAACTGAGTTAGACATACTCAGAAACTAACAAGCACTGGTATAATAATTATAGCAAATTAGACTGCTCTTATCAGGTTTTGAGCTCTCTTACCATCTTCCCCTACAGATACCTCTGACACTCACAGATGTGCTGTGCCTGTGTTTGAGCATGTCTTCACATTCATGACCATGCGCTCACCCTGCTCATGCTCACTCACTCAGATGGGGTGATCTTTATCGCCACAGAACCTGGAAGACTTTTTTGGTCTCATGACCAGCCCTCAAGCCATAGTCATGGTACCTATACTATTTAAAATAATGTTTAAATCCATGAAGACAGTAGGTTTGCACTTGTGGGGCATATATAGAGGAATGGTATATCTATCAGTTGATTTACTCAATAAAACCAATAGTTCTATCTCCACCTTGAGGGAATTCTGGTGGTCTGTAGTCCTTTAGGCAAGGTAAGGCAAAGTTTATTTTTCAAAGCACCCAATCCTAGAGGCTCTGGGCACTGTACAACCCATAATGACTGATCTTTGAACCACAAACATATACATATTTAAAATACTGATTATTTAACATGTGATATAAAATAGTTAAAATACAGTGTAAGAGGCAGTCACAGAACTAAATACTACCAGACAGTGCCTGGGAAAGATTGGATGAACAGGAGGGCCTTGAGGCAGACCTTAAATACCTCAGTTGAGGGGGCTTCCCTTACAGACGACAGAAGCAAATTTCACAGGACATGGCTGACAATACTAAAAGTTCTGTCACTGGCGGTCTTAAGCCACATCCTGGGAATTGCAAGGAGGCCCCCAGAGAAGGATCAGAGGGAGTGGCAGAGACAATGAGTATTAGAAGGTCAGACAAGTAGCCACCCTTACCAACTATGCATGTGCACCTCCTGCTCACCTGCCTCTCTCTTCTCCTCCTCCTCCTTTTGCCTTCCACCAACCCTATTGTCCCTGTTAACCCTCGGCCTCACTACTCCAGTGTTCCTACCTACCCTCCTGTCCTCCCCTCCTCCTATACCACTGCTCCTCCCCCTCCCTCCTCTTCCACACACCCCATATGCTCCTCTCCACCTCACCCCCATCCAGAAATTACCTTTCCTCCCCCACTCCCTTGGGCATCTAATCACACAAGCCTTCTCTGCCTGTGCTGCCCTACCCACCCCTGTGCTATGAAACCCCTTTCTCATCCCTATCACTCCGGCATAAACTCTCCATCTGCCACCCTCTGACCAGAGCAGTCCTCCTCCTTCTACTCCTGACAGGGAACATACATCCCAACCCAGGCCCTGCCCCTCCCACCCACCCACTCAGCCCACTGGTCTCCAAATAGCCTCCATGAACATATGCAGCCTGCTGAAAAATTTGATGCCCTACAGTGTTGGGCCATGGCTCATCAACCAGACATCATTGCCCTGGTTGAAACCTGGCTGTCCAAATCCACCCCTGACTCATTTTTCTCCCTCCCAGGCTATACCTTATTCTGGGAGGACTGAGTAGGCAAACGAGGGGGAGGCTATGCAATCTACACTAGGGACACAATACTTGGACACGCACTCCCCACCCCTGCCCTTGTAAATGGGGCCCAGGCTCTTACCCTCAAACTCACCCCAGACCCCTCTAGGGGCCCTCTCTATCTCACCACAGCCTACATTCCCCCAAAGAACCAGCACCCAGCCCTGGTATCTTTAACTGACTATCTGGCCTCCCTCCACCATAAGGCGGAACAAATCCTAGTTGGGGACCTTAACTAAATTGGCTCAGCACCTCCTCTTCCATGATCAGAGACTCATTTGCCACCCAAGACCTGACGCAACTCATCACCCAGCCCATGAGAATAAACCCTAAGAGAGGAACTAGCACCCTTCTGGATGTTATTATAACCAACCGACCCCAAAAAATCCAAAACATCCAGGTCCTACCAGACTCCCTAAGTGACCACTCCCCTATCCTATTTCATTGCGCAGTCCCCAATCCCAAACCCAAAGCCCAGACCACCCTCTGCAGGTGCCTCCACCCTGGTGGGCTGCAAAAACTTAAACTATTCCTCATCCAGATAAACTGGTCCCCCATTCATTGTGCAACTGACATTGACACTGCCCTCGCCTTCTTCACACACACCTTCAACATGGCCTGTGATCTCTTTGCACCCCTCACCAAAATCCGGTCCAAGAAGCAGAATGCACCCTGGGTTTGCCCTGCCCTTCTACAATTACTAAGAAATCAGGATAACCTCTAGCACCTTGCCACTGAAATGAGTCAGCTGTCTGATAGGCAGGCGTACAATGCAGCCCAGAATAAGTGCTCTTGGGCCATCCGGAAAGCCAAGGCCGACCATTACCAGGCCACCCTTACCTCCTCCTGGGGCTCAGCCCTGGACTTCCTGGGATAATATTAAACAACTAAATGGAAAATCAGCTCCCCTGCCCCATCCCAGCTCACTAGCAATGGCACTACCACCACTGATCCTGCCACCATAGCTAACTGGCTCAACACCACTTTCACTGACCTTAGCTCAGTCCTCCCTAGTAATTTCTTTGACCCTCCCCCCAACCAACCTCCACCTGTCCTCCAGCACCCCAGCTTCCACCTGCACAAGATTTCCACCTGGGAAGCCAGACCCATCCTAATCAAAGCTGTGAATAGCAACAGTCCCGGCAGTGACTCACTGGACCCCAGTATCCTCAGGCTGATGCTAGATGAAGTCCTAGCCCCACTCACCAGCCTAATTAACTAATCGCTCTGCCTGGGACAATTTCCCATGGCTTGGAAAACAGCCATAATCACACCAATTCATAAAGGGGCGACAGGTCGTCGGCCAACAACTACCGGCCAATCTCCATCCTTCCCCCCTCTCTAAAGCCCTGGAGAAAGTGGTGACTATTCAAATCACTGATTATCTGGCTAAGCATAACATCTTATGCCCAGAGCAACATGGCTTCCATGCTGGTCACAGTACCAGCACTGCCTAATTGAATTCTCCAACTTCCTACACTCCTCCTTGGATACCAGCTCCTAGCTGGTGCAGTGTTCATCGACCTCTCAAAGGCTTTCGACACCATTTCCCATCCTCTTCTGCTGAATGCTCTCTGCCACACTGGTCTCTGCTGGCCCCTAGCATGGTGCACAAGCTATCTAGCCGTTTCGATCACAGTGTGTAAAATCAATGGGATACTCTCTGATACCCATCCCATTCACTCTGGGGTCCCCAAGGCTCCATCCTGGGCCCCCTTCTCTTCTCACTCTATCTGAACACCCTGCCCAGTGCATGCCCTGGCAAAATTCTCCTGTATGTGGATGGCGTGTCCTTTTGCCACCACATAATCCCGTCTCCTTCAGGACACCCACAGCAGTCTTTCAATATGCGAGCTTTGGTTTAAGGAGCGCAGACTCGTCATCAATCTTAAAAAAAACAAAGCTATGCTCTTTTCCCATCCACAAAACAAAGCTAGCAACCACCCACTCTATATCCTTCCTAGCACCAAACAGCCACTGAAACAAGTCTGCTCCTACAAATACCTTGGGGTTACCTTCAACTCAGCCCTCACATTTCACAACCACATTGATGCCCTAACATCCGCCACTAACACACGGCTTGGCATCCTCTTCCGCCATAGAACCTACCTTCCCCCAAATGTGCTCTGTCTCGCTGTTACGTCCTCCATTTTGTCCCTTGTAGACTATGGTCTACCAGTCTGTGGTGCTGCCGACACGACTGCACTCAAAAAAATTCACTTAATTCTGAATAAAGCCTGCAGATTGATTGATTACTGGTGCCTCCAGGCTCACACACACCTGTCAGCTGTATGATGAGGCTAAATTCCTTACCCTGGATGAACGGCTCCGATATCAAACCTGCCCCCTCACAAAAACCCTACTCGGGCTCTCCCCCCTGGGGTAACGGCATCCATCCACCAGATCCCACCCACTATTGCAACACGGTCATCCAACAAGACCATTCTAATGGTCCCCAGATCAAGAACCAGCTGTGGCCAGAGGTCCTTCTGCTACAGAGCCCCATTCTGGTTCAACTCTCTCCCTGCCCCCATCACCAATGCCACCACCATCTCCAAGTTCAAAACCACCCTTCGAAAACAGCTCTTCAACACTCATAGCTGCTCCTGTCTCTGAAAGTAGCCTCCACCTCGACTTCTCATGACAACGCCCACAGGGCAGCTCTCCACCTAGCCATCCCCACCACCACTTCCCGGTACACCGTACCTATGTCTAACCTGGCCAGTGCCAGCTGTTTCATTGTATACCTATTAGATTGCTCAGTTTTTGATACCAACTTGTGTAACACCTGTTCTCAATTACATGTACCCTGTAACCTAAATGTATTTTGTCTGACCTCAGTGTGACGTGGTGCATCTGTTGAATGCCTATTGTTTTGAAAACCTATGCTATGTAACCTAAAACTCTATGTATGTCTTTAATGTGACGAGGTACCTTTGGAAACGAGTCTCTGGCTCAAAGGTTGTAAACTGATTTCACAAATAAATAAAAATAAATAAGTACCCTGGACCCAGTCCATGTAGGGCCTTAAAGGTGAGCAAGACCACCTTAAAGTGGATCCTCCATCTGACCAGCAGCCAGTGCAGTTCATTCAGCACAGGAGTGATGTAGCAGTATCCAGACTGCCCCATCAGCAACCTGGCAGCTGCATTCTGCACTAGCTGGAGCCTATGGAGGGTACCTCCTGAGACCCCAAAGCATTACAGTAATCCAGCCTCAACATTACAAAGGCATGCACCAAAGTGGAAAGGTCCATAGGCAGAACTAGGGGCTTGATCCTGGTGATATTTCTCAGATGATAAAAGCTGGTCCAGACAACGGATGACATCTGAGCTTCAAGTGTCAATCTGCTGTCAAAGGTTACACCAAGAATGGGCACCCAAGAGGAGGCCTTCAATGACACAGACCCCAGGAATAATCCAGTATCTGTGTCAGAGGTTGTCCTATCATGCCTTCTGTTTGACTCAACCACTAGTACCTCCATCTTATCATGGTTCAGTCACAACCAGCTGGAAGCCATCCAGTCATTGATCTCAGCAAGGCATCTATTTAGCACTTCAGCTGCACTGGATGTCTCGGGGCAAAGGAAATATACAGATGGGTGTCATTGGCATAACAATGAAAACCCAAACTGTATTTCCTAAAGAGCTCTCCCAGGAGAAGCATGTATATGGCAAACAACATTGGTGACAAGACTGAACCCTAAGGTACTCCACACACTCAGAATAGACTACAACCCCAAGGCTCACCTTGCAACCAGCCCACCCTACAAAATCACGCTGCACAATAAAAGAGTTAAACAATGTCCTAGCATCAATACTCTTGCCTGATTTGCCTCACCACCAGGTAGACTCACAGCTTGAGGACAAGAGCCAAAGAGTTCCACCAGTGCACAGGCAATCTTTATCAGAACGGGACCTGGAAGACTTTTTTGGTCACGTGACCAGCCCTCTAGCCATATCCTTCATTCCTACACTATTTAAAATAAAACATTTAAATCCATAAAGACAGTAGGTCTGCGCTAGTGGGGAGTATATAGGGGAATGGTATATGTATCAATTGATTTACTCAATAAAACCAATAGTTCTAGCTCCACCCTGCAGGAAGTCTGGTGGTCTGTGGTCCTTTACTCAGTCAGAATGGACTACGAATCCTGTAGCAGAACATTTCTGGAACCAACATAATAGTGACCCAAGCAGCCTTCACTTCATGGGAATTGAACAGGTGAATATGGGCAAACAGGTTGGGGACAGACTCAATAAACTACTCCATGTTTTTTTTTTTTGGATCTTCACTCTACATAGCTTAAACCCAGAACATCTGAATAATGAACTGAACAGCAAACCTTATTTATAGAAATAATGTAATCTGCAAAGTGCATGAACTAATTTGATGTTTTCTCTCTTTTCTCTTTCTATTTTAGGTGCAGAGGTATGGTGATGGTGAAAACAGGACAATGGTGTTTTCCTGTTTCCCTGTGAATACATTTTTAACACATGGAGCAGCTCCCAACTATACACCAGCAACACTGTTCTCTCTCTTTCAATCGGCCCCAATAATTCTTTTTTTCCTCTGTAATGACTGTGTATTTATACCTTGGACCCCAACTAGTGCAACAATGTTTATGCTCAAATGGTTGTAAACCTAAACTGCAATTTTTAACTTTGTTCTAAATAGTTTTTCTTAAATATGTTTGCTCATAAATGTATTTAAAAGAACAGTGCTTTTTGAAGATTGACTGTGTTTCAATGGAACATTTTATATACTGTATATACAGTACTTTTCTTTCCTCCATCAGATTTATTATAAATGGACATTGATGCCTTAAAATAATTATAAATATGAATGTGATCATGTGATTTATGATATCACTGTCTAGGGGTTTATAAGTGCTCCATTCACAAACCAGAAACTATCCTCTTAGGAAGGCCTAATGGTCAAAATGGAGGGGTTTCTCTTCACCATAGGAACTGTAGCTCATTTACCGGTAGCTAAGTGGTGCACTGAATGTGTGTTTGTTCAGCAGGCAAAGGATCAGTGGGCCAAATCCTGGCAGAAACATAAACAGTTTTTGTAAGATAGAAACTCAGTTAAGTGGTGATTCTTTGGAGTGTGGAGTTATAATAGTAAATTATATAAGAAGTACATTTAGAAAAGAACAACAATCTGTGAAGTAAAGTCACCTGCTGGGATTAGATCCCCAGCCACCTGTTTTACAGATTGTGAGATAACTTCTACACCATACAAAATGCAACCCACTTTCTGCAGCTCAGTGGCATACTGAATGTGTTTTTGCTTAGCAGGCAAAGGATCAATGGTTTGAATTCAAGCAGATATAGTTTGAATTCTGGCAGGGACTTAACTTTTTCAACTTTTTTGCAAGATGAAAACTTACTTCAGTAGTGATTCATGATGGTGTGGAGTTAGTATAGTAAATTATATAAATACATTCTGCTAAGAACAACAGTTTTTGTGGGTACTGTAAATTGCTTGCTTGGATTAGACCCCCAGTTGACTGTTTTGCAGGTTGCAACATAACCTCTACACAATAGGAAATACAAGTCACTTACCTGTAGCTCAGTGTCAAACTGAATGTTTGTTTGCGTAGCAGGCAAAGCATCAGCGGTTCCAATCCTGGCAGAGATCTTAGCATTTTTTTCAAATGTATTATGTAATATGGGAACTCACTTGAGTAGGGATTCATGGTGGTGTAGAGTTGGAATAGTAAATAATATAAGAAGCAAATTTAGCTTGGAACAACAGTTTGTGAAGATAAATCACCTGCTGGGATTAGATCCCTAGTACCCTGTTTTGCAGGATGTGACATAAGTTCCACACCATAAAAAATGCAACTCACAGACTAGCAGCCTATTGCCACTCTGAATGTGTGTCTGCTTAGCAGGCAAATGATCAAGAATTCAAATCCTGGCAGGAACTCAAACTTTTTTTTTGTGAGGTGGAAATTCACTTGAGTGGTGATTCATTGTGATGTGGGGTTGGAATAGTAAAATATATCAGAAGAAAATTTAGATAAGAACAACAGTTTGTGATGGTATATCACCTACTGGGATTAGATACACAACTGCCTGTTTTGCAGGTTGTGATATACCTCTAAACCATAGGAACTGCAGTTTGCTTACCTGTAACTCACTGGTACACTGAATATGTGATTGCTTAGAAGGTAAAGGATCAGTGGTTTTCATCCAGGAAAGCACACAGTATATTGCATTTTAATACATAATTATTCCACATTTTACATACCTTATTTGGCACCATTAGTACCATTGATACTTTGATTTACCTATACCAGAAAGTGCAATAATATACTTTAATACCTGCACTCGTTTTAAAAAGTAAAGCTGCTAGTATATTTCTCCTAGACAATCAAACAGGTGAACTTGGTGTTTTCAGTTCTTATGGACTCATGAAATTTGGGGTCAGAACCTGAACTATTAATTTGACTGATTCAAATTTGGAAGCCATTTGCATAGGCAAACAGGTAAACTACAGTTCATGCAAGTTCACAAGGTTACCAGAGATGCAGTTATAGAGTTCACAGCATCATTTATATGTCAGTTTGGCACTTGGCTGAAATGAGAGAATTGGGTATTTGGCTGATAGGTACAGTAGCTAGACAGATTTCTGATGGTAACCATTAGTTTAGCTAGGTTTTTGACTTAAAACATTTCACTTGATTTAAATCTTTGTCCAGGTAAAAGACAACATCAGAAATTGTGTTTGTTTCTGTTGGAAAAGACAACCTGAATGCACTAAAAAGCAAAATTTCACTGAAAGTGTGTTTCAGGCTGAGCTGTGTTGCAGACCCCTGCTGCCAAGTAGTAGAGTAGGGACAGAACAAAGAGAGAGAGAGATAGAGAGTTGGGCAGTGGACTGGGCTTAAGTGGATCTCTCTGGACTGACCACTTGACAGTGCCCAGTACCAGTGAGCCTTTTTTGTTTCTTGTCTGTTTTGCGATTTGGGAACAAAGAAATTAAACAAAACCAACATTTACACTTACAGAAAAGACAACACTTCCAGGAGAACATAAAAAATGGTAATTGGGCACTGTTCAAATTATCACTTCTGTCCTGGTTTAGTTATTTAAGTTATCCATTGTAGCTATTTTCAGCTGTGAAACAGGAAGACGAAGGTGAAATGCAGGAACTTGGGGACTGCTCTAGGTATTCCTAACTGGATTACATATGAAGATGTATTTCTAGAGGTTAGGTGAAGCTGGGGCTAGGAGTATTGTGGAAATAGGAACATGTACAATTATCAGTATAGTGGGAGCAGAGTGGTAAGCTATAATAACTGCATCTACAGTCTTTCTGGGGACAATGTGGAGTGCAGGGTTATGTCCAGTGTATAGGAGCCTGGATCAGCGTAGGAAAGATGTAAGACAGCTCAGATGGTAGGACAGAATGATGGAGTAGTGAGTAAGAGAAGCAGAGCAATGGAGATAAAAGGCATAATGGAGTCTGGCAGGAAAAGGGAGCTTGGAGAATCATCCAGTATCAGGGATATCTCTTCCTCAGAGGCCAGGGAGCCAAGGAATGGTGGATGGCAAATAGTAGGGGGGGAGAGTAGGACTACAAGGGTGGCATCAGGAATTGGAACTTTTGAAAGGGTGTCCTTGATGAATAGATTTGATAACCTATCTGAAAATGGGGAGAGGAAACAGGATGTGGGGTAGATCAAGTTAAAATAATGAAGTTGGGGATTGAAAGACAGAAGAAGGAAAGTTAGGCTTTGCAGGGTACTGAAGGTGGGCTAGGACTAAAAATCATACAAAATAGAGATGAAAATGAGGGAGAGGATAGAGTAGTAGTAATTGAGAGAAAAATGGAGGCAAGCATACTTAGCTGTAAAGAGAAAGGCATATGGGGGAATGGAGACATACTTGGAGGGATAAGTAGAAGATGTGACTGGACATTATCTAGAGAGGAGGGAAAGCAGTTAGGTGGGGGACAGCTAGTAGAGCAGTCAATGAGGTAAGGAAGGGAGGCATGAATGGAGGGGAAGGGAGGGTAGTATTCCTAGGGGAATCAATAATTAAGAGAATTTGATGGAGATTTAAGAGGTACCAGAATGCAACAAGAATGGTGATTTGCATGCCTGGGAGGAAAGCAGGGAAGGTGGGCCCTGAAATAGGGAAAATGGTAAGGGGGTAGGGGAATCAAATATAGTTATACACCTGGGTACTAATGATCTAGCTTGGGAGGAGGGGGAAGTAGTAAAAGGTATATTCAGGGTGTTAGGGAGCACCTGCAGGGAGATAAGATCACTGGCATTTCTAGATATAGTACCAATGCCAAGGATCAGTAGTTTGTAAGAAAATGGAAGAGGATTTAAATGTCTGGCTGAGAGAGAATGATGCAAGGTGATGGGTTCAGATTTACTGGGGCCTGGGGGAGACACCTGGTCAGATAAATAACATTACACACCAGACTACATCTCAGTAAGGAGGGCTTGTAATTGAAATAGGGTTATCACTTTAAAAAGGTCAGACTCAACATTTCTTGTTAACATTCTTGAAAATATATCATAGTCAGTGTTCAGTTTGCAGTGAAAATCATTATCTAAGATATCCAAAGTACCACTCCACTTACACGAGTGGATATCAGTCCTTTCTTCCATTTTTTCCCCGTGAACTCAAAACTCCCACATTCCCATCCATAAAATAACACACAACGAACACTTTGAATACATTGTCATGATGTATATTGTTCCGCATGGAGACAGGAACTCTCTCTTTCCAAAAAGGTATTTTACAGAACAATGAGTAAGCTTACTGTGGCTTATTTATGCTGACACAATATACTACGATAAATCTGCAATTTAATACCATCAATTCTATTCTAACTAATTAGTAGCAGAACTTATGTTTTTAATACAATATGTTCTAACTCATTAATGGCAGTCACAGCGTGTTAATTTAGTTCCGTAAAGAGACAGGCACTTTGTGCTGCCAAAAAAAGCTATTTTACAAAATGAGAAGTAGAGTTTAATAGAGCTTAATTAAGCTGACCTAGCATTTTGTGGGAGATCTGCAATTTTAATACAATAAGTTCTAACTAATTTATGGCAGAGCTTACTGTAGATATAATTAATTTCTTCTAAGGGGAATATTGGGGGATCTATATTGGCTTTTTTGTTCAGGTAGTATTTTTCTACTCTGTTTTCAATATTTTGGTTATTATTATTATTATTGCATATATTTTGTTTCTATTAACTCTTGCTGTGCTCCTGGCGTGTATACATGTCCTAAAAACTTATACATCCAACATCTTCTGGTAGCCTAAGATGTGTAATAAGTTTTTTTTGACTGGCTTTTACTATTTTTTGATGTTCAACTTATCTCACACTCCAGCTGTCTGGAGTGTGACAAGAGTTTGCACTAGGAGTCTAACAGTCTCTGTATTTTTCTAGTTTCATCTGTTTGTAATAATATAGATACAATCCTGTTACTATAAAATCTTGGGGGTTACAGTAATTATATTATTAAGCAATTTCACCTTTAATGGCATCTAATATTAAGTTGTACTTTTCTCCCTTTATTTCAAATCATAGCTTTGATTGTTTAAATGAAGTGCAATAGGAATGGAAATGGGGTACTTTGTATTAAGGTTACTTGGTTGCAACTAATTGTTAGAATGCTTACTGTATCTATATAGCCCAGTGTTTCAATTTAATTGATTGATTTTAACTTCTAACCATATAATTTCTTATATGGTTCCATGTGAAGTATAGTAATTGTTGCATTCCTATCACTTAAGTAATGGTATATGAAGGTAAATCATTGTGTGCTGCACACACCCTTGATGAAGTCCATCTGGATGATGAATGTACACATGGTTTTTTGCCTTGTGGTGATTTTTAATTTTTAATAAATAAGTTGAGTCCTTATAAGCCTTGTTGTGTGCATCAATGTCTATTTTGATTTGTTTGAGCTATGTGTGTTTATGGACTACACCTTCATGAATTCCTGTGCGCCTACATTTTATTGTTTAATGTATCCAGTTCATGTCCCATTCACAGGGTGGGTACATGCACCTTTTGGTCAGTAACACAAAGTGTATTTGAAACAGAAGGGCTAGCAATATTCCATGGAGCATCAGGTTTGCAGCATATGGTGAGCGCGGCCTCCTTTGAGTTCTGTGACCGTGATTGGGCACCTACCAAAATGATGATTCAGTCATGGTGCCTTATACCACAGTGATGAGGGAGGGTGACTGGATGGAGGGGTGGACGAATATAGTGACATGCTGTCGCTACATGTATATGCGCGTGGAGAGGAGTGAACACACTGAGCATGGGGTGGGATAGGAGGGAGGGATTGTGAGGGATGGTGCCATGGTGAGCAGCCGAGCTACTTCTGTGGTGTGGTGGGTGGGTTCAGAGCTGGGGTGTAAATGATGCTGGATTCTGGTCCGGGCTTGGGTGCCTTTTGTTGCACCTTGCCTGAAAATGTTTTTTTGGGGGGTTTTCACCCTCTGACAGGCACCCCCCTGGAGTTGAGAATCCTTAAGTAGGGGAGTGTGGGGTGTGAAGCCCCCCATGGGGGAAGTGCGGGGGGCACAGCCCCCTACATTTACAATTAAAATGTAAGTCCCCAGTGCCCTTTTGCTGTGCTGCAGGGACTGCATCACCAAAATATTTTTTTGATGATTTCCATTCACCCTAAAGGTGATTGCTGTTCTATGATCGCCATTATCACATAGATTCAGTGAGCACAGTAGAAAAGCAGAGTGGTAAGCTCTGACTGCAGCAGAATTTAACTGAATCTCAGCAAAAAAATCAGATGCCCACGTGCTGAGAACTGCTGGATGAAATCCTGAAAATGGAGGAAAATAGTGGAAAACGAGAGGGGGTAAAAGCAAATCATAGAAACATAGAAACATAGAAGTTGACGGCAGATAAGGACCTGAAGGCCCATCCAGTCTACCCTTTTCAATTTTACCTTATAAGTGTGGCATTGGCCTTTGCTCTGTCAGTGGCCTATCTATTCATAGTCATTTGTATTGCTCCCTTATGCCTATCCCATGTCTATTTGAAGCCCTACACTGTATTCATAGCCACCACCTCTTGTGGTAAGCCATTCCATGCATCCACCACTCTTTCTGTGAAAAAGAATTTCCTCACATTCCCCCTTAATCGGGCCCCCCTCTAATCTCATGCTGTGTCCTCTTGTCCTGCTATTTTTCTTATATTTAAACATGTTAGACTCTTTCACCATGTTTATGCCCTTAAGGTGTTTGAATGCCTCGATCATATCACCTCTCTCCCTCCTTTGCTCAAGGGTATACAAATTGAGCTCTGTTAATCTGTCCTCATATGTCTTCTGATGCAGTCCCTGCACCATTTTGGTTGCCCTTCTCTGGACTGCCTCAATTTGGTTAATGTCCTTGTGAAGGTGTGGCCTCCAATACTGCATGCAGTACTCTAGATGGGGCCTAACCAGTATCTTGTAAAGAAGGATTATTACCTCGCTCTTATGACTTGTGATACCCCTACTAATACACCCTAACACCCCCCTAGTCTTACCTACTGCTTTAGAGGTCTGCTTGGATGATTTCAGGTCATCAGTGATGATGATGCCCGAGTCTCTTTCTTCCTTTGTGACTGACAGCAACTCCCCTCCCAGCCTATAGGTGGCTTCAGGGTTTCTTTTCCCTATGTGCATGATTTTGCACTTCTTTGCATTAAATCCCAGTTGCCACTCTTCTGACCATTTTGCTAGTTTATCCAGATCTCTTCTCATTCTGCCCACCCCATCTGGATCATCTACTCTGTTGCAGATCTTGGTGTCATCTGCAAACAGACAAGCCTTACCCTCTAGTCCATCTGCAAGGTCACGAATGAAGATGTTGAAGAGGACTGGCCCCAGGACTGATCCCTGAGGTACCCCACTTGTGACTTGCATGTCTTCTGACTGTATACCATTTACAACCACTCTCTGTTTTCTGCCTGTCAACCAGTTTGCCACCCAGTTGACCAACTTCTGACCCACCCCAAGCCTACCCAGTTTATTTATCAATCTTCTATGTGGAACAGTGTCAAAAGCTTTGCTGAAGTCAAGGTAGGTGACATCAACTGCTTCCCCTTGGTCCACCACCCTGGTTACCCAGTCAAAGAAATCTATGAGATTAGTTTGACAGGACCTTCCTTTTGTAAACCCATGCTGTCTTGGATCCTGTGCCCCTATGGAATCCAGGTGTTGCACTATCCTTTCCTTAAGGAGTGCCTCCATAATCTTGCCCACTACTGAGGTAAGACTGACTGGTCTGTAGTTCCCTGCCTCCTCCCTGCTACCACTCTTGTGAAGCGGGATCACATGAGCCCTTCTCCAGTCTTCTGGGACCGCTCCTGTGCTCAGACTCACTAAACAGTTCTGCTAATGGCTCTGCTAGTTCCACCTTTAGCTCCTTAAGTATCCTGGGATGTATGCCATCAGGTCCCATTGCCTTATCTACCCTGAGCTTAACAAGCTCTTGTAGGACCCTTTCTTTTGTGAAGGGAGTAGTGCTCACCTCCTTCCCCCCTGTGTCCATGATGCTGAGCTGTGGTGCCTGCCCTACCTTCTCTTTAGTAAATACTGAGCAAAAGTATCTATTTAGGATAGATGCCTTTACAGGGTCCTCCTCCTCACATGCTCCCTTTTCTCCATTAAGCTTAGCAATACCCCCTCTGGACTTTCTCCTTTCACTAATGTATCTATGGAAAGTCTTGTCACCTTCTTTTACTGTTTGTGCTAATGTGCCCTCAGTTTGGGACTTTGCCTGCCTTACTGCCTTCCCTGCTTCCCTTAGGACAGTTTGGTATGCCTCCCTAACTTCATCCCGTTGTGTTCCCTTATATTTCCTGAAGGCCAGCCTTTTGGCTCTGACCTTTTCTGCTACTGTATTTGAGAACCAAAGTGGTTTCCTTCTTCTTTTGCACTTCCTTTTCTGTCTAACACAATGGGATGTTGCTTCAAGTATTGCATCCTTAATGCTTGCCCACTTTGCCTGTACCCCTCACCTGTGTTTCTTTTTGCCAGGGCTAGCTTAACTCTGTTGGCCATCTTATCAAAGTCAGCTCCTCTGAAGTCCCATATTTTGCCTTGGAATGGGATGATTTAGATGTAGCAGCCAAATTGAACCATACCATGTGATGGTCACTGGCCCCAGGTGACCTTCTACCTGGAGATCTGTGATCCCTTCCTTGTTAGTCAGTACTAGATCTAGGATAGCCCTGTCTCTCGTGGGTTGCTGTACCAGTTGTTTGAGGCCCTCCTGCAGGGAATCCACTATGTGTCTAGTTCTGGCAGATGTTCCTGCTGGTATTGACCAAACTGTATCTGGCATGTTGAAGTCTCCCATTATCAGAACCTCCCCTTTAGCTGTCATGTTTTGTATATCTTCTAACAGTAATGTATCTATGTCCTCCCCCTGGTCTGGGGGCCTGTAGACAACTCCAGTTCTTATGGCTGTTCCATTTCCTGTTTCCATGGTGACCCACAGTTCTTCTGGCTCCTTATGTGTATTCTGAATTTCTGTAGCTTTGATATTTTCATTGACATACAGGGCCATTCCTCCCCCCCTTTTTGCACCTCGGTCTCTTCTGAACAATGCATAGCCAGCTACTGAAGATTCCCAAGTGTGGTTACTGGTAAACCACGTCTCACTAATTGCTACTATGTCCAGTTTAGCCTCTGACATTATTGCCTGCAGGTCTGGGATCTTATTTCCCAGGCTGTGAGCATTTGTGTACATGATTTTCTATTGGCTAGATTTCAGTGTGTTAGCTGTTGGGTGAGGTTTGGCATTACCCCTGTGCGTCGTATGGGGAGACAAACCTTTTTTCTTACCTGGTGATGCAAATGAACTGCAAACATGCTGAATCCCTGTTTGACTACTAGCTGAGGGGGAAGGGGTGTTCTTCCCATTCGATGTATGGGGTGCTGCACCCCTCTCCCCATTTGCTAGTTTAAATATTCTGCAAAGACATCAAACTTCTGCCCTAATGCACTGACTCCCTCCTTAGTCAGATGCAGTCCATTAAATTTAAAGAACTTTCGCTCCCAGAACTGTTGCCAGTTCCCTACAAATCTGTGTCCTTTTTCCTGGCACCAGCCCTTGAGCCACATGTTTAGCTCCCCTATCTCCCCTTCTCTGACCTTCTGTCCACCTGCTCCCCTCTCCCAGACTGGCAGAATCTCAGAGAAGGAGATGCCGGATGAAATAGATTATAGTTTGTCACCCAGCCTGGTCAGGTGCTCCTTGGTCTCCACAACTGACTGGCTGGTGAGATCATTAGTCCCTATGTGTACTAGGACATCAATGTTTTCTCCTGCTTTGTGAACAATTTTAGCAATGTGGTCAGTGTCTCTCCATGCTGATGTACCTGGGAGACATCTGACCATTACCCCTGGTTGGAGATGGGTATCAACTCCACGAATCATGGAGTCTCCTATGATCTGAAGTTTTTTGGATTTCCTTTTTGCTTTTTTTGTTTTGGTTCCTGATTTGGGTGAGTTTTGTTGTGCTAGCTCATATGCTGCAGTGTCCTGTTCTGCAGTGTCTTCTGTCTCTTTGTTTGATTTCAGAGATAGAGGCAGATACCTGTTTGTAGTGTTTATATGGTTTTTGGAGGTAATATGTTGGAGAGCAGAGAGTGATGGGGCACCCGATTTGCCCCTCCTAACCACCTGCCAACCTCCCGGACCAACTACCCTCTGCGGTTGAGGTTTTTCTGTTGGATGCTGGGGAAATGGCGGGTGGTTCTTATAATGTATTTCCTCTTGAATATGAAATTTGAGGCGTGCAATCTCTGCCCATGCTGCCCGGAGCTGAGCCTTAAGATCTCCAAAGGCCCAGCATGTAGGACAGTGTCCTATCCTGTAAGACTGTCCTTCTGAAAATTGTTCCACAGTACCTGCAGTTAATGATATCCATTCCAGATAAGTTGCTGGGTAAACCCTTTCACCACATTGTGCAATTCTGAATGCTGTTTATTTTTGACTGGGCTACAAACAGGTGGACTGTATATAGTAGAGATTGATTATGAATTACCTACTTTATTTCACAAGTTAGAAAAGTTAGAAATTCAAGAGGTTAATACATTTTTATAGTGCTACTCTCTCAGAATATAGTAGAAGGAATAGGGTCCTAAGAGGTTTGACAATTATGAAAATCTCATAAACTGGAAAATTGGATCCTGATTTAAAAATCAGATGGGAGAATGCTTTGGAATTATGTTCTAAGAAATTGGAGAGCATAATTACTGAACAGGATAAGAGGCTGCATGACCAAGCAAAAAGTGCCATTGGAGATCTGATAAATGAAGTAGAGCCTTTTAAAGGAACAAAACAGTACCAGCAGATAAATAATATATTGAATACAAAAATTTGCAAATATGAAAATGAGGTTTGGGAGAAAAAACAAACCTAATAGCTAAGAGATAAAATGGATTAAGAAAAAGGAGAGGAAATGTCTTGGGACAAAGAAGTGGATTCAGAATCTAGGGGTCACTCAAGATCATGAATTAAATATCAGAAAAAGCAGAGCAGCAGCAGTAGACCCCCCAATAGGAACATTAATCAAACTAATATGGGCAATAGTGACCTTAAAAAGGTTAATAATTTAGAAAGAAAGGAAGGAATGGAACAATATTGCCCAAGAATAGCAGATCAATTGAGCTCAAGCAACATCAGGTCAACACAAAGTGGGGAGAAAAAGAAAAACAAGGAGATCTAAGAAACAAATGTTGGTCCTACTTCTGTAATTAACAGGAGACAAGTGAAGCTGCAATATTAAATTTGCCTATGTGAAACATCTCTGAAAAGCATTTAACAGATGCACAATTTAATAGTTTTAAGTAAAGGACTTTGTTTTGTGCTAGCCTCACATCCCAACTGGTCTAAAATTGAAACTTATGTATTTTGAATTGTTACATGAAACAGATTTAAAATGTCATTTTGGGGGTATTATCAGCAACTCAATGTTGAATTGCAATAATTTTTTTTTATTTATTTATTGAGAAACTAGTATTACAACCTTTGAACCAGAGGTTCTTTTACAAAGGTTCCATGTTAGGATACAAACAAGAAGGTTACATTTACAAGGAAACATTACTAAAACAGTAGCAGGAAGTAACAGCGTTTATCAGGCACAAAGGGTACAACATCAATGGTACAGAGAGGTCACAGTTGGAAATATAAAATGGTGATAAATACAACAGCTGGGGTAGCAGGCAAAATACAAAATTCAGGGAACAGCAATATGGTGATAGCAGGATTATACAAAAGCAGATGCTGGCAGAATTTGACTTTGTCAGAGATAAGTGCTAAGTGAAGGGATTTTGAGGGCAACAGAGAGATGGGGAGAGGGGTGATAGAGGTAGGAGATAGGAAGGAGTGGAGGAGGGGAGCAGGACTGGGCAAGATAAATGGAGTGCAAGGAGAGAGGGATGGAGAAAATATGGGGAGGTGAATGAGGGAGGGTAAGGAGATGAGCAGTGGGGAGATCGTCAGTAAGTGGCATGCAGGACACAGGGAGACAACATTGGGGCAGAGCAGGGGAACTGTGGGAAAGATTATGGGTAAAAGGGGCAGGTGGGGGTATGAGAGAGGAGCATGAGAGGGACTGGGATGGGGATAGAGAGAATACATGAGCTAGACTGCATAGTCAGACCGATTTAGAGCAAGGAGGTGCTATCAAAGTTTTAGTCTGAAAGCACTTAGTTTAGGTTCAGCTGTGATAACAGTGGCGAGACAGTTAAGCAGAGTGGGTGCTCTACACGCAAAGGTACTATGTGCTTGAGAGGTCCTACAGAAAGGGACATGGTACAATGGTCTGGATGAGTGCCACGTGCTCCTTGTTTTTTGCAATGGTAAGATCAGGGTTTCTGTGCAGGAGGGGCATAAGGCCTAGACTAATTTTTTTTTTTGCAAGTAGCCCTGTATGATATGAGACCCTAGACTTAAGGGGGAGCCAGCAAGTCCTTTTGTAAAGCTCACAAGTGTGGATCCTTCTGTTGGACCCAGAGACCAGTCTGCAGGTCTTGTTGAAGGCAATCGTGATATTTATTTATTTATTGAAGTCTCAGATTAATATCTTTGAGCTAGAAGCTCATTTACAAAGGTTCCACATCCAGTATACAGACAAACTACAAGAACATTAATAATGCATGCCGACACATGAATATTAAACAATAGCGAGTATAACAATAATACAGAAAAATTAAGTTCTTAACATGGCAACATAGAAACATTAACTTTAATGGCAGATAAGGACTGTTTATCCCTCACAGCCTGCCCATTTACTACCTATTGGGTAAGCTGCTAATCCTAGCTGGTCAACAGCCTACCTCTTCTTGAGCCAAGTAGACAGGTATGACAAGTGTCACTGATAATATTTTGAGACAGTGGGGCAGAGGTAGTTGGGGGCAGCTGGGGCAGAATGATGAGAAACTAACTAAATGGAAAAGAGCAGATCAAGTAGAGGAGGGGCCATGGAGAAGGTAAGGGAAGGGGGTTGAAGATATAATAGACAGGTAATGAGCAAAGGTTGAGAAGTAAAAGGGGTCCCTCAGGGGTTGTTTTGAGAGAAGAGAATAGTTTTGTACAGGGGTCGAGAGGTGTAGTACAATAAGGGGATCCAGCTGGCAGGGTTGAATATGCATGATGTTTGCATAGGAGGTGGTCCATGAGGGAAGGAGGTAGAGCAGTGTTTGGGTCAGAGACAAGGAGAGGGGTGAGGAGGAGAGGAGGAAGCAGGGGGGTAAGTGGGAAGGAAGAGAAGAACTATGAGGGGTATATTCCAAGGGTAGGTGTTGGGATCTGGGTTAAGGTTTGGGAAGGGGGGAGAAGGACGTATGGGAGAAAGGGTGGGGAGGAAGAAATTTTCATCAAGGTGTGTATGCCATAGTGGCTCTACTAAGTTGTGTCACAATCACACATACTGTGAGCATTCAGGTGCATTGACAGTTTGGATTTAAAGGGTCTGAGTTTAGATTCCATAATCAGTTCAGTGCTAAGAGAATTTTACCAGATACGCTTAAGTGAGGTGTCTGTGGCTGATCTGAAGATAGTTAAGCCATAATCAACTAGAGATAGGAATGAGCTGGTGACCACCAGTCAGACAACTTCATTTGTCACGTGGTGGCGGAAGCAATAAAGGATCCTGATTCTGGAATTGATAACCTTGGCAAGTTGATTGATATGGAAGGTGAAGGAGAGAGCAGAGTAAGGAGTTATGCCAAGGTATTTGAATGAATGTACCTGTTCAAGGGGTTGACTTACATTGTCACAGATTGTTAATTCTGCAGTTCTATGCTTATTGTGTCAATTTAAAAAGAGCTTGACCTTGGTTGTTTGTACTTCATGAGCAGTTTGTGTTGCTCAAACCAAGTCTCAACTGTACTAGAATTCAGACTGCAAGTCGGCTGATAGTGCTAGTGGAGTCAGGTTATGAGTAAAGAGGATCACATCATCCGCATAAAGGACCATGTTGCTTTTGCAGGCAGACAGGAGATTATTGATAAATAGAACACCTGACCAAACAGGAACGCTGTTTGAGAGAGTATTGCATGTCTTAACTTTCTAAGTATGGCCAGCCAAGTTGCTTTTGAACCAATGAGAGACTTCTGTGGAGAGCCCGAGGGGAAGGAGAGTGTGGAGCAGGAGAGAGTGGTTCACTGTATCAAAGGCCTTTGTTAGGTCAATATACATTGACCCAACTAAATGGCCATTGCCCAGTGCCTTGTGGATATAGTTGGTGTAGGCAAGCAGGGCCATGGTGGTGCTGTGTGACTTTCTAAAGCCATGTTGCTGAGGCATTGCAGGTTACATTTAGCTAGGTGTTCCATAAGCTGATCAGCAACAATGCATTCAAGGGTTTTTGAAAGGGTGGGAGGATGGATATGAGATGGTAGTTATTACACAATGTCCTGTCACCACTTTTACGGACTGGGGTAACTTTAGCTGCTTTCCAGAGGCTGGAGAATTGCCTAAGAGTGAGGGAGGGATTGAAGATACTGGTGAGTGGAGTTATGACTGCATCTAGAGCTTGGTGAAGAAGTTTGAGATCCAGGGTATCCCTGCTGAACCTGGACTTGCTGAGGACTTTGAGTAAGTATTTTTTGGATTCAGAGAGAGTTATACATCTAAAGTAAAGAGGGGATAGCAGGAGAAGGGGTAGCTGAAGCAGTTATTTGGGCAGTGTTGGGGGAGTCGAAGAAGTCAGACAGGAGTATACCACTTAGATCTGTGAAAGCATCATTAAACACATCCACTATAAGTTTGTGGTCCTGCGTGTCTATGCCATTTGCCTGGAGTAGGGAAGGGGAAACTTGACTTGGCTTGCCTGTGAGGTCCTTTAGCATTTCCCAGAACTTGCAGCTGTTTCCCCAGGAATTTGTGAATTCCCTCTTAAAGTAATCTCTTTTAGCCTTACGGATTTCATATGTACATTGATTTCTGGTAGCCCTGTAGAGCTGCATGTTAATGGGTCTCCCTGAGGCCTTTGCATGGTGCCATAAATTATCTCTTTGCCTCATTAGGTTTATTAAGGGGACAGAGATCCATGGTTTGGAGTAGCCCTTGGACTTTTTTTTACAGAAACGGGCATGGAGATTGCACGCCTTGTTAAACTGGGTTATAAAGTATGAGAGGGCATCATCCACATTTTTGAAGTTACTGAAGGGGGACAGTCACACTGGGAAAGGTAGGATTTAAAAAGGTTGAGGATACCTTTTTTGAGTACCCTGTGAGAAGTGGTGTTTGCTAGTGGTTTGCTGACTTTGTTGGACCAACAGCACAGGACTGAGGAGTATTCACTTAGAGAGTCAGGAAGACAAGCGTATTAGAAATTCTATAAGGATGCGTGATGAGGATGAGATCCAATAGAGAGCTAGTTCCGAGCTAGGGTTAAATCATGTGTGGGTGGTGACCATTTGGGTGATGTCAACAGAAGAGAAAGCATCTTTAAACAGGGCTGTTTCAGGGACATTCTAATTTATGTTCAGATCACACATTATGACTGTCTCAGAATGTTTGGGTAGGGATTCAAGGAAGTCAGTAACCAAATTGAGGCCAGGTGTCAGATCTCAGGGGAGGGAGATGTAAACTGAGAGCAAGGTGAGGGATTTCCAATGTTGCCCCAGTAGTACTTCTATAGAGAGGAGATGTGCGTTGTTATTACATGGGGTACCTTGTGGGAGGGGTATACATTTTAGGTTGTCTCTGATGTATATCACAGAGCCCCCACCCAATCTGCACAACCTATTGTGCCTGTACAGGTTATAGCCAGGCAAGGAGACAGTGGAATCAGGCACCCTATTGGACAGCCAAGTTTTGTTTATGAAGAGTATATCAGGGTTATGCTGAACATTGCTGTCTTGAAGTTCTGCCAGTTTGGATAGCAGGCTCCTGATGTTGATGGTGGCAAGGGTTACCAATTGAAGTAATTGTTAGTAGTACTAAAACAACACTCAAAACACAGTTAGACAAGCTTATCCTTTCAGGTTTTCCTTTAAGTTATTATTAGTACACAGGAGCAATTTATGGGCCTCACTGTTCTCTAACTCCTGACGTGTCTTAGTATGAATCTTAGTATAAGGGTTAGTAGCTTGTTGTTTTGGTGGTGTAGAGATGCATTCAGGGGCCAGGGTTGAGGTGAACATTCCATGAGAGGAGTAGGAGAAGTAGGGCAATCATGGTGAGATATTGCTTAAGCAATCTAATTAAGAGGGTGTGCTTACACCTGGATGGGCGGGCAGGTTCATAGCAGCGGTTTGAGGCCAACAGAAGGTTAAGCAGAGAGTCCATGGAGTGTGTTATGTGCCAGATTAAGGTGGTAGTAGGAGAGTTAAGTGAAATGTCCACACTGAGTGTTGATTGTTGAATAAAGGTGGACATGAAAATGTTGGACTTATCAAGATAAAAGTGGGTGGTAATACAAGTATTCATGTGGATTGTCATGATGGTGAGGCATGCTGTAAGTGGTTGCATGCTGGGATTGATAGGGAGGTGGTATGTGGGTAAGAGTAATAGTAGGTAAAAAGTAAGTGGTTCCATGGCAGGTTAAGAGTGACAAATGTTAGGATCGAGAAGTATAGTGTGGCTACATAAGGGATGTGGGGAAGGCACTAGATTTGGGACAACCTAGTGCAGTGCAAACTTGGTCCAGGGAGATGAGGAACAGAGACAGATCTAGAGCAGTGCAAAACTTAGATTAGGGAAATGAGGAATAGGGTGAGCACCAAGTAGAGCTGAGTGCAGGATACAAGTAGAGGAGGGGGAATAGTGAAAGTGTAGGTAGCCATGGCTTAGTAGGAGTAGGCAAGAGTGGCTAGGAATGTAGGAGATAGGGCTCTGTGCTTAATTGGTAGAATAGTCTGTAAGGGATGAGCTATTGGGCAGAAAGTTCATTTAAAAAGTGCCGGAGGCAGTTTGAGTTCAGTGAGTGGTAGCAGAGAAGAGCAATACCAGGAGAGCAGTCTGAAGAAGAAAATCAGCACGGCATTTGGAAACCACAGCCAGCCAATGGAGAACTGGTCTGGCATGCAGGAGTCCAATAGCGGCCGTAGGCAGAGAGGTTCAGTCCAATTGCAAAGGCGCTTTTGGATTCTGAGGACTTAGCAGTGAACAGCCAATTGTGAGGCATACTTGGTCAGGTTCTGCAGTCAGGAGGGTTGAGGGGCATGGTTGGCAGCTAAAGCAGTAGAGCTGCAACCACTGAGGAGCAGTTTTTCACCCAATCAGGGCAGGCTGCAAGAGGGGGGAGAAAGAGAGAAGTTAGAAATTAAATAGTGGATGCAAAAATGGTTAACATTAATTGGTGGGAGGGACAAGAAAACGATGGGCTAGGAGAGACAGATAGGAGAGGGGTTGTTAGGAGTTTGTCACTGAAGACAGAGAGAAACAGTCTGGGGAGATAGAGTGGGGAGCAGAGAGCAGATTACAGTGGGCAGGGAGGAGAGAAATTGGTTTGGGGTAGAGGAGTGAGATGGTGAAGGAGATTAATTGCAGGTATGGGACATTTGATAGAAAATAAACAGAGTATGAGGTTAAAGATTAAGAAGCAGTGACAGAAACTATGGCATCATCTCAAAATGCAGGGCAAAAAGAGCTCAAAATATGAAAGTCAGTGAGAGTTACAAAATCACTTTACAGCAGGGTTTAGATACTAACAACAGCACATTAAGTGTGGCTTGAGAAAGAAAAAATCTTAAACTCTAACAAATGTTGCTAAAATTGGTAGGAAAACTAAACAACAGTTCAATAACAGGAACATTACAATTTCAAATTTTGAGTTGAGAGAGCAGTAGCAGAGAAGAGCAATACCAGGAGAGCAGTCAGGAGAAGAAAAGCAGCACAGCGCTTGGAAACTGCAGCCAGCCAATGGAGATCAGGTCTGGCATGCAGGAGTCCAATAGTAGCCATAGGCAGAGAGGTTTAATCCAATCACAGAGGTGCTTTTGGATGCCAAGGACCTAGCAGTGAACAGCCGACTGTGAGGTATACCTGGTCAGGGTCTGCAAGTGGGTGGGTCATGGAGCGCAGTCGGCGACAAAAGCAGTAGAGCCACAACCGCTGAGGAGCAGTTTTTCACCTGGTCAGGGGAGGCTGCTGGTCAGGGTCTGCAAGAGGGTGGGTTGAGGGGCGTGGTCAGTGGCAAAAGCAGTAGAGCTGTGACCGCTGAAAAGCAGCTTTTCACCCGGACAGTTAACTAGATAGAATCTGAGTATGAGTAGTGAAGAAGCCATCCTCTCACAATTAATTAATTTTGTAGATCAACATAAGCAGGAGACTAGGCCAGTCCTGTGGTGCTGAGAGTTGAGGCGCTGGAAGCCACACCTCATGCCACCCCGGCGACTCGGGTTTGAGAACGAGCTCAGGTCACCGGGGGTCGAACGGGGAGGGAAGGGACTGAGCATCCGGAGGACTGCTCTCCCTTCCCAGGGAGGGTTCCAGGGGAAGCACTACTCCTGAGCAGCCCCTGATGCAGGTCTGGGGATGGCCAGGAATGCGCATTGTGCTACATAAGCAGGGGCGGAGCTGCAGCGGACATCGGCACATATGTGCCCAAGATGTCAATGCACATCCAAGCTCCACAGGGGAAAAACATGTAAAAACCCTGTAGCCACAACAGAGATGATGGAGATGCTGGGGACCTACCCACATCCTGGATATTAGACCCACCTGCCCCGGTACCTCCCATGCCTGACCTATCCCTATGGTAAGTACCTCTAATTTCAGACAGGCCACCAAGGGAGGGCAGGACATCCACTGGGGGGTGATCTGGGGGCTGGCCTTGCCATGAGATCCAAGGGAGGCCGGAGTGGGGGATTTCAAGTAAAGGGAGTAGAGACAAGCGACATGAGGGTACTCTGTAAGGATGCCCTAGAGCTGCAGTGCAAAAATAGAATTAAAAAAAAAAAACATAACCAGGAGACTGTTCAAACAGGAGACTATACTGAGTTTATAATGGGTGATTGTTTTGATATGTCTCATAGATCTGTTCTATCTCATGTTTTGAATGTGTATACTCATCAAATTCTGCAGAGGGGAAGGGGAGGAGATAACAACAGTCATTTTATGAAAGAGAGGGAGTCCTCTTCCTCAGGCTTTACCACACATCAGCCACAAGGATGGACTATTCTTAGAGCTCAGACTCCTTTTCACCCTAAGAGAAACGTTGTCCACAGGGGAGACACCCCATTGTTCAGGTGTTTCAACAAGTAGTTAAGGACTTGGAAAAGCAGAGGGAGTGTCCTGAACTACAATCATTTTGTAATATCTCAGCAGTAGAGAGAAAAGATTTCAAACACATTCAAAATATGCCTCATATAACAATTAAACAGGCTGATAAACATGGTATGATTATGATTCAGGACAGTAAAAAAATGTGAAAATAAAATAAGGAAGCAGTTGCAGGACCCTGCATGTTATCAACCTTTGACCCCATCTGGATGTACAGACATATTTTGGATCAAATGGCGGATGAAGCTTATGGTAATGGACATTTTACAGGACTGGAATGTAGTTTTTTGAAGAGACCATCCTGTGGTTCTGACACTGTATACCTACAAAAGGTCCACAAGTCTGTGAGAGATCCTCTTGTCACTCATTGTCTCTGACATTGGGTCACTCAGTGAGGATCCTTCATAGTCTGTGGACTATTTCTTAAAGGCACAGGTCCCGAATACTAAAAGTTATATCCAAGGCAACATACATGTCATTGAAAAGTTGGAGGGTTTGATTTGGCAGGATCATTTCTGTTGGTTAATAAGAGATATTGTTTCTTAAAACAACAGTTTGTCATCAACATGGTGTCTGGACAGTTAAAGAATTTCTTGTCGGTGATCCAGAGTCACGATTCACACCACAAAAGTTTATATTGGAATTATTGGAGTTTGTGCTACAGCACAATTATTTGCTGTTTGATAAAAAGTTTCATTTACAGTGCAGGGGTACTGCAATGGAGGCATCACTTGTCTCATGTTATGCAAATTTATTTTTAGCCTGATGGGAGAAATAATTTTTTTCTCGTTGAACAGACCCCCCACACTACCTCAGATTCACTGTTCATTGGTATAGCTACAGGTATATTGATGATTTTACATGTGTCTGAGGTGGGAGTTTGAAGAGCATCCCTATAAATTTGGTTTGGTTGGATACAAATAATTTGAGTATTCAGTTCACCTATAAATATGATCCAAGGAGTGCTGAGTATCTGGATATATGACTGGTGGGGGAAAATGGTGTCATAATAATAGAGCCACATAGAAAGCCATTGTCATGGAATACATTCCTCAGAGCAAAGAATGCCCACAATAGAACATTGGTGGATAGCATTCCCTACAGTCAATTCCTCTGATTATGTAGAAATTATACAGAAGGAAAGACTTTGGTTAAAGAAGTGGGTTTGCTGCCTGCCAGATTTCGGGAAAGTGGTACTCCTGTGAAATGCTTAACTATGCTTATCAAAAAGCTAAAGATAGATATTCCAACTTCCTATTGGTTAAAAAAAATAACCTTTCTAGAAGAAATGTCTTAGATGAGGATAGGATTACCTTTGCATCATATTATAATAGCATGTCCAATGAAATTAAACATATTCAGAAAAGATGGGACATTTTAACATCTGACCCTATGGTAACTCAAGGGATGGGGCCAAAACCCAGAATGTCTTATATTTATCTTGTTACTTATTTATTGAGATCTTGGAATAGCACCTTTGAGCTGGATGCTCATTTACAGAGGTTTCACTGCAAACAAAAATAACACATGACATACATTTCATAATTGGTGCTAACACATAGCATACATTTCATAATTGGAACAGTACAAAACAGTATAAGTGCAGTGTTACAGGACATAGTTTACAATGTGGGGGAATAAAAGGTTTCATACAAAGTGAGTACAGAGTTACAAAACATGAAGTATTAAGCAGAATAAATTTTCTTTGTCAAAGCTCAAAGACAGAGGGGGAAGGAGGAGAGAGGTGGTCATGAAAATAAGTGCCTCATGGAGGAATAGGATATGTTGATAAGGCAGGGAATTAGTTAGGCTCACTGGGGTGGGGGAAGGGGTGGAAGGCAAAGAGTCAAGAGGGCAGGAGGTGAGTGAATCAATGAAAGAAACAGGGGCTTGCAGTCACAGCTGCTCAGATTGGAGAGGCGTAGGTGGAGATTTTTCTTAAACAGTCCCAGTTTGGACTCATTGGTTATATACAGAGGGAGTTCATTAAGCCATCAAGGGGTACAGTATGCAAAAGACCTTTGTGCTTGTGTCTTACAGAAGTGGTTACAATATTGGAGATCTGGTTACCCACAGTTATTATTCTGCAAACACTGAAAGGAATGTATTTCCTAAAACTTTTAAAAAATGGCATAATTATTACATTTGCAAATTTGCAGTCACTGAACCTTGTTTTGTACATCCAGTAACAATGCAACGTTTTTCTATTAAACATTATGTTCAGTTTTAAAACATTTGTTGTATATGTGGCCCGGTGTGACTACAATTTGGCATATATGGGTAGAACAAAAAGTACATAAGAACATAAGAATGTGACGGTAGATGGGGATAACTTGATCCACCTAGTCTGCTTGTGTGTTTGTTTGACCAATTCCCAAGGATATATTACTTTTTTCCAGTATCCCAAATGCCTATCCCAAGAGATTTTGAATTCCCTAACTTCCTTTGCCTCCACCACCTCTTTTAGTAGTCTGTTCCAATGCTCCACGACCCTTTCTGTGAAGAAAAACTTTCTGATATTGCTCCGAAATCTAGCCCCCACCACCACAAAACATCTGCTGTGCCCTCTGGTACGTGCCTCTTTATTCTCATTGAAGAAGCTCTGCTTCTGTGCTGAGTTGATTCCCTTGAGGTATTTAAAGGTCTCTATTATATCTCCCCTGTCCCTTCTCTGCTCCAATGAGTACAAGTTTAATTGCTTAAGTCTAATCTCATAGGGTTCATGGTGGAGGGCTTGGATCATCTTTGTAGCTCTTCGTTGCACAGAATCTAATTGGTTTATGTCCTTTTTAAGGTGCGGTCTCTAGAACTGGATGCAGTACTCCAGGTGAGGCCTCACCAAGGATCTGTACAGTGGGATTATCTCCTTTTGCTTTCTGCTTGTAATACCCCTGCCTATGCATCCTAGGATGCTGCTGTCTTTTTGTAACACCTTTTCACATTGCCTTCCTACCTTCAGGTCATTCAATACCATGATTCCAAGGTCTTGTTCAAGGCTGGTAATGACTAATATTTCACCTCCCAATGTGTATTTTGTCCCTGGGTTTCTTTTTCCCAGGTGCATAACTTTGCATTTGTTGGCGTTACATTTTAATTGCCAAATCTTAGAGCATTCTTCCAGTTTCTTTAGCTCTGACTCTGTCCTTTTGGCCCTTTCCTGTGTGTCCGCAGTGTTACAGAGTTTAGTGTCATCTGCAGACAGGCATATCTTTCCTCCAATTCATCAACAATGTCGCTGATAAATATGTTGAAAAGTATCGGTCCCAGCACCGACCACTGCGAGACCCCACTGGTTACGTTCCCTTCCCATGATAGAATGCCATTTACTAGCACAATTTGGGTCCTCCCTTGTAGCCAGGTTCTCACCCAATTTACCATCTTACTTCCTATACCTGTGTTCTCCAGTTGTTGCTCAGCCTTCTGTGTTGGATGGAGTCAAAGGCCTTATTAGGTCTAGATATGCAGTATCTATGGCTCTGCCAAGGTCTACTACTCTAGTTACCGAATCAAGGAATTCCACCATGTTTGTTTGGCAAAATTGTCCAGTTGAGAAGCCATGCTTTTTAGGGTACATCTTCCTGCTGGCTTCCAGGCATACCACTATCTTTTCTTTTAGTATAGATTCCATGATTTTCCCCATGATGGAGGTGAGGCTGACAATTCGGTAGTTTCCTGCCTTCTCCTTGATGCCACTCTTGTGTAGGAGCACTACAGTGGCCTTTTTCCAGTCCTGTGGTACCTGTCCACTTTCCAGTGATTTGTTGAAGAGCGTGAACATTGGAGCAGCAAGTTCCTCTCAGAGCTCTTTAAAGACCTGTGGATGAATTTCATCTGGACCCATGGCTTTGTCTGTCTTTTATTTGTTTAGTTCCTGTAGGATTCTGTCTTTTATAATGGGGCTATTGTCTGCCTCCTGGGTGTGGTGTGCATTTGCACTGAGTGCTGGACTGTTCAACTGTCTTCACTTGTAAACACAGAGCAGAATAATGTGTTCAAAATTTCCACTTTTTCAGTGTCCTCTTCCACATGCCGACCCTCATTGGTTTTTAGTCTGACAATGCCTCCCTTGGTCATTCTTTTTTCTCATATGTACCTAAAAAAATAGTTGCCTTTTTTATGTCCTCAGCAATTTTCTCCTCAGTTTGTGATTTTGAAGCTCTGATTGTCTTTCTGGCTTCCTTTACCTTGGCTCTGTATTCTTCTCTATCCACATCCATTTTTGTTTTCATATACTTTCTTAAAACTCTCTTTTTTCCTTTATTATTGATGACACTTCTTTTGTGAACCACAGTGTTTTTTTTTCTCCATTTAGGTTTACTGATCACCTTTGAGTATTTTTCTGTTGCATGGATTAGAGCATTCTTTAGTGCTTCCCAACTTCTCTCCACATTTCTGTCTGCTTTGTAATTATACAGTCTTTTGAAGGAGGCTTTCATTTCACTGAAGTTTGCATTCCTGAAGTTCAGGATTTTTAGCTTAGTGCATGTGGTATCCTCGTGTCTGTTGACTGTAAACCAGATTGACCTATGGTCACTGGACCTTAGATTAATTCCCACGACAACGCCTGATATCCTTGTGCTACTGTATTTGTAAGAACAAGGTCAAGGATTGCATCCTCCCTTGTTGGTGAGTCAGCTAGTTATGTAAGATCTGCCCCCTGGGGAGCTATGAGGAATTCTTTACTGTTTTCCGATGAGGCTGTGAAGGAAACCCAGTTCACATCTGGCAGGTTGAAATCTCTTACCAGCAGGAGCTCACCTTTGTCTACAATCATAAGAATGGATTCAAGGAGTTCTTTGTCCTCATTCATGTCTTGTGATGGGGCCTATAGATTACTTCCAAATGTATTGGGTCTTTTTCCCTGGCATTAAGGGTAACCCAAAGGGTCTTGGTGGTGTTGTGAGTCATGCACATCTTAGATGCTTTGATGTCCTCTTTGTCATACATCACAACCCCTTCACATTTCTGCCTTTTCTGTCCCTCCTGAAGATAGTGTAGCCTGGGATTGTGACATTCCAGGTGTGGTTCTTAGTGAACCATGTCTCTGTTACCATTACCCAATTTAATTTAGCTTCTGTTTTTATCACGGTAAGGTCTGGGATCTTGTTTGCTAGGCTGCGAACTTTGACACACATTGCCCTCCATGCCTCACTTCTTGTCCTATCCTGCTTAGCTTGTGCTTTTATTTGTTTAGTTTTTGTTTTGTAACCTGCATTACCTCTTTTTGTTCCAGATGTCACCCTTGTCAGATGAAAAGAGGATGTGCTGTTTGACGATGGGGGAGGGGCTTTAGCTGTCCCAAGTGCTGGGTAGGATGCTAGCACCCTCTCCCCATCCTCTAGTTTAAATGACCCTGAAAGACATCAAACTTTTGGCCTAGTGCCCAGATTCCCTACTTTGTGAGGTATAGGCCATTGTACTTGAAGAGCATCCATTCCCAGATTTCCTTCCAATCTGCTGTGCATTGATGTCCATTTTTACTGCACCAGTCCTTGAGTCATGAGTTCAATTCTGAGATTTTCATTTCTCTGATTTTCTGCCTGCTGCTCCCCCTTTTTCATACAGGCAGAATCACAGAAAAGGATACTCCAGATATAACAGAAGCTAACATATCTCTCAGTCTGGAGACATTTTCCTTGGTTTCCTCCACCGAGTGGCTGATGAGGTAATTTGTTCCCAGGTGGATTCAGATGTGTGTTTTTAATGTTACTGTGTACAATATTTTCTATGCAATTTTTGTCCATCTAATATGATGCCCCCGGTAGGCATTGGACTGCCACTCTGGATTTTGTGTTTTGCTGGAGATAACACTACCCCACAAATCATACAGTCACCTATAACTAGAAGATATAGCCTGGTATGCTTGGTGTTTGTGGCATTTTTGTCCAGGTGTAGATTATTTCCTTGTAGTAGGTTTCACTTAGCTGAGTCGCTTGTGTTAGTGGCTCAAGCAGTTAGAATCTATTAGATGCATGTGTTATGAGTGTTGTCAACATTTGTTTTTGTGGTGGTTGGTTTGTTGGTTTAGCTGAGCATTTTCCTACTAGTTTCCAACCTCCTGGACTGGTTCTCCTTTGTGGTAGTGGAGGTTGGGTGTAGAGGTTGTACTATGGTGACGTTGAGAAAGTGCTGAGCTTAGTACACAAGTAAGTAATCACATTCCATGCAGCGTGGATCTGAGATCTTAGGTCGCTGATGTCCCAGCAGGTAGGGCAGTGGCTGACACAGTGGAAGAATGCTCTGTAGAAGAGATTGTCACAGTGTCTGAAGTTGATTGTTTTCATTTGTGATGACCAGTTTGTGCAGATGAAAGAATAAAGGAGAATAAGATTTAGAGAAAAGAAATAAGCATTTTTTTTATCAGACCTTCTCTGTCTCCAGGAAGTGTTCAGGAGAAGTATTGTTACAGGTACTGCCTATAAAGGAAATATGGATCTAGGGTGAGTGGAGTTAGGGGTAGGGTGGGTGGGATTGATCCGCAGCTGACCAGAAACAATCAGTCACATACAAAAGAAGAGAAGATATGCAACAGAGATGAAAACAGTCAGGATGCAAAAGAGTAAAGTAGGCTGCACTAAGTCACTACAATATCTGTTGTCCACTCAGCTGCCTGATTTTCCCTTAGTGAACTATGTTATGCTCCCAGCTGCCTGCTATGAGCTATCAATGTTACTTATGTAGAACCCCCTGCCTAGTAAGACCTCTTACTGTTTACAGTGAGCAGCTACTTTCTGGAACAAATGGCAGTCTGCTTGCCTGCTGTCCTGTGAGCCTCCTATACATGTGAGTTCAATGATCTGCAACTCCTGCCATACCTGTATGAAACCATAAGCTTTCTACATACCCCTCTCAGCCTGGACCCCTTCCTGAAGTCATAGAGGAGTCCTCTAGTGAGAGAAAGCAGCAGAAAGGTCCGGGCGTTGGATCAGTGGGGAGTCTTGATGTGAGTGCCATCCCTAGTTTCAGCAGACAAGTGAGGGAGAGCTGCCTTTCTGCTCAGCTCTTGTCCCCAATGAGCACTGAAAGTATTCTGCCCCATTACCAAACTCCGCTGTATTTAAGAACAGAAACCCTTTGTTTGAATTTGGCACCCTTTGCACAGCGCACCTATTAGCTCGCAAATGCTGGCATCATTGACAGGTTTTCTCCCATTGCCCAAGCCCATGTCCACCCTACCAGAGCATCCCTTAGTGAAAAAATTCAACAGATATGAAAACAATCAGTCAGGATGCAAATGAGTGAGGTAGGCTGAACTAAGTCATGACAGTATCTGTTGTGCACTCAGCTGCCTGACTTTCCCTTAGTAATTTACTTTATGATCTCGACTGCCTGCTATGAGCTATCAGTGTTATTAATGTGGAACACCTGAATCATACAGCCCCTTGCCATCTACAGTGAGCACCTACAGTCTGGAACAAGTGGCAGTCTGCTTGCCTGCCATCCCCTGAGCCTCCTACACCTGTATGTGAAGTGATCTGCAACTCCTGCTATACCTGGATGAAAAAACAAGTGTTTTATGTGCCCATCTCAGCCTGGACCCCTTCCCAGAGTCACAGAGGTGTCCTATAGTGACAGAAACTGGTGGAAAGGTCCCAGCATTAGATCAGAATGTATACCATTGAAATATCAAAATTTCGACATTGAAATCTATTACAGCGACAACATTGAGTTTGTCGCTGTAATGGACCTGATGGCAAAATGTTGCATATTTTGCCATGTATTTAACCACTTTGAACAAACTCCGACACTAAGTGTCTGACATTGCAGGTGTCATTATGCCACATTTTGACAACTTGATTGTTGATACGGCTTGGTGGAACTTTACTGGAGGGGAGTCTTGATGCAAGCACGGTCCCTAGTTTCAGCAGACAGGTGAGGGAGAGCTGCTTATCTGTTCAGCTCTTGTCCCTCTTAAGCACTGGAGGTCAAAAGATCTCTCAAAACTAGAATTCAAGAACTTGTCCAAACTATTTATAGTGGAGATCCACAAATTGATCTGGGTAGGTACTTTAAACAGGTACACAATAGTTCCACTGAATGCTTTAAATTAAGAGCATTGGAATATGTGCATTGGATGGACAGGGGAGGTCATAGGAAGAATAGATTGGACAGGAAAGAGACTGAGTGGATTTGTAAATTAAGTACTTTATCTCCAGGAGGTCCTAATGAAATACTTGATTTAAAACTCATTTTGTAGATATAATTAATTTCTTCTAACTGGAATATTGGGGGCCTATATTTGCTTTTTTGTTTAGGTAGTATTTTTCTACTGTTTTCTCTTTTTTGATTATTATTATTGTTGTATAAATTTATTGTTTCAATTAAGATGTATAAACATTTTTCTTTGAATGGCTTTTACTATTTTCTGATATTCAACGTATCTAACACTCCAGGTGTTTGGAGAGTGACAAGAGTTTGCACTAGGAGTCTATTGGCCTGCATATTTCTCTGATTTCATCTGTTTGTAATAAATATAGATATAATCTTGTTATTATAAAATCTTGGGGTTAATTGCATCATTCATTGATTTGACCTTTAATGGCATCTTATACAGTATTAAGTTGTAATTTTTCCTCCTTTATTTCCATATCTTAGCTCTAGTTGTTTAAATGAACAGCAATAGGAATGGGAAGGGGGTACTTAGTACAGTAGTAAGATTATTTGATTATTAATAATTAATAGAATGCTTATTGTATCTACATAGCCCAGTGTTCCAATTTAATTGATTGATTTGAACTTATAATCTCATAGAATTTTTGTGTGGTTCCATGTGAAGTATGATACTTGTTGCATTGCTATCATTTATGCAATAGTATAAAAAGCTACAGTAAATAATTGTGTGCCATACATCACCTGAAGAAGCCCATTTTGAAGATGAATATGCATAGGGTTTGTTTGCCTTGTGGTGATTTTTAATAAATATGTTGAGTCCTTATAAGCCTCAGTGTGTGCATTCATTTCTATTTGTTGATGTTTATGCTGCTGCTGGTGTTCTCCACTCACAGTATGCTGGCATGTAGGAGTGCTCAATGGTGAGCATGGATGCAAATCTGTGTCACAGGATATCAGCCATCACATTATCTCACCCTCACCATAGCTCTGACTTCATTGCCACCTGTTGTTACACAGGTGGCAGCCTTGCAGCAGAGCTGTCAGCTCACCTTCCCTGAAAGTGAAAAGAATCATCTGAGACACTACGTCCTCCACCCCTGGCCAACTACCCAAGATCCTGGCTCATTCCCTAACCCGGATCACTGGCATCATGAAAAGTAATCAAATCGCTGTGCCAGTGACCCCACCATGGCTAGAAAATTATGTGTTTTTTTAGATGACAGCATGGATTCAGCTAAGTTGAGATATCAATCAATATATCATGTTGCTACATCTTCCATATGGACATATATAAAAACATAAATTGGTTTAATCATTTTTTAATCCTTTTATTTTTAGCACATATGATATAATGTGGGGAGACACTGTACTTCTGTCTGTTCCAGCTGTCTCTCATTCTCAACAGTTGATCCCCAGACTTTCTCTTTCATTCCAGTCACCCCTTCAGAACCCCTCTCTGCTTTATTAAACTTATCACCTCCAAAGCCCATAGTCCAGATGGTTTTTACCCTAAACTGTTTACTCTCTCTCTCTACCCACTATTGTAGCTCCAATCTCTGCTCTTCTTAATGTCTCCCTTACTCTTAGTGCTGAACCATGTTTCTAAAAGTAGTCCTTAGTCCTCCCTTTGCACAAATGTGGAGACCCAACATCTCTTGGTAACTGCCACCTATCTCCCTTTTCCCAACCAGTGCTAAGTTACAGGGATGCTTTGTTTTCATCCAGCTCTTTCTTCCTGGATTCCTCTGGCTACCCCTCTCCATAGCATTTTAACTTCTAGAACACCACTCTACTGTTTCCTCTCTTTTCAGTCACTGACACAATCTTCAAAGGAATGGATCAGGGCCTCATCACCCCAACCATCTTTACAGATCTTGCTAAGGCTTTTGATTCTGTTGATCACAATCTCCTGTTGGACAAACTGAATGTCTGCCCCAACTATGAATTGGTTACACTCATATATCTCTGATCATTACCAATCAGCTTCGGTCGGTAACTCAGTTTCCCCACCTCTATCCAGACAGGAGTCCCACAGGGTTCTGTTCTTGGTCCCTTTCTTTTCTCCCTGTTTCTTAATGCCCTCCCGTCTGTATGTGTTAATGTCAACATACACATGCATGTGGAAAACAGAGTATTATATGCTACCAGTCACTCTGCATCAGAGCTTAAATCACTACTTAAACAGGAGTTTGATAATACTCAGTGCAGGTTCTCATCAAACTGGCTTTTATTTAATGCTTAAAAAACAGTTTCCATGCCCATTGGTACTAAACAAAAACTAGCTAGACTTCTATCGTACACCTCTTTCATCATTGACAATGGCTCTGGAGGATGTCCCCTGTTTTAAGTTCATAGGTTCATAGGCAATTACAAGTCATGTAGCTATAAAGCCATACATGACTTGCCACTTACAGTGGATGTATGTTAACTTCTTATCCCCCATACTTATATCCAACTGTAACTTAAATGCATTGACATTTGGTGCTGATATTACCCAATCTGGCAATGCATTCCATGAGTCCTCCACTCTTTGATTAAACCATCTCCCTCTTTTTGATGTTCTATATACTGTAGTTCCCCCTTTAACTGATAGGGGTGTCTATATAAAATTCTATTTGACACATCCTTTTTGACAAGCCCTGAAGTTACCCATGTTAATTCATCCTTAAATGCCTTATACAAATAGATTAGATCACCCCTTAATTTCTGGTACTCCACGGAATATAGGTTCAGTGTATCTAACCTATCTTTATATGGTAGCCTTTTAAGCTGTTAACTTTTTTTGAGAATTTCCACTGTACTGTATCCAGCGCTATTGAACAGTTTGTGTCTTGTGGAGGGCTAATTGGGGCATCATATTCTAACATGAGTATCACCAGAGGACAAAACAAAGGCCTAAGAACCCTATCCTCTCTACTCCTTATATTTCTCAAGATATTCCCCATGAGTCTATTGGCTTTCTTACACTCTCTGAATTATGTTTACTAAAGCTCAGGGAGTCTTTTATCCATACCCTCAGGTCTTTCTCTTGCTTAGTTATCTTTAAAATTGTATTATTAAATGAATAGACTGCTCTTGGGTTATTAAACCTAAGGTGCATCACTTTACACTTCTCACCTTTAAACAACAACTTGTTTTCCACCGTCCGCTCTTCAACCCTTGTAACTGTAACTGAAAATTATTTATGGAGACATCATTGTTTACCATAGTTACTATTTTAACATCATCTGCACATTTACTCAACCAAGCTTCATTTAGTACCTGCATTGATGAGACAAAAATTCTGAACAGGACTGGACCCAGAACCTGGGACACCCCCTACCCACATTAACCCAATTTGACCAGTAACCTCGTATGCTCACTCTCTGGCTTCTTCCAGTTGGCCAGGCAGTAGTCCAGTTTACTAGTCTAGGATCCATCCCTATTTCCTTCATCATGTTACTTACTGTTCTGTGATCCACAGAATCGAAGGCCTTTGAGTTGTCAAGGTAGACCGCATCCACAGGTAACCTGTTAGCAAGAGTGTGACTCACTGGTTCAAAAAAAGTAAGCAAATTAGTCATACACGATCTTCCCTCCACAAACCCATTCTGCAAAACATCTAACACTGCGGCATGGCTGTTGACGGGTACCTCGCAGTCCTGCCATATTTTGCCAGTGCTGCACAGATTGCACTGGCTGCCTGTTCAGTGGTAGATCACCTTTAAGGTCAGTCTTCTGACTTTTAAAGCCCTACATGTACTTGGCCCTGACTACCTGAAAGAGCCCCTGGTCCCCTACTGCCCTGGGTGATCGCTCCGCTCAGCCAACGAGGGGTTGCTAGAGATTCTGAGGGTACTTTTTAAATCTTATGGGGCTAGAGCATTTAAGTATGCTGCCCCCACCCTCTGCAGTTCTCTGCTCCTTTGGTTACATGAGCACATGACTGTGGAAAGTTTTAAACCAGCACTTAAAACCTGGCTATGGAGTCAAGCATATGGTACTTGATGGAAATGGTATTTGATTGTAGGAAAGTTTTAAAATGTTATGTTTATCCATTTTAAAATGTCTGTTGACCATGATGTGGTGATATTTATGATTATGTGACTGTTCTTTTGTTAGGTGCCTTGATTTTGAAAGGCACCATAAAAATTAAGAATATTATTATTATTATTTTTATATTATCATTATTATCTATATGCCGCAGTTCTTGTAAATTTATGTCTATTTGTTTCTTAACAAATCCCTCCATCAATTTACCCATCACTGATGTAATACAAATGGATCTATAATTTTGTATGCCTGTCTTATCTGCTTTTTTTAACAAAGGTGTTATATTAGCCTGTTTCCACACATCCAGGACTTCTCCTGTAGCTAGGGACATATTAAAAAGTACTGTTGCAGGCTCTGCCAACTCCTCTACCATTTCATTTAGGATGCAGGGATGGATCCCATCTGGCCCACAGGACTTATGTTTACTTATTTTCCTTAAATGATCATACACCTCTTTTAAGCTACTTTCCTTCCATTGGTTGGGCTCTATTGTATATTGTATGTCATCTATTGTAAGCTGGTTACCACTAGTACTTGAGAGCAGTTTAGCAAAATTTCAATTAAAGCTGTTTGCCAATGTCTGTGGGTCATCTATTAGGTTACCATCATCCACTAGCTTTATAATATGCTTATTTCCATTTCTCAAACTGCCAACTTTGTTAAAAAACTACTTATAGTTGTCCTTACTGGTCATTGCCAATTTCAATTCTGCATCAGCCCTTGCCATTTTTATTAGTTTTTTTACTTATTTTTCATTTATTTGCATAATTTCTCTTATTTTTATCTGATGTATGCCTCCTAAGTTTTTTATATGCCTTGTTTTTCTATTCTAAGGCTTTATGTACTTCATTATGCATCCATCCAGGGACTCATCCTGTTTTTGTTATATTTATCAACCTCAGGGACAAACTTATTTATACAGTCATTTATTTTATTTACTAATACATTTCCTACTCCTTTTGTTGTTTTATTTTCAAATTCTACCTTCCAATTCCAAGCCTTTAACTCATTTCTTATACCCTTTTTATCTGCTTTGTTATACAATCTAATTTTTGTTTTTCCCACTTGTCTATCTGTTTTTCTTGTACTGTATATTGAAGATAACTAAATTATGATCACTAGTTCCAAGCGGTTGAATGACAGCCATATGCTGAACCCTATCATCTATATTGCTTAGCACCAGATCCAACTTATTTTTTCCTCTTGTATTCTCTTGGACGTACTGGATCATGTCATTAACTGCACAGAAATCACACAATCTTTTTCCCTGTATACTATTACCTTTCTCTGTGTCCCAGTCAGTTCTAGGAAGGTTAAAGGCCTCCATAATTATGGTCTGGTCACCATAATCTCTATTTTCTAGTGTTTCAAAAAACAGATTATGTTCCTTATTCTCCAAGCTTGGGGAGCGATAGCAGAGGCCAAAGGTACCTTGGTATATGGCTAGATCAGAACCTCAATTTCTCTCTATATAGAGAGATGCAGCCATTGCTTTCAATGCTTTCTTCACTAACCATACAAAACTTTTCCTCAAGCCTCCCCCGTAATACTCCCTGACCTCACTGCAAACAGCCTTCCATGCCCAAATATCCACTTTAAACTTGTAACAAGAAAATAAGTATTGTCACACATCTTAAAACCACTGGTACCATCGGATATGATAAGCTTGACCCCAAACTCCTCAACCGTGGTGCACCAATAATTTCACATTCCATTTCCCAACTTTTTAACTGATCCATCTCAGAAGGACTGATCCCCTCAGCCTGGAAAGTGACATTTATAACTCCAGTACACAAGGATGGGGCAGAAGAACAAGTGGAAAATTACCACCCAATCTCAATCCTCTACACTCCAAACAAATTACTTGAGGGGCTTATCTACAACTAGGTTGTTGACTATGCAGAGCAGCATGATTTACCCATTGCAAACCAACATGGTTTTCTTAAAAACCATGGTATAAACACTGCCTTAATCCATCTAACCACTGACATCTTGAATGGCATAGATAATGGCTTGATGACAGAAGCCGTGTTTATTATTGCTAAGCAGGCTGTAGGTCCTTTGCAAACTCTATCCCTTCCATATGGAACATTCTTACCAATGTTGTACAAGAAAACCATTCTCTTGCGGGATTTAAGGAAGCTTTAAAAGCTTATTTGCTGCAGTGGAATCAGAGCAACTATTACCAGTGAAAGGCCGAAGCACTACTATATTGATGGCTTGTAACTGAATTGCCCTTCATATTTGTCCTGCATACACTGTCATATTAACTTCAACTCTTTGTGTACACTGATGTAAATTTCATATAGAGTCTTATTGTATTGTTACTGTTTCATACACTGTGTCTCTATAGCCTAATTTGCTACCATTGTATTTGTCACTGTCCAAATCTGTTCTGTAATTGTTATTCCTGATGTAATATTTATGTAATTAATTATTGGTCATCCCTGAATAAGGAACTCTCTGAGGCCCAGTGGGTTTACCCAGTCAACAAAATTCAATAAAAATAATAAAAGTAAAATATATCTATGCCATTCTTAAAAAATTGCATTCTAAACATAAATCACTTTACTACAATAAAGTTTGCCTTCCTCCCCCAGTCCATTTGGAAATTGCAAAAATGATCTTGGCTGTGTTTGATTATGCAAACATGGTATGTGGGGCAACTCCCAAAACCTACCTGGTCAGGTTGTATCCTCTTTTCCATTCTTTCTGCTGTTTTGCCTTAAACTACCTCCTCTCACCCATCACTTGTCTCATCTATCAGTCCCTTTCCCTGCCATCCTTGGAGTCTGTAGTTGATTGATTGATTGATTGATTAAAAGTTTATTTTTTCACAGGAGATTCATTTGTTAGGACAAAGTCCCGTTTACAACAAAGTCCTGCATGTGAATTCTAATACAATTACCAATTAACAATTGACATTTAACATAAGTAATACAAACACAACTAATACGAACAAATGCAATTGCACTCTACATACATACATACATTATTTAAAACACACACATAAAAAATACAAACTATTAAACAATTCATTTTTAAATTTAAAAAATCTAAATTTGTTTTCTGTGATTCAGTCAAACCATTCCAACAATGCTACTCTATTCTGGAGCATATCGTCCCTAGTCTATTAAAGCTTCTATACATTGGGATATTGCTTAATGGATTCCTAGTCTTTATATATGATTACGTTATTTATCTTTCTTTTTAATTGCTTATACAAAGGATGGTTATACTTTTGTGAATTATCTTATGGCATATAGTAAGCCAGAGATAGTTTCTTTTTCTTCAGGCTGAACAATTTAACTTATTATAAATTATACAATGATGCTCATTTTTAATACTTCGGAAGCAAATTTACCTATCCTATAATATATTTGATTAACCAAATTTAAAGCAGTTTTAGTCAAATTCATGTAAATTATAGAACCATACTCCAATATGGGTAACAGCATCTGTTTTGCCAATCACTCCTTTGCCACCAAAGGTAAAAGCTCCCAACTCTTCTAAGGGCCCTTAATCTTTTATTCACTTTCTTTACCTGAACTGATATGTGATTTACATATGTCATTCTAGCATCTACTTGAAACCCTAAGTATCTGTATGTTAATACATTTTCAATCTTTGTACCATCTTGTAAATGTAATTGTGGTTTGGGCTCTTTTCCTTTATATGAACCAATCGAAAACAACATAGTTTGTGTTTTTTTAGCATTCAAAAGAAGACCAGATTTACTGAACCACGTTTGCATTTGTAACAAATCACTTTGAAGAGAATCCATCATACCTGTGAGACTGTCAGCAGACGCCACTAAAACAGTGTTGTCTGCGTACAGTCTCACCTCACTATGTTTAATTTCATGAACCAAATTATTAACATAAATATTAAATAATAATGGGCCCAAAATAGAGCCCTGGGGAACACCTTTCTCTAGTTTCCCAGGGGCCGACATCATTGTACCACATTGAACACATTGATATCTATTTGTCAAATATGACTCAAGCCATTTTAATATTTGGCCCTTAATCCCTATGGCACTTAACCTAGTCAAAAGCAAATCATATTGAACTAAATCAAAAGCCTTACTGAGTATGCTACATTGTGTTTGATTTCTTTCTAAATTCTGTTTTTTCTCTCTTCCTTCCAACGTAACTATCTCCTATCCTATTTACCTCCCTACATGTACTCTCTCTGTTGCTATGACTTTAGCAATGTTTTTGTTCCTGCCTGTCGTACTTCTTCTGGGCAAACTGATTCTCATTCCAACTTCTGTCAATTTGTACAGTCTTCCTATCTCCCTCCTCCTCTCCCCCTATTACCTAGTTTTTTAAATTCTCTCTTCAAAACCTTTTCCTTCCCTCCTGCTTTTCATCTTAATCCTAAACTGCCTCTTTACCAGGGTCTGACATTCTGCTTCTTTATGTCATTGATATACACAGCTTGGTATTTATTTGGCATTACATTTTTACCTGTTTGCACAGTCTTCTGTTTTGAATAACCCTATTTTCTATAATTAACTAATTTATGCTCTGAGGCTGCATTGATCAATAATCATCATGTGTTTTATAATTTATTATAGTAGCAAAATTCCTTTACCTAATTTCATGATTTATCCTTTTTATGTACTGCATTATTGTACCTTATTATTTCCATTGTTTCTCTGTACCCTTTGTTCCCTCTGCCCTGGGTTGCACTAGAAAGCAAGTCTTGGCTTTGTGTGCCTTTTCCTTACAGGTTATTACATTTCAAGGTGTTCAATACTTTATTTAATTGACTTTTTAAGTCATTACAAAATACAATAACAAAAAAGAAGAAAAATAAAATCACATTTCAGTCAGTCATTAAAATATATAAATGTTTACAGATAGTGATTCTCTTTGTTAAGAAAGAAACACATTTGTTTCTGGGTATTTCTAGTATACATCCCATAAATAAGTATATTTTATCATGAAGAACAACGTTCTGATGTGTAAAGATATCTGAGAGGATATCTCTAAAATAATGGCTTATGTCATTCTCTTTTTCCATTTGAGAGTTTCTTGTATCACTGATTTTACACAGCATAATTTTAAGTATCCATTTCATATATTTCACCATATCCTGAGTGATAAATTCCATGGGTGGATTCATTACAATTCAAAAGATTTTCTTCTTTGTAAGTACATTTGACAAGAAATATTGTCTAATAAATATATTCCTCATCCAGTGATATTTTGGGCAGTAAAGTAGAACATGAGTTAAAGTTTCTAGTTTTTTAAGACCACAATCACAATTTAAATCTTTATACAAAGCCCTATCCTTGGAAAAAATCTAATGCAAAGTTTTGGATGGATATACTGTAGCCCCAAACAAAACTTTAAAAACATAACTCTATCTAGGGCATGGCATGGAAGCTAAAATGAAAGCAGCTTGAATCTGCAGTTCTCCTCAACCTAAGATATCCTACACAATACTGGACTAAATCTGTGCTAACCTAGATAAAAAAAAAATAACATCTAATAGCCTGGCCTCAAGGGACACTGAAAACCTCTTAATTTCCAATGGATTACAATTGGAACACCTACCTGCAAGCCCGTTTATCTTCTCCTCTCCAGCTGCCATCCTCTCCAGCTGCCATCAGTATCTGTGTGGGCCCTGCAACACAGCATGGCATCAGATCTGGGAGTGGCTAAGGCCACAGGTGATCTAAAAGAAATAAGAGAAATATTTTCAACACTACTGGCAAGAAATGGGGAACTGACTATCCAGTTCCATGAAAATAAAATAAGACATTATCCAGCTTTCCCAATGCATGGAGGACAACTCTACTCACATTGCACAGCAAAAGCACACCATGGACTAACTAGAGAGAAGGCTAGATGACCAAAAGAAACTAATTCAGTAGCTCACTGACAAACTTGACGACCTTGAAAGTCGGGGCCACCACAATAACTTGTGATTTGTTGGCTTCCCCATGGGAGTTAAATACCATGACCTGCTCCTGCACCTGCAGCAAGTCCTCCCAATATTGCTACATAACCAGCAGCCAGCACCTCTAGAGATCAAGAATACCCACAGATCCCTAGCTCCCCACCCAAAGCCAGGTCAATGACCACAGCCCATCCTAGCCAAAATGCTTCAGTTTCAAGTTAAGGAGCAAATCCAGTGACTAGCCATGGAGCAGGACCTACTAAAATGGCAAGGGCACCTCATACAAGTGTTCCCTGACTTCTCACCTGCCTTATGCGACCACCAGAGAGAATTCACCAGGGCCAGGCATGCCCTCATGGCCCTGAAGGTCCCATATAGTCTCTGGTACCCAGTGGTCCTGCGGATTGACAGAAATGGGGTTCTGCATTAATTTTATGACCCCCAGGCAGCTGAGCAGTTTATTCTCTGGTCATGGCCAGAGGGCTGAATTGACTACCAGCAGAGGCACAGAAGGTACCAATCCATGGATGCTGCCCCAGAAAAAGACCTGCACCAACCCACCACACCTCCCAGACCCAATAACAACAGCTGCACCCTGCATACTGGCTCAGAGGCTTGGCAGCCAGCAACAAGAAAATGCCACAGAAGAGTCACAAGCCACAGGGAGATGGTCAACAGGACTCCCTGCTTGCCAGCCACAACATGCAAGGACTGAAGGAGGTCTATAGATGATGGTCTGGAGGTGAGTGACTCAGAGAGGGAGGTCTTTGGGAGCAGATACTCCCCTTTTTGCCAGCTCCAACATGCATCCTCAGAAATAGATCCAAAGTTGGCAGTGAACCAGGAGGATGACCCCCTTCAACAGTCCCCAGTACCTGCCTAGAAACATAACCAAGCCACCAGCCACCAATCTGCTTATCTCCAGTGATGAGGGGCCAAACACTGCTAAAGTGGTGAGTGCCACTGTTGAAAATCTGCTGTCCACTGGAACATCCATGGACCTACTTCCCAGACCCACTCTAAGAGACTCTGGGGCGGACAAGTAACTATGCCACAGTGTGGTGTGGCTTTTTTTCACAGGCTTATTTGTTTATGGTTTGGGGCCTGAATCTCCACCTCTGGGTCTCCCTTAAAAGGACCTGCAAAATTTCATCCCGTCTTGGTGTAGGCACTGAACAACTGGCAGGGAGCAAGCTCTGGACACCCCTACATAGTCTGCACAGACAAGTTATGTGCAAAATGAATGGCCCTCAATTTTCCCCTCCCATTTAGACCTATAGGGATGCGAGCATAGCCACACAGAAATTTAACTGGGTACCTAAGGCAGGCTTGCCAAATCCACTACAGCCTTATTAGCCAGCACTCATGCTGGACCCCCTACAGGCTAGGAGGTCCAACTGTTTAAAGCCCCTCAATATTTTAGTTCAGATGGGGGGATCACATCTTAGCTAAACACATGTCAGAAGCTGAGATCCCCACCTCCACCACCATTGCAAGCTCACCTCTTGAGCAGACACTAATTGCAGAGGAAACAACCCCAGATGCACAAATATAAAAAAAAAGTTATGGGCTACCCAGACTACAACCAATAAACAGGTTGCTCATGATGGTGGGTCCCCACTGAAAAACATTCATGCAGGCAATGTCAACAGCAGGAAAGTTTATATGGAGGACCCAAAGGGGAGCAGTTTGAGCCCTGCATAAGCATGTCATTCTTCTTACAACCTCTCATGTGGTCCGTCTCCAGCCCTGGCTGCATACAGCTAACCTCATAAGTGAACTGTTACCCAAAATGGGACTAGGAGTATCGGGACAGATTTACTTTCTCCCTCCAATGGGCTGGTACACAGTTGTATCACCCCCTTGCAGCCAAGTTACCCACCCCAGGGGAGGATGGATCTCTCATGCCTCCTTGAGGTGCTCTCCAGTAAGGTCATGTTATGCTTTAAAATGGTTACCTGATTCAGTGGTTTGGTGTTATCTCTTTTTTCATTCCATAAGGTAACAACTGTTTTCAACATGTAAAGCTACTGTTTTAGAGGTTGGTATTAGACCCACCATTGACTTGTTAATGTCTTGGGGGAGGCGATGCCCAAAACCCACATCTATGTTAGGCTACCCCCTTGGGATCACCATGAAGTCACCTAGGATGCTGGGATTTGGAGAACAGGTTCAGGAAACAGACACAAATAGTTGCCCCAGTTGAGTAGTTTTTTTGCATAGAAATTACCACACTTGCATACCTAAGCATACCCTCAAATGTGCATGGCAGAGAAACCCGCTACCCCACCACAAAGGTCTACCCAATACTAACCAGACATACAATCATCCCAGGATGCCCAATGGATGACTTGATACTAATAACCTAGAATGTTGAATGGGTGAACTCCCTAATCAAAAGAAAACAAATTATGTCCCACCAAAAGAAATTACGCACCAAAGTGGCTTTCCTTCAGGAAATGAAGCTCATGCACAAGGAAGCTTGCAAACTGAAATGGGACTGGGTAGGCATAGAGGTGCACAGTTTGTACACAGCTAAAAAAAGAGGAGTATCAATATTAATACACAAGTCGCTTGCCTGGACTGTGTCCTCAATCTGAAAGGATAAGAGGGTAGATGGGTACTCCTCCAGGTTGCTACACTCAAGGGTCCCTTGAGGCTCCTAAACATCTATGCACCAAACTGTGCTGACCCCTCTTCTTTGCCAAAATATCAGAGACTCTAGTGCATCACTCCTCACTCAGTACACCATTACTAGTAGCAGGTGATTTTAACCTTACCTTAGACCCAGTCATTGACAGGTCAGGTAACTCATCTGAACCGCATGGCAATGCCAAACAGATGGTAATGCAAATGCTTTCTGAGAATAGCTTAGTTGATGTATAGAGACTCCTACAAACCAATGTAAGTGACTACACCTTCTACTCCCCACCCTATCAGACCTTCAGCAGATTAGATCAATGGCTGACCTCCCCAGAAAACACCCCATTGGTAGATAGCTCAACCATACACCCTTGAGTGATATTAGATCATGTGACACTACAGCTTAGAATATCCTGGTACACCCCCACCCCTAGATCAGCTAACTGGAGCCTAGATCCCCTTCTAGATCCCCTTCTGTTGAGATACAGATTTCATCCAGTGGACCCAAAATGAGATCAGAGAGTTTCTGATCCATAACAACAATTCCATGGTCAAAGACAGTACCCTATGGGAATCCTGAAAGCATACAGTACCTATGGGGAAAAATCATAGGGTATGCCACCCACAGAAGGAGATAGAAGGAGCAAGAGGTAGCTAAGCTTGAAGCACAGTTCAAATCTGAAGAAGCTCAGCTGAAGGCAAACACAGATTCTAAGGGTATGCTTGATCTGCATTCCAAGCTCAATGTGCACTACTCCAGAAAAACTGAACTAACCCTCATACAAATGAAACCCAACTTCTGAGATGGGTGAGAAAAGGCCAACAAGATTTTAGCCTACAGGCTTAGGAAGCTGAGGTCTGAAAGACACATCCCCAGGTTAAGAGATGTTCTGGGACAGCTCCTGATGGACCAGAATGGAATCTCAGACATCATGTCAAGATTCTATGCTGAGTTATACACATCCACACATCCACCCTCAATGTCAAGGATACACCACACTTCCCAGCAACCCTAAATGTCCCCAAAATAACACCCACACAAATCCAGGCTCTAGACAACCCTATCACAGAGGAGGAAATAAGAAATGAGATTCTGAGTCTAAACAAAAACAAATCCCTGTGGGGCTGATGGCTTCCATGTGAACTTTTATCAACAGGTTCAAGAGCCAGTATCCCCCCTGCTACAAAGAATTTACATCTATTCATTAGAATCCCACTGCCTCCCACCTACCCTGAAAGAAGCCATTACTACCATGTTACCAAAAAAATTGAAAGACCCACTACTACCTGCCAGTTATCGCCCTATCTCCTTTATAAATGCGGATGCCAAGATACTGGCTAAGCTACTACTAGGCTATAAAAGGTGCTTCCAGAGATAATACATCCCTCTCAAGTGGTGTTCCTCAAGGAGCAGCAAAGCTCAGACCACTTCAGAACATTTTTCCCCTAAAACAAATAGCTAGCCAGATCCCCACACCGCCAACAGCCTTGACAGTAGACTTCAAAAGGCCTTCAATTCTGTTGAATGGGAGTACTTATTCAAAGTCCTGAAAGACAGAGGTAAAGGTTCCTTTTTTCATAAACTGTACAAATGCTTTACACAATCCCAACAGCTAGAATAGTTATGAATAGCGCCATATCAGCCCCCTTTCCACTCACCCAGAGCACAAGACAAGGCAGCCCCCTATCCCCACTCCTTTTCATCCTGGCACTAAAGCCACTCACAGCAGCAATTATAGCAAATGAGGAACTACAGATAATAAAAGTGGGGGAGGAAGAGTATAAGTCTCTATCGTATGCAGATGACCTTCTCATTATACTCAAGGATGCCCCAAAGGCAGTCTTTCCTGTCTGTCAGCTCCTAGACAGCTCCACAAGCATGTCAGGGCAAAAAGTAAACCACAGCAAATCTGAGTTCCTAGCACTCAATCTTAAGAGCCAACCAGGCCTATTTAAGGACACCGACTGGAAATGGGCAGAGAAAGGGATTACATACCTGGGGTTACATATCCTTAGGATTAACCAGGATTTATGCAAGGCAAGCTTTCTCCCACTCTTTTCCACCCTCATGGCTGATTTTCAAAGATGGTAACAGCTCCATTTGACCTTCACGGGGAAAACAGCTATCATAAAGATGATGCTAGCCCCAAAGGTGCTATACCTCCTAGCCCACATCCTGATTCATATCCCTGACAGTTGGTTTCAAAAGCTAAACAAACTGATGGGTCAGTTCATCTGGGAGGGAGAACCCCCAAGAATTAGCAGAACCAGATTAAGGAAACACTGGAAAGAAGGGGGATGGGGACTGCCCAACTTCTCTCAGTAACATACAGCCTTTGTATTGACTCAAATAATGAAATGGTGCCTTCAAAGGGATACACCAGCCCCCCAATGGGTAGGACTTGAAGGGTTTCTGATCAGAGCCCAAACACCGTGGCACCTCCTATATACCACCTCTAAAAGAAAGGCCCTGGAGTTCTATGCCATCGCCCTATCTATAAAATACTGGAGGAAAACATCCAAACTCCTGCAAATTAAAAGCATGCCCCTCCAATTGGCCCCCTTATGGGGCAACCCAGCATTTACCATTAACCATAGGATTATCAGATAGGAGGGATGGGCAAGAGTGGGGATCGAAACACTGCAGGACCTCTGAACCCCAAAGCAGCTAATGGTGAACACCTTTCAAGGAATAAATGAAACATACAAGCTGCCTCAAAAAGATTTCTGGAAGTACTTACAGATCCAGGCAGCTGTCGCTCCTTTTTTGCAGACCAATTTAAAGCAAGCAGAATAGCACACTAGGACACTTATCAACTCTTGGAACAACAAAGGCAGGGGCTGAGCAGGGGCCATTTATAAATAACTTGGTGATACAAGCCCAAGTGTTACCGAACACACCAGTAACATGTGAGAACTAGAGCTGGGCATTACCAACCCAGATCAGACTTGGCAGTCCTGCTGGAAACAAGTTCACATTGCCACCAGGGATACAAAAACCCAACTTATACAATTAAAGATCCTACATAGAAGGTATAGGACTCCTGTACAACTCCAGAGGCTAGGCCTGATCTCAGATAGCTCATGCTGGAGATGTGGAGCAGTTGCAGGAACCCTATCACACATATCCTCTGGGACTGCTTCCAGATCAGGCCCATCCAGAATCAGGTAGTACAGTTCTGCAGTTAAATATTTCCCACTCAGATGACCATAGATGCCCCATATGCCCTCTGAGGGATAACCAAACCCCCACCACCAGGACAGCAGCATTTGGTAACAATGGGGAATAGTCACCACAATAGTCATGAAAAGAATATTTCTCCAAAATTGGAGATATCCAAACATCCCATCCTTCCCTGTATGCCTAAACCTTATCAGCCAAACTGGGAGACTGGAAAGAATGTCACACATTGCCCTTGGCAATCTACCCAAGTACAACCGAATATGATCAGCCTTCTTGCTCGTACAGGGTGCAGACACAGGACATCTGGCCACATGAAATAAGCTGGCCATACATGGACCACTTTTACAAAAGCTATTATATGCAAAATCCAAGCCCCTATCATGTCAAAAGGCATACCTATAGGAATGCCCAGGGCCCCTCCTCAGACATCCACTTCCAGCTAGGCAGGTTCATTTTAGGACAGCAAGGAAAAATGTTTGTCTGTTTAAGGATCAGCACCAATAATCTCTGTAGTGGTATGCCATTGTAAAATGCATGCTATCCTATACAATCACAGTTTGGTATATGTATATGTATATGTATATGTATATGTATATGTATATGTATATGTATATGTGGCTGTTTATCTGTTGCTTTTCTCTGTTGCAAAAGTGTAATATACCAATAAAGAATTTAACATTAAAAAATTAACTTTTTTTCTGAGAGTTGAAGCAAGTATGGTTCTAAAACATGATTTATTTTGTTACTGTATGTGCCTACCAATGATGCAGCTTTAATGTTTTTATTTTCTGCATATTGGTATCATAAGATATTTGTTTCAGTCCATTCTTGATTACTTTAGTATAACTCTGAGAAATGGTTATCCCTAACTGTGAATCCTTCCATGAGTGGTCTAGTTTTAAAGATTTTAAATTTTCCACAACTTGTTCCACCAAGGCAAAGAGTGACCTCTAATTAACCAGGCAGCATTTTAGTCTACACATTTCCTAATCTATTTGAATCCAGATTTGTGCTTCTAATACAGTAGGCTAATTTTACTGTAAGAGCTAAATACTTTATTTGGACTTTGTCAAGCTCTGCTCTAGATATTTCAAGGGGTGAAGATCTGTGTAATCACAAATAAAGCTATGTATAATTGAGTGAAGGGTTTTTTCTAGGTTAACTTTAAAGTTGTCATACCAGATCTCTGTTGCGTATACAGCTATTGGGTTAATTTTCATTTCTGCAGCTCACAGAGTTGAACGTATGCAATATCCTCTGTATTTAGCATCAAATCTCAACAGTGCACTTTTACTTTGATAAAGTTTATTCAATATGTATGTAATATGTTTAGTTTTCTTACAATTAGCAGAAATATAATAACCTAAGTAATGATAATTTGTGACTACATCTAATGGTAAATCATTTATGCACCACACATACTTGGGTCTGTGCTTTCTCACTATTAACATTTGTGTTTTCTTAGTATTGTCAGCTTGTTATTAAGACAGTATTGCAATAGCGATTTTAATTGCTTCTCTGGTCCTAAAGAAGTAAGTGAAATCAGTACTAAATCATCTCATATATAAGTGTAGGAACTATAGTTCCTCCAACTGAAGGAGATTGAGAGGGTTTAGACAAAAAAAATGTATAGAAGGTCATTGATAAACAGATTTAATAATAATGGAGAGAGACTGAAGCCTTGTTTGACTCTCTGGTTTGTGTTAAAGGGGTGTGTTACATTTCCCGTGAGGTTGTATCTTACGACTGTCCCATTTTCTGAATAAAGATTAATAATCAGTCATACAATTCTTTGAGTCATTTTAAGATCATATAGTTCATCCCTGAGTGTCAATTCTGTCTAAGACACCCTCAAAATCAATAAAAGTCAGGTAGACTGGAAGATTTTTTTAATATAGTATTTGTCAACTATATGATGTAAAATAAAACATTAATCTATTTTTTTCAGAACCCCGCTTGATATATATTTAATAAATGTCACTGCTCAAGCTAATTGTTTAATCTTATTAAAATTACTTTAGTGAGGATTTTCACAAAACAGTTAAGCAAATTTATCAGTCGATAATTTTCTGGGAAATTTGGATCACCTTTATTAAATATTTGTATAATGAAATTACCTCTCCAAGAAAATGGAATGTAATTCTAAGATATGATTTTATTAAATCAAATAGCTAGGAGGTCACTCAACCATTCCAGTTGTATCCTGTATAGGAATGGGGGAACCCTGTCTGGACCTGGAGCTTTATGAGGTTTGGTTTGGTTACTGGCTTCAGATACCTCTTGAGGTGTAATATTTATGGGAAGGTCAGCTTCAATAAGTCTTGAGAGATCACATTTCAAATAAATACATTAAATAGAGGTAAACATAATATGCTGGTAAAATGATATGTTATATCAAAATGTATAGACATGCATCAACACATGAAAACAGTGCCTTTGTCATCTGTTCATGTTGCTCAGTCTTCAAGCTTTCATTAACAAAAACTTTTAAGTTTGTAAGCCTAATAGTTCAAAAGTTCCTGATTGAAATACAGTTTCAAGCATCATAAAATAGCATACAAAATGTTTTTGAAAATGGTTGGAAAATATTAGTGGTTGTTCTGTTTAAGAATAAACACATTCTTTTCTAGTGTCCTTTGTTATATAACCCTTAATAACATCTGGAGATAGATGATAAAGTACAGTACTGTGTTTAAGTATGCTTTTGAACTCCATGTTGAACCATAAGGTTTACCTCAGTCAACAAGTCTGCTTCGTGATTTTTTGTATTTTATACAGTATTATAATATTTTTCACCAGTTGTATCCCATGGGAATATGCTCTACATATTTCAAACATTATATTCTGGGAACATTATGCAAAATATATTGTTCGCCAATTAATCCAGCATGCTGACAGACAGCCCTGTGAAACATATATCTTTTTTGAAATCCAAGTGAAATATTTGTCTTTTCTGCAGAGCTTTCAAAGTGCATACATTTCAAAGCACGTCTGCCATATTTTGATTGTTAACTCAGAATGTGTTCATAAACATGGGTTTCTGCTTCTCTTGCTCTACTGTACAAAAAAGTGTCTGGTAAGCCAGAAATGGCACAGAACAAGAAAAAAGACATTTCTTGTGCTGAAGATTCAATTAAGTCTGTTGTGTTTAGTATTATGGCTGCTACAGAATACAAACACTGCATCTGTGTAATGATATGTTGCAGAGTGTTGTAATACACTATGGAACAAGGGAGCTAAAGTGCTGGTGTGTGCTGTAGAATAACCAGATATTGAGACACCTGTGAACACACATGACTTGGGAAAGAATATGAAAATGTGCTTCCTATTTAACCTATTCGTGAGATGTTAATAAACAAGAGTTATAAACTGAGTTGCATAAAATGTGCAACCATATTGGTGGACCGGGTCTGTGTGGCTATTCATTAACCCCCAGCATATGCATAGTTACTGTAAAAGGGCTAAAACTGGTATCCTAGGGCCTACCGATGTGCTTTACCTTGTGGCCATCAGCGAGCAAGTTGGCTGCATATCTAAAGGCACCAACTTTCAGCTCAGCACACTTTCTTCTAAAACTGAGCAATTGAAAACTTTTGAAAAGGTAACGTTAAAAATGTTAAGCACTATATTGTGCATTTGTTATAGATAAGCCAAGGGTGTTGTACCTTTTAAGCCTTTCTTGTCCTGGCATTTTGTTAAGGTTTCATCAAATTATGTGTATGACAGTTAACATTTTTCTCCTACTTGGCATGCAGGAACTTGTTCCCTATGGAGTAAAATGGGGGGGGGGAGGTGACCAGAGGGCCAGATTAGGAAGCTCAGCCCTATGCTATTCCCAATTGCTGATGTCGCTCTGGTATCCCCTATGCCTAGTTCCACTTAAGTACTACAAGATGGCACTCCGGTACCCACTAATACTCAGCCGTACGCTATCCTTGATTGCTGATGTTGCTCTGGTATCCCCGATTGCATGGCTCCACTTAAGTAATACAAAATGGCCCTCTGGTATCTACTAATACATTCTATTAATGTGTGAATCAATCATGTAAGTCTATGTTGTTGGATGATGGTTGTTTAATATTACGGCTTCTTTATTAGTAAAAAAAAATTATTTGCAGTTTGCATTTAGACTTATGTGAGAGGTCAGTACATGTATGTGTTTTAATAGATGATTTCACAGCTAAATGAAGGTTGGCTTTTTTAACACAAGACAGAATTAAACTTACAATAAAATGTCACTTTATTACAATAAGTTACAAATGTAAAACCAATGTTTTTTTTAAAGTGAGCTACTTTATTCGGCGGATGTGCACAGTGAAAATAAAGATGATTTTGATCAATTTAAAACTGTTTGGATAATTTCTTACAGTCTGAAAATGGGTCATTTTGTAAGTGCAATAAACAACTCCAGGCCTATGGATATACTGGGCATTAATGCACTTCCCAGTTGGTTGGCGGTCACTCGGGCTGTGCCCTCGTGCCTCACAAAGCAACTGGGGTGTGCATTAATGCCTAGTATACCTATGGTAAGTCATGGGTTATAGCTTACTTACCTTCATTTGGTGTTCTGAATGTAATCTGGCATGGTACTAGAAGTGCAGTGAAGGAGTTTCAGGATGACAGGATTCCCTATCTTGGGAACTGATAGGATCAAGCCATTTCTGTGGATCAGCGTCTATTAGGAAAAGAGGATGCCTGGCTGCAGCCAGTCTTTATGAATATTCAGTTTATTTACCAATTACATGTCACCTCCCTCAGGCAACATTTCATGCTCACAACATCATTTTTCTACTGGCTTCACAGTGGTGCCTTATATTTTTCATTTAATTGTCATGCTTTCATAGTGTTATTATGCTATGCAGTTTGACTTTCCGAGCCAGTCAGTGCTTCAGCGAGGTACCTCATAAATAGGTGCTGCTAATGCAGTTCAAGAGTGTGAGACATAAGTAAGTCTTGCTGTCCCATTGCCTATGAGCTCCATGAAAGCATGAAAATAAAGTTAAAACTATAAGGGACTGTGCCTCCAAAGTGGCACATCTTTTTGTCTTTGAATGGTATCCTTAGTAAAAACTTCATAAAGGAAAGAATGAGAGAGGGAGAATGAGAAATGTGCAAAGATGCCAAAATTGAATCATCCAGATGTTTTTGACCTCAGTTAACCTGTAGACTAGCCTGACTAGAAGCTACACTTCACAGGTTGCAGAACTGCACAAAAATGAATGGGAAGAGTGGCAAAAGCATGTATGCTGTCTTATCTACAGTATGCTGAAGGGATGGGTGCAGAATAAATATTTAAATTGTTCTCATATGACAGTAAGGGGGAATGAGAATGAATATAAGAGAGTAATGGAGAAGGTGGATACAAATTTTATTCCCAAGTGCAATATTATCCATGAAACGTATTTATTTAGTTTTTATCTAAAACTTCTTTGGAAATACTGTAAGCAAAAGTTTGTTACAAGCTTTTTTAAAGTCATTGTAGTCCCACTCCACAGAGTGGTGTAGGAATTACATAGTGTTGCTGGTTGAAGAATGTGCCTCTGCCCCAGCACCCCCACCCTTCTAGAGCCCACCATATTTGAGACGTTCCTCCTCCCCGGCATCCTGCGAGGTAACAGTGGCAGACTTGGTAGCCTCTGGGTGGGAGAAGAGGTCCCACGAGTCCTAGCCAATTTGGCCTAGAGTCTAGTGACCTCTTCACTCAACCCAGACAAGTGTGTACAGATGAGGCAGCACTGCAGTCTCCAGAAGGTCTTTCTGAACACATACCACAATCACTGCTGCTGTATTATTTTTTAAACTCAGATGATCCAATAGTCAGGCAGACAGTTTCAAAATTTCTGTATTCAATAGCCACCAGAAACCATTAAAGATGAAATACGGGATGGAAAACAAATTATGAACTCTTAAGTAAGAAGCAGAATGGGTAAACATTTATGTAATATAAGGTAAATGCATTTAACAAATTGAATTTCATATACTCCTCTAAATGGTAACCAATCAGAACAGCACTTCCTGAACAGCACATGTAAGAATAGCACTGTAGAAAGAGCAAAATTTATTATTTTTATTTAGTTTTTGTTGACCGGGTAAGTGCACTAGACAAATCCTGCCTATTTTCAGGCACGACTCAGGGGAAGGGGATACAGATGAATGCCAACTAACCTAAATAAGGACAGCTACATGAGTAGAATAGCAAATGACAATTACCAGTATCCCTGTAGCTGTCACTTCAGTGGGACGGACTGGAGGAAATAAAGGAGAGTTGGAAAAAAGAGATGACTGACTGAGCTGCTCCTGTGGTGGAGAGAGCTAAGGCAAAAATCAGCTCGGACAGTATACATCTAGAAACCAGGATTCTGTTCATGGTCTCTGAGTTCTTGTCTGAAGACGAGTGTTCATAATGTTTCTAAGTCCCATCTCACAGATCCCCGAGTTTCTAATTTCCCCCATAATCCAACTCCCCCTCCAAGCTGATTATTTTAGAAATGGGGGTGAGGGGGTACAGGGGACAGAGTCCCCTTGCAAAAACAGAATTTCTTATTTTGTTCCAAAGCCGTGGTGGTGGTCCTTGGTGTGTGTTTGGACCACTACCACGTGAATGTGGATTTGTGTATTGGGCATTGTCTTTTCAGTTGCCTTTGTTGCTGCACTCTTCTGGACAGTGCTGTTGTAGTGTTCGCTGTTCAAATCTAGTGCCCTCTAAATAAATAACCTACTATTTAGGATATGTTATGAAAATAAAATAGGAGTATTTATCTGTTGATTAATTACTTTATTACTGGTTAAGATCTCTGCTCCCTTTATATTATATAACTGATTTTTGAAGGGGGAGGTAAGGAGCATAATTATTTATCTTTTGGTAAGGTGTGACCTTCCCAGAGATATGTGCAATATAAGGAAAGGGACACTTGTAACTTTCTTGTGCTTTTAAAAATTATCTGCAGAAATATTGGGGCTATGCATGAAAAAAATGTGTGCCTATGCGCTGTGTATCTGTGGCATGTAGACATGCCTAAGTCAAATAGAAATGCATAAGTGGTCCCGCAGCTCCCCTCCAACATGCACTACAGGGGTGTGAGCCCATTATGCATCTGATCCCCCAGCAATCTGTGCTGCTATGCATGCAGATGGTCCAGGGGTGCCTGGAGGTGTACCTGTACTGTGCACCACTCATAAAGGTGCGAAGTGCCTAGTCAGAGGGGCACAAGATACAGAGGCAATAACCCTGCCATATCTGTTGTGCAACCCCGCTGAGTACCCCTGTCTGCCACAGGAAAAGTGGAACCCCTCCACCATGCTGCCAAAGCCCTCTGAACAGGCAGGGAGTGGTGGGGCAGCCACTTGGGCACTTGCTCAACATTTTACAAAGTTGGGACTGCACTGTCTCTCATCTCCTGCTTTATGCAGAGCAAGAAATCTACTGCAGGACTAGGTCAGGCATTCAATTGGCTGCCCACCTGTGTTATCCACTCTGCACCAATCTGCCCATGCAATCCTGTGAGCTGGGGAATGGGACTGTGGACAGGCACCAGTCAATTGTGAATGCTGGCCACCACATGGCTGCCTGTGGGTGTGGAGCTGCGTGGGCCATGTACATGCCTCTCATCGGTACCCAATTCACATTAGTGCATAGGCCCTATAATGAGTATTCTTTTAGAAAACTGACTGCACTATGGTAACCCAGCTGGCAGTCTTATGGCAGAGCTGTCAGCTGTATAAACTGTTTATGTGAATTTTTCATGTACTTTTGTCTTTTTTAAATGCGTAAAGACTAACTAGGTCAATCAATACAAGTTTTACCTACCTACCTATGTAGTTGTTATTTATCAGGAATGGAGGGCTAGACAATATTAAATATTTTTAGCCTCATTTGGGGAGAGGGGGAGAATACAGATGCAAGCCAATTGAAATTAAACCAGATTAAGCTGTTGGTGGTTTTTCCTTAGTGTGTGAGGAAATTTGGCCAGGACACTGGGGAAATTCCCCTACTCTTGCACCAGTGGGCACCTCTTCTTGTGAACAAGGATGGGGAGCCCAGTTTGGAGTCTGACAGAGGAGGAGTGGGTGAATGCAGTGGAATGGAGGACAATACAGAGATGAATGTTGGTGGAGGAGGTTTGGGAGCTTTGGGCTCTAAGCAAAAGCAAAAGAACATTATTTTCTGTAGTTCCATGGAGATTCCTGAAAGTTTTGTTGATGGAGATTTACAGATGGAAATTGTTACAGAAGTGGAGGTACTAGATGCTAATATGGACAGTGATTCAGAGCCTAATTTACAGGTACTTGCTGCCTTGCGAGACACTCCAGATGCGGTGACATTGCCGAGGAAATCTGAAGGGATGACCACTAAGGTGCACAAAGCTTATAGAGCCTCAATAGTCCATCTGCTGCAGGAAAAGTGACAGAATAATGACCAGACAGAGACACCGAATAAGGAGAACCAGGAACATGATGCTTCAGTAGTAGATCAGAAGCAGAGGATGGATCTGACTGAAACTTGTCCCTGGAGAGAACTTTACATACTGTAGGGTGGGAATTAGCACCAGGTGGAAAGTGCTGGCTTCCCAGAGACCGTCGACTGCTGCAGAGATTAAAGGATTAGTCAAAAAGGGGCAACATGTTTTTCTTATTAAGACCACACAGGGCCCAGATAAACAAGGTGTAGCAGTCAAATTATAGAGGCAGATGACATCTCCTGCTACATCAGAGGCATCCAAACAAGATACCGAGATGGCACCAGATGCTGCAACTTCAGGTAATGTGCATAAAACTGTAAATCATTCAAATGAAAATGTGATTGACTGTAATGTTGTGACAGGGGGAGAATCTACTGATCCCCAAACCCAAACTGAGGCTCCCTCGCAAAAAACATCCAGCGCAGGATTCACAAAGAGGATGCGCTGGGTGCATCACAAATGTGCCGGCACAAATCAGATGTGCCGAGCACAGACAGAGCCATTCACAGAGGCATGTGCAGTGGGAAGCACTGAGATCATCCCCACTGTTAATCGCTGTGAAACACAACAGTGCAACTGTAGATGTGCCGGTGCAACCTGAGATGCACCAGGGCAAGCTGGTTGCCCTGTAGCCACACAGGGGAGCTATTCAGAGCAAGTGGAGCAAGTTAGCAGGGCATAAGGAGCAACCACAGAGCTGGAACAATCATGTCCATGGACACAAGTGCTGAGAACAAAACATGTTTATAAAAGGTTAATATCATAAAAAATTGTACAACAGAAATGTAAAATAAAGCACAGCAAGAACAATACTAAAAGGGGAAAGGAAGGCACTGGGATGGGAAGGAGGGCTGGAAAGGGACAGTAACAGTGGGCTATGAATAATAACTATGTACAAGGGACAGCCCCAGGAAGAGGCAGGGGGCCACTAGCATCACCGTGCCCAACCACGCAGCACCCTGGCACAGCCACGGACCGGGAGCCACAGCAGGACGCCATGCATGGCAGCTAACAGGTGCTGAACAGTCCTGGACAGTGGGTGCAGGGCTACCTGGATGGCCACACGGATCCTCCGGTCCACGTCAACAGGGGCACCACCCTCAGCCACAGCATGGTGATCCTGGAGACCTACAGCAATGACAGAAAGAACACACACTGAGGACCTGAACGTGGACAACACCCCCAAACTCCAGTAACCCTACAGCATCTGAAATTCAGCAATAGCAGAATGCATCACTCACCTGCCCCTGGAAAAGCACCAGGCCTGGTACCCACGACCCTCTGCCTCCATACCTCAACTGTGTCCATGGCCCGCTGCCTGGCATCTGGTCCTGCAAAACACAACAGACAGCACCATGAGCGACCACTGCCACTGTGCAGGATGAGTGCCACAGTGCCCCCCCGCCAGCCTGTGTCCATGCAGCAGACAATGGTGACCAGCCATGAAGCACCCAGTGGCCCGCAGGCAGACACAGCCACACCCAGCGCCCCCTCCATGGCACACATAGTATGGCAGCACTGGATGGGTGCAGCCACTGCCATGTGTGCAGGATGCCACAAGACCCATGAGGGTGCCCCATGAGGGCCTTGACATGCACACCCAGCACACACCACAAAAGGAACCAGATGAACAACATCTACCTGGTCTTGGCAATGCACCCCTTCATGCATGGCATTGCAGCTGTGCCAGCCTCTCCAGGTCCCACCTCTTGAGGTTGACATAATGATCCCTGCACTGCTCCCCTGAGCATGGCATCCCTGTATGGCGTACAAGCCTAGTGGCAATGGAGGTCCTCATCTCAGCCCTGGATACGTGGAGGTCATCCTGGACAAACAGCTGCCCCTCCACAGACATGACAAGTGCTACCAGATGTAGCAGCTGCACATGGGACCAGTTCATGGCCCTAGGTGTCTGTCCCCCTTCCCTAGGCATATCACAAAGGTAAATGACAGTGGCAAGGTACAACAAGGCACTGCACAGTTGAGCGGTCATTATGTACCACATGAAACACTGAGGCACATGCAGCACACCATGCATTGAGCATGACATGCTATAGGTCAAAGGCAACACACCTCCGCATGCGCAATGCAGTCCGCGATGGTGTGGCAAGGCCAGGACCCAGTCGCACATGCGTGATGAGCATGTGGGCACCATATTGTGCACGTCACACGCTGCGAACAGCTACCACCGACCATGCATGATCCACTGACAGTATAAGCACAGTGCAACATGGAGGGTGCATAGTGGAACACTCTGCATGATAGGGTACACAGCATCATGGTCACCAGGCCTGTAATGGCTTATCAGGTTAGCAGTGGACCGGTGCATCAGGGGAGAGGTGCCACTGGACATGGTGACTGCGCATGTACGACAGAAGTGCCATCTAGAATGCCCATGATACAGGAACATGTGCCCGCCGGAGATGCACTGCACAGCCATCGGCACATCCCACAGATGCTCTGTGTAAAGTGAGATAAACTGGGGGCAATTGTGCAATTCACAGAGAATGCACCTAAAACAGCCTCATCTAACATGCATGGGCACTTCAGCTGATTAGCATCTCTTTGCCAGGGGCTCAGGCCTTATTTGCATGCCCTGAGCCATAAATGCTCCCAATTCAGTAGGCTGAGACAAGGTCACTGAGAGGAGTCTGGGCCTTGAGGGTGATTACACAGCCATGTTCATAGGGCAACAGTACAAACTGGGGTGACTGACTGTGAGCATGCACACCAGGCAATGCTCCAGTACCACAGATGTGGAACCAGTGCTGCCAATATGTGGAACTCATGGCCATAACGTGGAATACAGCAGCAGGGCAGTACAGAAGGTGCACAGAGCACCAAAGGACTGTTCCCTGTAATGTCCACAATGGCTGTTTGTGAACCTGGATGTACACATCCCAGCATGTATGATGCAGTTCTGCTGAGCGATGATACGGTCATCAGTGGGCCTAGGCATTGCAATGTGGAACAGGGAGGGCATGTGATGTAAACAGATGAGCCCTCTACTGTACACAGAGACACAGGGGAGGTATGTGTGACTGGGCATCACTGGCATTGTGTGGTGGACACAGCAGCATGCAACAGGTTGGTCCAAGGCACACAGCGGTGCCCATGTAGGCAGGATGGCAGCATCACCATGTCACACACCACTGCCAGCTGCACCATGGTCATTGCCACATGTCTGTTGCCCCCCACCCTGTGGCCGTCACATGGGTGTCTCCCAGAACAGAAGTGGTACCACGGTGGAGGTACACATGCTGCATAGGTACCAGGACATGACCATGGCAGACAGTGCAGTGTGCCCCCCCCGGGGTGGCTGCACTGTTCCTCCAGCTGTGGACTGGGTGTCACACATTGCATGTGCATCGTCCCCCATGGACCATGTACCATGGTGCATGGCCACCACAGACCACCGCCCAGAACAATGGTGTCATGGATCATGGAGGGGGGCAATGGACAGAGGCAGATGGGAGCGGGACCATGTGTACCCACAGGCATGACTGACACTTGGATGCTTCCCCCCACAGTAGCCAGTATGTCAGAAGAAGCAAGTGCCACCAGCAGGCGGTGCCCCAACTTCACAAAGGATGAGGAGAAGGCATTCATTGAAGCATGCCACCTATGCCTGGATTTCCTCACTGGTGTGGGAGGCAGCTGGGCGGCATGTGAGGAAGGCTGGGAGGAGGTGGCCCGGTAGGTGAATGCAGTGGCACCATACAACTGCACGGTCCAAGAGTGCCACAAGCACTGGAACGATAGCCACAGGAGGGCCAAGGAGAAGGTGGCCAGTATCCAGGCATTCCTGCAGTGGACAGGGGGCAGACCCAGCATGGTGGAACAGCTCAGCCCCAACAAGACCCTCCTAGCTGTCAGTGTGTCCAGAACAGCTGTGCATGGTGTCTCAGGTGGTGGATTCCAAAAGGGTGGCAGCCCATTGCAGTATGGTGGGTAGCTGTGTGTCCTAATCAGGCTCGCCCACCCACGTGCCACAGTAGGCACGCCTGTCCCTGCATGCCGAGCATTGTCACTGTGCACCAAGGCACAGTGTCCCTGGGATGGTCGTCCCTGCCATGGCGTGTCAAGCACTGTGGTGCTGTGCGTACTATGCCACAACTTTGAAGGGCACATGGCCGCTGTGCACCCATGTGGCATGTGATGGCACTGCTAAACAATGTGCACAATGTGACAGTGGCAGGCTTGACCCCAACATGGGCTACATATCATCATTGTGCCCTGGCCCTGCTGTGGACAGGCCTGCAGCCCTGGCATCGTGTGGATGGCCATGTTCTGTTGTGCTTCGCCACTGTGACATGTGTGTACTGTGCATTAACCATGGTCTCCCTTCTTCTTTCCACAGCATCATCATGCCTCCAGGATGCAGCCATGCCCACGGGTGACCATGATGCTCTCACAGGCAATGATGCAGGCCCATCACTTGGGGCCGATTACACCATCATGGATGACTCCACACTTGCACCATCCACATCCTGTGCAACATCGGTTACAACCCCAGTGATGGTGGGCCCTGCCTGCCCCTTGGCCAGCGATGGTGGGACAGCCAGTGGGTGCATCGCTTGGTTGGGGAGCCTGTCTGGGTTGTCTGATGCTGACTCACCAGTGGCATGCAGGGGGAGGGCATTGGCTCCACCACATGCATAACCGACACCAGTGCCACAGACATAGCTGACAGCGGTGCACACATCATGGGATTGCCTGTGCCTGGGTCCTTGGGTGCCACTGATGTTCTCACTATGCTGGGTTCCAGTTCAGTCACAACACAGCTGCCTGTGGCTGTGGGTGCTGTGCTACTTGTACCACTGCCCAGTACAGTGCTGGTGACATCGGTGTTATCTGGGTAGGGTGCCTGTGTGCACGCACCAGCTCCAGTGGTCCTGGAGGACACTACCCATGGGCAGCCAGCAGCAGTGCCCTGTCATGCCCCACCCATGTTGCAGCCTGCCAGGGTGCATCCACTGCCCAGTCAGGCTGATCAATCGCCTGATCATTGGTGAAACCACCATGCTGCATCACCCGCCGACAACATGGGGCCTACCTTGACCTCCTGTGGGCAACTGTGGAGGGTCAGGAGGCCCTCCGTGTGGAGCTCCAGAGCCACAGGGCTGTCATGGTCCAGTAGCATGAGTCTGTGGCTGCGTGGCATGCACAGATGCTGGCAGAGACATGCATCATGTGTGTGGGCATGACAACAGATCTGGAGCAGATTGCAGTGGCTGTGGAGGTGGTGGCTGCATCAACAATACACTGTGGACATCGTGCATCGAGTCGTATGCCCAGGAGCACATCCCATACACCCCGGTGGTGGCTCCAGGTGAACATTCTGCTGCTGACTCCATTGCCACTAGTCTCCACACCCACCGTCCATGGCTCGGCTGGTGGGCATCAGATGGCCACTCCACTGGGTACCTGTTCATAGTCTCAGTGCAGCACCTCTGCGGGGTCACTGGGAATGTTCCCTGTGGCCAGTGGTGGCACCCCCCCCACCACCAGCAATGGCAGAGTCTGCCCTCATGTCCATGGTGGTCGGCGGCCGCCCTGTAATGCTCATGTCCACAGCACTGTGGTGGCAGGTTGGCACACCCGTGCATACCAGACGCCCTGCAGGTAGTGCCAGTGGTGGTGTGTGTGGCAGTCACCTGCCCCACAGCATTCCTGGCACCACCCTGTTCTACCTGTGCAGGCTGTCCAGTGTGTCTGTGTGTGCCGCTGTTGTGCCATGTGTCATGGAAATGATGAGTGTGTTCTGGTGCCTACAGTGCCCATGTGCAGGCCGCAGTGCACACTGACCCATGTCATCTGCGACATTGTCTGGGTGGTGCTAGGTTGATGCATGCCTGGTGTCTGTGTGTCTCCCACCATGTGCTTGCGCCTGTGTGTGCACCACTGTGGGGTGCCCGGTGTCCACTGTTCCCACATCATGCAGTTCCTACACTGTTGTGCTCATACCTGAATGCATACATACCTGCATACCCACCTGCAGGGCCCAAAGTGTTCCTCCACCACATGCATGCGGTATTCCTGTGCCCTCTCTGCCAGCCTCGGACCTCGGTATCCCTGCCTGGCATCACCTTCCTGGCCCTCAAGGGATGCCCTGTCTGCCCCTTCCCCCACCCCCTCCTCCTACCCAGAACTGTCACTCTCACTTGCTTTGACAGGTATACCATGGTCATGGGCCATGTTGTGTAGCATATAACAGGTTAGGAATATGCCACAGGCCTTCTCAAGGCCATACTGTAGGGCTCCACCTGACAGACACAGGCACCAGAATTGTATCTTCAACATGCTGAAGACACACTCTATGATTCAATTCAATTCAATTCAATTCAATTCGTGTTTATTTATAAAGTGCCTTTCAAAATCAAGGCGCTGTACATGATAATAAAACAGAGATCAACATTAAGCAAACAAACTATAAAGAAAAAGCCAAGTTAAAAAGATAAGTTTTTAGAGCAGTTTTAAAACTATCGACGGTGTCGATAGTTGATGGCACATGTCACGATGTGTGCCTCATTGTAGTGTTCCTCCACCACTGTTACTGGTCATCGGAAGGGGAGAGGAGCCAGGGCCTCAGTGGGTATGCAGCGTCTCCTGTGGGGGTAGACGTGTGTCCATTAGTACATTGGGTTGCACTGTAGCTTGTGCCCTGTACTCATCCCAGCCCTCTGTGGTGTGTGCCCCTGTCCTGCTCTCCCACTCATGCATCCCTATACCTGGCAGTCCTGCATCCCTACCATGGCTGCTCCTACATGCCCTGGTCTGTCATGTGGTGCACAGTGCTTGTGTGCCACCGTGTGTCCACCTTTGTACCCTTTCATACCCCTGCTGTCCCAGGGCCCATGTGCCTGCTTCACACTGCCTACGACCCACCCCATGTGTCCTGGCCTTGGTGCCCCCCGTACTGTTGGTACCCTGTCACATGTACCTATCAGATGGTCACTTGGGATGTCCTCATCCTCGAACCTCATGCAGAGTGCCAACTGGTGCCATATGAATGCATTGTGTGTGCTCCCAGGGTGTGTGGCACAGACATTGGTGATGTGCCCTGTGGCATCACACACCACCTGGCAATTCAAGGAATGGTACCCCATCCGGTTGATGTATGTGATTGGCTCCTCACCAGGTGGTGTGCAGATCACCACATGGGTGCAGTCGATGGCCCCTATGACACCTGGCATACGTGCCACCCTGTAGAACCGCTGCATTGCTTCTGTCCACTCTGCCTGCGTGTTGGGGAACTGGATGTATTCTGAAGCATGTAGTAGCAGTGGGGTGAGGAACTGTGTGAGGAGGAAGGATGTACAGGCCTGTGATATGCCAGTGGTGTCCCCAGTAGGCCTCTGGAAGGTTTCTGTGGCAAGCAGGGACATGACCGTTGTCACCTTCGTCTCCACCGAGATGGCGTGACCTTGTGCGGTGGGTGCCTGCATCTCATCATGGCACAGCTCACAGAGCTGCCTCGATATGGCCTTGTTGAGGTGGTATCACCCTACTGTCTCCACCTCTGTGAGCTGCTCAAAGGACAGCCAGGCACGATACCGCCATGTGGCTGGCCGCCTACGGTGCCTTCCAGTGCCCTGTCTCCTCCTCCTCATTTGTGCACCAGCTATGGTGACTGCTACCGGGTTCATTTCTACTGTCCGTGTGGCCCTCTAAGTTTGTTTTCTGCCTGGCTTGCTTGCTTGCTGGCTGGCTGGCTGTGTCTCTCCTTTTCTCGGTTTTCCTCTTCCTCTTCCCCTCTGGCTCTGGCTGTGTGCTGCTGTGGCTGTTCCATTCACAACCTGCAGGTGTGCTGGACATTAGTCTCCTTCTTTTGTACTTATCTTTCTATGCTACATCTTGGCTTTGTGCTGGACTTTCCCCATAGATGCACCATGGTTCTGCACTGTGAATCGGGCTGTGCTATGTATGCGTGGGCACGCACTCTGTATATGAGCTGCATGTCATTACATTGCCCCTCTAGCACATGTTGTTTGGCACAGGGCATCTTGGTTGGGCTGGCGCATTCACCCAGTTTCTGAATCAGCTTCCGGCACATTTCTGACTTGTGCTGGTGCATCTGGGTTGCGCTGGGCACATCTCTTTTGTGAATCCTACCCCCAGAGTACAGATGGATAAACAAATCACTATTACTCAGCAGCCCAAATCTTTGACTTCTTGGGCAGAATCAATTGAGAAAGAGGGAGAACAGCAAGAGAATCATTATCCCTCATCAGACCCAAGTTGACAAAAGGGTGCAGCCCACCCCCCACAGTCAGGTACAACTGGGCATCAGGCTAACCGTAGATTTTGGATGGCTGACTTATTCTCAAACTTGGGTAAACCCAGAACCTGGAGAAACATTGTCAGGCTTAAATATAAAGTGGTCTTGCTATTCCCCTGACAGGGTGTATGTGGCCAGAAAATTGTTAAAAGAATCAATGCGGGCGTGGCTTGGCTCCTAACGAGATGGCAGTCTGAATCTAGCGCTCAACTGACCCGAGGGGTTTATATTGCAATTTACACCACATAATTATATCAGATTTCAAGGTGTAGCAGAAAAAATCATTCTTGAATGAACGTGGAACAGACCATCTACTTATATTTGCTGAATAATAGCCCAAAAGACACCAGAACTGATTGCATATTTCTCCCTCAGCATGGTGCACAATGGTGCTCCAGATGGTCTGACCGGCCTCAATGCACAGCAAATTAATGATATGTTCACTGCCCTGATGCAACGTATGTCAGAGGTCACTTTGATCTTAGATAATACTATGCTGGCCATTCAATAAATTTATTTATTTAGTTTTTGTTGACCAGGTAAGTGCACTAGAAAAATCCTGCCTATTTTCAGGCATGATCTGGGGGAGGGGGATACAGATGAATGCCAACTGACCTTGAACCAGATTAAGCTGTTGGTGGTATTTTTCGTGAATGAGGGAAATTTGGCCAGGACACCAGGGAAATTCCCTTACTCTCTGTAGGTGGAGCCTTTGCGTTGGCTGCATGATGGCCAGTTCGCATGATCCCCTGGAGGAGATGGATGCTATTAGCTCGGGGGAGTGGGCCTTCTCCTCTGTGCTACCTATACTAGAGGCCACAGAAGAGCGTTTAGCTGTTGCTACTACGAGTGGCACTACTATCCTTGAACCGGATTCCGTTTCTCATGCTGCGACTATTGGAAATAATTCTGCTGTACCTGATTGGGCTGGGGCTCCTTCAACTGTTTCCAGCCTTCAGGAGAAACGCCTGGCTTTAGTCCTGCAATTGCAGCTCCTTGATACTGAGATAGCGTCTTCTGCGCAGGCATCAACACGGACACCTATTCAAAGCCCTTCTTGCTGCGACACTGTATCTGGAAAGCCCCAGCCGACGTCCAAGGCGTGGAACTCACCTGTTTCTTCGCATTAGCGGAACCGCCAACTACGGTAGCCGACCGACTCAAGCCCACTCTGGACTACGTAGAAGCCGACTTGCACCACCAAGATAGCGGACACCTCGACAACGCTCTACCTAGCGATGGCTCATCCACAGTAAGTGCTTCTATTCTGCCTGTACAACCTCTGCCCGTCTCATAGAAACCCTCCACTTCTGCAGTTTTTTCTTTTCTGCCAATAAAGAACCTGGCTGGTCTAAACATGGAAGTTCATCTTTCCACAAAAAATCTAAATCGTCTACTACTCATTCCAGTCAGGACATTTACAAAGACTGGTCACCAAACAAAGCGCTTGAAAATGCAGGTTGGGAGAAGGGGGTTGGAGGGGTTTGGACCCCAGACTCTCAAGACCCAATCTATTTGAATATGCTTAAACACTCTACTGTTAAGGACACCACGAGCTCCAACGAACCCCGGGGTGTGGCTCTTTCTAAGACTATTACGGGACCTGACTCTCTTAGTAAATGTACTACACCCACTGATTCTACAGCATGTTATGGTTTGAATGGTACTAAGACTGTTTTTTCGGGACCTACTTTGCATACTTCTGCTACAGTATCTAATGGTGCTAGTTTTAAGCTTGCAGATTTATTTTCATCTAAAGGTGAACCCACACCAAGAAGAAATGCAGTTAGATTGCTTTATAAAGGAGGTTTAGAACTCCCCCCTGACCACTTGTATGTAGCTAAATCCCTACTTAAAGGGTCAATGAAATTTTTCTCTTCGGAGATTTTTGCTCTGATTAACATTGGTAATTCTAACTTCGATATTAGCTTTAAGCAAATGTCTGGGCTTGACAGATTTTGGGCTCAATATGATAAGCTACAATCCACACCTATTTGGTCCCCTTCTCAAGCCATTCCCCTCACTAAACCAGCTATACGTAATATTACTGTTGTTTTCAAAAATGAAGGTGTAAACGTTGAATATATTCTTTTTTGGTTGAATAAGCGGTGTGAGGTTCTGACTGACCTGTTCCTAATCTTGACAGTGAGCAAATCTGGGATGGTAGTTGAAGGGTGCGAGTTAAACTCTACCCTATCAACACTGGCCCTAAATATTTACCTAATTTCTTTTTTTTGGGTAAAGACAAGGGTTTTATTTTTTATGCGGGACAGCCCAAGTCATGTTTTAAGTGTGGTTCACGCACTCATTTAAGTTCGGCCTGTGACACTCTAAAATGTAGTCACTGCTTTGAATATGGTCATAATTCTACAAAATGCTCAAATTCTTTTAAATGTAACCTGTGTGAGGGGAATGGCCATGCTTATGGCCGGTGCCCCTGGGCATCTCACAATAGGGACGATTGTCCTTCTCATGACGGATTAATTACTGTTGCCCAACAGTTACAAGCTCATAAGGTGGCCTCTTCCACCTTGGACACTGATTCTCCCCCCTTACCGATAGTTAATTCTGCAGAACTTCCCACAGTCCCTATTTTAGATTCCCAAACTTCCTTGAAAGCAATATCTTCTACTGATCCTTCAGTCTCTTCTCCAGTTACCAGCTCTAAAATACCAGATAATGCTATGCCCCCCCATACAGGTTTAGACATAGATATTTCAAGTTTTACTACTGTTACTCATAAGAGAACTAGAAAGGGCCTTGCTGTGGCTAGTCGCAGCAAAGATAACACTCCGCGTACTTGGCAAACCACTAACAAATTTGCAGTTTTAGCCACTGATCTTTCTGACAAAGACTCTGGGGGGGAAGATACTGATACCTCTTCACTTCGCTCCTTCCCTGATGGGGATGATGGTACTAACATTGACCCTATAGCCAAGCGTACTAGGCAAAGTCGTAGGGGTAAATCTCCATCCACCTCTTAACAATGTCTTCCCTATCTATTTGTTCTTTGAATGTCAATAGTATTAAAGGGAAAAAAAAGTTGGGAGGGTTTTTTTTTAACCCTTACAGACCTTAACTGTGATATTGTCTGTTTAGTGGATACCAGATTAAAAACCCATGGAGAACTATTCCAAGCCTCTAAGGCATGGACTACGGGCCCTTCATTTTGGTCAATTGGACCAGATACCTGTGATGGAATTGGTATTTTATTCTCCAATTCTGAATTTCATGTATCCAGACTGGTAAACATCTCTCCGGGTAGAGCCTTATTATTGGATTTTTCCTACAAATCTGAAAGGTTTCGGTTAATAGGGATTTACGCCCCTCAAACTAAAGCCCAAAGGGTCTCACTTTTTCATTTGATTAAAACTTATCTGTACACCTCTAGACTACTTTTATGGGTAGGGGATTTCAACTGTGGCTTACATCACTCAGATTGGGGCCTTCAGACCCCTAAACTCTTTTGTGATTCTACAGCCTTAAATGACATTGTTTCCACTGCAAGGCTTGTGGATGTATATAGGCATTTTCACAAATCTGGAGGGTTTACGTTTTTTAAAGGGACGTTGCATACCAGGATTGATTTCATTTTTTTGTCCAAGGTTCTGATATTACTCTCTTGTAAAACTGTGGGGATAGAATTTTCGGACCATGTTGCTTTACGCGCCTCTTTTTCTTGGGCCTCTGCCCCGCCTTGCAGGAAAGCTGGTTGGCGCCTCAATGATTCTTTATTACATGATCCTTTTTTTCTTAAAATTTGGCATAAGGAGTTTCTAGCTTGTTTGTCAGTTGTTGAATTGTATGACACTGGGATGGACTGGTGGGAGGCCTCTAAACAAAGTTGGAAAAAAATCTTCCAAAAAAAAGCGGCTGATAAACAAAATACCAGATATTTGAACTACTTATCTTTGAGGCATCAATTACAACACCTAATTTCCTTGGCTAGTTCCACTAATCATGACTTCAGCCCTCAAATTAAAGAGATTAGTGCCCAAATGAGACTTTTTCAGTATAATCGAGCTGATTCTTTGGGCCAAGAAGCTCTTTTTGGTACCCGTGTCACTAAAGGTTGCCTTGATTCTTTTCGAGCCTGTAAAGATAGAATTGAAGCTAAACTAGTCTCATCTTTCAAATCTCAGACTGGGGAGTTAATTACGTCACCTGAAGGGTTGGTTAAGCATGTAGAGCATCATATTTTTAATATGTTTGGAACCAAAGTTGGCTATGTTTATGCTGGAACTTTTCTTAATTCATTGCAATTACCTCAGCTTTCCAAATTTGACCAAGACATGCTGTCTCTTGATATCACTGAACAAGAAGTACTGTTGGCTATTCATGGCTTAAGCTCACATTCTGCCCCGGGGTCAGACGGGTTGACTGCACACTTTTATAAAACCTTTTCTACAGATCTTGTCCCTGTGTTAACTCTATTATATAACGAAATGTTAAGTTGTGACACTCTGGCTAATTCAATGAAGGAAGCTTTGCTAATTTTACTTTTCAAAAAGAAAGGGGATCCCTCTGATATCAATAATTGGAGACCTATTAGCCTATTAAATGTTGACTATAAGATTCTTGCAAAAATTTTACTATCCAGAATGCTTAAAATTGCATCCAAAATGATAAGTTCTACCCAAACTTGTGGCATCCCTGGAAGATATCCTTATGATAACCTTATTTTATTACATGAAATATTTGCTTTAGGAGAAAAAAAAGTTATTTCAGGGTGGATATTAAGCTTAGACCAAGAAAAAGCTTTTGACAAAGTCTCTCATGACTACTTATTTCAAGTATTGGCAGCCTTTGGGTTTCCGGTACGATTTCTTTCTTGGATCCGTCTTTTATATAAAGACGTTGTGGTACGACCTAATGTCAATGGATGGTTGGGATTTCCCATTTCCCTAGCCTGTGGTGTACGGCAGGGATGTCCGCTAAGTCCGCTACTTTATAATTTTTATATTGATACTCTTTTGAGAGCAATTTTTCTTTGTCCCCATATTGTTGGATTACTTTGTATCCCCTCCTCTCCACCAATCAAAACATTAGCTTATGCTGATGATTTGATTTTGGCAGTTGATTTTACAACACATCAGGATGCTATTGTTCAGGTCCTTCATACTTTTTCTTTAGTTTCTGGCTCAAAAATAAACCTTAATAAAAGTATATGTGTGCCACTAGGGCATGACTCTCTTCCTAGTAATGGCTTTTATGCTGGTGTTTCTGTTAAATTAGAATATTTTAAGTATTTAGGGATTTATTTCGGATGTGAGAATATGCAAGTCCACATTTGGAACATTGCTTTACAAAAAGCGGACGGTTTGATTGCTAGTTGGAAGCGTCATTTAATTGGGAAGAAAAAAAGAATCGTGTTACTTAAAACTTTAGCTGTCCCCATTTTTTTATATCTTAGTTATGTGTTTCCGCCACCTATATCCTTGTTTACTAAATTGAATGGGATTTTTTTAAGGGTTTGTGGGGATCCAGATTAAACCCTATTAAAAGGAGTTTTACTTACAGGCCTATTAAGGAAGGTGGGGTTAATATGATCCACCCTGTTGTCTTTTTTTTAATTATAATTTTGGTAAAGCTTTAAAACCTGGGGATACCTTTTGGAAACCCTATTTTATGGCGTGGTTTTCTTTTTGTTTAGATAATTGGAATGCTCATTATAAGGGTATTATTACTAAATCTCACGATATTCCTGCCTATGGGAAAGAAAGTTTCAAGCTGGCTTTAACTTGGAACCTTCTCCCTCAGGATTTTTGTGTCTTATCCAGATTGATGTTATATAATAGAATTTGGAGGCTGGAGGCCCAGGAAGAAGTAGTCTTTCCCTTGTGCCCCCCCCAGCCGCCTCCCCTGGGTATTCCAGCCACTTCAGAATCCGAGGTTACCATCCTATATATGGGACATGGTTTGGTTATGTAATTATGACAGATTAGGGGTTAATAATAATCACAAACACAAAGCTTTGAATTTGAGATATTGCCCTAGGATTTCTTGTTTTCAAATTCCCGAAACTCAGCAACATCTGTTTTCTGAATGTCCGTTTTCCTTAGATATTTGGTCTACATTAGCTGTTGAATGGTCGGAGACTTTACTCTCTAATGTTTCCTGTGAACAACTTATGTTTTGTACCAATGAACTGCTCAATGGCAAATACCATGTGGATACACTGTATGTGATTTTTGCTATTATTTGATATTACATATGGCAAGCAAGATGCTTATTAGTTTTACATCAAAAAACTATTCTTAAGGTTGAGGTTCTTTGTAATATTCGAACAGCCTTATATTCCGTTAAGAAAAATGATTATTTGGTTTATTCTAGGCGTCAAGCTGAATTTCTGTGGAAAAATTGTGATGCCTTGTTTCTTGTTGCGTGATTATGGCTTGTTTTTGTTCTAACTGTTAACACGTGTCTTGCTTTTTTTTTCTGTAATGAAGCCCAATTTCTTATCAATAAAATTCCCCTACTCACCTCTGAGGGAATTGCTGTCCGTCAGTCATGATGGCCACTTCAAGTGTGTTGGGAGAGTGTGCGGATGTCTTAGGGACAGGGGAGCAGGCCTCCTCCCCTGTCTCACTTCCTTTAGAGGCTGGAAATCTGGATTTGAATGAAGCAGTGGTTTGTGACTGCGTTTTTGCATCTAGTTCTACAGTTTCTTGTGAAAATGGAGAGAGTGTACCTGACACAAATGATCCTACTCCTGGAGTTGATTTGCACCCCTCGGTTGTGCAGATGGAGAGTTTTCCACAGGACCTTGCTACTGGTAATATTCGGCCCTCGCAGAATGGAGTTATTTCCTTGCCGGTTTCCCCAACTTCTGTCAATGTTGCAGCCTGGAATGACATGCAGCATCAGCTGGCATGTGACACAGCATCATCAAGAACTTTGGAGGAGTGGCCTGTTGGCTTGGACACTACGGCCGCTTTAGTTTCCTGTCTTCAGTCCTCTCCCGTTGTAGCAACTGGCAGTACTATCACCGTATGGAATGAGTGCCTAGAGTTGGGCTCAGGAGAGTTGTTTCCTACTGAAATCCTTGCTCAAGCTGTTGATTCATGCACGGACTTCATCAGTGGATTCTCGGAGGCTCAGCTGCCGGTGCCTGCTTCTGACGCTTTGCAGAACGTATATAGTAACTGCTTGGAATTTGTGCATTCTTTTATGGACTTCTCGTCTGTCAGTCCCTCCCTTGTTCCAGGTACTTTTGCTAACTCTGCTTCTCTACCATGTACTGCTATACATAACAGAGGTGGTGCTCCAGTTTCTGTTGACTGCTCGGATCCTCCTGCTGTGTCTCCCCCCCCCCACCTCCTCCCTTTGATACTGCTATGGCACCTCCTAACTATGATAACCATGTCTCTGTGACCAGGGTAACTACTGCGGAGGCTTTAAGAGGGGAAGGCTGGCAAAAATTTCCAGATTCTCACTCATGGTCTTCTCTTCCTCAGGTACACCATGGGGAAGTAGATGCTTGTGATCCCTTGGATATTCCCTCAGGTCTGCATTTGACCCAAAATCCCATTTTAAACTTGGGTTCCGTTTCTTCTCCTATGGCTCTCATCTCTAGTTTGCCTGTTGCTCCTATTCCTGTGCAACCTTTTTGTAACCCACTGGTTCTTTCTCCTGTTGTTTCTACTAGTGAGAAATCTTTCTCGGATGCTCAGTCTCTGGAACACTGTCAGCATGTGGACATGGAGCATACACCTACAAATACAGCCCCCCCCACTTCTGTGCCTACTGCTCCTCCTCCTCCACGAAGGGGTGCAGGCTCCTCAGACACTAAGGGGCCTCGCCCCAGATCTTATGCTGGCCTTTTCCATGCTCCCACCAAGCTTGCCAAATGCAGGAATGCAGTCCAAATATGATATAAAGGGGGTCTGGAAGTTTCTCCTGATTGGATATATGTGGGGAAATCTTTTATTAAGGATAGCTTGCAATTTTCACCTATGGAGGTATATACACTTATTCAGACTTCTGGAGACTCTAATTTTGACCTTAGTTTTAAAACGGCTGCTGGCCTGGAACAATTTTGGGAACACTATCAACAGGTGAAGTATATCCCTTTGTGGTCTCCTTTTGTGGCTATTCCCTTTTCAAGACCTGTTATCAAAACCATCACTGTACTGTTTAAAAATGAAGAGGTGGCTGTTACTGACATTATTCAGTAGTTAAAACTGATATGTACTGTTTTGGGTTTCCCTGAGGCCATTATTGATTCTGAACAGTTTTTTACTGGGGGTTGTAAGATTCAGGTGCGCTTACCCTGTACCAGTGGTGTGCTGCAACATCTTCCTAGCTGTTTTTATCTAGGCCGGGGTCGTGGATTTATTTTTTATCCTGGTCAACCTAAGTTATGTTTTGATGTGATGCTCAGTCCCATTTGAGTAATGCCTGTGACAAACTGAGGTGCTCTCTTTGCTTAGGTGTTGGTCATACTAGTCTGGGATGCCCTTATCCTACCTATTGTAATCTCTGTGACGCTACTTCTCATACCTTTCATAATTACCCTTGGGCTTTTCATAACGATCCTTCTCAAACACAGGATAAACAGGATGACTGTATTTAAGGCACAGTAGCATGCTGCTGCCCAGCCTCTTACTTCTGTTGCCCAACCTCCACCCCCCGCAACCCTACCATGGGATCTTGGGACGACTCCAGAGCTACAGCCCCTGAGGTCTGAACCTCATGATCTAGTCTCCACTCCTATCCACATTACCTCTCCTGTTTTGGCTGTGAGTTTGGGGATGGTGGATTGCTCTTCCCCTACCCCACCTTTTTCTGAGCCTGTACAAATGTCCGTCTCGGGAGAGGATGTCCCTGACTCTGGTGGTATTACCTTGCCTGTTCAGGCTGCAGCAGTAGATATTCCTTTGATGCCTCCTCCTGATGATATGACTTGGTCCCTTAAACACCAAAAGTGGGTTACCCGAAGTAGTTCCCTTAAAGGTTCTACTGAGTCCCTGCTCTTGTCTGACGTGTCTCGCTCAGTGGATGTAGTACTGACTGTTAACCAGTACACCACATTGGCTAAGAGAAAACAGACTGAAGGGACTGAGGATGACTCTGATGCCTCCTCATTAGCTTCTTCCTCCCAACCAGACCCTATGACTTATTCGGAACAAATCTTAAGTGATTTGAAAAAACCTGACAAGAAGAGGTGTAAAAGATGATCTCCTGGAAAAGGGAAGAAGTCTTGATCTTTCTTTCACCTTTTCTTATGCCTTTTGACCTGAAGTGTGGGACATTGAATGTTAATAGCATTCAGAATCCTAGGAGATGGCATTCCACTTTTTCTATCCTACAATCTCTTGATTTCCACATTCTTTTTTTACAGGACACCAGATTGTATACCCTGGTTGATACCCGAAAGGCTTCATGGGAATGGCCACATGGGTTTTCTTATTGGTCTTTGGGGGAAGAGCTTTGTGCTGGGGTTGGGATTTTGTTTAATAATTTGGACTTTGTTGTTACCCATTTGATTGATCTGATTCAGGCAAGGGTTTTGATTTTTGATGTTGTTATTTCTGCACAGGAATGGAGGCTGATTAATATCTATAAGCCCCAGGTTAAATCGCATAGAGTGGAAGTTATGAAAGCCATACAGCCCTATTTACATACAACGAAGTCGGTTTTGTTTGGTGGGAATTTTAATTGTATTCTTTCCCTGTTAGATAAAACTGGTCTGATGCAGAAATTGTACAGTGACTCTAATTTTTTGAATAAAATGTGTGATACTGCCCGTTTGAAGGATAGGGCTCTGTATGGTCCTCAACCTCCTCACACTTTTCATAGGGGACGATCCTATTCTAGGATTTACTTTTTTTTCCTTTCTGCCTGGGCACCCTGTAATTGAACATTGGTCCTCCCTATTGAAACCTCTGACCACTGTTTATTGCTAGTCCATTTGGGCTTACCTCGGAATAAGCCATGTACCCATAATTACTGGAAGATGAACACTACACTTTTAGAAGACGCCTTTGATTGACGTGATTTAAATTCAGTCCTTCGGGCTGGGCTTTCTTTGTTTGAGCTATGCGATGACCCCCTTATTTGGTGGTTGGAAACTAAATGAGAAATTAGACGTCATTGTCGACTACGCTCTAAAAATAAACATAACTTTGATTATGTACAATACCTGGATAAAAGGCGGCATTTGCAAAGATTGCTTTCCCTACAATCCACTTTTGGTCAAAATTATTCATCACCAATCGCTCAAATAAAGAAGGATATGCGTTCCATCCAGTACAACAGGGCCACTTCATTGTTCATGGAACAGAAATATGGTATGAAAGGCCCTGCCCAGTCTGTAAATCCCTATGATTGTTGCAAACAACGGGTGGACATCAAATATATACTGAGTTTTATAGATCAGTCGTGGGTAGTTTTTGACACTAATCATGATATTTTGAGCATTGTGGTTGAGCATACTTACTCTATGTTTGGTTGGGATGCTCCTGTTTTGGAAGATGTGTCTAGTATTTTGGGTAAACTTTCTCTCCCTAAATTATCAGTAGTGGACAACACAGATTTGATACAACCTGTTATGGCCTCTGAAGTACATTTAATACGGTAACTGAAAACAGGGATTACCCCGGGTGCTGATGACATTCCAAATGAGTTTTATAAAAAATGTATAGATATGCTCTGTCAGCCACTAACTATTGTTTTTAATGCAGTTTTATGAGGTTATCATCATATCCCACCTACTTTGGCAGATAGTTTATTAATCTTTTTACATAAAAAAAATGCTAAAGATGATATTATTAATTGGAGGCCTATTAGTCTGATAAATACGAACTGGAAGTTACTTAGTAAACTCCTCTGTGTTAGATTGTCTCAAGTGGCTGGCGATTTGATCCATCCCATTCAAACCTGTGCTATTCCACAGCGGTCTATGCTGGATAATCTCAGATTGATGAGAGAAGTTTTTGATGTCCCTACTGTGGGTGGTTATGTTCTTAGTCTCAATCAAACAAAAACTTTTGATTTAGTGCCTCATTCTTATTTATTTTCTGTATTAAGACTGCATGGTTTACCACATGTTTTTGTGCAATGGATACAGAAGTTGTATAATTCTGCCTATTTGACTCCTTTGGTTAACTGCTGTTTGGGTCCACATATTCAAATTCAATGGGGAGTTTGGCAGGGGTGTCCTCTGAGTCCTTTGCTATATGCCTTTACGATTGATCCTATACTGAGACTTCTAGACACTGATCGCCATATTTGACACATGCTCAGTCCCGCTGGTACAACATTCCCATGCACAATGGCTTATGCTGATGATGCCTGCCTTCTGGTGGCTGATCATGGCTCTGGTACTTATGCACTTGAGAAATTGCAGTCTTTTTCCAATTTTTCCTGCTCACAGATTAATACACAAAAATGTACCTGGGTGGCTATAGCCATTAGGCCTGAACTTCGGGTTGCCAAGATAGCAGGGATACAGATCCATGCTGATGGGAGTCGTTTTTTGGGTATTTCATTTGGTGGTATAGCTGCTGCAGAAAGGAATTGATTAGAAAATTTAGAGGAAGCTGAAAAGAAAGTTACTAAATGGAAGTCCTATCCTATGACTAGGTTTAAGAGGATATATATATATGTTGAAAACTTAAATTGTTCCTCTCTTTTGGACATTAAGTTCTGTGTTCCCACTCCCTTGTAAGCTTGAAGCTAGACTCAATAATATTTGTTTTCAATTGTTGTAGGGGAGTCGGTTGAACCCTGTCCGGCGGTCTGTAACATACTGGACTATTAAACAAGGGAGTCTAAATGTGCTTAATTCAGTGTTGTTCTTTTTTTCTATTTTTGTTATTCTAATATCCTTCCTCTTCTTATGGGGAATTGCTTGGTTTGGGCATTAAGTCTAAAGGCTAGATGCCTTTATTTTTTTACGCAAATGGGAAGCCCCATGTTGGGGACCATTTCGATCAATTCCGGAAGGTATCTCTCTTATCTGATTGAGGTATTTAAAAAGATTAAGCAATGGGATGTGACCACTCAACTTTGTCAACGTCTAACTAGAAAAGCTTTTTATAAATCTATTTTGGAGAGTCAGTTTTTAACTGAGCCTTGTTTCCTGTGCCATTCTACTATTGACTCTAAGTGGTTGTTGGCACATCTCACTGAGGCTAGGATGCCAGGAAAGCTATGGGATACAGTATGGATGTGTTGCCATGGCAAATTGAACGTAAAGGGTAATCATGCTTATAAGGTGGTTGAGGATCACCTGTGTATTAGGGAATCCTGCATTATGCAAGTGGAATCAATGCAGCACTTGTTCTTTGATTGTTCTTATATAGTTTCCTTTTGGAACCAATTAGCTCGGCACTGGCACTTACCTCTCTTCTGCACTGTGTCTTATTCTGAATTGGTTTATAGTAATTTTGGGCCAGCATGGGATATGTTTTACCTGGGGACTTTGCATGTGCTTTTTGAAATTATAAAGTGGTGCATTTGGCAGACTAGATACAAATTTGTTTTACATTAATGTTTCATACCTTTAAGGGGGTCTTAAAGCTACTGTTACTAAAGAAGTAGCAATATTTTCTTGGAAGGAATGTTCGGCTTTACCTCCTCCCATATTTGCTGATCGGTGGAGGGCTGTTCCAATTATTTTATTTGAAGGAGTGATGTGCATTTGGTCTCAGTATGGGTACAAGGAGTGCTTTCTGTATATTGCATGTTTTTTTTTTTTTTAGATTCATTCCTGTTTTCTCTGGCTTTGTTTTGTTTTTTTAGGTATCCAACATGCCATTGTTATGAATTTTCTTTTGTAATTTGACTGTTTTTCTTTTCCATTTGGTTTTTCTTGAGTGTTATTGTATTGTTATAATTTTTCTAATAAAAAATGTCCCTACTCTTTTTGATAAGTGCCATGGGATCTTTAAAACATCCACCAGAACTACCACCAATCCAGGCAGCTGAGACCTCGGTTTAACGTCTTATCCAAAAGACGGCACCTCAGAAGTGCAGTACCCCTCTCATGCTGCACTACAGGGTCAGTACTGGGATATTAACCGAAGTGCCAGATGTGGAAACTGAACCCACAGCCCTCTGATCTCCCGGCCTAGATGGTAGAATATGCCACAGTGAATCACTAGTTACCCGCAATATGGAAGCCACTGATACATTGATTCACTGTTCATGACCAAGAACAAACCATCCAAACACTGCAAAATAAAATTAATGACATCAAAAATAGGAGCCTTCACAACAACATATGGCTCCTGGGGTTCCCCGAGGGTGCCAAACAGGAGAATCCCATGGATCTTTTGTATGATTTCCTCCCCAAAATCCTGTGACATGATCTACCTCCCAGCCTAGTGATAGATCAAGCTCACAGGACCCTTAATCCCCCACTCAAACCAGGTGAGAGGCCTGGACCACTTATGGTTCGCATTCTAAATTTTGCTGACAAGCAATGGATTATTTCCAGTGCTAGGGAACTTGGGGCCCTTTTGTGGCAAGAACACAAAATCATAATTTTTCAGGATTATTCTCAGGAATTAGTGGCCAAATGGAAAGAATGTACTGAGGCCTGCTGCCTGATGCATTCCCTCGGTATCCAATTTTGCTGTGCTACCTTTCCACAATGTATCTTGAAGTGAATGGGGCCCCTGTCTCCTTTTCAACACCAGAAGCTCTTATGGACTACCTTCACCACAACTGACCCCCCAGACCAGATCCAACCCTCCAGGGCTCCAAAAAAATAATTCTGGCCACTCCAGGGCAAAAAGCTTGTTGGCTGAAGCACCAAACATGTGAGAGGAGATCTCCAACACAGCTACACGTTTCAAGGTGCTGCTGCAGGCCTTCTAGCCAGAGTCCATAATGGCAACAGTCTGGCTGACATGCCAGAAGAATGCACCCACAAGATTGGGAGGCAGAACAAGGTCTTCAGCGAGAAGAGTCAGCAGGAATCTATGTCTTGAGCCTTAACAGATTTTCCACCCCGAACCGATTTATAGCATTGGCCCCCACAGAACTGTCTGGATCCGAGGAGTTTCCTGACTATCCAGAGGAGGAGATGGTGCAGGAGGCCTCCATTACTGAAGCTGAACTAAAAAAATGGACTGTGGAGGAGCCTCCTTGCACAGCCTCCACTCTGCCGCACTGCTCATCACAAACTTTGGATTTTGGCCCAGACAAGATGGCACCCCAATCCTTAATCATAGAAGAGAATTCCCAGGGGAAGATATTGCTGAACCAGACATAGATAAGTGTCCTCTAGAATATTTTTATTTGTGGTTGAGGCAAGGTTACGGGCTTAGGGGAGATACTCTGACACTCACTGTATGCAGTCTCCTGTTAAATTAATGTTTAATGAATGGGAGATCCATAGTTCTCACCCCAGCCACTACCCTTTAGGGAATTCAGGCCTATGTATGTATTTCCCCAACTGTTTGGAAAAGTGCTCCTGGGATGCTGTGCATTGCCCAAATATAACTATTGTTGCAGTTGGCCAGTTCTGAACAAAGTTATGTCATTTCTGGCTACACTTATGGTAATATTGCAAATGCCTCTCAAGGAGGGCAGAGATAGGGAAGTCTACTGTAAAGGCATGGTGGAGGTCAAAAGTAACAGGATGTCCTCCCTTTTCTTTGTTTCCCTGTAGTCATCGGTTAACCAAGTTGTTATTGTATCCCTTCATGAATGAGGGCTGCTTATCAACTTATAATGCATTGATTGACACAATGGTGCTCCCTTCTTCCTCCCTCCCCCCACCATATTAAGGGCAGAGAACTTGCCAGGACACTGGGAGAAATGTCGCTGATACATTTTTTCAGCTAATCATGCACTCCGTGTACATGGATGTTGCAACACTATACTCAAGTGCTCTCTGGCTGAGAGGCAGCAACCTTGGTCTGCTCTTTTGACAGAGTTTATTCCTCCAAGAGAGCATGGCCCAGTTTTAGTCAGCTTATATATACCCTACACTTCCACCTTTTTTGGAGGTGTGAGATCCCCCCTCTCAGTGGCTCTCTTATCTGATACACCCACCAATGGAAGTGTGAATTAGGCATGAGAGGATCTTGTATCCTCGCCCTGCTAAACTGACCTTTTCCACTGCACAGGTAGGCACAAAACCTGTAAATAGTTTATACTGTTTTATTGTTTTCAGGTTACTGTTTTTTACGTGCTACAATATGTTCTTTTTGCAATACCTACCCTGCAGGGATCTATCAGCTGTTGCCTGCACATCATTTTGGCCCAGAGCATGTCTTAGTCAGCACTGGCTTGCCTCACCTATCCTGGAGCCCTCAATTGGGCCTTCGCTGTCACCGGCTGCTTATATCATATCCGTAATAATTTCCTTCGATCACTTGACTATGGCTGACATCTCCTTTGTCACCTGGAATATCAGGGGGCTAAACACCCCTATAAAATGGAAAAAGGTATTGATGCAGCTGAAGAGCATGAAGGCCCAGGTTGCCTTTGTGCAAGAAACAAAACTAATCAGGCAGGATCATGCATATCTGGTGAGGGACTGGGTGGGAAAGGAGGTACTTGCTAGTGCTCCTATGAGAAAAAGAGGCGTGATTATTCTGTTGCACTAATCCCTACCCTGGTCTGTTTTGCAGAGTAAGTCTGACCCTCAGGGCAGATGGGTTCTGGCCCAATTAGATACACCAAACAGGCATGTTCTTTTGGTGACTATTTATGCCCTGAACGAGGATAACCTCACCTTTTTTCTGGACTTATCAACCAAAATAGAGGGTATAAGTGAGACACATACTCCCATTATGATGAGGGGAGATGTTAACCTCACGCTGTTTACAGTCCTAGATATGAGTGACCTAGGTAAGGAAACACACACCAGAGGGGTGCAGGCTGTGATGCAGCTGAGTTCTGAATTCCAGTTAGTTGACATATGGCACCTCACCCATCCCAAAGAATGAGACTATTCTTTCCATTTGGGGGTCCATGGAACCTTCAGTAGGTTAGATTTCTGGATGATCTCTCAACCCCTTACATGATCCATCCTTGATGCCAGAATTCTGCTTACTGTTATTTTGGATCATACCCCGATCCAGTTGTTACTTTCCATGGGTGTCTCCTCTCCTCGATCTCCTACTTGGATGCTTGGCTCTCTCCTCATGTGGGATCAGCAGTTTATAGAATGTGTGAAATCTGAAACCAAACTGCTCCTACAAGACAATACTATTCATGATACTTCTGCCCAAAACACCTGGGAAACATACAAGGCATATATGAGGGGGGAATCATGGGTTACGCAGCACGTAGGAGGAAGGCTAGAGAGCAGGAGCTGACTGAGATGGAGGGGGAACTTGCCACCGATGAAAAGTCCTTTAAGTCCAAGTCCCACCACAACCCTCACTCCGCCTGTGGCCGACGAGTTCTCTCACATCATATGAGAATAAATGAACCCCTGTCATGGAAGGCCAACCTGGCTATGCTTCGAATCTGGCACATCTATTGGGAGGGGGGAAAAAACTGGGAAAATACTGGCATACAAACTCTGGAAGTAACAGGCGAATAGATATATTATGGTGCTTAAAGACCCTACATCGGAAGAGGTAAAAACCAAACCCCATCAGTTTAGTGAAATCATGGCAACATTTTAATCACAGTTGTACACCTCATCCTGAGCTGAAACCAATTCTGACACTCGCAAGTTACTAGAATCCATATCCATCCCCAAACTGTTGGTAGCCTAGAGTTTGGACCTTGAGTCCCCCTTTTCCACCGAAGAGGTATTGATGGCCCTATTATATCCTAAAAAGGGGAAGACCAGAGGGGGATGGCTTCCCTGTGGAGTTCCTGCAAGCCATGGCACCTCTGATTGCCCCATTGCTTTGCCATGTGTACAATGAATCCATAAAGGTAGGTACACTACCTCTCACTCTCCATAAGGCAATAATAACTGTTCTCCCCAAGAAAGAAAAGGACCCCATGGAGGTGGCCAGCTACCGCCCCATATCTTTGATAAACTCTGACAGTAAGGTTTATGCTAGAGCTTTGGCCAACAGACTAAATCCCCTTTTACCCTCTCTTATCCACCCATCCCAAGTTTGATTTATCCACCCGTCCCAAGTTTGATTTATACAAGGGAAATAGAGTGCTGACCATATTCAAATGCTTCTCAATCTCATATATCTAGGGAAATGATTGGATACTTCAGCAGCTGCCCTGGCCATTGATTTTGAGAAGGCGTTAGATTCAGTGGAATGGGACTATCGCCATATTGGCCTCGAACACTTTGGATTTGGACACCATTTTTGGGCCACCATCATGGCTCTCTACACTTCTCGTCAAGTGTGGGTACTCACCAACTAAGTCCTATCCACTCCCTTCCCACCCCACAGGGGAATCAGGCAGGGATGCCCCATTTCTCCCCTCCTATTTGTACCAGCCATTGAACCCCTTGCTGCTTTGATCCGGCAAGACCCTCATATCAGGGGTATTCAATTGGAGAAGTCTCACTTCTCCATGCTGATGTATGCTGATGATTTGCTGGTCCCTATTGAGGATGCACAGTCTTCAATTCCCCCGCTGGCCCTTCTGAACTGTTTCACTCACATTTGTGGGATCAAAATCAATCAAAACAAAACAGAAATACTCCCAGGGAGGAACTCTGGCTGGAAGATATTTTCAGTCATTTGTGACTAGACCTGTTACTTAACCTCTGTGAAATAGGTGTTTGAAAAGAAAGAAGGCAATCCCAGGGGTGGATGGTCAGAGTTGTAGTTGATTGTTTCTGGAGGGCACAGGTTTACTCCCACCCACTCCAAGTGCATAACTTTCTTTATATCAGGGGTTCTGACTCTACTTCCCGAAAATTGCTAACAACATACACCTGTTCATATCCTTAAAGGCACAGCACACTGAATAGGGGGCAGAGACACTCACACGCTTGCACACACTAAAACAAGAACAAAAAAGAAAAATGAAAAACAACTGAAACAGGAAGGGAGATAGATGTGGGGAGTGGTTTAATGCACTGGCTGTGGAGCAGTAGTCTTCTGGAAGACATTCTAGAGACTGTGTTGCTGCCCTATTTGCAGTCACCTCTCTGGTCTGAGGGAGGAGGTTGCTCGTCTCCATGCTGACCTGGCAAGGATTTGGGAAACCTGCTCCCCCACCCAGGGACCATGCAGACCACTGCCATTACCTCAGAGGTTGCCAAGAAAGATGAGTGGTTGGACTACAGTGGGCTCAGGGAGGGTGAGGGTGGTGGAACAGAGGTGCATCCCTCCAGTTGTGCCTCTCCACAATTCATTCACCACTCTGGCAGAGAATGGTTCCTCTATGGAGGCACCTGCAGAGGAAACCAAGGAGGATGCTGGTAACCTCCACAATGGAGACCCACAGGAGGGTGGCACAGGATCCCATAGAGGAAGGAAACAACTCCTGGAGTGGGACTCAATTGTTAGGGGGATAGAACTGGGGAGGGAGGGGGAAGGGAGGTAAGGTGCCTGCCTAACACCATGGCTTGAAGTGACAGAAAATGAGTCCTCAGGATTGTGGGAACAGCTGCAAGGGGAAGTGAGCTGGATGTCATTATCAACCTAGGGACAAATGACCTGGCTGCGAATGGGATCAGAGAAGTGCAACAGGAGTTTGCTGAGCTGGGGAGGGGCCTTAGACAAGTAGCACATGTGGTAACTTTTTCAGAAGTGCTACCTATCTATGGCATTGACGAGGTTAGGGTACTCCGCACCGTGGGATTCAATGACTGGTTGAAAAACTGGTGCAGAGCTCAGGGATTTGGCTTCATTGGGGACTGGGGTTCCACCTGGAGGGATGCAGGCCTATATTGGTGCAATGGTCTGCATCTGTCCAGGAGGGGAACCAGTATCCTAGGTGATAGGTTTAAATGCTTCATTGGCAAGCATTTATACTAGCCAAGGGGGGAGGCACTGAAAAGGAGAAGGGAAACCCTAGCATCCCCCCAAAAATCAGGATAGTTAGTGAGGCAAACACCAAGATAGAGCAGTCGATAGGGAGATGGGCAGGGGTAAATGGAGAAAAAGACAAAGGCAGTAAGGACAGGGATGGGACAAAAAGAAATAGGGCCAGAAACAAATGGAGGGTAATGAGTACCAATGCCCATAGTCTAGGTAAAAATCTCCCTGAAATGTTGGCCTTGATGGAAGAGGGATGCCTGGATATCATGGCAGTCACAGAAACATGGTACACAGAGAACCATGACTTGGATGTCAACATACCAGGGTACACAATCTACAGGATGGACAGGGAGGGTAGAAGAGGAGGAGGAGGAGGAGAAGTAGCTCGCTATGTAAGGGAAGGGATCAAAGCAACAGAACTAAAGGCTAAACAGGGAGGAGAGGAGGCACTGTGGGTCACCCTGGAGACTGGAAATGGCACCACAATCCACACAGGGTTGTATATAGACCCCCATCTCAGAAGGAGGAAATGGACAATGAAATGATAGAAGGCATCCTTAGGATGGCAGAGAAAGAGGAGATTTTGCTGATGGGGGACCTGAATATGTCAGATGTTAACTGGAGCATCTTGGCTGCAGCCACATCCAAGAGCAGGGCCATTTTTGATGCAATACAGTGGGCATACCTTAGACAGCTAGTTTTGGAACCCGCTCGGGAGGGAGCAGTCTTAGACCTGGTACTCTCAAATGGGGACAGAGAGAGGATCTCAGATCTAGAAGTGGGTGGCCATCCAGGAACAAGTGACCACCAAACAGTGTGGTTCATGATAAACTGTAGAGTCAAGCCATTCAAAAGTGAAGACACTGGCCTTCAGGAGGGCCGATTTTGTCAAAATGGGAGAGTGCCTCAGAAAAGCACTAGCAAACAGGCAAGAAGGTGGGGTGGAGCAAAAATGGGGAAACATCAAATCCGCCATCACAGAGGCAACAAACTTTTGTGTGAAGCAAATAAACAAATCAAAACAAAAGAAAAAAACACTATGGTTCTCAAAAAAAGTGGCGGGGAAGGTTAAGAAGAAAAGGATAGCATTCAGGAAGTATAACAAAACACAGAAGGAACAGGACAGAGAACTGTTCCAGTTAAAGCAGAAGGAAGTGGGGGAAGGCAGTCAGAATAGCAAAGGCCCAAACCAAGGAAAAGATAGCAAACTTGGATAAGGAGGGGGAAAAAACCTTTTATAGGTACAGTAGGGAGCAAAGAAAGACTAAGACAGGGATACTGATGCTGAACAAAGAGGATGGTGATTGGGCAGGGAGCGACAGTGAAAAAGCAGGGATGCTGAATGAATGCTTCTGCTCAGTATTCACAATGGAAGAGCATGGGGAGATACCTAATCCAGTTAACAGAAGCACTCTGGATAGGGGGGTTGATATTAGTCCTTTCACAGAAGAAAGGGCTATGAAAGAACTCCTAATACTGAAGGTGGATAAAGCAATGGTGTCTGATGAGATTCACCCCAGAATTCTAAAAGAACTAAGGGAAGAACTAGTAACACCACTGACTACCCTTTTTAATAAATCATGGGAGGATGGTGTGGTACCTAAGGACTGGAGGAGGGCAGATGTGATTCCCCTTCACAAAAGTAGGAGCAAGACAGAGGCAGGAAACTACAGACCTGTCAGTTTGACCTCAGTGGTAGGGATGATGGAATCACTTTTGAAGGAAAGAATTGTTGAGTACCTAGAGGTCAGTGGGGCACAGAACCCTAGGCAGCATGAATTCAAAGCAGGAAGGTCATGTCAGACAAATCTAATTGATTTATTTGACTGGGTGACAAAAGTAGTAGACCAGGGAGGGGCAGTGGACATGGCCTGCCTAGACTTTAGCAAGGCATTTGACACAATCCTGCACAAAAGATTAATAAACAAATTAGCCACCCTGGGAGTGGGTCTCAGGGTGGTAACCTGAGTAAAACATTTGCTGGACAACAGGACACAGGGTAATAATAAATGGAGTAAACAGTGAAGAAAGGGGAGTTTCTAGTGGGGTACCACAGGGTTCAGTACTGGGGCCAGTCCTTTTTAATGTCTTTATAAGTGACATTTCAGAGGGACTGGAAGGATAAGTATGTCTCTTTGCAGATGACACAAAGATCTGCAACAGGGTTGATACGCAAAGTGGGGTGGAAAGGATGAAAAGGGACTTGGCAAGGTTGAGGAATGGTCAAATGTATGGCAGCTAAGATTCAACACAAAGAAGTGCAAAGTAATGCACCTGGGAAACAAGAACCCAGGGGAAGAGTACACAATGGGCTGTGAGACATTGACAACAACAAAAATGGAAAGGGACCTGGGGGGTAGTCATATCAGATGACCTAAAGGTAGGCAAGCAATGTGAGAAGGCAGTAAGGAGGGCTGGGGGATACTGGGATACATAAGGAGAAGTATCACCAGTAGAAAACAGGAAGTTATTGTCCCTTTGTACAGGCAGTTGGTAAGACCACATCTGGAGTACTGTGTACAGTTCTGGAGACCCCATCTCCACAAAGACATAGACAGGGTGGAGGCTGTCCAGAGGATTGCAACCAAAATGGTTCAGGGTCTGCACCAGAAGACATATGAAGAAAGACTAAAGGAGCTTAAGATGTATAGCCTCAAGGAAAGGAGTGGGGGAGAGGGAAAGAGAGGGGGCACATGATAGAAACTTTCAAATACCTCAAGGGAATCAACAATGTCCAAGAGGGTAGCATCTTTCAGAAAAAGAGACGTGCAAGAACAAGGGGGTACAATTTGAAGTTAGAGGGGGGACGGCTCAGAGGTAATGTAAGGAAATATTTCTTCACAGAGAGGGTGGTAGATGCATGGAACAGCCTTCCTGAGGAGGTCATAGAGTAAAGCACGGTGGGGGAATTCAAGGATGCATGGGACAGACATAAGGCAATTTTAGGTTGGGGTAGGAGGAAGTAGGCTGTTGGTTAACTAGGATCTGCAGCTTATCTGTTAGGTAGGGAAATGGGCAGACTAGGTGGGCCAAGCGGTCCTTATCTGTCATCAGATTCTATGTTTCTATGTTTCCCCTTAATTTGAAATGTCATCCTCAAAGTATCCCCCGTTCTGATTTTAAGTGGTCGCAAGATTCCATCACATACCTGGGTATCAAAGTGGGGGGCTAATTCTGACAAATGGTGGGATAACAATTTGGGCCCATTGATATCTGATTGTAAAGGAGAACTGGAGTGATGGAGTCGTCTGCATCTCACCATGGCAAGTAAGACTGCAGCCTTTAAAATGTCGATGGCACCCAAGTTTTTTCACTTACCTCCACATTGGTACCGGAAGCTGGACAGGATGATCGGCTCCTTTTTGTGGGAAGCCAGTCACCCTCGATACAGTCAGAATGCACTCAGGGTGCAGTGGTCTCAAGTGGGCTGGGGACTACCCTGGATGGAAGGCTATAAGCTGGCTTATCACTGCTCTCAAATCCTGAAATGGTTTCAGTCCTATTCCAATATGCGCCCCCAGTGGCTAGAAATAAAACAGAAACTTGTGGATACCCCTATGTTGGTCTCTTTACTGTGGGTAGACCCATCTCATGTTTTTCTAACCCATCCTACACTAGCACCCTCTATCCGGTACTGGAAGACATTACACAAAAAACTGGGTACCTCTCCCTGCCCTTTGTCCCATACCCCACTATGGTGTAAAACCCCTCTATTTTGATAGGGGATCCCCGATACCATGGGCAAAATGGAAGGATAGAGGCATTCTCTTCCTCAGAGATCTGCTGATTCTGAACACTAGAGTGGAGGACACTTTTCAAAACCTGAAGCTTCGGTGATCATTATCCACATCCAATTTCTGGAGGTATTTGCAAATATGAGATGCAGTCAAAGTCCTCGTCCCCCCGTCTCAATCCCCACTGTGACTTCTTCTAAATTTAACACCTGGCTTTGCCTTCCGAAAGGGATAACAGGGGTAATATATGCTGCAGTATGGGATGCCCTGTTGAACCCGTCACTATCATCCAAAAATAAATGGGAAAAGGCCCTAAACAAACAGCTCTTGGACCTTGAGTGGGCCCAGTGTTGGCATACAGGGCATACTGCCTATACAGATACCAGGAGCAGACTAATTCACAACAAAATAATGCACTCTTGGCACAGGACCCCTATAGTATTAAAGAAGGCAAAGGTTCTGATGACTGATCACCGCTGGCATTGCCAGCAGCCTGAAGGTGATCTATTTCATATCCTCTGTCAATGTCCTCTCATCACCCCTGTATGGCTGAAAGTGTCACAGGAGGCCAGCAGGATTCTCCATCATCCAGTACCTCCTCTAGCACTCTGCTGCTACTTGGCTTAAGGTCAGAGACCCCATAACCTACTTCTTATGAGTTTAGATGGCTCATGTTGCTCACCATGCAGGTGAAATGTATCATTTTTAGGAACTGGAGAAGCCCTACCACCCCCACCATTGCTTAAATTTTCTCAGCTCTTGCTGCAGTACATGAATTGGACAGGTGCTCTTATTTGGTACTTGGACAGGTACAGAAATTCCAAATGTGTTGGGCACCTTACTTGGCATACCTAGCTCTCAGGGCTGGCATAGGGTGAGGTTATTTCAATATAACTATTGGATTTTACTCTAACAGCAACTAGTTATATGGATAGTGACTTCTCTCCCTGAAATAGATATACAAGCAGCCATTTTTTTATTTTGTCTGTATAGATGTTTTGTATATAGTTGATAGTGGTTAACCTTTGTTTGTTTTTTAACTTTTGGCTCAGCTGATCAGGCTTCTTCTGTTTTTCAATATATCTGTTTAATTGCTGAGCTTACTTTGTGGTGACCTTCTCTTTTAAGATCCAGCATCGAAAATGATCACTGGAAAGTACATCTTTCTGAAAATCTTAAGCCTTGACTTCATATCGGCAGCAGTACCTCCTACTTGGTCGTGGTTGCCACTCTCCAAGATCAGGTAGGTACCTGACCTCTAAAATATTTGGGGAATTATTTTCATTGTTTCCTACTATGTTAAATGCCCAGACGAACTCCTTTTGTATGGTGTAGTTTATCCAGGAAGTCCCACTGTACGTTTCCTTTCTGTTGTACTGTGCCAGCATGCATTCCTGTATGTAATATTGCTGAGTTATCCCTCTTTTTGTTCTGTGTTGTGTGCATGGTATGTTTTCCTTGTTGTTCTTTTTTGGGAAAAAAAATCCAATAAAACATTTAACTGAAAAAAAAAACATGAATCAATGCAATTTCTGGCCTCTGACATATTTGCATTAATCCACATCTCAGGAGATACAGTCTTCGATGTGGGTTTCAACACTCCAGTGCAACTGGATAAATTTGGGACAAAATATTCTAGTCTAAAACAAACTGCATTATGGTCTCCACTTATAGTGGTTACTTTGACAAGACCCTCAGTAAAAACAATCACTATATTATTTCAAAATGAGAATGTGCGCATCCAATATATTTTGCACTGGGTGAAACAGAGGGCAGATGTTTTAGAAAGGCCTGTATCGATACTTGACAGTGAAAACATATGGACTGGGGGTGGAAAATTAGAGTGAAACTTTGTATGGCAGAAAAGGGCTTCTGTATAGTGGCGGGTGAAGTGGGCTAAATTCGCTCCGCGAAGTGATACGCGGAGTAACACAGAATCCACGAAGTGTTCTGCAATGCAAAGTGAAGTACTTTGCATTATAATGGGGAAAACGAAGTCCATTGAAAACAATGACTTTGCATTACTTCACCTTCCCCAAACCACTTCTCCACCAATTTTAAGGCAAAGTAATACTGAAATCAATGTACTTCTTATCACGTCACCTTATTGAGTTCCAAAGCGAATTTTCAGTGCTTCATGGGATTGCAGGTCACATGGGCTCTAGATTGTTCTGCACAGCCTCAGTTCTGTGTAGTGTGTGCATAGTGGAAGATGGAGGCAGTTTCCTCTTAGAGCTCTGCCATTCAAATCCACTAAAAGCTGTTAAAAAAGCCTTTCTGGGCCATTTTTTTTTGCTCAAAATTTAGCACATCGATTGTAGGAAACCCTCCTGTGCTCATATCATCAAGTGTTTATTGTTTGTGTGTGGATTTTTAATGTTAGTTTAGAACAGTCAAGGTACTGTGAAGTGTGCTTTGGGGAAGGGGCATATCTGTGGTGTAGGTAGATTAACTGGGAGAAAAAGGCACTCTTTCTGTTTTGGTTATATTTTTCTTGTATAACTGTACACACAGTAATATTTTCAGTAACTCTTGGCATTTTTTTGCTGATTGTTGTGGTGCAGCAGTGTATAATTTCAGTTTGTTTAAAACATTTGGTTGTATTACTAAAGGTTTTCAATTTGCTATGCATTACTTATAGTGTTTGCATGTGTGAGTGTGTGTGCGATGCATGCATGTCATTAAATCAGATACCATTTATTGTGCCACAGAGTAATTGCAGCAGTGTGAACCTGCTATCCACTGCACCTGCATGAATTTTTTGTACTGCTTGTGGTATCTATACTGGTAGTAGTGGACTGTTACTGCCGTGCACTACCCCCCCCTCCAAATGGCAAAAGGTATTCTTTTCCAAATTTGGATTTCTGATGGTGAGCACTGGTTAGGTGTTGTTGTTGTGCCTTTGTGTCTGCATCTCTTTAGTGCACAGCACAATCTTAATCTGTCTGTGCATTTGCATTTCTTTAGGGCCGAATTTCCATCTGTTACTTAAGTCACAGTTGTTTCTTTGGCTTCCCTTCAGAATACTGGTGTGGTGCACACAATTCATGATCACGTCACGATTCACAAAATTAATGTTTTGTAGTATCTCTCCAGGCTTCACCACTGTACCCATTGATATGAGTTTTCAAGCTGGTGAGTTGTGTGAACAGCCAGGTCTTCAGGGAAGTACAGCCGTAGGCATTCACATTGCCAATATGCTCGACAGCTCCAAGTCAGAGAAAAATAAATTCATATTTCACAGTCACGAATGCAGTCACGATTCCCGATCACATCACGAATCACAAAATTATTTTTTTACTAGTCACTTGTATCATGTAAGCCTGTTTTGTAGTATCTCTCCAGACTTCACCACTGTATTCATTGATATGAGTTTTCAAATTGGGGAGTTTTGTGATACAGGTCATTGTCATCAGGGAACTCCAGCCGTAGGCATTTGTGTTCCTGTACAGCATGTGAGTTACAGTACTGTAAGCCATGTGATGTGTGGGGGCCCGGGGGCTGCCAATATTGTTGTCACTCCTCCTTACTTCAGGTTAAGGTGGAATGACAATGAGAAGTCACAATCACAATAACAAGGTGAAGTGGGCATCTCATGCTGGCCATTCTGCGTAGCAGAGTGACAATGCAAAGTGCTCACTTCACAGGCACTTCATTGGTGGAATTTTAATTTGCTGCATCTCTAAGATGGGAGACTTTGCATGTCTTGTTACACTATCATTTCACTTCATCAGCAGTGGGAAATTTTCTGGACACAAGACAGTATCGTTATGGGGATGAACATTAATTCTGGTGACTTTGTCTGACAACTGCCCTGATGGCTGAGTGTGCCACTAATTCTGGGAGACTTTGCATTTCTTCTTACTCTCCCATTTCACTTCATCAGCACTGGGGAATTTTCTGGAGACAAGACGATAGTAGCATTTTGGGGATACACATTATTTCTAGTGACTGTGTGTGTGGGAGGCTGCCAATATTGTTGTCACTCTGCCTTACTTCACCTTACGGTGGAATGACAAAGCAAAGTAATAATAACAAGGCGAAGTGGGCATTTCATGCTGGCCACTCCATGAAGTGGAGTGACAATGCGAAGCACCCACTTCGCGTTCACTTTATCAGCGAAATTTAAATTTGCTGCATCTCTACTTATGCACCTACCAAGTTGCTTTTATCTGGGACGGGACCGTGGGTTCTGTTTCTATCCAGCACAGCCCAAGACATGCCACTGGTGCAGCTCTTTCACTCATTTAAGCAATGTATGTGATGCCTTAGTTTGCAGTTTCTGCCTCCAAATAGGTCATGCCAGCAACTGCTGCAGATGTCCTCCTAAGTGTTATCTCTGTAAAGAAATGGGTCATTTATTTTTACATTGTCTGTGGACCGTACACAATAAGGGGACTTTCTGGAGCCAGGATGATACTGTGCATGCTGCACAAGAAAAGCATTCAATCACATTTATAACTTTTACCCCTCAGGCTCAATCTTTGAGTGCTCTGCAGAAGGCTCCAACTGAGACTACCCCTGTTGATACTGAAGACACTCTGACAGATAAATCTAATTGTGCCCAGGAAACACTACAAAGGGAAGTGGAACAGCAACCAGTGGCTATGGAGGAACAGGAGCAAGAAACTCTCTCTCAGACCCAACAAAAGTTGGTTATGCTACTCCCACCCTCCCCTCCAGAGGATGGCTTCCTGACAGTCAAAGGTAAGAGATGGTCATCAAGGAATATTCCTAAATCAAAAGTGCCAAAAACGGATGAGACAAATACTTCCAACAAATATTCAGCATTGTTTGAACATTCTGCAGAATATGAGGAGAATTCTGAATCATCCATTGAACCTTCACAGAATGGCACTTCAGATGTGGAAGGAGACCTGGCAGCAAAACCAAAAGTAAAGAATAAAACAAAGAAAAAACCCTGAGAACTTCATTGAGTCATTTCTCTCAACTTCACCACAACTGAGCAATCGGGGGGACATCTCGAATGTCATTTCCTTAGATGTGAACAGCATTAAAAATTACAAAAGGAGATTCATCACTTTTCAAGCTTTTCATGAGTCCCAACCAACTATTTGCTTGCTTCAGGATACCAGGCTACATTCTGAAACATTCATCAAGCCCAGAAATCTTGGTCATGGGGACCTACAGTATGGTCCTTGGGGGAAGAACTATCCTCAGGTGTTGGGATACTGTTTCATGGGCAGGTTAAAGTTCAAAAGGTCATGGATTTAGAACCTGGAAGTGCTTTGCTTTTAGATATTCAATACCAACAACAGGATCTTAGAGCTGGGGTGCTATATGCCCTTCAGACTAAAACACTGAGAAGTGAGCTATTTCAGTTGGTGCAACTATACCTGCATATTAACAGAAAAATCATTCTGGGGGGAGATTTCAACTGTCCCCTTGAGTTAGGAGATAAATCTGGGAAAACCATAAAACTGAATTGTGACACAAATGTGTTAAAACAGATTTTATCTACTGCTGGTTTAAAAGATTCCTATAGGCAATTGAGACCACAGGGGGGTTATACTTATCATAGGGGTAGCCTCTCGTCTACAATAGACTATGTCTTTATTTCTAAGCATTGGACAGTTTTAAAAGCAAATACATTACCTACAGCTACATTGGATAATCTAGAACAGCACATTGAATTAGGACAGTTACATACTACATACTATTAATATGGGTCTAGGTTACTGGAACATAAATAATGAATTATTAACTGATAAAAATATACAGTACCACACAATAGAATTTTTAAAAGCTAGAGCCACTGTTGCTGTATGGTACGAGATGGTTGGGGATTAAGGGCTGGATACTAAAATTCTGATTTAGCAACTATACCAATAGTGGAGTAAACAAAAAGGGCATGAGGCTTATTTTCAGTTTCTAAATCTCTGAAATCAATTGTTTAAACTTATATCTTTGCAAAATACTGAATGTTTGGATGTTTCTATACAGATACAACAAATCAAAGCAGAGATAAGAGACCACCTGTACGACACGGCCAGATCCTTAAAGATGGAACAAACTGCAAGCACACAGGGCACAAAGAATTATTTGTATATTTTTAAGGATTGCCACTCTACGGTACAAAGGAAAGTGTGGGATGTCATTAAGGATCAAACTGGCACTGTACATACTGACTTTAATAGTATTTTAGATTTGATTACACAAAGACTTCTTTTCTATTTTGGTACATCTGCATCGACAGAAGGAAATGTACATGACTTCCTGGCAGAAGATGACATTAATTCATTGCAACCAGAACAGTTAAATTTAACCACCCCTGTTAGTGAAGAGGAAGTACTAAGGGCAGTAAATAAACTATGGTGGAATACTGCCCCAGGCCCTGATGGCCTAAGCCAAAAGTTTTATAAAATCTTTCAAGATATTTTGACCCCCTTACTTGCAGATACTTTCAAAGACTTTCTACTAAATTTAGACATGAATGAACAGATGGCTAAGGCATTTTTGATTCTATTATACAAAAAGGGGGTTAGGATGGGCTTATCTAACTGGAGACCTATCTCTTTGCTCAATTTGGGCTGCAAGATACTCTCTATTGTTTTGTGTCACAGATTGGAGCAAGTTGCACAAAACTTAATTTCTCCTTTACAGACCTGTGCCTTTTCTGGCAGAAACCTCAGAGACAATCTCTTTTGCTTGCATGATGTTTTCTCCAGAGGCCACACAAAGAAAGCACATGGCTATGTACTGGCCAAAGACCAAGAAAAGGCCTTTGATGCCGTCTCTCATGATGCTTTATTTCATATATTGGGGGTATTTATGGGTTTCCTGAGCCTTTTATTAAATGATTAAAATTACTTTATGTACAAGCCCATTTTTGTCCATTGATTAGCGGTATGATTGGATGGAAAAGTATTATAAAAAGAGGGGTACAGTAGGGGTGCTCACTAAGCCCTCTGTTATACACTTTTTATATTGACATCCCTGTTAGGAAACTTTTATTGGACAGGAACATACAGGGTATATCACTGTCGCACACTACACAGCCTCTAAGGGTTATGACCTATACTGATGATCTATGCTTATTTTTAAGACATGAAAGAGAAGGCACATCTGCCTTCCATATCATTCAGGAATATTCCAAATGTATAAACCTGCAAAAAAGTGTTACATTAGCAATAGGGGACATAATACTACAGTTGGGGGCTACAGTAGGAGGAATAGCCATTGTCCCTGAGGCAAAAAAAATTTGGGGGGTACATTTTGGCCAAAGGAATATGGATGTTATTAATTGGTAACACAAGCTGGCGATCTGTGAAAAAATATCATTTGCATGGAACAAATTACAAGTTTCAAAAATTAAAATTGGTATACCTAGTCATAACCTATCTTATACCTATTTTACTTTTTATAGGATCAGTGTTCCCTCCCACTGTGTCTCTAGAGACAAAAATATATAGAGTATTCTTCTGCACTATTTGGGGGAAGCAGATTAAACAGAATAAAGCCAAATGTGACATATGGACCTATATCACAAGGGGGCTTGATATGATCCACCCAGTTTTATTTTTTCATACACTATTTTGAAATCTGAATATTGTCCCTTTATTAAAAAAGTATTCCAAACATATGGACAGCTTGGGGGTTAGAATGGTTGGATACAATGCTATCCATATGGTCTCTTAACAAATGGACTTTTAAACTGGAAGCAAATGCTTTTCCAGAATATATTAGGGTTGCAGCTCAAAAGCTCAAAATCTGGAAAGTCAAGACTGACGACTTAAAATCTTTGCCTAGCCATCTATTATATGAACAGCTTTTATTGATTCACTTTTCAGAACAAATCATTTTTCCCAAAGTTACTTTACAGAACTTCCCACAAACCGTAAAACAACGACACAGACCTCCTAGATACCTACATAGAAACATAGAAGTTGACTGCAGATAAGGACCGCAAGGCCCATTCAGTCTGCCCATTTCTTTTTCTACCTTATAAATGTGTCATCGGCCTTTGCTCTGTCAATGGTCTATCTATTCATACTCATCTGTATTGCTCCCTTATGCCTATCCTATGCCTGTTTGAAGCTCTGCACTGTATTTATATCCACCACTTCCTTAGGAAGACCATTCAATGCATCCACCACCCTTTCTGTGAAAGAGAACTTCCTCACATTACCCCTAAATCGGCCTCGCTCTAATCTCATGCTGTGTCCTCTTGTCCTGCTATTCTTCTTATATTGAAACATGTAAGACTCTTTCACCTTGTTAATGTCCTTAAGGTGTTTGAATGTTTTGATTATATCACCTCTCTCCCTCCTTTGCTCTAGGGTATACATATTGAGCTCCATTAATCTGTCCTCATATATTTTCTGATGCAGTCCCTGTACCATTTTGGTTGCCCTTCTCTGGACTGTCTCAATTTGGTTAATGTCCTTCTGAAGGTGTGGCCTCTAGTACTGCACACAGTACTCCAGATGGGGCCTAACCAGTGTCTTGTAAAGAGGGATTATTACCTCCCTCTTCCAACGTGTGATACCCCTTCTTATACACCCTAACATCCTCCTAGCCTTACCTACTGCTTTAGTGGTCTGCTTGGATGATTTCTGGTCATCGGTGATGATGGTGCTCAAGTCTCTTTCTTCCCTTGTGACTGCCAGCAACTCTCCTCCCAGCCTATAGGTTGCTTTAGAGTTTCTCATCCCTGTGTGCATGATCTTGCACTTCTTTGCATTAAACCCCAGTTGCCACTCTTCTGATCATTTTGCTAGTTTATCCAGATCTCTTCTCATTCTGGGCACTCCATCTGGATCATATACTCTTTTGCAGATCTTCATATCATCTGCTAACAGACAAACCTTACCCTCCAGTCCATCTGCAATGTCACTGATGAAGATATTGAAGAGGACTGACCCCAGGACTGATCCCTGAGGTACCCCACTTGTGACTTGTATCTCTTCTGACTGTATGCCGTTTACCATCACTCTCTGTTTTCTGCCCGTCAACCAGTTTGCCACCCAGTTGACCAACTTCTGACCCATCCCTAGCCTACCCAGCTTATTAATCAATCTTCTATGTGGAACAGTATCGAAAGCTTTGCTGAAGTCAAGGTAGGTGACATCAACTGCTCCCCCTTGGTCCATCACTCCTGTTACCCAGTCAAAGAAATCTATGAAATTAGTTTGACAGGGCCTTCCTTTTGTAAACCCATGCTCTGTTGGATCCTGTGCTCCTATGGATTCCAGGTGCTGCACTATCCTTTCCTTAAGGAGTGCCTCCATAATCTTGCCCACTACTGAGGTAAGACTGACTGACTGGTCTGTAGTTCCCTGCCTCCTCCCTGCTTCCACTCTTGTGGAGTGGGATCACATGAGCCCTTCTCCAGTCTTCTGGGACCTCTCCTGTGCTCAGAGACTCACTAAACAGTTCTGAAAATGGCTCTGCTAGTTCCACCCTTAGCTCCTTTAATACCCTGGGATGTATGCCATCAGGTCCCATTGCCTTGTTCACCCTGAGCTTATCAAGCTCTTGTAGGACCCTTTCTTTTGTGAAGGGACTATTAATCACCTCCTTCCCCTCTGTGTCCATGGTGCTGAGCTGTGGGCCCTGTCCTACCTTTTCTTCAGTAAATACTGAGCAGACGTATCTATTTAGGATATATGCTTTTGCATGGTCATCCTCCTCACACACACCCTTATCTCCTTTGATCTTAGCAATACCCCCTCTGGACTTGCTCCTTTCACTGATGTATCTATAGAAAGTCTTGTCACCTTATTTTACTATTTGTTCTTGTGTTTCCTCAGTTTGGGCCTTTGCCTGCCTTACTGCCTTCTCTGCTTCCCTTAGGGAAGTTTGGTATGCCTCCCTATCTTCATCCTGCTGTGTGCCCTTGTATTTCCTGAATGTCAGCCTTTTGGCTCTGACCTTTTCTGCTACTGTTTTGAGAAACAAAGTGGTTTCCTTCTTCTTTTGCACTTCCTTTTCTCTATAACACAATGGGATGTTTCTTCAAATATTGCATCCTTAATGCCTGCCCATTTGCCTGTACTCCTCACCTATATTTCTTTTAGCCAGGGCTAGCTTAACTCTGTTGGCCATCTTATTGGACATCTGCTGGCTATCATGCCATGGCAAACTTGGAGTAAAGAATAACCACAAGCATAAAAATCTGGAAGAACATCTCCCGAGAGAACTGAGCAACACAATTCTAGAGACTCAGGAACATTTATTCTTTGAATGTCATTATGTTGTTTCCTTCTGGGCTATGTTGGCACAAACAGTGCAGGATGTTAGTTTTGCTAAAATGTCTTATGAAGATTTAATATTAGGATTGTATACAGGCACTTGGGTAAAATATCCTCATAGTACTCTACATCTTATATGTAGAATTATCAAATATCACATTTGGCAATCCAGATGCCATTAGACTTTGCAGCAACAACATATATCAAAGCAAGAGTTTGTTAGAATAATTATAGGACAAACACAACAGATATATAAAAAAGAGAATTTTAATTTTTTATTTTTAGTTGTTTAACCAGGAGTAGCACACTAAGCTGAAGCTTTTTTACAGTTGCGACCTGGGAGCACAGGGAAGTTAAGTGACTTACTGAGGGTCACACAGTATGCAAGTGGAAGCTGTGGGATTCAAACCCAGGTCTGCTGGATGTCACCAGATCTGCTGGATGTCACCAGATTGCAGCTCAGAGCCTTAAACCACTGCACTATACTGCCTCCCCTACAGAAAAAAGACTCTGCACAAACACTGGAAAAATTATGGAAGCACTGTATAGGGTAGATTACTTGAAAAAAAGGAAAAAAGGGAGAGGGTTATAGAAGGGAAATAGGATATAAGTAACAGATAGCCCACTCTTAGGTGTGTGGTCATGCTCTGATATACGCATGCCTTGGTGTGCATCAACCACTCAAGGCGTGCATATATCAGAGCATGACTGCACACCGTAGAGTGGGTTATCTATCTTATAAAATGGCAACACTTTTTTTAGGTGGGTAAAAGTGCAGGTGTGTGGTCACGCTCTGATATACGCATGGTCATGTGATGGGATCTAACAAATCAGCAGATATAATTTTTCCTACCCATTTTATAAGGTTAATAAAGCACTTTTTGAGAAAGTAGATAAGCCATGGAAAGAATGTTAGACACTTAGTTTTAGCATGTCACGAATAACTCATAGATCAAATTCCTAGAACAGTAATTAAATCTATAAATATTGTCACTAGTATTGTGTGAATTCCAAAATAAAAACTTCTCCCACTCATCTGTAGAGGGACCCTTTGTTGTCTTGACTTCAAGCCAACATAGCAGATTCTGTAATGGAGGTGGAAGACATGGAGGTGAGGGAGCAGGCCTCCTCCCCACCTCGATTACTGGAGAGACTGCAGAAATGGGAAAAAATTCAGAAACAGACCAGCATGGTAAACCAAAAAATACAAATGCTTTACCTGAGCATGAAAAAGAAATAAGACCTGTGGACAGAGACTTGCAAGCTGAAAAAGGTGTGGAACTTTCAAACTCATCCGCAGGTAATGAGTTGACAGGTTGAGAAATGGAATCCACTGCTAAATCTACTGAAACAGAAGCTCTTGGGATGGTGCAGGCTGAAACAGAAATGATTAAGCAACAAATCGAAGCTGAAGAGAGGAATTACCTGTTTAAAAAAATGACACTGTAGAAGTAATTATGGTAGCTGCAGCATGACAGCCTAAGGAACTATGTCAGTGCTGCACATCTGCCTGCTGATGAAACCTCATCAAAGGGGACACCGCTTGACTGGGTGGAGGCTGTAACAGAGGCAGAGTAACTAGGAGTGGTCATTCCTGAAGACGACAATGAAAGTCATAAGGTAAAAACCCCTGATTGTACTAAATTAAATCTATTGGGAGGAATGTCTGGAATGACAGAAAAAGCCTCTGAGGAGTCTAGCCAACGATGACTCAATAGTTCTGAAAACTTACCAGTAAACCAAACAACCTGGTCTGTTGGCACTGCTCTACTAGCTGCTGGTTGGGAAAAACATAGTTCCACAGGCACAGTGCAGATGGAGGGTTCCCCCATTTGGATGCCTACACCTGAAGATTTTGCTAAAAACCAAAACACTTTGACTACACTAACAGCAGAAAATATGGAGTTAGAAGTACCTGTGGAACTAGTGTTAATACAAAATCCACTATTAAATATCCCGGGATCAAACTTACAAAATACAGGGGTCCCTGTAGGAATGGACAATCAGCAACCAGGCCCTTCCAGGCTCCAGGCTAATGCTCCACTGAATGTTCCAAAGAAAACTACAAACAGACCATTTGCATCCTTATTTAAACTCCCTATCCAACCTGCAAAAAGGTACAATGCAGTGTGTCTTACCTATCGGGGAGGAATATCTGAACCCTCAGACAGATTATTTGCTGCCCGCTCCTTATTAAAGGACTCCATGAAGTTCTTTGTGAATGAAATATATGCCCTCATACATGTCTCTGGTGAGACATCATTTGATATTAGCTTCAAATCGTCAATGGTTTAGAATGTTTTTGGATAAAATATGACACCCTGAAAGGCATTGTTTTATGGACACCATTCTTAGCAACCCCCTTAACAAAACCAACTCACAAAACTGTAAATGTGTTGTTTAGAAGTGAGGGTGTAAGCGTAAATGATCTAACCTACTGGCTCAAACAAAAATGCACAGTATTGGGAGACCCTGAGGCCATACTGAACTCTGAAAACATTTGGATGGGAGGATGGAGGGTGAAAGTACTGCTAAAAACTAATAACACAGGAGTGGTGCATCTCCCAAACTCCTTTTTTTTGGGAAGGGACAGAGGAGTATTATTTTACCTGGGGCAACTCAAAACATTCTACCGGTGTGTCTCACTGGCACATTCAAGCCTCACATGTGATAAAATTAAATGTACTGTATGTGGGAACTGGGACATGCTGGGTCAGTTTGTTTAAATGAAGGTAAATGTAATCAATGTGATGAACTAGGACATACTTTTCAGAACTGTATATGTGCAGCTCACAACCACCCAGAACATGCAGATGGCTTGGAACAGAGGGCATAAATCACCTTGGCACAAAAATCTAAGATGAGCCTACAACCCAGAACAAGCATAGCTCCTGCAGCCTCTGCAGTCCCTGATCAACCACATCATGTGGAGTGTGTGGCATCTCACCATTCCCCCCAAGCCACCACCTCAGTATTGATAGACAAGGTACCTGAACCCATGCCTTCTAAACAGCCTTTAGATCCCTCCTTAAGTGTAACAACAGGGACCAAAAAAAACAAACAAGCTGAATGAACTGAAGTGCAGGAAACTGACATAATGCCCCCCTTAAACCCCGGATCAAAAAGGAAGAAAAGGGTAACTAGACAGGGTTCCAAACTTAACCATCCCATACCATCCCTACGTAAAGTTCTAGGAGGAACTAAGACAAGCAGTGATTCCCTTGACCTGAAACTTCTTACCCTAACTCTAGTTGAAGTCCTATCCCCCCTCACCAAGCTTCTCAATCACTCCCTTATACTTTCACAATTCCCCCAGATCTGGAAATCTGCTCTGGTAATACCAGTTTTTAAGAGTGGGGACAGATTACTACCTAGGAATTATAGGCCAATATCTATTCATCCCCCGTTGTCCAAAGCACTTGAAAGGATTGTTGCTGACCTGTTTGTGGAGTACCTGGAAAAATACAACCTACAATGTGTCCAACAATGTGGTTTTCAGAAAAGGGCACAGCACATCAATGGCCCTACTGGAATTCACAGGTTTCATTCACCATACTCTTGATCAGGGTCAACTTGTTGGTGCAACCTTTATTGACTTGTCTAAAGCATTTTACACTGTCAATCACCATTTGCTGACACATCAGCTTGCTGGGCTTGGTATATCTTCAGAAGCCCTAAAGTGGTTCACCAGCTATCTAGCAAACTGCACACAACAGGTATGAATAGGGTCTGCCCTTTCTGCTAATTTGCCTGTCTGCTTTGGGGTTCCTCAAGGATCGATACTGGGACCCCTTCTATTTAGCACCTTCCTTAATAATCTTCTGGCATCCTGTTCTGAACCAGTACTCCCCTACGCGGATGATGTGGTCATTTTCTCAACAACTGCTGACCCTACCATCCTTCAGGCCCAACTTCAGAAAAGCTTTACTGAAGCTAAGTCCTGGCTCATCTCTCATAAGTTGGTGCTTAATTGCAAAGAAACAAAGATCATGCTCTTCCATGGTACCCACAGCAAGCACAAAGCCAAACAATTGGTGATTAAAAACAGTGCGGGTGTTGTCCTTGATCAGACTCAATCTTTTAAATACTTAGGAGTTACTCTGGATAGTACGCTTTTTTACTTCAACCATGTTGAGAATGTTGCCAAGACAGTTAACATTCACCTAGGCCTTCTACACAGGCATAAACACTGCCTTACTACCGAAGCCCTCAGATTGGCTCTCCAAAGTTCAGTTGTGTCTATTATTGACTATGGTTTGGTCATTTATGGTTCCGCCACAGACACAACCCTACATTGGCTCACCACAGCTCTGAATAAGGCATGCCATCTACTAACTGGTGCTGCATATCGTACTCACACATGTGACCTTTACGGACAAGCAAACTGGCTTCAACTCCAGGCTCACATTGAACATCAAGCCTGCCTTCTGGTTAAGAAGGCAGATCTTGGTCTCCTACCACCAGGTTCCCTTCAGCTTTTCAGTCCCTTCTGGGGAACTCAGAGCACAAGAAGTTCTGTGAGTCAAACTTTTACTGTCCGTTGCTGTTGACCCTTGCTCTGAAAGTGATCCATTGCAGTTAGAGCTGCTAATTTATTTAATTCCCTTCCTCCTGAGATTGTGCTGACTGCAACCTTGGGACCACTTAAGCAGAAGCTGCATCAATTCCTAGCTTCCACAGCATCTTGTGACCGCTATACCTAATCTCTGCTGACAGCTAAATGCAATGGGACCTCCCTCTTTTACCATTTGCCCCTGGATAGCCCTATCCTGTTGCTGTGCTATTCCTCTCACAGCACTTCCTCCCTTACCCCTTTCCCATTCCTACCCTCTTTTCATCATACCTCATCCACCCTTCCTTTACTTCTCCACTCCCACTGCCCCCCTCTGTCCTCTGTTTCCTTACCTTGTTCTCTCCCTCTACTCCCCACGCCCGTGGGTCTTTCCTGCTTAAGTTTCATTGCAGAATCTCCCTCCTTGCTCTTACTTTGCTCCTTCCACTCCCCAGTTCACCCCGTATGCTTCTTTTCTTGTAAGCTCTTTCACCCCTCTTCAGACAAGGCTACTGGCTGCACTTGACACAATATTTATCTTGCCATGTTGTTCTTTTGTTTATGTAATTACTTTCCTCATGTTGTACTACTTACTGAAACCATTGTAATTTACTATTCTTGTGACTTGAAGTGAAACCTCTGTAAAAGAGCCCTTGGCTCAAAGGCCTTTCTGATCTGTTAAATAAATAAAATACCAAAGGTAGCCAAGAAAGATGGTGTACCACTTTCAAATAAATTTGATGTCCTCTTAGACCATTCAGATGACTTGGCAGAGGAATCTGACTCCTCTTCAGTGGCTTCCTCTCTTTCCTGAGGTTACAACATACAGTGAATCTTTGAAACAGCAGTAAAGAGGAAAGCAATGACTAAACTGAAAAACAAGGAAAAATTCTATAGGAAGGAAAAAAAGTGCCCCCCCCCCTTGTTTACCATGTATTTCTTTAAATGTATATGGATATGTCCTTTTACACTATATGTAAATAGTGTAAAAAAACTTAAATAAAAGACTATTCGTCTTTCCATTTCTGAAATACTTAAAACTAGAAATTATTTTTCTGCAGGATAGACACCTTCATACCCTACAGAAAATACATCAAGCACAAGAAGACTGCCACATGTGCCCCTCATACTGGTCCATTGGGCCTGACAAATGTTCAGAGGTAGGTATTTTCTTTAGGATGCCAGAAATAAAAGTAATAAAACTCTATGATTTAGTACCTGCAGAGTTTTGATTATAGATGTACAAATACAAACTACAGTATCAGGTATAGATTAATTAACCTACAGTATATGCACCACAGACAAAAGCCTTAAGAATAGACATCTTTAAACAAATACAGCCATATCTTTATCCATCTTATTATATTATATATGGGGGTGATTTCAACAGTAGCCTTTCTTCATCAGATAGAAGTTTCCAAATGAAAACTCGCCCACATGTCTGTGACTCCCAGTTCCAGGCACAAATGGTTAAAACTGCAAGGCTAAACAATGCTTATCTAACTTCCACAAATCAAAATACCACAACATTTCATAAAGGATGTCTAGCTACAAGAATTGACTATTTTTTGCCTCACAGAATATCCCTTTAAAACAAGCACAAGTTAGTCCAGGTGAGTTTACAGACCATAATTTATTAAAAATCACAGTTGGTTACTCAAACTCTATAACAAAAGGTCCTTGTGTGTGAAAATTTAATACATCGCTTTCAACAGACACTTGATTTCTAACTTCCCTCTCTCCTTTATTAGAAGCTAGAAAATCAGTATTGATATGTTCTGATAATGCCCACTTATGGTGGGAAGAAACAAAATATGAGATTCAGAAAATGACAAAACAGTTTAGCAAAACCAAATGTCTTGGCTCATATTTGAATTATTTCCATAAGAGACAACACCTACAAAAAATGTATACAATAACATATAACACTAATCAAGACGTTTCACAGCAAAGACAGTTAAGTAACAAAAGAATTATTTAAATTCCATGGTGAAAAATCATGCATATTACACCACCAACAAAACTTTGGGACTTCAGGTCCCACTTCATCAGTGTTCCCTTTTGAGTATTATACACAAAAAGTGAACAAAAAAAAAGACTTGCCTCACTGATGATCAAGGTAATCTGCACTACCCAAAAAATGATATACTACTTATAATGGTGACATACATGTGGGGAGTTGCATGGCCCACTACCTACAGCACCTACACAGACAGGCTAAGCCTTCCTGAGCTTCAACACACCAGAGCCTTCTTTAGATGTATTAGAACAAATAAGTCAGCCAATTACAGAAAAAGAGATAGCAGAGGCAATTTCTACCCTCAAATCTAGTACAACACTGGATCCAGATGGCTTACCTAATGAATTATATAAACAGAAAAGTCCAGTGTTGGTTCCTGAACTGAATAAAATGTATAATCATATGTTACAAATTAATGATACCCCACCCACATATGAACATGGGTACTTTCATTTATTTACATAAGAAAGGAGATAAAACCCACCTAACTAACTGAGACCCATAAGTATACTTAATACAGATTTTAAGATTTAAAAAAAAATAATCAGTAAAAGATTATTACAGATCAGTCCCTTTGTCATATTAGAAGCTCAAACATGCTCGGTCTCTGGCAGGCAGATAACAGATCATCTCATACTGATATGAGAGCTTATGGAATGTAGTAATAGGCAATCAATACAGGGATCTGTGGTCTCTTCAGACCAAAGGAAAGCTTTTGATTCTGTAAATCACAAATTTTTTTATGGCAGGGCTTAACAACATATCATGTACCCCCAATACTGGTAGATTGGATTAAAGGATAATACAAAACAACTACTGTGGTTTCATTAATGTGGTTGATTAATGGTTGGAAAGGGCCCATGATACATATTAGAATGGGTGTAAGGTGGGGTGCCCCATAGCCCTATTTCATATGTCTTTTTTATTGACCCTCTACTCAGAAGCACAAATAAGGCACAAAATATATCTCCACTTAGCTACAACATCAGCATGACTCCACACAAAGCATTAGCATATGCAGATGACTTATGTCTTCTAGTAGTGAATGAATCCTCTATTATAGAAGCCATGCACAGGTGTGAACAAGCTGGTAATACTGTAGTTCGGGGGCATCCCTAAACATAGACACATGTATAGGGTATAACTTGAACACTAGTCAAGACTCCAACCACTAATTAATAGAATACAAATACACCTAGGGCCAGTTGCAATTCTAGGAATTCAATATGGCATACCAGACATGGACATAGTTAACTGGGAGCATAAAATAAAAGTAAGGAAACAGAAAGTAAACAATAGGATTAGGTGGAAGATAGTGGAAAAAAAGGCGTATCTCATAAGGACATATCTAATACCAATTTTTCTTTACATCAGTGCAGTTATTCCACCACCAAAGAGTATGGAAACAAGGCTAATGAGCATATTCTTTTAGGCATTATGGGGGAGTAGGCTTACCTAAATCAAAAGAAATATCACTTATTTACCCCTGAATAAAGGAGGAGTTAATATGGTGAACCCAATCCTCTTTTTTATTAGTATCTTTCTGACCTCTAACATTAAACCCTAGCTGATAAACAGGAATATAGGATAGGAAGCATGGCTATTTGATACATGCCAGCAATGGATTTTACAATAGGAGACACATACACTAAAAATAATAAGAAAAACCATTATGATCCCTAATTATGTAAGTGACATCTTTTTTAGACTAAGACAATGGAATGTGACAGCTCACAGCATGATAACTTTAACTCAAAAAGGACTATATCAAATGTTATTAGAAACAAATTGTACAGTAGACATAATCTTTAAAAAATGTCCTGATCTTCATGTCTCATCTCTAAAAAATTTACAATGTAACCCTAAAATACTACCACAAATGTAAGATATGCACTGGCTCAGATGCTATGAAAAATTGAATGTAAAGGCTAACCATAAGCATAAACAATTTACAGAAAGAACATGTAGTAGGCCTAAATGTATCAAAAACTATTGGAAGTACTTAGCATTACAATGGTCTGAACAGCTATTTCAAACTGTAACTTAAAATGTGATGTATGGATCTTTCAATAGGACATTGGATAAATGGCATAAAAGCACTGATTAATCTTCATGGTAATAAAATGGCATATTTGGATGGCCAGATGTATGTTTATATTACAGCAACAAGCGAGGTCTTATCAAGAATTGAAAGGAAAAATTATGAAAGATCCGCAAAATGTGTATTATAAAGAATATACTCTCCTCCCACAATATGAACTATGAGAACTTTGGAAACACCTTCCATGGATACCAAACTCTGACATAGCTGTGGCTTAATTTATGTACTTTACTTTTTTTCATAACAGCTTTCTGTATATGTTTGATTTCATGATTTATTTTTGTTATATTGTTATTCTGATTATTTAATGTTTTTATTTCTTGCTAAAATGTCCCCTACTCTTTGACAGGTGGCGCTGTTCCTGCTGTCAAAGATGGAGGAGCCCAGTGGGGCCCTGACCGTGGAGGAGGGAGGAGCTCAGCAACATGGAGAGCACCCAGCAGCACTGACAGTATTATCAGAAGTTTCTTCTGCAGATAGTCCTATGGAAGAAAATTTGGATTTGGATGCAGATGAATAGAGGTTACAAAAAGAATTAGAGGAAAAAAAGACATTTACTTACCATGATGAATGAAGCTGAAAATGAGTATTCATTGCATAAATCCAGACTTGAGGAGAAGAAAAAAAGAAAGTAGCTATTGGTGAGCCCACCCAGAGTACCAAAAAAAAGTTTTTCATTAACCCAGGAGACAAAAAAGGCCAGAAGCAGCATCAGCAACCACAGAAAATACAGTGTCTTCTTCTCAAGAATTTGGGTCTCTCGACTGGACACCAGAAAACGTTTGCAAAGTGTTGGCTGGATATTCCAAGCTGGCAAATGGATCCCAGACCCTGCAATGGATTTACCAGGAATGCAGCTTGATATCCACACCTCGATACCGCAAGATGAACACAGTAAAGTTAACAACATAAACAAAGAAAATCCAGAGATTCTTTTAAATCCACATGAAATACCTGTGATTTCTGAAATTTCAAAAAACAGTGAGACCGAACCAGTCCCCAAAGATAATCAGAAGGAGATACTGCTGAATGAAATGACTGCTCCCAGCTCTGCCAATACATCAGACATTGAAACTGACAATGTACAAAGTCCCTGGATTTTGGCTAACTTGACACCTACACAGAAGTCCACAGGTATAGCACACTTGTTAGATAAATCAAAACAAAATCCTAAATGTAATACAGACCAGAATAATGAGAATTTGAAAACTCAACAAAAATCTACTTCAGGGGTGTCTGAGTAGAAGGGTAGCCTACAAAACCAGCCCAGCTAAGCTAGCCTCTTTAAATAACCATCCGAGGCAGAAAAAAGAAGATTTGTGCTACAAATTAAATACCGAGGGGGCTTTAACACAGTCCCAGACAGAAATTATGTGGGGAAAAATCTAATTACTGACTCTTTTCATTTTTCTCCTGCTGAAGTGTATGCGTTTATACACACACCAGGGGACTATAATTTTGAAATTAGTTTTTGAACTGCAGCTATCGTAGACAAATTTTGGAATGCATATTACTCCGTCAAAGACACCCAGCTGTGGAAACCTTTTGTTGCCATCCCTATCAAGAAGCCCACATTTAAGACTATCACAGTTCTTTCTAGAAATGAGGGGGTCAACGTTAACAACATTATTTTCTGGTTGGAAAAGTGCTGCACTGTACATGGAACTCCTGATGCCATTATTGATGGCAATAAATTTTGAATGGGTGGATGGAAATTTCGGGTTCAGTTGAAACAAGATGACAGTGGTATACTACATTTGCAAAACTTATAGAAACATAGAATTTGACAGCAGATAAGGACCACTTGGCCCATCCAGTCTGCCCATTTCCCTACCTAATGGATAAGCTGCAGATCCTAGTTAACCAGCAGCCTACTTCTTTCTACCCCACCCCCTAGAATTGCCTTATGGCTGTGCCATGCATGCTTGAATTCAACCACTGTTTTTGACTCCACAACCTCATCCAGAAGGCTGTTCCATGCATTCACAACCCTCTCTGTGAAAAAATACTTCCTTACATTACCTCTGAGCTCCCCCCCCATCTTCAAATTGTGCCCCCTTGTTCTTGCACACCTCTTTTTTTGAAAGATGCTACCCTCTTGGACTTTGTTGATTCCCTTGAGGTACTTGAGAGTTTCTATCATGTCCCCCCCCCTCCTTTCCTCGAGGCTATACATATTAAGCTCCTTTAGTCTCTCTTCATATGTCTTCCAGTGCAGACCCTGCTCCATTTTAGTTGCCCTCCTCTGGACAGCTTCCATCTTGCCTATGTCCTTGCGGAGATTGGTTCTCCAGAACTGCACACAGTACTCCAGATGGGGTCTCACCAGCTGTCAGTACAGAGGGATAACAACTTCCTGTTTTCTACTGGTGATGCCTCTGCCTATGCATCCCAGTATCCCCCCCAGCCCTCCTTACTGCCCTCTCACATTGCTTGCCCACCTTTAAGTCATCTGATATGACTAACCCCAGGTCCCTTTCCATTTTTGTTGTTGCTAGTATCTCATCCTCCCATTGTGTACTCTTCCCTTGGGTTTTTGTTTCCCAGGTGCATTACCTTGCACTTCTTAGCATTAAATCTAAGCTGCCATACATTTGACCATTCCTCTGACCTTGCCAAGTCCCTTCTCATCCTTTCCACCCCACCTTGTGCATCAACTCTGTTGCAGATCTTTGTGTCATCTGCAAAGAGACGTACTTTTCCTTCCAGTCCCTCTGCAATGTCACTTACAAAGACATTGAAGAGGACCGGTCCTAGTACTGAACCCTGTGGCACCCCACTAGTAACCCTTCTTTCTTCAGAGTGGACTCCATTTACTATTACTCTCTGTGTCCTGTTCTCCAGCCAATTCTTTAACCAGGCTATCATCTTGGGACCCACTCCCAGGCTGGCTAATTTGTATATTAATCTTTTGTGTGGGACTGAGTCAAATGCCTTGCTAAAGTCTAGGTAGACCATGTCCACAGCCCCCTCCCTGATCTACTAGTTTGGTCACCCAGTCAAAGAAATCTATTAGATTCATCTGGCCTGACCTTCCAGCTGTGAATCCATGCTGCCTTGGGTCCTGTGTCCCTCTGGCCTCTAGGTACTCGACAATTCTTTCCTTCAGAAGTGATTCCATCATTTTCCCTATCACTGAGGTTAAACTAACAGGTCTGTAGTTTCCTGCTTCTGCCATGCTCCCACTTTTGTGAAGGGGAATCACATCTGCCCTCCTCAAGTCCTCAGGTACCACCCCATCCTCCCATGATTTGCTGAAGAGGGTACTCAGTGGTGTCACTATTTCTACCCTTAGTTTTTTAGAATTCTGGGATGAATCCCATCAGGCCCCATTGCTTTGTCCACCTTCAGCTTTAAGAGTTCTTTCAGAACCCTTTCTTCTGTAAATGGGCTGGTATCAACTTCTGTATCCAGAGTGTTTCTATTGTTTGTTTTAAGTACCTCCCACTCTTCATTTGTAAATACTGAGCAGAAATATGTGTTTAGTATCTATGCCTTTTCACAGTCACCCTCTGCCCACCCCTCTCCCCTTTATTAAGCCTCACTATCCCTCCCTTAGTCTTCCTTCACTCCCTGATGTACCTAAAAAAGGTTTTATCCCCCTTCTTAACTGAGTTGGCTATCTTTTCCTCAGTTCGGGCCTTTGCTGTTATGACTGCCTTCCCAGCTTCCTTTTGCTTTAACTGATACAATTATCTGTCCTGCTCCTTCTGTGATTCCTTGTACTTTCTGAATGCTTTCTTCTTTTTCTCTTGAACCTTCACTGCCACCTCCTTTGAGAACCATAGTGGTTTCTTACATCATTTTGTTTTGTTTATTTGTTTCAAACAAAGGCTTGTTACCTCTGTGATGGCAGTTTTCATTATTCCCCATTGTTCTTCCACCCCCTCCTTCCTGCCCATTTGCTAGTGCTTTCCTTAGGCACTCACCCATTTTGGCAAAGTCAGCCCTCATGATGTCCAGTACTTTTGCCTTTGTATGGCTTGACTCAATTGCTGTGTTTATTGTGAATCATACTGTTTGATGGTCGCTAGTTCTCAGATGGCTACCCACTTCTACATCTGTGATCCTCTCTCCATCTCCATTTGAGAGGACCAGGTCTAAGATTGTTCCCTCTCAAGTGGGTTCTAGTACTAGTTGTCTAAGGCATGCCCCCTGTAGGGCATCTAGAATAACCCCACTCTTAGAAATGGCTGCTGCAACTGCACTCCAGTTAACATCTGGCATATTCAAATCACCCATCAGCAATATCTCCCCTTTATCTGCCATTCTAAGTATACTTTCTATCATTTCCTTGTCCATTTCCTCCCCTGAGAGGGGGTCTGTATACAACCCCTGTGCGGATTGTGGTGCCATTGCCTGCCTCCAAATTGACCCACAGTGCTTCTTCTCCTCCCTGTTTACCCTTTTGTTCTGTTGCTTTTATTCCTTCTTTTATGTAGAGAGCTACTCCTTCTCCTCCTCCTCCTCCTCCTCTTTTACCCTCCCTGTCCCTCCTGCAGATAGTGTATCCTGGTATGTTTATGTCCCAGTCATGGTTTTGTGTCTACCATGTTTCTGTGACTGCCACAATATCCAGATGTTCCTCCTCCATCAAGGCTACTAATTCAGGAAGCTTGTTACTCAGACTACGGGCATTGGTACTCATTGCTCTCCATTTTTTGATGGCTTTACCTTCTGTAGCAGCATCCCTCACTGACCTTTCTACCTCAGTCTTTTTCTCATTTAGTACCCGGTTTTGTTGGGGGAGGCTGGGATTTTCCTGCTGCTTATCAGTACTTCCCCCTTGACTAGTTTAATGAAGCATTTAAACCGATTGCCCAAAGGACTTGCTCCCTTCCTGGACAGATGCAGACCATCCTGCCAGTATAGGCTGGTATCCATATAGGTGGAACCCCAGTCCCCAATGAAGCCAAACCCCTGTGTTCCACACCATTTTTTCAACCATTCATTAAACTGCATGGTACAAAGTACCCTCTCCTCACCCATGCCACTGACAGGAAGCAACTCTGAGAAGGATACTGTGTTTGCTACTTGTCTTAAGCCCCTCCCCAACTCTATGAAGTCCTTCTACACTGCTCTAATCTCATGATGAGCCAAGTCATTTGTCCCTAGGTAGACAATGATGTCCAGCTCAGACTCCCATGCAACGGTTCTCGTGATCCTAAGGATGAGCTTCCTGTCCCTCCAAGCCATGGCACCATGCAGGCACCTTATTTCAATTTTCCCTTGCTCCCCCCAGTTCTATCCCCCTAATAATTGAGTCCCCCACCAGGAGCTGCTTCCTTTCCCTGTGATGCCCTCTGCCTCCTTCCTGAGGGCCTCCCTTGTGATAGTTGTTTGCACCCTCCTTAGTCTCCTCTGCGGGTGCATCCATAGGGGAACTATGCTCCCCCAGAATGGTGTATAGATTGTGGAGTGGAACAACTGACTGGGTGTGCCTCTGTTCCACCACCCTTACCCTGCCTGAGTCCACTGTGGTCCAACTGCTGTGCTTTCTTTGCTACCTCTGAGGTAGTGGTGGTGGCTCTGGTGCTCTCTAGATGGGGGGAGGTTCCCTTGCTACTGTCCAGTGTGGCCTGAAGACGGGTAACTTCCTCCCTCAGGGCAGATAGTTGTCTGAAAACAGGGCAGCATCTCAGCCTCCAGAAAGACTCCCAGAAGACTGCTGCCCCACAGCCATTATATTGCACTGCTCCCCACATAACTGTCTACCTTGTTTAGTTTTTTTTGTTTTGTGTGTGTATGTGATTGGTGTGTTATATAGAAATATATGTATTTATATAATGTGTATGCTTATATTGTCAGTGCAGTGTGCTAGAGAGGATATGACAGTGATATGCACCTTGCCCTCTTGAGGAAATGATGTCAGAACCCCAGGTATAAAGGAACCATTTCCAGGGGTGGGTGGGGTGAGAGGTGGGAAGGGATTGAGCCTATACTGTGCCCTCACAAAACAATCAGCTAAAAGCTCTGACCTACCGCTGCGATGAGTGCCTTCCTGTCAGCAAGATGCACTACATGATAATTTGACAGAGAAAATACCCTGCTAATCAAACAGAGAAAAAATCCAAACATCCAAGTCAGACACAGGTAAACCTCCTCAGCTCCAAAACAGCCTGGTGACTTGTGCTCTGAAAGCCGTCAGCCCCAAAACACATCAGCTGTGCAGAAAGGTAGACACAGAAAACAGTATTAAGCCCCTATGGGTTGAAACTCTTCCTACACTGAAAATCTTAACAATTGTAACAAAAGTAAAACAAGCTCCACCTCCCTCTTTTGATTGAAAGACTGCCTTTTCTGATAATTCTAAGTTCTTTATTTCACCCTTCAGTTAGAAGTATCCTCCACCTGAAGAATATTAACTTTCCTAAGGAATCTGCTTCAAACCAAAGACAATTGTAAATTGTAAGGTTCACCTCCCTCTGTTGTGAGCACAACTCACTTTCTTGCAAATCTTAAGTCCAGTGTTGCAGCTTCCAGCCAGAGGTAGCTTCACCTGAAGACTATCAGGTTTCTATCTAGGGAGAGACAGGGGAATCCTCTTCTACCCTGAACAACCCAGGTCTTGTTATGTTCACGGATCACTTTCCCTTTTGAGTTTGGACTGTGACCAGATAAAATGTTTTCAATGTGGGGATCTGGGCCATTCGGGAAATTGCTGCATGGTCCCCTCTAAGTGCAATTTGTGTGACCAGGAAAATCATGCTTTTAAAACTTGCCCCTGGGCCACACATAATACCACCAACTATATAAAGCAGGTCTATTTTATCAGCCAGGCCCTTAAACCACAGTGGGTTGCAAGATCCCAAGCCGCTCATTCCTTTATAGCTGCTACTATAGCAAATAGCAACCTGCAAGTGATTGTCCAGCCGGAGAAATGGAAATCCAACCCACAGTAGTACCACAAAGTGTGGCAACCCGACAAGAGTAAATAAGCCCCCTACCCCAATGAGGTTCCTGGGAATACAGAAATGTCCCACCCCCTCCACTGATTATACCTGATTCAGACTTATTTCAGCCAGTATCCAAAGGAACGAGAAGGTCATCCACCAAACCCCCCAAAACATTGAATGTGGATTCCTTACAGACACACAAACCATTTGAGATATTACAAGACTGGGGTCAAATTATGGAGGACAAAGACTCTGATGTGTCTGTTCAGTCCTCACAGAGTGAGACTCCAAATACAGTGAAACCAAGTGTTTCTTGTGTAAAAATTTCAAAAAGTAAAATGGCTACTGAAGCTTGAAGTAAAATAGTGACTTAGCATTTTCCTGTCTATTCCTGAAATTACGCTTGTAGGCTTTAATGTGAATAGCATAAAGTCTGACTTGAAACATTCTGCAACTTTTTTCAGTGTTATCACAAATGCTGTATGATATTTTCTTTTTACAGGGCACCAGATTTTATACAGTCAGAGAAACAAAAACTGCCATGAATGAGTGATTCTTAGGGACCTCTCATTAGTCCATAGGCATAGAACACTGCAGTGGAGTGGGAATATGCTTTTCAGGGGCAAAAACTTTATTACAAATGCAAAAATATTATTGATGTTGCATCAGGAAGAGCTTTAATTCTAGATATTCTGTACGACGGTCTAGCATGCAGACCGATCAACATACATTTCCCGCAGACTAAAGTCTTATGACTTGATTAATTAAAACAAATCAGACCCTTTTTATATACAAGTAGACACATTTTATTTGGTGGGGACTTTAATACCAGCCTTTTAGATAAAGATAAATGCACTACTCCTAGGAAAAGTTATTGTGACACAATCTTTTTGAAATCATTGTTAACACTAGCAAATCTAAAAGATGCCCAAGCTTCCACACATACAGCCCCCAAACATACCTTTTTTAAAGGAATACTGTCCACTAGAATTGATTTCTGCTTTATCACAAATACACTATTCATCACAAACTCACATACAGTTCCAATAGAAACTTCAGACCATGCTCTGATTGGTGAACAAGTATCTACCTCACCCCCTAGAAAACCTGGGAAATTAATTTGACATTTAAACACCAGTATTCTAGAACTCCCAATAGTTGTAAGAGAACTAATTTCATTATACCTGATAGACAATCTGTGTTATGTTTATATGACTCCCCAATAAAGTGGTGGGAAGATAGCAAACAATGTTTTACTGACTACTTAAAGGTCAGATCTTATCAGGAAGTATCTACAGCTCATAAATAATATTTACTTTTAAGAGATCAATTATATGATCTTATATCTAGACAAAAAGAATTGGCACAAGATTTCTCTGCCGAGATTCAGGAAGTGAAAAAAAGAGATGGTATCCTATCAATATGACAGACAAAAATCTCTGGAATTAGAACAAAGGTATGGAACACGAGGGAAGAAAAATAGAACAAATCCCTATGAGGATTGCATAGAAAGGGTACAGAAATGGGTTATTATATCTTTAAAAATTCAGGACAACTCTACTACTCAGGTGTTTGATAATAAAAGGATAATTGAAGTTATTGAAAAACATATAAGCCACCATTTTAGCACTCCAGTAACTACACACTCTTATATGTCCCAACTATTATAAGCTTCTGAATTACCAAAAGTAACAAAAACAAATAAAAAAGGATTAATAGCCCCATTACTCAGGATGAATTACAGTTTATTAGCAATCTGAATAATGAAACAGCCCAAGGCACGGATGGATTATGTAGTGAATTTTATAAAACCATATCAACATTAATGCCCCAAGATTTAACAGCTGTTTTTAATTATTTTTTAGAAGAGGAAAAAATAACTAACCAAATGGCCGACGTTTTATTAACTTTGTTATACAAAAAAGGAGATACATCAAACTTGAACAATTGGAGGCCAATAACTCTGAATACAGACTGTAAAATACTAACTAAAATACTGAGTAATTGTTTAGATAAAGTTCTGAATTCTATTATCCACCCAAGCCAATTTAGTTCCATTCCAGGAAGACATATTACAGATGCTCTAATTCTTTTAAGAGAAATCTTTGATAAAGGTGTGAAACAAGAATTTCACAGATTTTTACTAAGCCTAGACCAATCCAAGGTGTTTGGCAAAGTGTCACATGAGTTTTTGTGGCTATGTTTAGAAACTTTTGGACTTCCAACAGAATTTATAAACTGGGTACAAATCTGCTGCATGGCTACCAGTTTTAGAAGCTATGTAAATAAATGGTTGGGAAATAAATGTGCAGTTAAAGTGGGGAGTAGACAAGGCTGCCTGTGGGGCACCTGCAACTGGAGGGTGAGTTTCTGCTCTTTCTAAAGGGCCCATGTTTTCACCCTGGGACTTGTGTGATAGTGGGGATTCGACTACTGAAGTAGTGGGAGGCATAGAGCAATAGGCTTAGACAAAAGTAAAAGGATGTTCAAGTCCAGCACTTAGTGGAAGTCAGGACATGTAGAGGAGATGTGACATATGTCTGCCCAGTAATCTACATTGCCAAGCTTTCCGTAAAAGAGTTGTTTAGTTTCCAGAGAAATGGCCGGGTATGGATTGTGGGAGCTGGGGGTGGGAGACCTCCTATCTTTAGTGACCAGGTCCACCTCTATGGATTTGCTCTGTGGATTTCTACTTTGCCTCATGCACTTGGCCAGTGATGAGGGAAGTACCCAGACATGGGATTGGAAGGAAAATTCCCTCTAGAAGTCAAAGGCTCTAAGGTGGTTTGGGGATCCACAACAGGAAAACTGGTTCATTTCCCAGAATGGACCACGGATCAAGTGGCTGGCGGGGGAGCCAGGTCTGTGGGGAAAACCCAAGTAGTGTACAAGTCAGGCTGTGTACCCAAAGCTGCGTGCAAGTCCAGGCTGTGTGCCTGGTGGGTTCAGAGACTGAGGGCTGGAAATAGTGAGAAAGTGTTCTGTTGTCTCTAATCTGCGTTACCAGGAATGCAGCCCTGTGGGGGTCCTTCTATTCTTTGTTTGTTCAGCTTGGATGTGAATAAAAGCTGCACTGTAGAATCCCATTCCTGGTTCTGGACATTACAGTTATTGCTTCCTGTGTTCGGATTTACTTCGGTGACCCTGTGCAGAGTAATCAAACCTAGGTCCCCTGTGCCGAGTAACCTCATCCTCCCCGAACCCAGTCCCCACCAGGTACTGCTGTCAGCTTCAACAGCATGCCACTTGTCATTTTGCAAAAAGGCAGGGGTGAGGGGTTACACCAGTAATCAGACTATTACAAATATCTCCTTGTATTTCCAGTTTAGCCTATCCAAATTTGGACTTAAAAACTATTGCCTATGTGGATGACCTATGCTTATTAGTACCAAATGAGGCAGTGGCACACAAAACTTGTACATTGCTCACTGCAATAACCAAAATCTTAGGCACACAAATTAATATGTCTAAAGGCCAATGCATTGAAATTGGGACAGACCCAGGGAAAGGTAGCACAGTAACAGATATTCAAATAACAGACAATCCTTGTAAAATTTTAAGAATATACTTCCATCCAGGTGACTTGGCAACTTATAATTGACTATTGGGGCAGAAAAGGTAGCCAAATGGAATGCACGGCACATGAGGATACTCAAGAGAGTCTATTTCATCAAAACATTTTTAATACCAACCTTTTTATTTTTAAGTTATATTTTCCAATCCCAAAATTCCTTGAAACCGCATTATATATGTTTCTTTTCCTGTCTTTGGGGAAGTAGACTGAACCCCATCAAAAGAAGTATAACTTATTTAGAGAGGAAACAATAAGAGGGGTTGGCATGCCCAATCCCATTGTATTCTTTTTCACCATTTTCCTCTATGCAAATATTAAGTCAATCATAAAACAAGAAAACAGAGTATGGGTTCAGAGCATAAGCCAGGATTTACAGGGGATCTTATAAGAATGGACTGTTGGATCTTTTGTACATAAAAACAAAAGGAAACCCCATCTAAATTCCTGGTGGACATATATTTTTGATTGTATCAAAGTTTGGGATATTACCAAACCGGAAGTTGTAACAACATCTAGGAAACAGTTGTATATATTGATTTTAGATAGACAGTTTTCAGAGCATCCTTTTGCACACTATCCTCAGTCAGAACAAAATGCCATAAAAATGTATTGATAGAGCAAAGAATTCCCCAAAGAATGTGGGATTCTCTATGGCTAGAAGTCCATGGAAAGATTAACATTAAAAACAACCAAAAGCACAAAGAAGTAAAAGACAGAATATATCCTAGATCCACTTGTACAAATACATTGGAAACTATGGACCATCTATATTTTCAATGGAAATATATTTTAGACTTTTGGAGTTTCTTAGCCCGGAGATGGCATATGCCTCTATTCCAATCCCTCACACCTCAGATTTTATATTTAGGAATTCTTCCACAAGGGTGGTCTCAATACATTAGCAGTAGTATGAGACTCTTGATAGTATCCTTGTTGCATTGGATTTGGCATGCAAGATGTAGGCTAGGCTTACAACAGCAGGTTTTAAACACAGAGGAACTTTTTCATATTATTCTCTCTGATTTGCAATAGATTTGAGAAAAAGAGAGATGATTACTAAGTCCAGACAAATGGTTGGAGGTCTGGGATACTCTAAAGTGACTCAAATAACCTGGATAAGATCCAGGTACAGTATATAGTATAATTAAAATCATTATAAAGTTTGATTTACTATTACTAAAGACAACAGTTTAGGAAATATTGTCTATGATTTATTGGAATATTATTTTGAAACTTTGGTATCACTGGTATTTGTTTTCATCGGTATCCATGTTTGATGTACAAGTTTGGCCTCTTTTCTCTTCTTTGATTTAAATTACAAAACTATTTGGATGAGACGTTTAAAATGCTCATTTTTTGATTTCCCTAATCCTCTACCTTTTTGTAATGTGAGAGACAAATGTGACAACCACTACACTATGGATATGTAATGTTTTCGTTTTAAAGTTATGATAAAAGTAGAAAAATAATTCTCCTACCCTTAGGTAGTGTGTGTGGCGGGGGGGGAGGTAGGATTAATATGATTTCAATACTTATTTTAAGGGAATCTTATGATTTATTTGATTCTAAAAAACCCCAACTATGTACAGCACCAGGATTTTTTTAGGAAGAATGAATGGAAAAGGGAGCATGTCTTAATATTGATTTCATTCATTACGATTCTGTTTAATTTGTATAGTTTTCTGATGTGAAGCAAACATGGTGTGTATTATGATTTGATTTTGATGTCTTAATAAACAATTCCCCTACTCTTTCTGCAGGGGGAACCCTTGTCCATTGTTCCAAGATGATAGACGTGGAAGATGAAGGTGGTAGAGGAGGTGTTGCAGGAGGACCCCATCTCCCTACCTCATCTACTGCAAATCTTGAACTTAAGAATGCTATTTCTACTGATACCTGTTTGTTAGCCCACTCAAAGGTTACTACTATAGATGCTACAGTTCTTGAGAGATAAGAACCTGTGAACCATACAGTGCTGGTAACAAGTATGAATATTCAATTGTCAGCAGCTGATGAGGAGAGTTGCAAAGTAACTGAATTGGAGAGCTTATTGGCCGAGCAAGAAGAAATGCTACTAAAACAGGTTATGATAAAGTGCAGAGCATATCTGTTAAAATTACAAGCTGAAGAAACAATGCAGGAAGCTGAACAGTCCCCTCTTCTCACCTGAATAATGGAGATGATATACCAGACTCACTATTGTCACCATCCTCATCCTCTATTTCTGCAGTATCTAATGTTGTCATCATGGAATCTCTATCCTATATCACTCAGCCGAGCATTCCATTACCTCTCTGGTATTCTTTAGGTCTTCACAAAGGCTGTTCTGATTTAGCCAGCCCAGTACCTCAGTATACTGCTGGTGCCCAAGTAATGCTTTACAGGCTGCAGGTTAGAAACAGGGTGACAATGGGAGTGGCTGGACTTCAAATAGATTAGTTTCAGCAACCATAATTATAGCTTAGGAAGGAGTGGGACCAAGACTCTATAATTAACACCATTGACAGCTGCTCTACTATCCTGCCATATACTGACTGCAGTTTTGACAAAAATACAACTCCCCTCAGTGTCATTCTTGATACTAGACCTTCATCAGCACCTGGATATGCTATCATGCCAAAGAAACCGCAGATGAAGGTGGTGCAAACTGCTGCCACAGAAGATGAATTCACAAATGCTGCAGGTACTGTTTCAAGATGTGACAAAATAAAACTGTGGCAGCATAAATAATTTTTCTAATTCAAATAAACTTTGGAATCACGCTAATGTGGGGAGTAAAGAGCCTCTTTCTGAGGAGGGACTTTCAGAAACTGATGGTTCAGACATGCAAGAACTCTGTCCACCTTTGAAGAGTCTAGGCAACTAAATGCAGGACTAACTACTGGGAACATCCACAGGATAATAAAAAAAACAGGATTTTAGTCTGGAACTTTTAAAATGTCTGATTTGTTTAACCGGGTTGGTGAGCCAGCCCAGAGGAGAGACACTGTTCGTTTAAAGAATACTGGTAGCGCTGAAAATGCTCCTGATAGGCAATTCTTAATTTGTAAATTGTTAAGAACATCTATGGGTTTTGGGGCTGCTGAATTTTTTGCATTTATTCATGTTAAAGGAGAAGCCACATATTCTATTAGTATTAAACAAGTACAATCCCTAGAAAAGCTTTGGCAAAAATATGCCATGCTAAAAAATGCTCCTTTATGGCAGTCTTTTTTTTTCCTATTCCACTTACTAAACCCATGGTAAAAACTGTCACTCTTCTTATTAGAAATGAAGGGGTGAACATTGTTGGTGTACAGTACTGGTTGTATCAAAGATATGATATCCTTTAGCACCTTATTCCCATTCTGGATAAGGATTATATTTGGACAGAGGTGTGGAAGGTGAAAGTCCAGTTGAAACAAACAAATATGGAGATTTGCCATTTGCCTCAATGTTTACAAAGGCAGGGACTGGTGATTGAGTTTTTACCCTGGCCAACTCAAGACATGCCACAAATGTTGAGTTTGAATCCATCTTAGCTCTGTTTATGATAAGCCTCACTAGAATTTATTCTTAGAATATAAGCATCTTAGTTTGGGTGCTGAGACCCCTTTTGGTGTAATCTATGTGACAAAACTGGGCATTCCTACAAACAATGCCCCTGGACAGCTCATAACTAACTTGATAAAGTTATGCATGCCAAGAACAAATTATTACAGACCCACAAGTGAAGGCTCAACAGGCCAGGGAAACTGACCCCCCGAACACCAGGAGCATACTGAGAATGTCCTAAATTCTCCAACTCCAACTACTCCACAATAATGGCATAATACTGGTGTGTTTCTTAATACCTTCTGACAGAACAGACCTGAGACAGGACATGAGGTAAACACTATTATTGATCCACCTGTTGACATGGTCAGGATGCAGGCTGAAGAGGTGCCTCCCTCAGCCTCTCAATGCTCCCATGGCTAAGGTGAAACCACCAGAAAAGGGCATTTTCAAAAGAAAATCTGATCAAGCTGAACACCCAAACCCCATTCTTACTAGGAACAGATTTAGTATCTGAGGAAAAGAAGACAATGGGGAGACATTGAGAAAGATGTTGGCGACGCTGATGCTTACATAGATACATAGATACATAGACAGTGTCGGCAGATAAGGGTCTATGGCCCACCCAGTCTGCCCATTTCAGCTTGTAAGTTCAGTTTGTTTTCCTAGAAGTCTGTTTCCCCTTACCCCCGACCTCTAGAATTCCTTTATGTCTATCCCATGCATTCTTAAATCCCGTGATTGTTTCAGCCTCCACCACTTCCTCTGGCAGGGTGTTCCACTTGTCCACCACCCGTTCTGTGAAGAAATTCTTTCTCATGTTTCCTCTGAATTGTCCTCCCTCCAACTTCATCCCATGCCCTCTAGTCCTGGAACATCTTTTTCGCTTAAAAATAGTATTTTCCTGCACCCTGTTCCTCCCTGTAAGATACTTGTATGTCTCTATCATATCCCCTCTCTCCCTCCTCTCCTCCAGGGAGTACATGTTCAGTTCCTTCAACCTGTCTTCATAGGACTTGTGATGCAATCCATGCACCATCTTTGTTGCCTCCTCTGAACCTTCTCTACCCTGTCTATGTCCTTACATAGGTATGGTCTCCAGAACTGTACACTGTACTCCAGGTGGGGCCTCACTAGTGTCTTGTATAGCGGAATTATGACCTCCCTTTTACTGCTGGTGATGCCCCTGCCTATACATCCAGCATCCTATTTGCTTTACCTGCTGCCTTGTCACATTGTTTCCCTACCTTGAGGTCATCAGAGATGACAACCTGAAGATCCCTTTCCTGCTTGGTGCATGCTATATCCTCACCCCCCAACTGATATATTGTGCCAGGGTTTTTGTGCCCCATATGCATTATCTTGCACTTCTTTGCATTGAATTTCAACTGCCAAACCCCTGACCATTCTTCAAGTTTCTGCAGGTCGCTTCTCATTCTGTCTACACCCTCTGGTGTGTCTACTCTGTTACAGAGCTTTGTGTCATCAGCGAACAGTGAAATTCTGCCATCTAGATCCTGCGCAATGTCACTGATGAAGATGTTGAATAGGACCGGTCCCAGCACTGATCCCTGTGGAACCCCACTGGTCATTCTTCCCTCTGTGGAGTGACAGCCATTTACCACCACCCTCTGTGTTCTGCCACCCAGCCAGTTACCTACCCACCACACTACTGTCCTGCCCACACCCATATTCCCCAGTTTGTGTAATAGTCTTCTATGTGGCACAGTGTCAAAGGCCTTGTTGAAGTCCAGATAGGCCATGTCCACTGCCCTCCCCTGATCCACCTCCCTAGTCACCCAGTCAAAATATTCAACGAGGTTGGTCTGACATGACCTCCCCCTGGTGAAACCATGCTGCCTTGGGTCCTGTAGTCCATTGACAACCAGATGTTCCACCAATCTCTCCTTCAGTAGTGCTTCCATGATCTTCCCCACTACCGAGGTGAGGCTGACTGGTCTGTAGTTCCCTGCTTCCTCTTTATTCCCACTTTTGTATAAGGGGACTACATCTGCTGTCCTCCAGTCTTTGGGTACCTCCCCTGTTTCCAGTGATCGGCTAAACAGGATAGCCAGAGGTTCAGCCACCACCTATCTTAGTTCTTTAAGGACCCTGGGGTGCACCCGTCTGGCCTCATTGCTTTATCAACTCTTATTACTTCCAGTTCCTTCAGGACCCTTTCTCGTGTAAAGGGACTTGTGTCCATTTCTGCACCATTCTCACCCTTGTACTCCTTCAGACCCGTACCCCCTCTTCCTCCAGTAAGACTGAGCAGAAATACCTGTTCAATATGTCAGCTTTACTGTTGTCATCCTCCACGCTGCTCCCATCCTCCCCTTCAGTCCACTATCCCTCCCTTTGTCTTTCTTTTTTCACTTATGTACCTGTAAAAGGTTTTGTCCCCTTTACCCACTGATTTTGCAATGTGTTCTTCTGTCTGAGCTTTGGCTTCCCTTACTGACCTCCCTACCTCCCTTTGCTTCTCCTGGTACTTCTCCCTATCCCCTTCTGCCTGTGTCTTTTTGTATTGCCTGAATGCAATCTTTTTGGCTTTCACTTTCTTTGCTACCTCTTTGGAAAACCATAATGGTCTCCTCTTCCTTTTCCTCTTGCTAACCTGCTTAATGCATAATTCTGTTGTTCTTGTAATCCCCATTTTAAATACTGCCCACTGTTCCTCAACCCCTGATTCCTGTCCCATTCCCCTTAATGCCTCTTTCAAGTATCTCCCCATTTTCCCAAAGTCTGCCCCCCTAAAATCCAGGATACGTGTTTTTGTGTGGTTTGGTTCTGCTCTTTCTGTGATTTCAAACCACAATGACTGGTGGTCACTGTTACCCAGGTGCTCCCCCACTGTTACCCCCATCACACTGTCGCTGTTTGTGAGTACAAGGTCCAGTATTGCCTTCTGCTGAGTTGGTTCCATGACCAGTTGCTTGAGGAAGGCACCCTGAAGGGAGTCCAGGATAAATCTGCTCCTAGTTGATGCTGCTGCTGGGATGCTCCAGTCCACGTCTGGAATATTAAAGTCTCCAACCAGTACTACCTCACCCTTGTCTGCCATCCTTTGGATGGCTAGCATCAGCTCCCTATCTGTTTCTTCCTCCTGGGCTGGTGGTCTATAGACCACACCTGTGCGGGATGGCCGCCCCATTTTCCTTTCCAGCTTAACCCACAGTATCTCTCCCCATTTTGTTCCTCCTGGATCTCTGTGGCCCTTATGTCATTTTTCACATACAGTGCCCTCCTCCTCCCTTCCTGCCTGCTCTGTCTCTTCTGAATATTTGTTGTAGCCAGGTATGGCCATCTCCCAATCATGGTTATCATTACACCAGGTTTCAGTGATGGCCACAATGTCCAGGTCTGACTGTACCATGACAGCCTCCAGATCTTCCATCTTGTTGCTAAGGCTCCTGGCATTTGCACACATGGCTTTCCATGATTTGACCTCCTTAGATTGCTTCACTGTTCTACTCCAGCCCCTTCCTTGGTTGTCATTTATCCCTGGTTCTCCTGCTGTCTGCCCTTCTGCTGAATGTTGCCCTTTCTGCTTATCCACCTCCTTGGGCACTAATCTCCATCTTTTGCACACTGCTTTGCAGAGATAGCCACTCCTCTGGTTCACTGGTTCCACTGTAGCTGTGGGGGTGAGCAAGTGGGTACCCTCCTTGCTGGCCTGCCACCCCTTTGCTAGTTTAAATGCTTGTCAATGTAGCATTTAAACTTATCATTGAGTGCTGCTTCGATTCTCCAGGATGGATGCAGGCGTCAGGCTTGAACAAACCTCCATCCCTCCAGGTGGGTCCCCAGTCACCAATGAATCCAAACCCTTCCTCACAGCACCAGTTCTTCAACCATGAGTTAAAGTTTCTGGTGCATGCACTCTATGCTCTCCTTGCCTCTCACAGGTAGTACTTCTGAAAAGTGACAGAAGTAGCTACTTGCTTGAGACCCTCCCAGTTCCTAAACTCTTCCTGAACTTCCTTTGGCTCCCCATTTGCCAGGTCATTAGTACCTAGGTGGATAATGAACCAGCTCACCCTCCCATCTTGCCTTCCCAGTGATCCCAGGATCTTCCTTCCATCCTCCATACCGTGGCACCTGGTAGGCACCTCACCTCCCTGTCCTCCCCCTCCTGTGTTCCTAGCTGGATCCCTCTTACGATGGACTCCCCCACCAGGATTCACTTCCTCCTCCTCTGGGGTCCACTGCTTTCCCCGCTGAGGTCACCTCCTTGGCTAATCTCCACATCCTTTCCTTCTACTTCTCTGGGTACCTCTATTTGGTTGTCCTCATTTGCCAGTGTGGCATATGAGTTCTTGAGTGGAATAGGATCTGGGATGTGCCTCTGCCTGTCTGCTCTAACCCTCTCTGAGCCCACTGTCATCCAAGTGCTCCTCGTTCTCGGCATCCTTTGAGGCAGCTGCATTGGACTGGGTGGTCCCTGGATAGGGGTGATGGTACTCCTGACCCAGTTTACTTCCTCTATGAGTCTGGCTACCTCATCCCACAGTCCAGAGAGATGCATGCAGATAGGGCAGCACCTCAGTGTCCAGAAGGTCTGCCTGAATATGGCTGCCCCACAGCCACTGCATTGCACCACTCCCCACATTATACTGCAATTCCACTACTTGTCTGCTACTGAAGCTCTCCTAGTTCTCTTTTTATTAATTTACTGTACTAAAAATCCTGTCACTGATCCTCAGATAATTTTTTTTTTTTAAAGGAAAAGAAACCAATAAATAAATAAATGAGTCAAAACACTTGTCGTGCTGAGGGTGGGCTTCTTCCCCCTTATGCCCCTCCTACTTCACACCCCTTACTATACCCTGTGTTTAGCTCCTGTCAATCAGATTTATCAGGGCATATAATTAAGAGTTGGGGGAAGGGGAGGGAGAAGGCAAATTTGCAGCAATTAAAGACAGCACAGAATTACACCACCACTATGTTTTAAATTTTCAACAGCCCAAAAACAATTATAAGTAAAGACAACAAAGAAAGTATAGTGTCACTACAAGCCTACAATCTAAGTTTAAAAGAAAATAGCAATTACCAGTTACTCTAAAGCACTGAATTGAATATGTTTCCTTCCTTCCCCTTCTGGCTTCTTCTGAGAAAATAAATCTCTGCTTGCTACTTTAACTCTGACTAAGCCCCACCTCCAGTTATCACGTAGCTGAGGTCAGAGGCCAGACAATTAACACCCTTCACCAACTACAGGGCAGTCAGACAAGCCAAGATAAAATTTGCAGCAATTAAAGACAGCACAGAATTACACCACCACTATGTTTTAAATTTTCAACAGCCCAAAAACAATTATAAGTAAAGACAACAAAGAAAGTATAGTGTCACTACAAGCCTACAATCTAAGTTTAAAAGAAAATAGCAATTACCAGTTACTCTAAAGCACTGAATTGAATATGTTTCCTTCCTTCCCCTTCTGGCTTCTTCTGAGAAAATAAATCTCTGCTTGCTACTTTAACTCTGACTAAGCCCCACCTCCAGTTATCACATAGCTGAGGTCAGAGGCCAGACAATTAACACCCTTCACCCAACTACAGGGCAGTCAGACAAGCCAAGATAAAATTTGCAGCAATTAAAGACAGCACAGAATTACACCACCACTATGTTTTAAATTTTCAACAGCCCAAAAACAATTATAAGTAAAGACAACAAAGAAAGTATAGTGTCACTACAAGCCTACAATCTAAGTTTAAAAGAAAAATAGCAATTACCAGTTACTCTAAAGCACTGAAGTGAATATGTTTCCTTCCTTCCCCTTCTGGCTTCTTCTGAGAAAATAAATCTCTGCTTGCTACTTTAACTCTGACTAAGCCCCACCTCCAGTTATCACATAGCTGAGGTCAGAGGCCAGACAATTAACACCCTTCACCCAACTACAGGGCAGTCAGACAAGCCAAGATAAAATTTGCAGCAATTAAAGACAGCACAGAATTACACCACCACTATGTTTTAAATTTTCAACAGCCCAAAAACAATTATAAGTAAAGACAACAAAGAAAGTATAGTGTCACTACAAGCCTACAATCTAAGTTTAAAAGAAAAATAGCAATTACCAGTTACTCTAAAGCACTGAATTGAATATGTTTCCTTCCTTCCCCTTCTGGCTTCTTCTGAGAAAATAAACCTCTGCTTGCTACTTTAACTCTGACTAAGCCCCACCTCCAGTTATCTTCCATGATGTCCTATATCATGGATTATTCCTCAGACTCCTAGCCTGAGGTTCCCATGGCAAAAATAAAATCAAAAGGTTGGATAAAAGTGAAACGTAGGAATGAATTATCTCTCTTTTTCTTATTCCTCACCATGTGTAAGGGAAGTTTAATAACTCTACTAACTTTAAGTGTCAGTAATATCAAAGAATTCTAAGAAGTGCCTCACAACATTACATATTATAAAATAATTACCAAACAATATATTTGTTTTCTGCAAGACACCAGAATTTAAACAGTACATGAGATTTAATAAGCAAAATATTTGTGGATGCAGGACTGTTCATTTTAGTCTCAAGTGGAAGATATTTGTGATGAGGTAGTGATTTTACTAATGGGTATGATTTTACAGTTACTGTAAACAACTGGTGGATATTTTGCCTGGAAGGGCTCTGTTATTAGATTGAGCCTATAGTAATTTTAAATACCATCTCATTAATACTTATGCTCCACAAGGGATGGCTGAAGAGTTGATTTGTTTCACAAGATACAACCTTTTTAGCACACTAATAGATTCCTTATATTTGGTGGCAACTTTAATTGTGGTCTGTCTCTTGCAGATAAAGTAGGTAAAACCTCCAAAACTTATAATGACATGCAGTACTTAAAAAATCTTATTAAAACTGCAGACTGACAAGATGGTTGCACAGCCGTACATCAAGGTGGAGCAAATACATATGTACTGTAAGGGCAATTCTAGCCACTTGAATTGATTTTTTCATCTTTTCAAAAAATATCAAGGTTGAGGGAGTGTGCATGAAATATTTTGAAACATCTGAATATTTAACTGTTCATGTCACTGTACCATAGGGACTAGCCCACTCTGGAAGAAAAATTCACACTGGGAATTAAATAAAAGTTTATTATTAGATCCACAAATAGTCCAGAAATTAGAAAATTTGTTTTGTACTAGAATCCCTATTATTAAAGCATATGATTCTATAATAGACTGGTGGACAGATGCAAACATACTTTAAAGATTGTTTTTTGATTAAACAGGTGTTTTTTAAAGGGAGAAAAACAATATTTTCAATATCTCATACTTAGAGATTACAAACTCTGGTTTCCCTTTCCCATGAGGAAAAAACAAGATAAAGGACCCAAAGTTAAGCAACTTAAAGCATAAATGTTTAAATAGCAATACAATAGAGCTGAGGCATTAAAAGTAGAAACTTAGTTTGGTACACAGAGCCACAAGTCTACACTTGATATCTTCAAGGGATGTGCAGTTTGTGTGGGCAATACTCAGACTGAAAGCCTTTTTGACCCTGATCATGGTCATATACATACTACATCTGGAAAAATTATGGCTGTAATACCAAAATATTTGTTTGCAATGTTTGGTACCCTGTCAACAGCCAAATGGGATAAATCCATTTTGGCTCATGCAAATGCTCTCAGCATACCTAAAAACTTACAAACCAAAACTGTGTGCAATAGTGATAGAAGTATGTACAGCTGTGAAAAAACTACATAACAATTTGGCTCCTGGAGAAGAGGTTTATCATCTGAATTTTATAAAACATTTTCTCCACAATTATGTTGATTTCTCACGGTACTTTTTAATGAACTCTTGCAATCTTTATCTATCCCCAAGGGAATGTCATAAGCAGTAATGATTTTACTTTTAAAAAAAGTAGATAAATCTAATGTCAAAAATTAGAGACCGATTGGCTTCCTTAATGTGAAATATAAAATATTAGCCAGCAGTTTAGAAGAAAGATTAATGAAACTTGCAGAGTTTTTGACAATACCTGTGCAAACATGTGCAATCCCTAACCAATCCATTTTTTTCATAATTTAATCATTCTGAAAGACCTAATGCTGAATGGAAATAGAAATCCACACTCTGGTTACAGTCTATCATTGGACCAGGACAAAGTTTACAATTGAAATTGCCATAATTATAGGTTTAATATTCTCCAAGAACATGGTATTCCACCAGAATGTATACTTTGGCTAAAAGCTCTCTACAGTAAAGTCTCCATTGTACCTTACGTAAATGGATGGCTAAGACATACTTTTCCATCAAAGAAAGGAGTTAGACAGGGGTTCCCCTTAAGCTCTTTAATATACATTTTTGCAATAGATCAGTGTATTAAAAAAATACAGAATAACCCCTGAATTCCTGGCATAGGACTATTTGCTGAACAGGCAGCTATCAATAGAGAGGGCTCCCATCCAAAATCTTCGTTTACCCAACTAAATTTCAAGCTAGAATGCTGCTGCTGCTAACTTTAATCATGCTCCTTCAACTGGGAAACGATTCCCCACCACCAACTACCCTCTTATGCATAGTGCAGCCATCACCAATGCCTCCAATTCTAACTCCATACCCCCACTACTATGCCTTCGGACACACAGTTGTTCTAGCACCTGCAAATGTTCATTACAGTTGCATCAGTGCAACTTTACTACCCCCTCAGTTTCACATGGGCCTTATGGTTCTAAGCACTTCCTCCTGCCAACCCCCAGCCCTTATCTCTTAAACCACAACAAATGTCTCTAAACCTCCCTGGGTCAAGTTTAAAAACCTAAAAAACTAACAAACAAAATAAAAAAGAAAGTGTGTGTTTGTCTGAGTTAACTGAACTGAATGGGTATCTAAACAGTTATCCAGGTGTAAATCTCAGGTGATTGAAAGGACTTAATAGCTGTGAGGTTTAAATTACTTGTAGAAAGATCTAGTAAGTAGGGGGAGTGGCTTAGCTAGAAGGAAGCTACATTTAAAGACTGCCTTAGAAAGATTCTGCTAATAGCTTGGCAGAAGACACCAGGAGAAAGGACTGCTGTGTGAATGGACTTCTCTGCTGGGACTAAAGAAGAAGAACTTTTATACTTGGACCTTTAATTTAGGGTAAAAAAAAACTAACAAACAAAAAAAAAAAGTGTATTTGTCTGAGTTAGCTGAACTGAATGAGCCTCTGAACAGTTATCTAGGTATAAATCTCAGGTGATTGAAAGGACTTAATAGCTGTGAGGTTTAAATTACTTGTAGAAAGATCTAGTAAGTAGGGGGAGTGGCTTAGCTAGAATGAAGCTACATTTAAAGACTGCCTTAGAAAGATTCTGCTAATAGCTTGGCAGAAGACACCAGGGAAAAGGACTGCTGTGTGACTGAACTTCTCTACTGGGACTATATTGTCCTCCTTCCCTCCCCTCCATCCCCTCACCCAAAGCTAGTTCTATTTTTATAGGCACAGGATTTGACTGACAACAGGAACTTCCTGTTTGGGAGCAGGAAGTGAGTGATCACAGAACCACCAAAGACCCACCATCCTAGAAGGGCAAGAGTAGCTCTCTGGCCCCCTCTAGCTGCTGGAGGTCTGCCTCTGAGCAAGTAAGAGGTCTACTGAGAAATATAAGATATTCTTGTCTAAGAACAGGACAATCAGGAGCTTAAAGGGCACACAGGCAGAAAGTAAGGAGAGAGAGAGAGAGAAAAAACAGAGGAAAGAGTAAGATTTCAAACAGTTAGGGGCCAGAAATAAGACATGATTGAGTGGTGCAGTGCAGTGGCTGTGGGCAGCAGTCTTCCGGAGACGTTCTGGAGGATGCGGTGTTGCCCATCTGCAGGCACCTCTCTGGGCTGAGGAGGAGGTTGTTCATCTCCAGGCTGAGTTGGCCAGGATTTGTGGGACCTCCTCTTCCATCCAGGAACCACCAGTGCCACTGCCATTGCCTCAGAGGTTGCCAAGAAGAGGAGCGGTTGGACCACAGTGGGCTCAGGGAGGGTGAGGGTGGTGGAACAGAGGCACATCCCTCAGTTGTACCTCTCCACAATTCCTGTCTATTCTGGCAAAGTGTGGTTCCTCTATGGAGGCACTTGCAGTGGAGACAAGGAGGATGCTGGGAACCTCCACAAGGAGACCCACAGGAGGGTGGCAGGGGACCCTGCAGGGGAAGGCAACAACTCCTGGTGGGGGACTCCATTGTTAGGAAGGTAGAACTGGAGGAGGAAGGAGAGAGGGAGGTAAGGTGCCTGCCTGGCACCATGGCTTGGAGGGACAGGGAGCAAATCCTCAGGATTGCTGAAGCAGCTGCACAGGGGAGGGAGCTGGATGTCATTGTCCACCTAGGGACAAATGACCTGGCTAAGAAAGGGATTAGAGAAGTGCAGGAAGAGTTTGTGGAATTGAGGAGGGGCCTTAGTCAAGTAGCACGCACGGTAACCTTCTCGGAGGTGCTGCCCATCTATGGAATAGGAGAGGCAAGGGTGTTCCGCATCATGGGATTCAATCAGTGGTTGAAAAACTGGTGTGTATTTCAGGGATTTGGCTTCACTGGGGACTGGGAGTCCACCTGGAGTGATGCAAGCCTATACTGGCATGATGGGCTGCATCTGTCCAGGAGGGGAACCATGATCCTAGGTGATAGGTTTAAATGCTTCATTGGCAAGCATTTAAACTAGCCAAGGGGGAAGGCACTGGAAAGGAGCAGGGAAATCCTATCCCCCCCAAATAATCATGGCAGTAAGTGTGGCAAATACCAACATAGAGGTGTTGATAGAGAGAAGGGCTGGGTAAATGGAGAAAGTGACAAAGGCAAGAAGGACAGAGATGGGGCAAAAGGGAGTAAGGCCATCAGGAAATGGAAGGTAATGAGTACCAATTCCTGTAGTCTGGGCAACAAGCTCCCTGAGCTGGTGGTCTTGATGGAAGAGGGATACCTGGATATCATAGCAGTCACAGAAACATGGTACACAGAGAACCATGACTGGGATGTTAACATACAGGGTACATAACCTACAGGACAGACAGGCAGGGAGAAGGGGAGTAGCTCTCTATGTAAAGGAAGGGATAAAAGCAACTGAACAAAAGAGTAAACATGGAGGAGAGGAGGCACTGTGGGTCACCTTGGAGACTGGAAGAGGCACCACAATCTGCACAGGGTTGTGTACAGACCCCCATGTCAGGGGGAGGGAATGGACAAGGATATGATAGAAGGCATTCTTAGAATGGCAGAGAAAGGGGAGATACTGTTGATGGGAGTCCTAAATATGCCAGATGTTAACTGGAGCACATTTGCTGCAGCCACATCCAAGAGCAGGGCCATTCTTGATGCCCTACAGGTGGCAGGCCTCAGACAGCTAGTTTCGGAACCCACTCATGAGGGAGCAATCTTAGACCTAGTACTCTCAAATGGGGGCAGTGAGAGGATCTCAGATCTAGAAGTGGGTTGCCATCTGGGGACAAGTGACCATCAAACAGTGTGGTTCACGTTAAACTCAGCTACAAGTCAAGCCATACAAAAGTGAGGGTACTGGACTTTAGAAGGGCTGACTCTGGCAAGATGGGAGAGTGCCTCAGAAAAGCACTAGCAAACAGGCTAGAAGGAGATGTGGAGCAACAATGGGTCTCATCAAAACTGCCATCACAAAGGCAACAAGCCTTTGTGTGAAGCAAATAAATCAAAATGAAAGAAAAAGCCACTATGGTTCTCAAAAGAGGTGGCTGTGAAAGTCAGGAAGAAAAGATAGCATTCCGGAGTATAAGGAAACACAGAAGGAGCAGGACAGAGAGCTGTACCAGTTAAGGCAAAAGGAAGCAGGGAGGAAGTCAGAATAGCAAGGCCCAAACTGAGGAAAAGGTAGCCAACTCAGTTAAGAAGGGGATAAAACATTTTATAGGTACATCAGCGGCGTAGAAAGACAAAGGGAGGGATAGTGAGGCTGAATAGAATGAGCGGTGGGTGGGCAGAGGGAACAGTGAAAAGCAGGGATACTGAACAAATATTTCTGCTCAGTATTCACAAAAAGGAGGGGAAGTGTCTAATCCAATTAACAGAAGCACTCTTGATAGAGAGGTTGATCCCAGTCCTTTCACAGAAGAAAGGGTTCTGCAAGAACTCCTAAAACTGAAGGTGGACAAAGCAATGGGTCTGATGGAATTCACCCCAGAATTCTAAAAAATTAAGGGAGGAACTAGTGAAACCACTGGCTACTCTTTTTAATAAATCATGGGAGGATGGTGTGGTACCGAGGACTGGAGGAAGGCAGATGTGATTCCCCTTCACAAAAGTGGGACCAAGACAGAGGCAGGAAACTACAGACCTGTCAGTCTGACCTCTGTGGTAGGAAAAGTGATGGAGTCACTTCTGAAGGAAAGAATAGTTGAGTACCTAGAGGCCATTGGAGCACAGGACCCAAGGCAGCATGGGTTCACAGCGGGAAGGTCATGTCAGACAAATCTAATAGATTTCTTTGACTGGGTGACCAAAGTAGTAGACCAGGGAGGGGATGTGGACATGGCCTACCTAGACTTTAGCAAGGCATTTGACACAGTCCCACACAAAAGATTAATAGTCAAATTAACCAGCCTGGGAGTGGGTCCCAGGGTGGTAGCCTAAATAAAACATTGGCTGCACAACAGGACACAGAAGGTAATTGTAAATGGGTCCACTGTGAAGAAAGAGGGGTTTCTAGTGGGGTACCGCAGGGTTCAGTATTGGGTCCAGTCCTTTTTAATGTCTTCATCAGTGACATTGCAGAGGGACTAGAAGGAAAAGTATGCCTTTTTGCAGATGACACAAAGATCTGCAACAGGGTTGATACTCAAGGAGGCGTGGAAAGGATGAAAAGGGACTTGCAAGGTTGGAGGAATGGTCAGAAGTATGGCAGCTAGGATTCAATGCAAAAAGTGCAAATAATGCACCTGGGAAACAGGAACCCAGGGAAAAATACACAATGGGTGGGAAGTAATAACAACAAAAAAGGAAAGGGACCTGGGGGTAATCATATCAGATGACCTTAAGGTTAGCAAGCAATGTGAGAAGGCAGTAGGGAGGGCTGGGGGTATACTGGGATGTATAGGGAGAGGCATCAGCCACAGAAAACAGGAAGTTGTTATGCCTCTGTACAGACAGTTGTTGAGACCCCATCTGGAGTACTGTGTCCAGTTCTGGAGACCCCATCTCCGCAAGGACATAGACAGGATAGAGGTTATTCCAGAGGAGGGCAACTAAAATGGTGCAGGGTCTGCAAGAGAAGCCGTATGAGGTGAGACTAAAGGAGCTTAATATGTATACCCTTGAGGAAAGAAGGAGAGGGGACATGATAGAAACTTTTAAGTACCTCAGTGGAATGAACAAAGTCCAAGAGGGTAGCATCTTTCAGAAAAAGACATGCAAGAACAAGGGACACAATTTAAAGATGGGGCGGTTCAGGGGCGATGTAGGAAGTATTATTTCACAGAGAGGGTAGTGGATGCATGGAACAGCCTTCCTGCGGAGGTTGTGGGGTCTAAAACAGTGGGAGAATTCAAGAATGCATGGGACAGATATAAGGCAATTCTTGTGGGGGGTAGGAAGAAATAGGCTGTTGGTTAACTTGGATCTGCGGCCTATCCTGTAGGTAGTGAAATGGGCAGACTAGATGGGCCAAGTGGTCCTTATCTGCCGTCAAAGTCTATGTTTCTATGCTTCTATGTTTCTCCTACTCTTGTCAGGGGATATAGAGGCAAACCCTGGTCCCAACCCCCCTGTTTCTGCCACCAGCCCCCCTTTCTCTTTCCCAAAAGGCCTCCCTGTCCTTCATTTACACACCTGCAGCCTCCTATCTAAATGCTCGCTTATACAACCACTGGCCTTAACCCTGTGCCCCGACATCCTAGTCATCTCAGAAACCTGGCTAAAACTGCATAATAATGATGCGGAGGTATCCCTACCAGGGTATGCCATAATCATGTCTGACCACCAATGAAAAAAGAGAGGTGGAGGCACAGCTATGTATATCGCAAATAGCCATAAGTTCTCTGTAGTGGACCTCCCTGTATCCTCTGGGAACATTGACACACTACTCATAAAAATCTCCTTCCCCAGCTCAAACCCCATCTATGTGGCTGGCTCCTACTGCTCCCCCTGCACTCCGCCCGAGGACATTCTCTCCCATCTGGGCAGTCTACAATCACATGCAGCGGGAAGGGAACTTCATATCACTGGCGACTTCAACATAAACTGGATTGGACCTGATAAAGCACATCTAAAGACTAAAATTAAGGCCCTATCTCTATCTCAGCTCATAACAGAACCCACCAGGCTAAACCACAAATCCCTAAATCACACCTTACTGGACTGGGCACTCACCTCCCACCCGCATAGAATAATAAGTGCTGGCCTCCTACCTGATTCCATAAGTGACCATCATATGATCTGTTTAATCAGGAAGGTTCACTGTCCCCCTGCCCCACCCCCAAAAACATTAGTCACCAGGTCTTATAACTCCCTCAACCTAGCCACCCTTCTGTCTGACCTAAGACAGATAAACTGGTCCTTCATCTCTATGTGCCCACCATTGACATAGCTTTCAAGACTTTCAAAACAAATTTCCTTAAAGTCTGGGATAAACACACCCCTCTGTGAACGAAAAGAGTTTGTGGAGCGCATCTCCCCTGGATCTCGGCAGACATTCTCAAATTATGCCACACCAGGGACCACGCCTAGAAAATATGTAAAAAGAGGGGCACTCAGGCCTCCCTCATTACCTATAGATCCCTTTGAAACAAGTGTACAAATAGCATAAGACTAGCGAAAAAAACTACTTCCAATCAGCCTTTAACAAAAATTTAAATCACCCAACGGATTTCTGGAAATCTCTTAAAACCCTGCTCTCCCCCCCACCCAACCAGCCACACCAGCACTACTAGACCAAGGTTCCCTTATCTCCGACCCTATCCATGTAGCTGAAGTTTTTAACACTCACTTCGCCAGCTACGCCAATAAGCTCCTATCCTCCTTACCCCACACCCACCACACAGCACCTCCCCACAACACATGTGCCCCTCGCTCTACTTCCTCTACCATACCGTTCTCCTTCCGCACAGTTACCCAAACCGATGTCTATCGCTCCCTTCGGTCGCTAAATCAAAACAAAGGGAAATGCCCCACTTTCATGGACACAAAAATGCTCTACCTCTCTGCCCCAGCTATTGCCACCCCTTTAGCTGACCTCTTCAATCTATCCTTCTCCCTGGGCAAATTACCAACAGTCTGGAAGCTGGCCACCATTATACCTCTGCCAAAAGCAGGTGACACCTCCTCCCCAGGCAATTACTGACCCATCTCCCTACTTCCTATCCTGGCCAAACTCCAGGAATGTTTGGTCCTGTCCCAACTACCCCCTTATCTAGATGCCTCCTCCTTTTTCACACCATTCCAATCAGGTTTCCATAAATCCCACTCAACCACCACCTCCCTACTTCGGGTCACAGGCGACATCCTCACGAGTATGGACAAAGGTCACATCACCTCTGCCATTTTCATAGACCTAGCCAAGGCCTTCGACACAGTCTCCCATTCCCTACTACTCTCCAAACTCACCACCACAGGGCTCTCTGCCACAGCCACTAACTGGTTACACGACTACCTAGTAGGCAGGAGTCAGGTAGTCAAAACAGTATCTCACACCTCCAACCCTTTACCTGTCCCAACTGGTGTCCCGCAAGGCTCACTCCTGGGTCCCCTTCTCTTCTCCATCTTTCTGAACGACCTCCCAGCAGCATGCTCACACTCCTCTGTACAGATGTACGCAGATGACACTGTCCTCTACTCCTCTGGTTCCTCAACCATCAGCGTAGCATCCCAACTCCAGGAAGACTTCAACGCTATCCAGAACTGGTTTCGGACTAACCAGCTATTTCTTAACTCAAAAAAAGAGTATCACTAACTTTTGGTACCCCTCAAATACTCTCCCGCCAAGACCCATCCCCCCTTTTCAAAACCCAGGATGGAACTCCCCTGGAAAACTGTACGCGCTTCAGATACCTGGGTGTATGGCTAGACCAACACCTAGATTTCTCTGCTCACATCACCCTTCTTCATAAGTGGTTACTCCCTAAACTTGGAGCACTGTACCACAACAAAAACTGCCTCCCCACACAAACAAGGCATGCCATTGTACAAAAAAAGATCCTCCCTGTAATCGACTATGGGGACATAATTTACTCCACCACCCCCATGTCTGCCTTGGCCAGCCTAGACACCCTGTTCCACTCATTCTGCCACTTCATCCTCGGCTGCCACCAATCAACCCACCACTGCAATCTCTATAGCTCGCTAACTCTACCATCCCTACATGACCGCAGACAAACCAACTGTGCCAGATTCGCAGCCAAATTCTGGTCCAACTCCCTCCCCCCCACTTGACCTCTGCTCTCTCCCAACAACTGGCACCTATGTACTCCCTTAGATGGGTTGACCATAAACTGCTCCATGTCCCGTTTATGTGCACATCCAAAGAACAGGCCGCTTTTAATTACCGAATACCTCAGACCTGGAATGCCCCACCAGCCCCCATCTGCCACGCACCAAATACCTCCCTACAAAACAAGTTACTCTGAACACATTTCACCTCCAGTTGCTCATGTATCAGCTAAGAACTCTTACTTAAATGTCTCGCTGCTATATTCGCATATGTATTGAACTGTATCTTCCCTCTGTTTTCTCTATACTGATTGTAAGTATCCTACCCATGACTGTAACTTTCCACCAGCTATGTAATTTTTCCCACACAAATGTACTGTAACAATCCTTGTACAACTCTGTACTGTCTAAGCATTACTAATATGTAAGTGGGTCCCGGACCCCAGGTCGCATCTGGAATCGAGCATGTTGCTCAGTATGCTTTCCTGCTAAAACTCGTAAATAAATAAAACTCGCAAATAAATAAATAAAATATTTGTGCATATGCAAATGAAATACTGTATGTCTATGTGCACAGGATGAAACAGTTGCCCTGAAATAGTGTCCACAATAACCTCATTTGAAAATGTATCAGGAGCAAAGTTGAATGATTCAAAGAATCGAGGCTTTAAGACAGCAGCAAATGACTGAGACAAAAGCATTTCTCATGTTGCAAGCATTCACATGACAACAGTACACATTATCATTTTAGGTATAATTTTGGCACTTAGGATGATGTGATCTTCAATTGGGAATCTGCAGTTGACACTGGAAATATACAATTACAAAAGTGGAAACAAAAAACAATATTAAAACACGAAAGGGTATTTTTACTAAAATACATTAATTCTCCCACTTTTCTTACATGTAGCACATATTTTTCCTTTTTTCTTTTCTATGGAAGCCAAAATTAATAATATTTTTGTCAGGGTCTATGTGGTATCAGGTTAAACCCCATAAATCAGGGTTATACTTATCATGATTACTGCCAGGGTGGGATAAGAATGACCAACCCTATTGTTTTTTTTTTATATATATTATGTTTATCTCTACTGTAATTTTACTTGGCTTTTGATGGGAAACACCACTCCTTGGCACAGTAGTATGACTCATTGCTTTATTTCTTTAAAAAAAATGTGGCCAAGGCACCTAGAAATATAGAAAGTCAACCCATATGAAACCAGTCTTAGCAAAACTGCATCAACAGAATCAGCTCAGGAACTCATAATTTCCAAAATCAGAAGGCAGTTTTACCTTACCATACTACAAGAAACAGTTTACACTATACCACACTTACCATTCTGTCCAGTGGATCAAAGAAATACCGTTTTTAAAACTAATTGATAAAAGAAGATTCCTCCAAATGTGGAATGCCAGTTGATTGTCTTGCCACAGAAGACTTGGAGTCTGTAATTCTTTGAAGCATAAAGCCTCAGAAGCGCGCATGTGTTATCGCTCTTCATGTGGGCAGGAATTGTAAACACAATGAAAAAAATGTTCCGTGTCTTTTTGTGATACAGTTCTAGACATTGTTCATAGAAAATAGGTAGCATAGGTAATACTAAGCATATAAAGACAGTAGTCCATTGAGCTCACCATTGTATAATTAAGAATAACCCCGAATGCCCTTGCTCATAAGATAGTTATCAAGCTTGATTTTAAACTCCATCATAGTTTTGCTATCCACCACCTCACATGGTAGGATATTCCAAATTTCTGTCACCCTAACATTGAACCAAAATTTCCTTTTTTTAGTAGTAAATTTGTCCTTGAATAATTGGAAAGGGGGAGCTCTGGTGTTATATGGCTGAACCTTCAATGCCAAGCCTAGTTGTTCCCACATTTGTGCATCTGATGGGGCCCTATAGATCAGGCACATGTCACCCCTTAATCTGCGGTACTCCAGGAAAACATACCCAAATGTTGCAGCCTTTGTTCATAGTTCTGACCTTTAACTTCACTAATCCTCCTAGTTGCCTTCTTGTGAACCCTCTCAAGGGCCTTAATGTCCCCTTTGTTGCCTGGAGCCCAAAACTGGGCACAATACTCCATGTGTGGATGCACCAGTGAGTTATAAAGGGGAGTTAAGACCTCCTTATCCCTGCTCTTGATGTGTCTATGAATACAATGGAGTATATGGCCAGCTTTTTTAACAACCTGGTTACATTGCATTTTGAAGTTTAGATCATTACTAGCTCTAATACCTAAATCTTTTTCATCAAGGACTACTTTTAGTGCCCTGCCTTCCAGTATATAGTTAAATTGTTTATTATGTTTCCCCAAATGCATAATAGTGCACTTCTCTAGATTAAATGTTGATTTCTTCATTAGGGCTCAAAATTCTAGATCAGTAAGGGCTGCTTGTAAAATGTCCCTTTCCTTCTGGTTATTTATAGGGTACCCTAGACGAGTGTCGTCTGTGAATTTTGAAAGCCATAACTCTGACTGTACATGCATTGAGGAAATGTATAAATTAAAAAGGCAAGGGCCCAAAACTGAACCCTGGAGTATATCTTTGGTAACATCCACCCAACTTGAGAATTCAACCCTAATACATACTCTCTGTCTTCTTCCATACAACCAGGACTCGACCCACTGAACTATATTAACATGAAGCCCCTGATCAATTAAGGCATTAACCAGCTCCATGTGTGGAACTTTGTCAAATGCCTTGGCAAAGTCAAGGAAAATGATGTCCACAGGGTGGCCTATATCCAAGGCTGTGCTAACCTTTCCATAAAACTCCAACAGATTGGTTTGGCATGACCTCCCCTTGGTGAACCCATGTTGCTTACAATCAGTGGCTCCTGTCAAGCTCATAAAGTCAATAATGTAATATTTTATAATGCCCTCAAGAATCTTACCCAAAACAGAAGTCAGGCTAATAGGCCTGTAGTTCTCCACCTCCTGTCTTGATCCCTTCTTATGAGTAGGGGTGACCACAGCCTGTCTCCATTCCCTAGGGACATCACCCTTCTCCAGGGATTTCTGAAAGAGATGAGTGACTGGGCTAGCTAGAACATCAGCAAGCTCTTTAATCAACCTGGGGTGTATGCTGTCAGGATCTTGTGCTTTATTTTTATCTAGTTTCCTAAGTCTGCTTGCTACATCGGCGACGTACAATATGAGACTAAATTCAGAACAGTCCTTTTTTCCTATATCTTTTTTATTCTGTGAGCCCTTATTAAAGACAGAAGAGAAGTAATTATTATACTACTCTGCCATCTCAGTATGTTCGGTTATTAGAGTACTGTCAGGGGCTTTTAGGGGACCAGTATTACTGTTAGGTCCCTTTTTGCTATTAATATAAGAATAAAAAGATTTATAGTTATCTTGAAACCTAGTAACCAAATTTAACTCATAATTTCTTTTAGCTGAGGCAATGCTTTTTTTGACAGTTTTTAAGCATTTTTTAAACTGTTCCCAGGCAATTTTATCACCGCTCTGTTTTGCCTTTTTATATGCTTTTTAATTTTTATTAATTCGTTTTTAACTGAAGAGGTCATCCAAGGGGGGAGGGATTTTTTTATCCCTTTGTATTTGCTTTTTTGTGGTACATGCTTCTGAACCAATGAGTGAATTCTATTATATAGCCTATTCCACATCACAGAAACTGTCAGATTATCAAAATCAGATTTCCAGTTCCATTCTGCTAGGTCTTTACTCATTAGGCCATAATTAACTGAATCATATTTATATATTTTAGTATGACCAATAGTTTTCCCTAGGGATCCCAAATATTGGAAACTAACCATAGAATGGTCACTGGAACCCAGCGGTGGTAACACTGTACAATTGTGAATATGGTTGTTTAAGCTAATAATAATAATAATCTTTATTTATATGCACCTTTCAAATATTAAGGTGCCATACATTAAGACAATCATCAAGTGGTAAAAGATATAAAACAATAAAATCCATTATATTTCTGGGAATGCCAATGTTCACAAAAATGTTTTCAGTGCCTGCTTAAAGCCCCCCATGGTCGTACACTCCCGAAGCTGATGGGGCAGAGAATTCTAGAGGGTTGGGGCCGCGAAAGCAAAAGCCCGGGCCCCGGAAGATTTCAAAACAACCCTCGGAATCTCCAGCAACTCCTTGTCAGCCTAGTGGAGCTGTCATGCAGGGATGTAGGTAATCAGGAGCTCTTTCAGATAGTCAGGACCAAGACTGTGTAGGGCTTTGTAGGTCAACAAGCCTACTTTAAAGGTGATCCACCACTGAATCAGCAGCCAGTGCAAATCGCGCAGCACAGGGGTAATATGCGAACTCCTAGGTACCCCTGTCAATAACTGGGTGGCAGCATTCTGCACTAGCTGCAGGTGGCAGATATCAACCCCAGAAAGCCCTAGATAAAGGGAGTTGCAGTAGTCAAACCGAGAGGTCACAAAGGCGTGAACCAGTACTGGCAGGCCACCAGACAGAACAAGGTGTTTGACCCTGGCAATATTCTGAAGATGGTAAAAGGCCGATTTGATGACTGCTGACACATGATGATGAAGGGTCAGTCCATCGTCAAGTACGACTCCAAGGTCGCACACTCGTTCAGAGGTAAGGATCTCTTCACCCCCCAGATATATTCCAGAGGGCCTATCAATCCTCATCCTCTCTATCTTGTGACCCGGATCCACCACCATCACCTCAGTCTTTCCCACGTTCAATTTTAACCAACTCAAATTCATCCAGTCTTGGATTTCAACTAGACAGTTATTAAATACTGAGAGCGCACTAGCCTGGTTGGGAGCAAAAGACAGGTATAGCTGGGTATCATCAGCATAGCAATGAAACCGCAGCCCATACCATCTTACAATGTCTCTGAGGGGTAGCATATACACTGCAAACAGCATGGGAGACAGCACCGAAACCTGAGGAACCCCACAGGACAGAGAGAAAGGATCAGAAGAAAAAAACCCAGACACAACTCTCTGCGTTCTACCAGCAGGAAAAGAAGAAAACCAACCAAGCACTGCATTTGACAGGCCACAGATGGATCTCAGGCGATCAAGCAGCACCCCGTGGTCTACAGTGTTGAAATCTGAAGAGAGATCAAGGAGAACAAAGATGGAATGGTTTCTCTGATCTCTCGCCATCATGAGATAATTGAGCACCCAAACCAGAGCATTCTCAATACTGTGCCTTTTATGAAAAACCTGGCTGGAGAGGTTCATAGACATTATGGATGGTCAAATGGTTCTCCAACTGGATTGCCACTACTTTCTCGATAACCTTACCTAAAAAAAATAAGGTTCAAGATAGGTCTGTAGTTGGCAAAAATGTCTGGGTCCAATGAAGCTTTCTTCAGAAGAGATGACACCACCACCTCCTTCAGGGTGCTTGGAAACTCACCCGATTCCAAGGAGCACCAGACAATTTGAGCCAAGACTGGGCCAATGATCTCATGATAACCCAAAATCAGGGAAGTTGGTTTACATCTAAACAAACTGGGCAAACATATACTAGCTCAGCAACTTAGGAATATAATTGCTAGACATTCAAACTTCATCAGCAGGGGGATGATGGGGGCTCCAAATCTAGGACCATATTCACCAATAAGACCCTACAATCAAATTGGAACTTTTTTATTAATTAATGCCAGAAGCTTAAAGAACAAGCATGATGAGCTCCAGTTAACATCACATTCCCTCAAAATTCATGTCTGTGCTATTACTGAAACCTGGTGGCAAGAAGAGGATACCTGGGATAAATATATCCCAGGTTATACACTATATAATAAAGATAGATCTCAGTCCAAAGGTAGAGGTGTAGCCCTATATATCTCTGACTGCATTTCTTCTGAACGTTTGGATACATCCAAATGGGCAGATTCAGAAGTTTTGTGGATCAAACTCACCCCATCACAGGCTAAGAATATTAATCTAAGTCTTGTGTATAGGCCACCATCTACAAGGACTCCAGAAGACACTATTCTGCTAGATTTTATTAATCGATTAGCTTCAGCAGAGAATGTTACATTGGTGGGTGATCTGAATCTCCCTGGAATAAAATGAGATACACTAAGAGGAAACACCATTATGGAGACCAGTTATTTGGAAACATTTAATTTGGCAGGATTGGAACCATTTGTCTCCAAAAATACCAGGGATAACCACATTTTGGACTTGATATTGAGGAGGCTCTATCTGGTAGTACCAGCTGTATTCTTCATCCATGGCCGCCGAGCTGGGTGTGCCACCACTTGCCTGTTAGCTGCAGCTCCGGTTTCTGCTTTTAATTAGTTATCTAAGTTTATTTAAGCTACTTATTTATTTAGAGACCGCCTGTTTGTTTTCTTATTTTATTTTGGTTATTTTATCTCATGATAGCGACTTTGACCACGTTGCACTGTGGGGGTGTACCAGTGCTGTACTGGTTTACATTGAAGAGCGAGCTGTGTTGTGGAGTTATCTGGTTATTTGTTACACAGCTTACTCCATGAAGAACGAGGAGACGTGGGGAGGATTTTCGGAGACATAGGGTGCAGGACTGATTGCTGTGTGGACTGTTCTTTCCCTCTGTGCCACTACAGTATTCATAAGTTGGCTGGGATGCTGGAAATGTGCGACTGAAGATCCTGAGCCTGTGGGTCAGTCAGTTTTGTTCTGGGGCTGTCTGACTGGGGTAACCCGAGGATTTTGACATAAGGATTGACGTCTTTGGATACATCTGCCTGAATTGTGGGAACTGGACTATTCTTGCCTTTGCTCCTGAGACTTTTAACTTTGAAATCTGGGAATTTCTTTGAATTATTGTCGGCTGAATCCTTCTGAAAATGAATGAGGACTACGACCTGTCTGTGGCAGCTCCGGGGCCGATATCTTCACTAGCGGGTAGCTGGTGGTTTTGGCATTTTGGCCCTTGTGTCTGCCAGGGGACCGATTAATTTGGGTTCTATTGGGGGTCCGTGAGTAGTTGGCATTGCCCGGGTGTGGGCCTTGGGCCAGATTTTCAGGACTTTCCTGCAGTGGAGCTGATCTAACCCTGAAGAGCTGTTCTCGTTCTCCACTTGCTCCTGCTCTTGTTCCTGCTACTGGTTTGATTTTCAGTTTTGACATTTATTATTCATTCCTGCAAGTTCAAAACTCATTATTTTCTGGCAGTGAGAGTGCCATCACACCCTTGGGCCCTGATAGTGGAAGTATCAGTGGTCTAGGGTAAAACTGTGTTATTATTAAAAGATTTTTGCACTATTACTGTAGGAAAACAGTTATATATGCTTGGGACTTAATTGCACCATCACTCAGGACTTCTATTATCATTGTTGGAAAGAATGTTGCCCAGGGGTGTCCCTGAGGGCTTATTTTAATTATCCTGTCTAGTAGTGAGAGGACTACCAGGAATTATAACAGCTGGTCTTTTTATGTTCTGATTATATTTTTGTTTATTGTTGTTGTTTTAGTGTTTTCCTCCGCTGAGCAGTGAGAGTGTTCTGGGGTGAGGAAATGCTATTTTAATGTTTATTTAATGTAGTATTTGTATTTTATGGTTTTTAGAAGATTGGGGTTCATTGCAGCTTGATTTGGGTAATTTTCTGGGATGTTGCTGTTTAATTTGGTTCTTAGAGTGGTGGAATGTGCCTGCTGGCCTCCTCAGTCTTACACTATTCAGCCTCCTCTCTCCATGCCCTTTACCCCTTCTCCGCCACTCCTCTGCCATTTGTTATTTATCAATGCTGCAGGGCATTGGGCATCATTCATAGGAGAAGAGGGAGTGGGCTTGTGGAGGGTGTGGACATTGGAGGTCGAAAGAGGGGAGCACTCACATAGGGGTGGTTAGGACCAGGAGACACCCTGGGGTGAAATGGAGCCTGGAACGTGGTGATCCATGCCTAATCCCCATACCCAAGGGCATCATCTCTTTAGATGGGCAGCTAGTTGGGACAACTTGAGATCTCCGTCCAACTCGGGTGGTGTTATGCAATGCCAGATCTATCAAGAACAAAACTGCAATTATTGCAGATTTTGTTGGAAGTGCTGATCTGGCATTCATCACCGAGATCTGGCAGGATGAAAATACTGGCCCTATTTTGGAGGCAGCAATTTCTGCTGGCTACTCGGTGATTCACCACCCGAGATTGGACCATGGGGGGGTAGCAGTCTGTTTTAAGGCTGAATTGGGCTTCACAGATGTTCCAGTTGAGGAGACTAAATCTTTTGAATGTACCATGGTAGCTGGAGTGGGTTGCAGGATAGTTCTCCTCTACCGTCCACCCGGGGATGAGAAGTAATTCCTGCAGGAAATGGCAGAGTTTGCCGCTGACATGACATTGGAGTCACCCAGAGTGATGGTCCTGAGTGACTTCAATGCCTGGGTAGATGACAAACTCTTTTCGTTTCGTCAGCATTTCCTCCAGATGATGTTATCACTGGGCTTCACTCAGGTTGCTTCCTCAGCTACTCATAAGCTTGATCATTCCTTGGATTTGGTTTTCCTTCTGGGGATTGAGACATCTGATTTGGGGGGGTGGAACCAGTCATCTGGTCTGATCACTGCACTGTGAGGTTAAATTTTTCAGTTGTGGTCACACCAGTGATCTGTGGAATAGGAGAATCGCCTCCCCACTTCTACTGCTTATCCCCTTCTCTATGCAGCCCAGCATTCTGTTTTCCATGCACAGGGCTCTGTTACAATGTGCTGTTGTTTACTGGCTCTCTGATATCATGACCTTAGGTCCTTTTTCTCTATTGTACTTTACAGCACTTTTCCCCCCATTTCTTACTGCACTCTTGAGTTCCTCTTTCCAATGTGCTGCACTTTACTCTTTTCTATCATTGATGTCCAGCTGCCAGCTCTTTGATCAGCTCTCCAAACTGTGAAGATCCTATCTGAGTTCCCTTCCTCCATGTCCACCCTTCCACACATCTTTGTGTCATCTACAAAGATGCAGATCTTGCCCTTGAAGCTTTACTCTATGTCACAAATAATTACATTAAAAAGGATCGGGCCTAGACCCAACCCCTGTGGTACTCCACTTGTTACTTTCCTTTCCCTTGAAAGCTCCCCATGAACTACCACCCTCTGTGTTCTTCCCCTCTGCCAATTCCCAACCAAGTTGCCAATTTTTCATGCATGCTTAAGTCCGTTATCTTTTTAACTAGTCTTCTGTGGGGAAAGGGGTCAAAGGCCTGCTGAAATGCAAATATTCTTAATTTACTGTCTTGTTACTTATCTATTGCCCTGGTCACCCAGTCAACGATGTTGACCAGATTTGTCTGGAACAACCTTCTCATCATGAATCCATGCTGTCTGGGGTCCTGTGGCCTATTTTCCTCTTGGAAGTCTACTAGTTCATGCCTTAGTAAACTCTCCATAATGTTTCCTACTATAGAGGTGAAGCTGACTGCTCAATAGTTCCTGGCTCATCCTTCCTTCTATTATTGTGCACAGTGTCCATGTCTGCTGTCCACCAGTCCCTAGAGACCACCCATGTGGTCAGCAAACAGTTAAATATGCCTGAAAGTAGCCCTGCTATCATTTCTGCTACCTCTTTTAGCACCCTAGTTTGTAAGCCACTGAGTCCCATAGATTGATTTACTTTCAACCCTGTACACTTTTATGACACCTTTTTTTTGTTAATTTGAGCATACCACTTGAGCTCTTCTCCTCTTAATCCTACATTGTGGTAGTGGCCCATCCTTCTCCTCACTCCAGGTGCAATAATAGGCAGGGAAAAATAAGGTAGACTAGATGAGCCTACCGGACCCTTTCTGCTGACAAATTCTATTTTTCTATGTTTTCGAAAGGCTATGCCTGCAGTTCATTGGGTGGAAGCAACCAGCCACATCCCCTTCCTGAGCTATTTAAGTCAGCTACCTGCTGCAGTCTCTCACAGAAGCACTGTTTTTTTGCCTGCAGCTGGGGGCTCTGCCCCCCCCCCCATGTTAGTCTCCTGCCTCTTTGTGCTTTGGACTTCTGCTTGGTTTGTGTTTCTCTGGTTTTCTTGGTCACTATTTGCTTTCTTCCTCCTTGGCTGCAGTTTGTGCTGCTCTCTGTTCTATGTGTCTGTTGCTCTCCTGTTCTCATGGTCATGTGTTTTTTTCAATTTGGCTTTTTCAGGAGGGAAGGGGGGGCTTTCTAGTTTTTCTAGCTTTCTGCTATCCCCTTTTACTTGCCTTGTACCATTCAGGCCCTTTTTTTTGCTTTTGTTTCCATACCTTTACTGATACCTTAGTTCAACTGCAGTCCTTAACTGTTTACACCCAGCCAGCTAGGTTGCAACTCCCTTCTGAGTTATTTGTTCACTGAAGCAGCTCTGCACTCTAGGTTTTCAGTTTCCATTTACCTCCTGCTTCCCTAGTAGTTTCATTTGTTAATTTTACTGCCTTAGCCTCCTGACTTGCAATGCATCAGCAATCCACACTAACCTCCCTTGTGGAACTAGCTGGCATGCATTCCTTATTCAGTTCAAGCTTGTAACATTCAGTATCATGTGATGTTCTATTTTCCATCCAATGTCACTATCAGCAATCGTGCAGTATTCAGTGCTAACAGTTGCAGTCTAACTTATGCAATCATATAAGTACTTAGTGCTACCAGCCTTTCCTTATGCTCCATTTCTTCTATGTGCTCCTGACCATCAGGCTTCACTAAGTCCTTCCACGACTCCTGCATTCAGATAAAAACAGCATTCTGCATTACTTGCATTTATTTCTTCCATGTGCACACAGTTGTCAGGCTTCACTACAGCCTTCTATTACTCTTGCTTCAGATGCATGTCAGCCACAACCATATCATGGCTCCTGGGCTCACCCTTGAGTGTATGGTCTCACTTTGCCCCATGAAGTCTGCATCTTGAGGGTGGGTCCTACAATGGGCAAGATCCTTCTTGTTCTGCCCTTCAGGTGAGAATGTCCTATGCACAGGGGGAAGCTTTGGCCATGCAGATCACTTGCGGGAGCACCTCTTGATGTAGCATTTGAGACTTCAGCTGCTGGATGGTGGGGCCACTACATCCAAAGGGTCTCCTTTAGCTGTGCAGGCAGCATCAGCAGCACCTTTGAAAGTGATTCCACATACAGCCACCTAAGGTTCACCTAGTCTTCACCTCCTTCCCTTCCCTTACTAAAGGGTGAAAATCATGCATCTCCAAATTCCGGCCCATCAAGGGATCCTCATATGCATTGCTTCTCAAGGGTAGAGCTTCCTTTGTAGGTCTCCTTGTGTTGAGACTGAGTGAGTGCCTTTCAGTGTTTGTTGCTCTCCTCCTCCTGTCTTGGGGCTCTGCCCAGTGCAGAGCACCTCCTTTAACTGCAGAGTTCACTAGTGGCACCCCCACAGCTTTCTTGTGAGACGGACAGAGAGACAGCCTTCCCTTAAAAATCTTCCACTGAATTGGGTCCCTATATTGTTGCAGCTGAACTATCACTAATCTATCCCAAGCCTGGGGGGAAGATGACCAAGGCCTTGGATCCCCAGAGGATTCCCGCTCATAGGGGTTTTTCCTCTTCTCTGTGCAGAAGGTCATAAAACTTAGGTAGCCATAACTTTAGGTAGGTTTCCACTATGAGTTAGGGTTGGATGGTGGCCTCCTCCTTTGCATTCCCACTCTCTTTATGGAAGTCATGCCTCGCTATTATCAGTTCTGATATCTGCCAGTCTCTGCTTGATTCATTCTATGCCTGCTTCTAGTCAATACTCATTGCTGTCACTCTGCCCTCTGTGTCTCTACCTTCTGTTCAGTATTTTGGCAGGGCTTCTTTCTAAGGTATCTTTAGCCTAAGGAATTTGTTCCCGTAGGACCTCAAGGGAATTAACCCTCCTCAGAGGGCTCCTTTGCCTTCATGGCACCCCAACTGGGTGGTAGTTCCTTGTGGAACAGAGAGTGCAAATGGACAAAGTATCAACAACTCATGCTTTTAAACTATCAGGAAAATTGCACAAGCATAACTCCTGACTACGTTGCGTAAGCCCATTGAACTATGTAAATACAGAACAAAAATATTTGCTCAGTATCTGTGCTTTCCCTTTGTCTCTCCATTTCCCATCTTTAGTATCAAAGTACCCTCTTCAACCTTATGCTTCTCCTGGATGTACTTGGAGAATGCTTTTTCCCATTGCTTCACTCCCTTCACCAGTAGAAGTTCTGTCTCCATCTTGGCCTCTGTCAAGGCTTGGTGTTGGGAGTGTTCCTTTTTCAAAGTATTATTCTGTGTTCAAAAGTCTGTTGGGGGCTGGTATAGGGGGAATGCAATGCAACAATTTATGATAGAAACCAACCAGACTCCAAGAAAGTCATGACATTTTCCATCTCTTTTTATTTTTCAAAGCAGACCCTCGTAACACCCAATGTTTCACCCATAGGGCTTCCTCAGGGGAGAGGATCTATTATGCTGTCACTGTCAGGTATATCCAATCAAGTTTTCTTGCAAATGATATGTATATTCTTAATGTCAGACACAAAGAATAACATATTTTCTTATGTTTGTTAAATCAGTTTTCACTTTCTCTATATATTATTTTCTCTATTGCCGTTACCACATGGTCTCCAGTATTAGTAGTTTTCTCTCATTGGCAGTCAGGGCAGACTCCATCTTGGTCTCCTTCATCTTCCTGCTGGCTGCCAATGTCACCTCTAGGTATTTCTTCCTATCCTTCTCCAATCAGCATCCCTTATACTTTAAGAATGCTGTCCTTTTGACTCCTACCACTGTCATTACAGTACTTTGGCAGTGAACCACATTGGAACCCAATCCCTTTATTCCTTTCATACCTTCATAAATAGGCTTTTTGCAACTTCTACAATTGCTTTTTTAATTTCTTCACATTTTTCCTCTGGTCTTTCACCTGCTTTTTACTTCTTTTGCTTTTTTCCAAGAGCTCCCTCATATTGATAAAATCTGCTTTCTTAAAGTCACATATCTTTATTGAATTTGCCCCATTGGTGATCCCTGTAGGAACTTCCAGTGCTACTGTTCTGTCATCACTGAGTGGTTCCAGGACTGCAACATTTTGGATCTTTTTACTGTTGGTGAGCACCATTTCTTTTTTTTTTTATTTTTTGTAAAACTTCTTTATTAGAGTTTATGATTTCAACAAAGAAGACATACATGCATATATCCCAGGCAGATCCAGGGCCCACATCCCAAAACTGGGTGTGGCTACTATATACATCCCCTAAACTATATACATACACAGTTTTAATGTATTGAGCCATCCAAGTTGAGTCTGGTTTTACTATTACAACAATGACTCTATTCCTTCAAAGTTAACTAGAGATCTGATCTACTTCCAATTTTGTCATCCCTCTTTATTACTTTCCTTAACTTTGAAGTAACTATAAGTCCTCTGGAGTGAGCTTTAAAACTGTGTCCCTGAAAGAGAGAGAGAACCCATCATAACCTTTTGGGATGTGACAGACATTATAGATCCAACTAAGAACTATCTAAAGAGAGTAATGTACCTCACTGGTTAGAATACTTACAGAAACAAAATCATACACCTCAGTAAAATCCTATTCCCTTTTCACATTCTCTTAGGAAATAATTGCTAGCTAATCCCAATCAGACTGACAGATCTGGGTTTGATCACTCTTCAGTTGTATTGAGTACACTGCCTCTAATGTCCTCCATCTTTTATCATATATTTTCTTTTTTCCCATTTATCATTTGTCTTTTAAGCCTTTCTAAGACATATAATAGGTCTCTAACCCACTGATCATAGTTATAAACACAGTCACTTTCCAATGTCTTAGGACAAATGCTTTAACCAGGGCAGACATCAGTGCCACATGATGCTTAGCTGACTCTCTCACAACTGTTTTCATATCTCCCAAAACACAGATCTCTGGTTTAATATGCTCCGAATAGTTTAATAACGGATCCATGTTATGACCAGTTTGAACCCATAGTGAATGTATTTTGGGACAACTCCACATCACATGTAACAGATCTTCTGGTTTCATTCCACATCTAAAACACAGATCTGTCTGTCTGAGTTTTCTAGAACAAAGCTCAGCAGGGGTTTAGTAAATATTTGAAAAATTAAAAAATTGCATAGTCTTATATTTCGGTATGGGCAGGAATTTAACATTTTTCCAAATTTCTTTCCAGTCAGGCATCAGGGGTTGGACTTTCTTCCCAATACAAAATTTGAACCCTGGATTCTGAGATCACAAAGCCTAACAGCACTATGTAAACTTTTGAGAGGGGATGTTGTGAGTAATCAATCTCCTTCAAATGATCCCAAGTAAATGGACTCTGACCCACATCTTTATTATCTCTTAAAAATTTCTGCACCATATTTGTAATCTGAATTTTTCTGAAAAAATTCCCATTCCTTGGTCTGCACAGGTAGGATCACCTGATCTTCTACCACAAAATCTGTCAGTTTCAGATCAGCTAATTGTGGTGCCCAGTGTTGACTGATTATTCGTCCCCCAACCCGAAAGTTAGGATTTCCTAATATAAGTTGATCCCTAGCTCCTCTTTGAGCCCTCTTCTGAGTAGGGTTTAAAAAATCCCACCACACCATCATTGATTTAAAGATTGGTGTCAGCCTTCCCCTTTTAGGTATGGCCTCAGGAGCTGAAAAAAGCAAGGCTGTTGGGGAGAGTTTCAGGTCCTCTAAAATCTGATGCTCGATTTGGAGCCATGCTGGGGTATATCCCCCTACTTTCCGAGTTCTCTCCACCTTCCCATTAACCCCAGCTGTCCCGCTACATAATGTAAAAATAGGTCTGGAAGTTTAATACCTCCCATGAGATGAGGTAGGCATAGGGCAGCATGTTTTCTCCTGTGGGATTTTGAATTCCACAAAAATGCTGAAATTGCCCTTTTGATATTAATAAACCTTCCTTTGGGAATACTATAAGGTAACAAGTGGAGCGGGTATAACAATCTAGATAGGAGGTTCATTTTTATTAATCCCAGTCTGGCAGTGAAGTTCAGGGGGAGTTTGTTCCACCTTAAAAAATCATTTTTAATTGTGGACAGAAGCTTGTCCACATTTCTTCCACCCCATTATCTGTTTTGGCCATAATCCAGATGCCCAAATATTTAATTTGAATTGGGGCTCAGTTAATTTGCAAGTGTTCAAAATCTGCTTTATAAATGTACGCGGTAAGAGGGAGAACCTACATTTTGCTTAAATTTAATTTATAGTTGGAAACCTCAGAAAATTGCCTAATAATTTCGAGGGCTTTTTGGAAGCTTTCGGCCAGATTATATAGATGCAACAATATACCATCAGCAAAAAATGGAAATTTAAGCTCCGTCTCGTGAGCCTTAATTTCCTGAACCGCAGGCTCCATGTGAAGTGTGCTTAATAAAGGTTCCAAGTAAATGTTAAACAAAATTGGTGACAGAGGGAAACCCTGTCTAATCACATTCATCAGCAGGAACTCTTTAGAAAGGTAGCCATTACACAGGACCCTAGCAGTAGGGGCACTATAAAGATTTTTAAGGCCTCTGAGAAAGCCCTTCGAGAAACCCATTTTCTCCATTGTAAGAAATAGGAAATTATGGGAAACCCTATTAAATGCCTTCTCAGCGTCAAGTGCAATCAGTGCCATAGCAGACTTGGAGTTGGAAGCCCAATGAAGGATGTGGTGAAATTTCCTCAATGCATCATGTGCCCTCCGACCTGGCATAAACCCAGCTTGGTCCTGACTGATTAATAAAGGAGCAACTTTTAAAACCCTATTAGCCAGTATCCTTGTGAAAACTTTAATATCCTGATTTATTAAAGCTATGGGTCTGTAATTGCCAGGCAGATCCCTTGGCTTATCCAGCTTTGGAATTAGTGTAATATAAGCCTGGTATAGAGGAGGATGAGGAACCCATTTTTTCATAATATTCATGAATAGATCTTTCAAAAGAGGGAGTATGGTTAATAAATGAACTTTATAAAATTTAGCCGATAGGCCATCAGGCCCTGGTGTCTTACGATTTGGCAATTCTTTTAATTGCCGCACTAATTTCTAACTCACAAATTGGAGCCGCTAGAGCCTGGGCATGCTCTTTATCCAATTTGGGCAAAGGTACTTTATCAAGGAACCCTCTAATCTCTTCATCTGAGCTAGTACCCCCTCTTGATAAATCCCAGCATAATATTCTGTGAAGGCATCAGCCATTCCCTGAGAATCAGTAATAATGTCCCCTCCAATCTTCATTGCCATGATCATTCAATCCGCCTCCCACTCTCTAATTCTACTGGCTAACAAATGGCCCGGCACATCACCCTGCATCAGGTATCTAGCATTTAATCTTTCAAGCCAGCAATCTATCCTGAGATACAAAATACTTCTCATATCCTCTTTTAAATCTCTTAGCGCCTTATCCAACCATTAGAGGAACCCTCCAAAGGTAGTAGTGACTTAATGGCCCCAGTTAAAAATTCTTTCCACAGTCTATTCATCTTATTCCTCCTAGCAGTATATTCCTGAGCTATTCCTGCATATAATACCTTGCAAGTAGACCAGGCAAGTTTCTTATCCATAAGTGTCAGAATTTGGGTTTGGATAATCTCCACTAGTGCTTCCTCTAATTTGGACACCGTATTATCAACTGCTAATATCCCTTCATCCAACCGCCATCGGTATGGTTTTGGGGGAATGTTATCTATCTCCCAATGCATCTGAATCAGGGAGTGGTCAGATAGTACCCTGTTGAAAGTAGTCATTTCTTTGATGCCCCTTAATGTTGCTCTATTAACCAAAAAAATCAATTCTGGAATGTGACTTCTGTACTCCATAGTAAAAGGTCATCGTGGTATCCCCTTTGCTATACATCCTATAGGGGTCTATTAGTGCCGAAGCTTCCAAAAATCTATTTAAAGCTATCTGCACTGCAAAAGGTGATCAATTAGAAGGTGGGTTCCTATCTACCCCATTATCCAGACAGAGGTTCCAATCACCTGCTAGTATAAGTGGGTGGGATGGGAGCATAGAAATATCAACTTCCAATGAGGCAAAAAAGTCAGAATTAGAGAGGTTAGGGCCATAAATTGAGGTGCAGGAGAATGGATTTCCAAAAATATTACCCAACACATATATTCCCCTACCATCCTCTCATGACTTGATTTGAGTAATTGCATATGGGCAAGCTTTCCTTATTAGTATCGCCACACTCCCTGATGCTTTCACATTCCCTGCTCCTATTACCTTGCCTACCCATCCTTTCTTCAATAGATATAATTCCTCATTCATTAAATGGTTTTCTTATAGTGCAGCAAAGTGAACCCCCAACTGATTTATATATTGTAATATTACCAGTCTTTTCTTCCTCCCCCTGAGGCCTTTGACATTCCATGAGAGAAATTTAATCGATACCATTGTTTATAACAGTACCCCTGCTTATCACCCTCTTGCATTCTATCCACCTTGTTACATGCACCATGGATTCTCTCTCTCCCCTTTTCCCCCAGTAACCCCCCCATAACCCCTGATCCTCCGATCATCCTCCTTAGTCTGCATAATCCATGTATGAGTTAGCCCCGAAGTGTCCCCGAGCCCCCCGAGTCCCCGGATATAGACAAGACAAAAGACCCCCCATAACCATTAATCCCATCATTAACTTCTAAGAATACCTATTACCTCTATTATTTTAAGTTAAAGAAGCTCCCGAGGCATTAGTAAGTACCTTCTTCTCCCCGCACGTGCTCATAGCCACTGAAATATCAATTAATATCAAGAAGAGAGCATTCCATGCCCTGTCCATTCCCCCATTTATCTGTTCCAGCTATAGCCAATTAGGGAGGAAATATAAAGAACAAACACTGATGGAAAATATAATAATTCCCAGTAAGCCCCTGAGACCTATACTTAATCATTTATTAAAAGAAAAACACTCCGCCCAAGAACAACCCATGTTCCATTGCAGGTTTAGTCAGTAGCATAGGCTAATCAGTACTCCACTGTCCCTTGGCAATTTCTCACACTCAAATCATAAGCTCCTTTGGCCTGCTCTGCCATTTTTCCCTTTTTTTTTAAAAAAAACTACAGGCTATCTATTATTCAGTCCTCTTCCTAATACTGATCTTTAGCTTCCTATGATGAGCGAGAAACACATAACTAGGAGGGGAAAAAAAAAGACAAACTGAAAGACCAGGACTGTTAGTGGTCTCGGGCTGATTAGACCCTAGAAAAACAAAACCAGTAAGGAACCCTTATTTAACAGTCCCAAACAGAATTGATCTGAAGCAATCCCACCAATGAAAGGGCAGATTTCTTCTCCAAAACGTGGAGTAAGATGCAGTTGATCGAACTCTACCAGCTAGCGCAGCACTTCCCGATCCTTCCTACTCATATTTGCCACTTTCCAGCATACAATCTTGCAGGTCCCTCAGACTTTCAAGTCTCAGGTTTAAACAAGGCTGATAGCTCCACCCGGAGGTTTTCTATGGCATTGATCGCCGTCGCATATCTCCTGTCTCCCTTCGGTAACCTCATAATCAGCATAGTTGGGTATTGTAATCTGAATTTCACCCCTGCCAAGTATAACTTCTTCTTAATCTCCGTGTATTCCTTCTGTTTCTCTCTTACCGAAGGTACTAGATCTTGGAACAGCAAGATAGAGACCCCATTCCACTGCAGATTTTTATTTGTTTTGACTTTATTCAATACATGAGTCTTCTCATTAAAATTCAAAAACACATTATAAGGACCCAAGGTCGAGCTCCAGGTTGGGGGGTCTCTCTCAAAGAACAGTGCACCCTCTCGATATTATATGATTCACCAAACAGCGTTGGACTGAACAATTTCAGGAGGAGATCCTGCATAAAGGCTACACAGTCCGAGCCTTCCGATTTCTCAGGGAGACCTGTCATAATTAAATTGTTCCTCCGACTGCGTGATTCCTGATCTTCCAGGTGATCCTCTAACTTTTTAACTTGCCTTTTGAGAGTGATCACCTCCTGATCCATAGCCACCGTCTTTCTCTCCTGTGAAGCAACCCTGGCCTCAATATTCCCCACCCTTTGCGTTAAAGCATTAAGAGCCGGCTTTAATATAGAGAAATCATCCACTAGTCCTTGCAGGAGACGTTTAATTTCCATAATATCATCTGAGGATGTATGCCCCCCTCGTTCTTCTGCCCGCGGATCTTCATTCTCCTCTGGAACCAGGGAGTGGGGTTTTGAGTGCTTAACAGCCAGATGCTCAGGGCTTCCACCTTCCATCTCGGCCATACTATCAACCAGGCCCAATTCTGCATCTAGTGAGTAAACTCCTAAATTCTATTTACTCAACTCACTCCCTGGAATGCAGGACCTTGTTTGGAATCGAAGCTCCCTGTTAAAGTCGAAGATGTGAGGTGTTAAACAGCTATAATAGTGTAGTTTATTCGGCGCTACTTTGGAGCAACCTCAGGAATGTCTTTTCCCCACTAGCTCATCACATGATCTCTGTGAGCACCAGTTCTAGTACAGCCCTGTCCCTTGCTGGGCTCTTGACTAGTTGAACAAGGAATCCCTCTTGGAATGTATCATTAGACACTGATTCCTAGTACTTGCCATAATTGGCATTTTCCAGTATACATCTGGCATATTAAAGTCCCCTGCTACCAGTACCTCTCCTAAACTGACCACCATCCTAAGAATCCATCCCAGTTCCTTGTCTGCCTCCCTGATCCTGAGCCAGTGGTTGGTCTGTAGACCACTCCAGTCTAATTGGTTTCCCATTCCCTGTTGCTGCTAGCACCTACTAGGTTTCTAGTTTACTTGATTCCCCTCAGCTGTCTATTTAAGTTGCCTCAATCCCCACTTTTATATAGTACTTCTTCCCTTCCCCTGCTCTTTGTGCTGTCTTTCCTGAGTAGCAGGTACCCTTGTATGATCCTGTCCCATTCATCATTCAAGGTTTCCCACATCTCTGTTATAGCCAGCAGGTCAAGAATCCATTCTGTGGCTACCACCTGAAGTCCCAGTATTTTGTTGCCAAGTCTCCTTGCATTGGTGCAAATCAATTTCTAATATCTATCCCTGCCCTATTATATGTATGTATGTATGTATTTATTTATTACCATGGGTATGTTTGATTCATCAACATAGATGGCATTAGGCTAAAAAAATATGCTTCTACCCCTAACAGTTCCAAAGTTAGATCTTTATAAGAAAACCATCTTTCAAAAGATCTGACGTTATAACTGTTAAGGTTATGCAATTTCTTTTTTTAATGACAATATGCAGTCAGTTCAGTGAGTAAATAATATCAATGCAGTTTTGTGTTTGCTAAGATATATGGGATATAGAATGGCCAGACTCAGAATATGCCATTTATCATCATAGAGTGGGGGATATAACTCACGAGTCTCAGAGCCCCATGTGAGTTATGAAACTCTTACCCCTCTCAAGTGATGATAAATATCATATTCTGAGTGAAGCTATTTTGTGTCCAGTTTATGCAATGTATTATAAAGAGCTGGTGACACATCAGGACAACTTTAACAAAACCTAATATATAGACACAGTCCAGCTTGTATTTCCCATTACTGCTGTATTCCTCCTCCCATTATTTATTACTGAGGTCATCTATATGAAAATGGGATCTTTGCTCCTGAATAGTTTGTTTATTCCTGCTGCTTTCTCCCTACCTAAAGTCACAGAGCACTGCTTGTGATATCACTGTTACTCCCATGACAACAAACTGTGATGTCACAACAGAGGATTATGACTTGAAGTAGGGAGTCAGCTATAGAGGCAGATGGACTCTAAAGAAACTCTAAGGAATGAAGATCATATATTCATGCAAATTTCGGTACTGATAAATAATAGGGAGGAGAAATATTTAAAATATAAATTGAATGTAGGCAGAATTGTACCTAATTATTATGCTTTTTGACGTTTTCTTTGAGGTGTCAGTAGCTCTTTAAATTGCAGAGCTTTCACATTTGTTCATTTAATGAAGAATAAACCATTCCAGTTTGATTTCACTGGTCTATTTTGACTACAGAAGAGGTCATTGTGATGTAATCAGGTAATATTCAAGGTGCTGTCACATTGGTTAAGAGCTCAGTCGTGACTCGTGACTAACCTAAAGTGAAGATGCATGTTGATGACCCACCTAGAATGATTAGAAATGATTTGTCCCTGGATCCCCACCCAGAAATAACTGAGGCCACCTCCTTCTTGCTTTTGGTTGCTCGCTGGCAGTATTTATTAAAAGGCACAATTGTATTTACATCATTTACATCCCAATTCGTTTTAAACAGTCAATCTTTATACAGCGGACATGACAGTCCCACATCACTTCTAGGACATAACAGTCCTGTCTTCCCTCTCATGGTTCTTCACCAGGTTCTCTTCATCTTCCTTATTGCTTCTTGGGGTCCGGACACCATGAATTGGCCCCCCTTCCAATCACCACAACCAGGTACCACACTTATCTGGACCACTCCCCCCCGCTAGGTGTGGACACAGGGATCCACCCACTAGCTCTATATCCCTCCTCCCTCCCTAAAACTCCCTTGCCTGTGTTCCTTTGTCCCTAGCCCATGGTGTCTACCCCCATACCCCTCTACCTGCTCCCCCTTTCCCCCTTGTTCCCCAAAACCCTTCCACTGACCCATCTCCAGTTTGCAATGGAAGATGGGGCTCCCCCCTTGTGGGTTAACCCCTTAGCCCCTTCATATTGATGCCCCAAACCAGCTCCCCAAAAGGCAGGAGAAACAGGCCCATGCCAAACTCGGTCAGGTGGACCCCATCCAACCAGTAGACTGCCTCATGCTCATATGAGATGTCCTTATGATGGATGGGAACCCCTCCCATTTCTATCACTGTTCTGGCTACCTTCCTGTTCAACCACTGGTACACCACCTCCACCACCTTAGGCCCTTTTGCTGTCCTCCAAACCCTCCTGGATGTAATCTCAGACCAGCCTATCACCACTTGTGGCCACCAGTTCTTCACCTTCTCCAGATCTACCTGAATATCCCTAAACAGGGACCCCCATGGTACTGTCCCTAGGTCACCCCCCCCAGATGGACAATTAGACAGTCTGGTGCAGCCCAGCGCACCCAGAGCTCTTCCAGCAGGGGTAGCATTTGCAACCACCTCATGCCTCTCAGGCCCCTCTACCGCACCTTGGGTTGTTTGGTTCCCGGGTGCAAATGCATCCCTATCCTCATGGTAGCTGCAAACCGCTCCACCCAGTAGATGAATGAATCCCACGATCCACACCTGTCTCTTGGAGCCTGCTGTGGGAAGAGAAAAAGGAACACTAATTTGCAAATATCAACACCGCACATATCTCCTGTAACATTTTGATGTCCATTTGCCCACCTGCTTGACCTCCCCCTCCTGTGCTCCTGAGGCCACACCAATCCTGAAGGAGTGTGGGACAAATTTTTCAGGGTTCTCCCCTGCAAATACCACCACCTTTTTCAGCACTGCCCCTACCTGAAAACCTGTCACTGGGGAACCATCCCCTTGTATGAACCAGGTCCCTGACCTGCGGCCCCACACTGTGCTATAGTCTGTCATGGCCTGGACCATGAAGACTCCAGCCCCCATCTGCCTGCGTATCACTACAGCACATCCTTCGCCCCACTGGTCCATTTTAGATCTCTAGAGCCATATGACCACCTTCCCCTTCTCCAAACTCAAGTTCTCCTCTTGCAAGCCAGCAGCGGCCGTATGCTTCCTGGGTGCCACCATCTCCCCAACCCAAGAAGCTCCCTTCACCATGACCATGAATATAGCCCTGAAAAGACAGGCCTTGTTCGCTGATGTGTAAACATGGTCTAGCGCCCTTACCACCTTCATGAGCAGGGGCCCCATAATAGATCTCCTCCTCCTGTCCTGTCTGGTGCCTTGACCCTCTGCCATCCCGTAACCATCCTCTTGATGGATTGGCCACCCACAGCATCCTCCCATCCTCGATCCTGACATGTCCAGCTGATACCTGCCAGTTGGACCCCCATGGTGGCATGAGCCACCCCTTCCTCCCACTTCTCCACTACATGCTGCATGACCTGTTACTCCCAGACTGGGTCATCTGCATCCCAGCTCCAACTGGCGCAAATGCCTGGAATCTGGCCCATGCCCCTTCATAGTCCTTCTGGGTGTAGGCTAACCATGACCCTTTGTACAAAGTCCTGGCCTTCACCCACAAATCTCCCACATCAAGTCCGGGACCCTGGTCCAGATAGACCCAGCCTTCGCGGCTGACTCTTGGAACTGCTCCATCTGAAAATGAGAAAGACAGTCAGCCACCTCATTCCACACCCCTTCAATGTGCTGTACCCTAAAAGACTGGTTCAAATGCAGCCCCAGTAATACCATGCATCTTAGCACCCATCCTACAGATTCTGTATGGCCGTTCTGCCTGTTGATCACCTCCACTACTATCTTGTTGTAGCACCAAAATAAGATGCGCCGCCCTCCAATCCGGGTGCCCCAGAGCTCGAGGGGCACAAATATGGGGAAGATCTCAAGAAACGTGATGTCCTTGGTCCACCTCCATTTTTGCCACTGGACCGGCCATGCCTCTGTAATCCATTCCCCTTGCAAATAGGCTCCCATCCTGAAACACCCCACTGCATCCTTGTACAACTCCATGTCTGAGTTTCAGGCCCATTCTTCCTGCCAGAATGTCACCCCATTGTATGACTCTAGAAACTCATCCCATACTTGTAGGTCTTCTTGAATGCCCTTATTTATATCCACCCAGTGATGAGGTTGATTCGCCTTGCCCATGACCCTACCCAACCTTCTCGCAAAGGCCCTGCCTGGGCTTATGGCCTTGTAGGCAAAATTAAGGTGCCCAGCAGCTGTTGAACCTGCACCCTCCGCCTCCCCCCCACTAGTGTGAGCAGACCCCACAGCCACATCACCTTGTCTTCTGGCAGACAGAAGCACTCCTGCTCTGTATCCACTTCAATCCCCAAGAACTCTAACTTGCGGGCCAGTCCTTCCATCATCCTTGCTGCCAGTGGGATCCCTATCCTGCCGCACATGTCCAGGCAGTCCTTCAACATATCTTGTGTCTCCTCCCAACTGGCTCCAATCAACAGGAAATCATCCAAGTAGTGGACTACCCTCCTGTGCCCATACCAGGACCTGAACACTCATTGTTCCCATGAGCTGAACGCCTCGAAAGTGGAGCATGCCACCTAGCAGCCGATGAGCATCGCCTTGTCAAAATATAAACCGCCCTCAAATTGGAAACCTAGCAGGTCCCAATCCATGAGATCTACTGGCACAAGCCAAAAAGCAGACTTAATGTCCGTCTTTGCCAACCAGGCCCCCCTGGTCATCCAGATCAACTCGACCGCTTTGGTCTAAGGAGGTGTAAGAGAACATGCTCAAAGCAACTGGGATCCCTCCATTCACTGACTCCCCATTGGGGTAGGAAAGGTGATGTTTTGAGCTGGAACTCCCCTGCTTGTTTCTTTGGTACCACCCCTAGAGGTGACACCCTGAACTGCTTGCATTGGGGCTCAAGCATTGGCCCTTCCACCCTCTCCATCCCGACCTCTTTTGGAAATTTCTTTTGCACTATGTCCTCCTTCCCTCTTACTGAACCCAAATTTTTGTCCAGCATCCCCACCCTCTTCCCCTCAAAGCCCAGTGGAAAACCGTCCTTAAAACCCAACCTCAGCAGCTCTGCCCCTGCCTTGACAGGGTAACCTGCTGTCCAAGCCTCCACCACTCCACACCTGATAGGGGTGCAGGCCAGGGCATACCCCCACCCGAGTGACCCCCTAGTTCCAACCATAGTTGGACATATATACTCTTCTTCCAGGGCCTCTCCAGCCCCTGCCGGCTCCCCCCAACTGCTCTGAAGGGGTTGTTCCTGGGGCTGTCCGCTTGCTTGCCCAATTTTGTCACCCCCTTGCCAACACCCCATCGCCGGGTGTGCCCCCCTACACCATGAGCAGACATGCCTAAACTTGCAGTTAGGCCATGTACACAATACCCTGTTGAAAGCCCAGCAGGCTTTGGTGCCCAGGGCCAGTGTGACCTGCCTCCCTTGCTCCGCTGCCTGCCCTGCTACTGAACCTGACAGTGTCCTCACCCACAACTCTGCATGGGTGCAATCCCACCTCAGGTCACCCTTAACTGCCATTCTCCTCCAAAATGCCTTGTCATATTTAAGCCACCCAAAACCCAGCTTTGGCTTATACGCATCCCTGATGATCGCCATATACATCAGCAATGGGATGACCTGGTCTGGCTGCTTCTCCAGCACCAATGCGCTATAAATCAGGAAAACTGCTTGCCATGTGTCGATACCACCAGACTAGAAAATGCCCCCACATTGAACTTTTTGGGCTGCTACCACCGCTGGTGCCCCTCCAGCCCCACTCGCTCACAATGCCATGGCTCGGGCCTAGGCCCCCCTCCACATGCTCCATGCCAACCACTCCATCCTCTGCTTCAACAATTCACTGGAATGGACCCAAAACTGGCTAGATCAATCCTGTGTCACCCTGACTGGCCCCAGAAACCTCTTACCTTAAACACTATCGCCAGCTGCATGGCCCCTATCCCCTGAAAAAACACCTACAGCAGCGCAGCTCCAATGCTTTCACCAACCACCATGTGGACACACAACCAGCTAGCCCGCTCTCATGGATCCCCAACTGGTGACCACATTGGCAAACCTATACACGCGTAACCCTATATCACTTGCTATACACTCTATCACAAATTGCATTCCATGAGCGTTGCTGTGCAAACTCTACTCTAGCATGCGATTTAAAGCATTGTTGTGCAGATTCTTGGCCTAGAGTGACCACTTTGGCAAAACTCCACACACGTAACCTTGGATCGCTCACTATAAACTCTACCATAAACATAAGCATTGTTGTGAAATTCTCCTCTTGCATTCCATATTTAAAGTATTGATGTGCAATTTATAAATGCCCTCAATTAAAGCATTTCTCTCTATGTTCAATACAGGGCCTTAGCTCTCCATGCCTTACCTCAACTGCCCACAATGTGCTGTAGTATCCTTGAGGAATTTGTACAGCAAGAAAAGAGGGCTCCTTGAGGGCTGCATGTCCTTAAATATCCCCTTAGGACCCCTCCTCTAGTCCATGCTGGCCCCTCCCCTTGGCCAATCCCCAGCAAGCACCCACCACATTCAGATGATGTCATCCATGAGGTCCTGGGCCCACCCCTTTCCTGAAGCCCCCCTTTACCTGTTCTCCTTCCTCTCCCTTCCCCCATGCCTTCTTCCTGGCTGGGTCCCAGGACAACCTGGCCTGCCTTTTAGTGGCAAGCCTAATTGTCATCATTTCAGTCTTTATGTCTTAGAAATAAACAATGCATCTGTAAGGTTTCATTCTCACTTAAATTGTAGGAAAGCCTATACAAATTGGTATGAATCAGTACACTTTTGAATGTGTAATGATGCATACAAACATATATTAACATGAATGAGCCCATGAAAACTGTGTCAATATGGATTATTGATATTGACCTGACTACAAGTTTTCATTTAATGAAACTAGGTTTCTAGACTTAATGGTTTAAATGTTAGCCTTCTTAGGAAATTACTAACTTTGGAATCATTGGGACAGCAAGAGTATAGCTTAGAGGCAGTATACCTTTATGGTTAAAGCACCATGCTGTGGACCCAGAGACCCTGCAAACATAGGTTTGTAACCCACAGCTGCCACTTGTGTTCTGTGTGTCTGTGAGCAAGTCTATTAAACCTCCATGTGTTCCCTGGATGCACCTGGAAATGAGCTTTGTCTTAGTGTGCATTTCCCAACCAAGAAGTCTAAATGGAAAATTGGAGTAAGGTATACCGATATATCAATGCAAAAAGTTGTTACAACTCCCATATATAGAGGGTACATGATGGGCTGAAGCGGAATACAGAAGATATTTGAATGTGTGAAGAGTGACCTCGAGTTACCTCATGAGTGGCAGGGCATAGTTGAGTTATGAGTGTTGGTTCCCGAGGTCACTCTTCACAAGTTCAAATATCACTTGTATTCCACTTTTGACCATCATGTATTTGATTTATACAATATGGCCTTCATGTTCACTGTGTTTTTTCTGTTATTTTTCATTAGGAATATTTGTTATTTTAATTTCTTGTGGGTGCTTTTTCTTATGGTGGATGTTCTTTGCATGTGTGATTCATCTCAGTGAATGAACTGAGTTTCATTTTGGAATGAATGATGGTTGTGGTTTGGGAATGGTTGATTTTATGAATGGCTACTGTTATTGTATTGTCATTGGGTGTTTATTTTGTGCGTGTTTCCCGATTAGTTGGTTTCTGTTTGGGGGTGGGATTGTCTTCTGGAGTTTGAGTTGTTGGGCTATGTGGTATGTTGCGTTTATTTTTGTTATTTATTTTAGGGCATTTATTAAGTTTATTTAATATTTTTTTCTGTGGAGAGTAGTGCTTAATACAGTTACTTTACTTTATGTTTGCTTGGTGTTCCACTTCACTTCACCTGAGGTTTTCAGCAGCTGCTTTCAGTTTCTTGTCACCTCTGGTTAACTTCACTGGAGTCATTGCTACTTCTATGTACATTTTTAGGTACTTCTTATTTATTTTTCTGGGGCTCATTCAATTTATCTGTGCTTTACTTGATTATTGGACAATTCAGTGTTTGTGTCATTGTGCTTCATATTCATGAATTACTTGCTCAGATCTGCTAGTTTAACAGGTGAGTTTTATTTAAAAGTAGTTCAGTCAGGCAGGTGACTTGAAAGGTGGATTCTCCAACATAAGCACTGTGGTAATATCACCTACTAATGTATGCACTGTGTGTATAAATGTAAGCTATTATCACAGTGCACACGTCATGCAGGATTTATTCAATGCTAGTGGGAATACATTTTTTTATTGAAGCACATTTCTTCTCACCCCTGTTGTATAAATTGAAATACTGTAAATTGGGTAGTTTAGCAGTAATTTAATTTCTGCTGTTTTACTTACTAGAATTCTGGCAGCAGCAGAGTGGCTGTTTTGGAGAGGAGACTCCTGAGCTAAGAGCTATTTACAGTATTTTTCATATTTAAAATATCTGTCTTTCCAGTCAATTGTGGTGATTCTAAAAGATACCATTGCTGACTCCAGGAAGATGCAAATTTTGTTTGATAGATATTGGTTGGGGGTCAGGGCAGTTAACAAATATCTTTTGTGATTGGTTAAATCTGATGTTCATTTTAATACTATGTTTTTTTAAGAATTTCAATGAGTGCCTTTTGTGGTATCTGATCTAAAGGACCTAGGTGTCATTTCTGGGCATTTGGGCTGCTTTGGTGACTGGTGTGTGTGTGTGTGTGTGTGTGTGTGTGTGTGTGTTAAAAATTATGTCTTCTAATGATGCATGCCTAATACACAATAGTAGATCAGATATTATTGAGCATGCTCTGATTTTTTATGTGCCATATCTTTTAGATCTGCAAATCTGTTGTGGCAGCCTGTGAATGGTGTGCTGCTGTAATCTTGTCTGTTGTTTAAGAACCTTTCTGAGCTGCTAATTTCTTCTTTTTTAAAAGGAGTACTGCAGTCACAATTTACCAAGGCATATGCTCTGCAGAGTGTTTTGATTTGTGTGTTTAGTCCTGGTGTGATCCTGTCATTATCTGCTAGTAGGAGCCTTTTTTTTCCAAATGTGCCTACTAGTTTTATGATCTCTGGGGATTACCATATAGAATGGTTTATTGCTTTTCTTTGTCCTACTATGCCTCCTTGTAACAACCTAGAGAGACTGTTCCACCAAGAGAATAGGTATAGCTAAGTAGTTTTACTGTATATTAAAAATAATTAGTCTAGGATGTAGGTTTGAGGCCCAGTGTAGGTAGGAGCTGCCAGACAGATATAAGGTTGCCCATGCAATGATTAAAAACCTAGATTTATGATCCATAATTGTACCACATAAGTAATCAGCAGTTTTAAATAGGATGCAGCACAGTGGGGAAGTTGGAAAGGGCTCCTGGTCCTGGCTTTCCTCACACAAATGCAGTTTTACATATACTTAGTGTGATTTTTTTTAATGCAAAATATAGTACTTGTAGTTAAAACAGTAAATATAGAATAATGGATAGGCAAGTGTGTGTTATGGATTTTTTTTACACACCCAAGGTGTGTGATGACCCGTAAACCTTGAGAGTGAAGCTCGAGAAGTTTACACAGTCGTCACACACCGAGGGTGTGTAAAAAAAATCCTTAACACACACTTGGTTATCTTTTATTTTTGTTATAATTACTGGTGTTTTGTGCAGCTTTGTGCGGCTTTCCGCAATTGCGTGACTGTGTGGCTTTGCATGGGTTGGTATGACTTTGCCATAATACCTACTCAGGTATTACATTTTTTAATATGCAGATTTTTATATTGAAAAAAACAGAACCCATTAATTATACGGTAATACTGATGGCCAGTTGGCTAGTAACTAATTGCCCTGGCTGTTAACACAAGCGCTGATAGCCCAGTACATGATCTGGTCTGCTTGAGTTGCCTGTGATGTTTTTGAAAGTAATTATTTTGTCTCAAATAAATCATTCCTGTGGTGAAAATAAGTAGCTGCTCTATGGTAAAATGAATAAAGTAATGCAGAGTAGCAGCTGTGAGTCCTATGAGCACCAAAAATGGAGAAAAAGGGAGATTGAGAGACCAAGCACTGGTCTCACAGCTGAGCGCTCCACACTCAGAAAGGAATCCTTGGGTCTGCCATGGATGGCCACCTCATTCTGCAGCTGATCAGAAGCTAGACTTTTGGCCTAACCATTTCTCCTGCTGTTCTCAGTATCAAGAGGGAGACGCAAGATGTGCTTCTCTGGAGCCAGAATCAACCAGATAAATTTTCCCTTCCATGTAGTTGGCAGGAGATAAGCACCAGGGAATACTGGTTTAGGGGCCATCTCTCGGTGATTAAAATATAAACAGGGCACAGTCTGAAATAGGGGCTCTGGAAGTCCCACAAAGTGCATATAATGTATAGGAGCTCAAAGAGAGCCATTTTGTGCATGTTGGAGGTGCGACTGTAGGCACAGAAACTCACGGCTTTCACACAGATAACAAATACATTAATTTATAGTAAATAAAGAAAATAAAGCCTTGTGAGGGCTGAGGGGGTCCTGGGCACAGTGCACAAATAAAGAAAAGTACTACAAATGCACACTAGCTAAAATGGAGCATTTTGAAAGCAGGCTCTGTTAAATATGGATACACAGATAAAAAGATACTATTGGCAGATAAGGGCATATGGCCCACCCAGTCTGCCCATTTGAGCTTGTAAGATAACTTTAAGTTTTTCTAGAAAACTGTTGCACCTTACCCCTGACCTCCAGGATTTCCTTATGTCTATCCCATGCATTCTTAAACCATGTGACTGTTTCAGCCCCCACCACTTCCTCAGGCAGGATGTTCCACTTGTCCACCACCCTTTCTGTGAAGAAATTCTTCCTCACATTTCCTCTGAATCACCCTCCCTCCAACTTCATCCTCTGCCCTCTAGTAATAGAACATCTTTTTCACTGGAAAATAGTGTTTTCCTGCACCCTGTTCCTCCCTATAAGATACTTATATGTCTCTGTCATATCCCCTCTCTCCCTTCATTCCTCCAGGGAGTGCATATTCATGTTCTTCAGCCTGTCCTCATAGGACTTGTGATGCAGTCCCTGTACCATCTTTGTTGCCCCCTCCTCTGAACCTTCTCCACCCTGTCTATGTCCTTACATAGGTAAGGTCTCCAGAACTGAACACTGAACTCCAGGTGGGGCATCACAAGTGCTTGTATAGTAGAATTATGACCTCCCTTTTCCTGCTGGTGATGCCCCTGCCTATGCATCCTAGCATCCTATTTGCTTTACCTGTTGCCTTGTCACACTGTTTCCCTACTTTGTGGTCACCAGAGATGATATCCCAAGGTCCCTTTCCTGCTTTGTGCATGCTATATCATCACCCCCCAACTGGTATGTTGTTCCAGGGGGTTTTGTGCCCCATGTGCATTATTTTGCACTTTTCTGCATTAAATTTCAACTGCCAAACCCTTGACCATTCTTCAAGCTTCTGCAGGTCCCTCCTTATTCTGCCTACATCCTCTGGTGTGTCCACTCTGTTACAGAACTTCATGTTATCAGAGAACAGGGAAATTCTGCCTTCTAGGTCCTGCACAATGTTACCAATGCAGATGTTGAATAGGACTGGCCCCAGTACTGATCCCTGTGGCACCCCCATTGGTCACTCTTCCCTCTGTGGAATGACAGCCATTTATCACCACCATCTGTGTCCTGCCACCCAGCCAATTACCCACCCACCACACTATTGTCCTGCTCACTACCATATTCCCCAGATGGTGTAACAGCCTTCTGTGTGGCACAGTGTCAAAGGCCTTGCTGAAGACCAGATAGGCGATGTCCACTATCCTCCCTGATCCACCTCTCTTGTCACCCAGTTGAAAAATTCAGTGAGCTTGGTCTGGCATGACCCCTTCCCCCAGTAAAGCCATGCTGCCTTGAGTCCTGTAGTCAGTTGGCAACCAGATATTCCACCAATCTCTCCTTCAGTAGTGCTTCCATGATCTTCCCCACTACCGAGGTCAGGCTGACTGGCCTGTAGTTCTCCAACTTCCTCTTTGCTCCCACTTTTGTATAAGGGGACTACATCTGCTGTCCTCCAGTCTTTATGTACCTCCCCTGTTTGAGTGATTGGCTAAAAAAGATTGCCAGAGGTTCAGCCACCACCTCTATTAGTTCCGTTAGGACCATGGGGTGCAGCCCATCCATCCCCATTGCTTTATCGACTCTTATTCTTTCCAATTCTGTTAGGACTCTTTCCCATGTAAAAGGACTTGTGTCCACTTCTATGCCCTTCCAACCCCTTGTACTCCCTTCAGGCCCATTACTTTCCCCTTCCTTGGTAAAGACTGAGCAGAAATGTCTGTTCAGTATATCAGCTTTACTGTTGTCATCCTCCGCACTGCCAACATACTCCCCCTTCAGTCTCACTGTCCCTCACTTTGCCCTTGTCTTTTTCACTTATGTACCTGTAAAAGGTTTTGTCCCCTATAACCACTTATTTTGCAGTGTTGTCTTCTGTCTGAGTTTTGGCTTCCCTTACTGACCTCCCTGCTTCCCTCTGCTTCTCCTGGTACTTTTCTCTATCTCCTTCTGCTTGTATCTTTTTGTATTGCCTCAATGCAATCTTTTTGGCTTTCACTTTATCTGCTACCTCCTTGGAAAACCATAATGGTCTCCTCTTCCTTTTCCCGTTGCTGACCTGCTTAATGCATAATTGTGTTGCTCTTGTAATCCCAGTTTTAAATATCGCCAACTGTTCCTCCACCCCCCAATTCCTTCCCCATTCTAGTTAGTGCCTTTTTCAAGCATGTCCCAATTTTCCCCAAATCTGCCCTCCTAAAATACAGGATACATGTTTTTGTGTGGTTTGTTCTGCTCCTTTTGTGGTTTCAAACCACAGTGATCAGAGGTCACTGTAACCAAGGTACTCCCCCACTGTTACCCTATCACACTGTCCTCGTTTGTGAGCGTGAGGTCCAGTATTGCTTTCTGCTGAGTTGGTTCCATGACAAGTTGCTTAAGGAAGGAAACCTGAAGGGAGTCCAGGATAAATCTGCTCCAAGTTGATGCTACTGCTGGGATGCTCCAATCCAGGTCTGGAATATTGAAGTCTCCAACTAACACCACCTCCCCCTTGTCCACCATCCTTTGGATGGCTGGCATTAACTCCCTATTTGTCTCTTCCTCCTAGGCTGGTGGTATGTAGACCACCCCTGTTTTTCTTTTCCTTTCCAGATTAACCCACAGTATCCCCCACCCAATTTTGTTCCTTCTGGATCTCTGTGGCCTTTATGCCATCTTTCACATAAAGGGTCACTCCTCCTCCCTTTCTGCCTATCTTGTCTCTTCTGAAAATGTTGTAGCAGGGTATGGCCATCTCCCATTCATGGTTATTATTACACCAAATTTTTGTGATGGACACAATGTCCAGGTCCAACATGGTAGCCTCCAGATCCTCCATCTTGTTGCTAAGGTTCCTGGCATTGGCACACATGGCTTTCCATGATATGACCTCCCTGATCTGTTTTGATGTTCTACTCCAGTCCCCTCCCTGGTTATCCTTTATCCCTGGTTCTCACTGCTATCTGCCCTTCCATTGAATTGTGTCTTTTTCTGACTATCTACCCCTTGAATGCCTATCACCATTTTTTGCACACTGCTTTGTAGTGAAATCTCCTCCTCCTGTTCTCTGGTTCCACTGTTAGCTATGGGGGTGGGCAATTAGGTACCCTCCTTGTTGACCTGCCACCCCCCTTGGCTAGTTTAAATGCCTGTCCATGTAGCATTTAAACTTTTCATTGAGTGCTTGGATTCCCCACCAGGATGGATGTAGGCCATCAGGCTTGAAAGAGTCCCCATCCCTCCAGGTGGGTCCACAGTCACCAATGAATCTGAACTCTTCCTCACAGCACCAGTTCTTCAATCATGTGTTAAAGTTCCTGGGGTGTGCATCCCTATGTTCTCCAATTCTTCTCATAGGTAGTACTTCCAAGAACGTAATGGATGTTGCTACTTGCTTGAGACCCCTCACCAATTTTCTAAACTCTTCCTGAACTTCCTTAGACTCCCCATTTGACAGATCATTAGTTCCTATGTGGATAATTATATCCAGCTCTCCCTCCCACCTTGCCTTCATGGTGATCCCCAGGATCTTCCTCCCATCCCTCTATGCCATAGCACCTGGTAGGCACCTCATCTCCCTGTCCTCCCCCTCACATGTTCCTAGCTCAATCCCCCATACGATTGAGTTCCTACCAATATTCACTTCCTTGTCATCTGGGGTCCACTGCTCCCCCTACTGAGGTCACCTCCTAGGTTGAATTCCACATCCTTCCCATCCACTTCACCAGGTACCTCTGTCAGGTTCTCCCCATTTGCCAGTCTGGCATAGGAGTTCTGGAGTGGAATAGGATTTGGGATGTGCCTCTGCCTGTCCATCCTAACCCTCCCCAAGCCCACCATTGTCCAAGTGCTCCTCATTCTTGGCATCCATTGAGGCAGCAGCATTGGACTGGATGGTATCTAGATGGGTGAAGGTACTCCTGATTCAGTTTACTTCCACTCTGAGTCTGGCTATCTTGTCCCACAGTCCAGAGTGATGCCTGCAGATAGGGCAGCACCTCAGCATCCAGAAGGTCTGCCTGAATGCAGCTGTCCCACATCCACTGCATTGTACCACTCCTCACATTATTCTGCACTTATATAGCTATTACACTATTTGTATAATTACATTATTGCACTATTTGTCTGTTACCTATTACATTAGTTGTCTGTTTCTGAAGCCCACCTTCGAGTTCCCCTAAATGTGTAGCTCTTCTTCTAGGTCCCTGTGTTGGTATTCTTTTTGGAAGTATTTTTACTTGATGTCAGGTTTTTTTTTTTGTAATTTTTTTTGCTACGATAGCCCTCAAGTTGACATTACTTTTGTGTTACTGCAACTTATTGTCCTGAAAGCATGCTTATTCCCCTTATGCCCTTCTTACTCTACAGCCCCCTGCTATTCACTGTGCTTGGCTCCTGTCAATCATATTCAATAGGGCATTTAATGACCAGTGGGGGCAGGAGTGGGAGGGTGGACAAAAAACTGTGGCAAGTAAAAACAGCAAGTATATAACAGCCCCACTTAAATCAAGCCTAAAATAGGTTTCACATTTTCAACAGCAAGGAAATAACAGCCCCACTTAAATCACACTGAAATAGAGTTCAGGTTTTCAACAGCAAGTAAAAACAGTAAGAAAATAACAACCCCATTAAAATCATATCAAAATAGGTTTCAAATTTTCAACAGCAAGGAAATAACAGCCCCATTTAAATCACACCAAAATAGGTTTCAGGTTTTCAACAACAAGTAAAAACAGCAAGGAAATAACAGCCCCACTTAAATCACACCCAAATAGGTTTCAGATTTTGAACATTGAATAAAAACAGCAAGGAAATAACAGCCCAACTTAAATCACAACATGATAGGTTTCAGATTTTCAACAGCAAGTACAAACAGCAAGGAAATAGCAGCCCCCATTTAAATCACACCAGCATAGGTTTAATATTTTCAACAGCAAGTAAAAACAGCCAATAAATAAAAGCACACCAAAATAGGTTTGAAATGAGAAGAAAAAGATTCCTAATTCAAAGAAATAAAAGCCTCTCTTAAATCACACCAAAATAGGTTTCATATTTTGAACAGTCTGAAAACAATTCCTCTTTAGCCCCTTACAAGAATTCAAAAAATCAACCTGCTATCAAGAGAAATGAACAATGAGCAGTAAAACAATCAATAACAGAAGCAATGAGTAGTTAAAGTAAAGCTATTTCCATCACAACACATTTGCCACAATCAGGATTGTGTTGCCAACCTATTTTTAACAGAAATGCAACAACTTGGCAGTCACATACAGGAGAGTGTCCTACACATAGGAAAAATAGTTTTAAAGATCAATTGCAGTGTTTTAAAAATGCATTTATATATTTTATTTGCTTACCATGAGAACAAGCACTCTGTATATATTGCAAGTAATGTTCAGGAATAGCCATTTCTCTTGTTAAGATGTTATTTTACTACCTGTCTTTTTTGAAGCTTTCACAGAAAAGTCCTCAGTCATTTTCAGACCAGTTGGCAGAATTTTGGGGGAGTGCTGATTCCATTCAAGCAACAATGACATCATTTTTCACAAGTTTCTGGTACTGAGCTACCAAGACATTGAGGAAAATGATGTTGTTGCTGCTTGAATGGAATGAGCACTCACCCAAGGTTCTGCTAGCTAGTCAAAAAATGTCTGAGAGATTTTCTGTGAAACTATCAAATAGGAGAGCATTACAATAGTAGCTGTACATGACAAATCGCTATTCAAACACCATGAAGTCTTGCTATATTAGGACTTATTGCAGTTAGCCACTGCACTTGAACTGCCCCGGAGAGGAAAGAGTTAACTCCAGAGAATCTGGAGTTCTAAAGCGCGAGGGCGCTATACCAAAGCTCTATCTGGGCAGTTTCAAATGAAACTGTCAGATTCTTTACTCCGCTTCACTGAACAGTCGCTCGGAGATCAGCTCCTTCAGCTGGGTTCATTTCTAAGTCAAGCGGGTATTTTAGTTCATTTGAACCAAGCAAAAGTAATTATTTACCGCATTTCGGTTAAAGCTCTATCTAGTAAACCGTAAGTACAAAATGTAAAATCTGTGTGGAAATTTAGTTATCAGTTGGTTTTGAACCAGTCGGTTTGCTTATTTTAACGTTTTAAAGTTTTGGGCTTTTAGAGTGCGGTACCCAGTTCTTATTGGTTCTAAAAACCTTGATTTTAAATAGGGTTTTTCAAATACCCGTAAAGCGATTAGGAACCGATAAGGGTGTCTTGCCTAACTGCGGCCATAAAAGGCAAGTTTTTGGTTAGGCTGGCATTATGTCTGAGAAACCAAAAGAAAAACCGGGCCCACTGGGTTTCAACACTGTGATGCTGTGGGAAGCCTTGCAGGGCTGACCCACACACCACTGTGTTTATTGTCTGAGGGGCTGACCACCTCCTGTCAGACTGCCAGGTGTTTAAAATTTCCTGCAGCCACCCTGAAAAGAGATAGGGCCGGCTCAGGAACTATTATAAAGTCCGCTGACCGGATGGCCAGCCGGTCCAGTACCCACTGGACCAGAGGGAGTCCCTCTGACCAGGGCTAGACTTCCTCGGCAAAAGGATGGTTCAGAGGAACCAGTTTAAAAAAAATGAATATGACAGAGAAATCAGTAGGTTTGGAGTCCAAGATTGTCTCTCCAACTGCTGCAGAAGTAGTTAAGCCATACAGATTGTCCAGTCACTGTTTCTAGGTCCTGTCAGACCATCTACAGTTGGTAAAAGGTGGCTAGTTCGGTTCCAGTGGTTCAGGTTTATGATGTTGAGGAATTGTTATGAACCACAGGAGTGGGAGGAGAAATTTGATCAATACATGTGTGGCTGGTAGGGTCTGGACATGCCCACTTAGCGGATATTTTCTCCAGACAGACTTTAGAATCTCCTCCTTTTCTGTCTGAGTCCTTTTCTCAGTTTATGTTTACAAAAGCTTGCAGAATCCCCCAGCTTCCTTTAGGGGAGGCTATGGATGAGTAAAGGGAGCCTGATTATGTAGGAATGATGGGCTAGGAGGTTGTCTTTCCTTTGCATAAGTCATTTAGAGAGTAAACAACAAAGATTTTATAAGATTCCTCTTTCTGTCCTCCTGTAAGATAAAAAAATGGACAGAAGGTGTATTTCGTCAGGCTCTGTTACAGACTTCCTCACTGAGCAGTGTAGTCATGTAGGTGTGGTACAAGCTGCAGCCTGTGTCAAAGGTTAGTTCCTGGCCTCACATCCTCCTGAATAGGATTCCAGGAGGATTGATGCCATGACAAGAAAACAGTATATGGCAGCTTCTGTGGGACTCAGACAGGCAAGTTGTATGGCTTATGTGGCTAGATTTCGGAAATCTAGGTGGGGCGCTAGTATTGCAGTTAGCCAAGCAGGCCCATAGCCCAGCTGGCTAGCGGAGTTGGAACAGGTGGCTGCTAATGGCACTGAAGCCTCTAAGTTCAAGTTCATACTGCTGTTGGTGTTAATCTTGTTTTCTCTAGGGTCATGACCACTTCTGTAGCTTTCCGTAGGGTTGGCATGGCTCAGATGCACTAATCTGTCCCAAGATACTCTGTCAAAGTCTATGGATTTGTTTCTTGTTGTGGGTAATTCTCTGTTTGAGGAACAAACAGAAAGCTATATGAAAAACAGGGATGATTACCTACAAAAGAGTGCCCAGGTAGAGGCTCAGGCCTCCTCTGCTTTCGCCAGAGGGTCTCTTCAGAGGCAGAGATAGGCGGGGCACAAGTAAACAGTCCCCCTCCCCTTAGCCTAAGACTATTGCCAAGCAGGCACCCTGATGGGAGTGCCAGGCCGGTCTCCTATACCAGTGGCAGGTTGGTTTTATTTCAGCCAGAATTGGGTGTCCTTAACTTCGGACAAGTGGGTTCTGGAAGTAATAGGTCTGGTTCTCAGCTTCAAACAGTTTCCAAAGATGAGAGCCAGACAGGTCCCTACAAATCCTTCGGAATCCCTTGCTTTGGGAGCAGAGGTTTCTTCTCCTCTGAACTGCAAAGCAGTAGAAGGGTCCCTCCTTGCCACTGGGGCAAGGGGCTGTACTCATGATACTTTCTTACCCTATAGAAGGCAGGAGATTGGCGTCCCATCTCAGATTTAAGGTACCTGAACAAGCATCTTTTGAAAACAAAGTTAAAAATGTTAACTCTGGCTGAGGCCAAGGGACTGGCTAGCTTTCCTGGACCTCAAGGATGCCTATTTTTCATGTTTTGATCAGGCCTTCTCACGAAAGTACCTCAGGTTACCTCAGGCCACTACCAGTTCAGGGCAATGCCCTTGGACTTACCTCTGCACCAAGGGTATTGAAATTCTAGCTGTGGTAGTGGCTCTTTTAAGAAGGCAAGGGATTGCTTTGTTTCCTTTCCTGGATGACTGGCTCTTAGTGGGTCAGTCTCCAGATCAAGTAAAATCCCACTTGCAAGTCACCCAGCAGCTTCTCACCTTTCTGGGATTCCTGCTGAATTTACCAAAGTCAGTTCTCGAACCAGTTCAGGTACTAACTTTCATGGGGCAGAGTTGAACACAAAGTTAGCCAGGGCATTTCTCCCCTCTGAAAGGGTAGGCAGTCTCTTTGCCCTGGCATCTTCCATTACTCTGTGAGTCTCTTGACCAGCATAGCATTTGCTACAACTACTAGGGCACATGGCTGCTTCCACAGCTGTAGTGCAGGGCAAGATTCCAGATGAGGGACATTTAGTTCCATCTGAGGGCCTATTGGTCCCAAAGGAGGATTCCCTTTCCAAATTGGTTCTAGTGACCCAATCCTGATCCTGGCCTTACACTGGTGGCAGGATCAAAGCAATCTAAAACTAGGGTCCTCCTCATTCCCTCACCACGGATGCTCCTGTGTTGGGTGAGGAGCTCAGCTAGGCGACCTGTCCACGAGGGAGTGTGGTCTCCCTAGAATCTCTGCTCCACATCAATTTTTGGAACTCAGAGCTGTCTTCTAGCTCTTAGGAGTTTCGGCTTCTGTCCAGAACAAGGTAGTTCAAGTCAGGACAGACAACACCACAATAATGTGGTACATCAACAGGCAGGGGCACTCGGTCATCAGCCTTGTGCACCGAAGCAATGAAGTGGTGGTCTCTGGCACTCCTGAACACCTCCTGATAGCAGTTCACCTCCCAGGGAAGGACAATACCCTGGCAGATGCCCTCAGCAGGATTCTCAGGGCCATGCAGATTGGGCTCTGAATCCTCAGGTGCTGGGTTCAGTCCTTGCCAGATGGGGCTCATTTTCAGATAGATCTTTCGCAGCCCCAGATAACCACTAACTTTCTCTGTTTTGTTGGAGGCCTCCAGTGCTGGGATCAGCCCCCTGGACACTTTTCACTTGGATTGGAAAGGAGTTTCTGTACACCTTCTCCTTTTTTCCCTTTCTTTCAGGGTACTAGTAAAATCAGATCTCAGCCCTGCAAAGCGATTCTGATTGTTCTAAACTGGGCCAGACAGCCCTGGTACCCATTGTCTCTGTCCTTGACAGTCCACCTACCCTGAGCTTGCCCAGGTCCACGACTTACTGGCCTTTGCACAAGGGAGAGTGTGGTATCCGAACCTCAAATTCCTCCTTCTCAAAGCAGCTCTTGAGGAGTTAGAATTTGTTGATTTACACCTTTTTCAAGGTGTCGCAGATATTTTAAAGGCTTCAAGGAAGCTTTTCACTGGGCCACTTACAATTCTAAGCGGAACAGGTTTTCAGTCTAGTCGCTGAGAAGCAGATTTACTACAGTCTGCTTATCTGCCCATTTCTGGACTTTTGGTCCATTTAAATTCCTTAGGTCTTGGGCCAGCTACCTTAAGGGTTCCTCTGGCAGCTGTCTCTGTTTTTTCTGCAAGCAGGGAAGCCTGATTCCTTTTCTTCTCAACCTGTGTTTTCCAAGTTTTTAAGGGGTTGCTTCACACCAACCCTCCTTTTTCAGGAACCAGCTCCTGCATGGAGCCTGAATGTTTGCACTGCTCAGTTAATGCAAACCCCTTTGGACCTCTGTCCCCAGCAGAGCTCAAGCTTCTCACTTGGAAAATGTTTTTTTCTGGTGGTTTCACTTCTGCCAGACGCATAAGTGAACTACAGGCCCTGGCAGTGGAAGAAGATTTTCTCTCCCACAGGGATAAGACAGTCCCTAGGACTAACACAGGTTTGTCCTAAGTGGTTTCAGGTTTCCACCTGAACCAACCCATCTCTCTCTCAGGATTTTCACTGAGCATTCTTCCTCAGGTGAGAGGAGACTGCACAGCTTGGACGTCAAAAGAGCCTTATGCTAGTATTTGTAACACACCAAGGGTCACAGGTTCGAATCCCTCCAACTCTTCCTTACCTAGGGCAGGTTGGCAAAGGGAACCTGCCACTAAGAGGACAATTGCAAGGTGGATTGTCTCTTGTATCCATTTTTGTTATCAAAGACTAGGTAGAAGAGCCCCCCTCAGGACTGAGGGCTCACTCCACCAGGTGTACAGCTGCATCTCTAGCGGCTGCTAGAGATATTCCCATTCTGGAAATCTGTCGAGCTGTTACTTGGAAGACAGTTCACACTTTTACCAAGTATTATTCCTGGATTTCTGTCAGGAGAGATGCTCGTTTTTGGCACAGCTGTGCTTCAGAGCCTATTTCCTAAGTAGGTTCTGACCCTCCTCCATGGAGGTACTGCTGTGTAATCTGCAATAAGTCCTAATATAGCAAGACTTCATGGTGTTTGAAGAAAAATTACTCACCTTAGTAATTGCTTTTCTTCTCATGGAGTCATGCTATATGAACCACCAACCTGCCCTCTCAGAACTTCTACTGGGGTGGGTGGCAAATTAGTGCAAGCACTGTGTCATGCCATTGTAGTTCTTCCCTTCACCCTCTTTTATTTAGGGTTAGGGAACTAGGGTTTTCTGTGTTGAGTGATTTGTTGGCCCCCTTCTTGGACTTGAGTCTTTGGGGGAAGGGGGGTCCTAATAGTGCTTGTCAGGGGGGAAAACTAATAATACCATTATTCATTCTTATTATTGTTATTGTTGTTCTTATTGTTGTTTATATTGTTGTTATTACTATTAGTAGGTAGCCATTTGGCTAGTGTAGAGCTTTCCACACAGACTTGTTGCTTAGTGTTAGCTTCGTAAAGATCTGACAGTTTCATTTGAAACTGCCCAGATAGAGCTTTGGTATAGCGCCCTCGCGCTTTAGAACTCCAGATTCTCTGGAGTTAACTCTTTCCTCTCCGGGGCAGTTCAAGTGCAGTGGCTAACTGCAATAAGTCCTAATATAGCAAGACTCCATGAGAAGAAAAGCAATTACTAAGGTGAGTAATTTTTTCTTTCTTCATTTCATATGTAAAAAATAAGACCTGGTTGTCCTTCTGTTAGAGAAAAGGAGTAAAGTTTATAACATGTTTATAATATAGCAGCAGTTGATCTTTAAGTGATAAAAGAGAGAACTATATGAGCTGCTAACCTTTTAAGGGAGAGTGGGTCCTTGGTGAAGCTAATTCATGCAGGCAGTTACACTGGAGGTGGGACTTAGTGTGGGAAAATGAATATATAATTCCTGAGTGAAATGACTGTTGTGGTCAACACAATTAAGGGGAGATTGCTCTTTTGGCTGGAAAATGAAGAGGAAAGTGTGTTTAAGTGATTATTTTTGCATTTTAATAATAAAAAAATGTTAGTCTTCTCAACTATGCTTTCCAAGGGGCTATTGTATACAGAACAATCAACAGAGAGCTTAGGAAGACAGCTTTCCAGTCAGTATAATGAAAACCTGCTCAAACCTTTGGAACAGTTTTATTGTATGTGATAAAAGAGATGTATTTTAAAACGGGCTCAAGTTTTAACAAAAGGGAGAGCCTTAGAATGTTGAGATGGGCAGTTGAGCTTCAAATCTGAGAATTCCATTGTGGCTTATGCTGCTGCAGAAAGGATTTTGATTGGTGCTGAGCCTCTGGACAGGTCAATGTCCGGTCAGTGACCAAAACTGTAAACATGCTAATGAGTTTTTTTTCCATAAAAGAACCTGCACAGCCTGTGTGTAGTAAGTCTGAACTGGGACAGTGACCAGGAAGGAAGATGCCCAAGTCAAGGGGGGTCCAGTTTGAAGAGGTTTTATGCAGTGAAAGAGCCTGACAGACAGTTTAATTTAATTGCAGTGCAAGATTAGGGGATCACCTGAATCTCAGTGTAGGTTCAAATAGGGTAGTAAGTGAGAAAAGAATAAGAGCAGAAAGTCTGTTTCTTCAAGTGCCTGACGACCCTTTATGCCAAGTTTTCTTCACAGAAGAAGAAAAGTGCAAACCTGAAGAAATCATTGCTTCTCCTTATAACATCATCAACCTGCCAACTCAAAAGGGGCCCTCCAACAACACCAAGCTACAACAATTTCAAAGACAGAATTTCTTCAGCCAGCCCAAAGGAATGTGGTATAGTATAAACCTTGTTGATACAGTTTGGAGACTATTTTAAAAGCCAGTGACACTGTTCGACAGAGAATTTATCTTAATCCTTTTGATTTAAAGTGGCTTTTGTCAAGTGAAGGACTGATCCTGAAGGGACTGGGGGGGGGGATTCTGTCACAACTTTTAATGTACTAGTATTCAATATGTTTGATGTCACTGCCTGTTTTGATGTTTTACAGTAATGAATGTATATAAATGTCTTGGGTAACAGGGAGGGTAGCTGGCAGAAGGAGTTAGCAGACTGACTGCTCAGATGTATAGCCCAACAGTCACTGTATTCCTTACTTCTAAGGTAAATAAAGCTTGGGGATCAAGGCCAAGGTGGGCACTCTTCCTGGAACATTGTGATATCAGGAGGGCTGGTGAGTGGTGAGTGCCTGCAGTCTCCAGGACAGAAATACAAGGGGGCTAGTGGGGGTGGTGTTGCTCTACTGGGACAAACTAAAAAGTAATAGAACATACAGAGATTTTATGTGTTTTAAATTGTCATTTATTCTGAAACTGAACTGTGTCATTCATGGCTGTTATTGCAGATATTTCTTTCACAATTTCAGTAAACTTTTACCTTTTGGTTCAGCAATCCAATTGTCAGTGTCCTTGTTTACAGAGCCAGTGTCTCACATTCCTGCAGGTCTCCAGGTTAGTCCAGTGCAGCATTCCCTACTCTTGGCAGCTCTTAGCTACTCCAGTTGGGGAAGTAAGGTACTGTACACAGGTAGTGGCATGGCAGGGGTGAGGCTAGGGTACTACACACCATGCAGTTTAATGAATGGTTGCAAAACTGGTGCAGAGCACAGGGCTTTGGCTTCATTGGGGACTTGGGGTACACCTGGAGAGATGAAGGTCTATACTGGCACACTGGTCTACATCTGTCCACGAAGGGAACCAAGATCCTAAGTGACAGGTTTAAATGCTTCCTTGGCAAGCTTTTAAACTAGCTATGGGGGAGGTGATAATAAGAGGCAGAAAATTTCAAGCCTCCCCCCACAAAACATGCCAGGTAGTAAGGTAAACACTGAGGTACAGTGCTCAACAGAGGGCAGGGCAGGGGTAAATGGAAAAATAGACAAGGGCAAAAAGAGCAGGCATGGGGAAAAAAGGATAAAGCCAACATTAAATGGAGGGCAATGAGTACCAATGCCTGTAGTCTGGGAAACAAGCTTCCTGAGCTAGTAGCCTTGATGGAAGATGAACAATTGGATAATGCAGCAGTCACAGAAACATGGTTCATGGAGAACCATGACTCAGTTGTCAACGTACACAGTCTACAGAAGGGACAGGAAGGGGAAAATAGGAGGTGGAGTAGCTCTATATATGAGGGAAGGGATCAAAGCTACAGAACTAAAAAGTAAAGGGGGAGGACAAGAGGCACTCTGGGTCACCTTGGAGACAGGAATTGGCATCACAATCCACACAGGGTTTGTATACAGACCCCCCATCTCAAGAGGAGGAAATGGACAATAAAATGATAGAGGACATTCTCAAAATGGCTGAAAAAGGGAAGATACTGTTGATGGGGGACCTGAATATGCCAGATGTTAACTGGATGACATGTACTGCAGCCACATCCAAGAGCAGGGTCATTCTTGATGCCCTGCAAGGGGCAGGCCTTAGACAGCTAGTGTTGGAACCCACTCAGGAGGGAGCAATACTAGACCTGGTACTCTCAAATGGAGAGAGGATCACAAATTTAGAAGTCAGTAGACATCTGGGAACAAGTGACCACTGCACAGTGTGCTTCACAATAAGCACAACCATGGAGACGAACCATATAAAAACAAGCATACTGGACTTTAGAAGGGCTGACTTTGGCAAAATGGATGAATACCTGAGGAATACACTAGCAAATGACCAAAAAGGAGAGGTGGAAGAACAATGGAGAAAAATCAAAACTGCCATCATAGAGGCAACAAGCCTTTGTGTGAAACAGATAAAGAAAACAAAGCGGAGTAAAAAAACACTATGGTTCTCAAAAGAGGTGGCAGGGAAGGTTAAGGAGAAAAAGGCTGCATTCAAAAAGTATAAGGAATCACAGAAGGAGCACGACAGGGAACTGTATCAACTAAAGCAGAAAGAAGTGGGGAAGTCAGTGAGAATAGCAAAAGCCCAAACCGAGGAAAAAATAGCCAATTCAGTTAAGAAGGGGGATAAAACCTTTTATAGGTACATTAGGGAGCATAGAAAGGTTAAGGGAGGAATAGTGAAGATTAATAAGGGAGAGAGGAGGTGGGCAGAGGGAGACAGTGAAAAGGCAGAGATATTGAATAAATACTTTTGCTCAGTATTCACAAAAGAAGATAAGGAGGAGTTACCTAAACCAGACAATAGAAGTACTCTGGGTAGGGGGGTTGACACCAGTCCATTTACAGAAGAAAGAGTCCTGAAAGAACTCCTAAAACTCAAGGTGGACAAAGCAATGGGGCCTGATGGGATTCATCCCAGAATCCTAAAAGAACTAAGGGAAGACCTAGTGACACCACTGACCACACTTTTTAACAAATCATGGGAGGATGGGGTGGTACCTGAGGACTGGAGGAGGGCAGATGTGATTCCCCTTCACAAAAGTGGGAGCAAGGCAGAAGCAGGAAACTATAGACCTGTAAATTTGACCTCAGTGGTAGGGAAAATGATGGAATCACTTCTGAAAGAAAGAACTGTTGAGTACCTAGAGGCCAGCGGGGCACAGGACCCAAAGCAGCATGGATTTACAGCAGGAAGATCATGTCAGATGAATCTAATAGATTTCTTTGACTGGGTGACCAAAGTAATAGACCAGGGAGGGCTGTGGATATGGCCTACCTAGACTTTAGCAAGGCATTTGACACAGTCCCGCACAAAAGATTAATAATCAAGTTAGCCAGCCTGGGAGTGGGTCCCAGGGTGGTAGCCTGGGTAGCAAACTGGCTGCAAAACAGGACACAGAAGGTAATAGTGAATGGAACACATTTAGAAGAAAAGGTTGTCACTAGTGGAGTACCGCAGGGCTCAGTATTGGGTCCAGTCCTCTTTAACAGCTTTATAGGTGACATTGCAGAGGGTCTGGAGGGAAAGGTATGCCTTTTTGCAGATGACACAAAGATCTGTAACAGAGTTGATACACGGGGGGTAGAAAGGATGAGAAGGGACTTGGCAAGGTTGGAGGAATGGTCAGACATATGGCAACTTAGATTCATTGCAAAGAAGTGCAAAGTAATGCACCTGGGAAACAAAAACCCAGGAGAAGAGTATACAACAGCAGGAGAGGTACTAACAACAACAAAAATGGAAATGGACCTGTATGTAGTCATATCAGATGATCTAAAGGTTGGTAAGCAATGTGAGAAGTCAGTATGGAGAGCCAGGGGGATACTGGGATGCATAGGAAGGGGCATCACAAGTAGAAAAGGGAAGTAGTTATTCCTCTGTACAGACAGTTGGTGAGACCCCATCTGGAGTACTGTGTGCAGTTTTGGAGACCTCATCTAAGCTAGGACATAGACAGGATGGAAGCAGTCCAGAGGAGGGCAACTAAAATGGTGCAGGGTCTGCATCAGAAACCATATGAAGAGAGACTGAGAGAGCTTAATATGTATACCCTTGATGAAAGGAGGGACGTGGGGACATGATAGAAATACCTGAAGGGAATCAATAAAGTCCAGGAGAGTAGCATCTTTCAGAAAAATAGATGTGTAAGAACAAGTGGGCATAATTTAAAGATAGAGGGGGGGATGGCTGAGGGGTAATGTAAGGAAATTGTTTTTCACAGGGAGAGTGGTGGATGCATGGAACCGCCTTCCTGGGGAGGTTGTTGGATCTAAAACAGTGAGGGAATTCAAACATGCATGGGACAGACATAAGGCAATTGTAGTGGGGGGTTGCAGGAAGTGGGCTGTTGGCTAACTAGAATCTGCAGCTTATCCAGGTAGGCAGGGAAATGGGCAGACTAGGTGGGCCCAGTGGTCCTTATCTTCCATCAAAATCTATGTTTCTATGTAGTACCCAACTGGGAAAGGGTTGTCACAGGGGAAGGAATAAAGAACCTTGATGTCACCTATCTCTGTGTGGAATGGTCTCATCTGTGGCCAGAGGTTAACATAGTAGTGGGTGTGTCATCATATTCTGCCTTATGTGACAGTGATGCTTCCAGGACCATGGATCCAGTGAGAGAAAGTACTGCAGCAGTAATCTGAAATTAGAAGCTTGATTTTCTGGCCTCAACTAAATAATTCATTTTTTTATATGTTTATCTAGGTCTAGTCAGCATGAGTAAATGTTTTGCTTTTAAAGTGTCTAATTTGATAAAACTATACCCAGCCATTAAAAACACACAAATCACCGTAGGTCATCAATGCTAAAATTAGTAATGACTATAGCTGTTTTCATACAGAATAATCACTCATATAGAACTCAGGTGATTGCTAAGCTGTACATGTAACCTTTATTGCCTACTAAATGAGAACAGTGACCTAAAATCACAGCTCTACTGCTTTAAAATGGCCTATAAGCCAGTACTTGCTGAATCTATGGTCCCCGAGCATCACTGTAACACGGTACAGGAGGCATTTTAAGAAAAAGAGGAGCAACAAACCATGGTAATATGGAGGTTTCCAGAGGCTATAAAATTAGTATGAGAAGCCATAAAACTATAGGCAAATTGAGAAAAAAAAAACAATAACAAACAAGGAGAAGGACACACCAGGCTAAACACACAAATCAAAACACTCTGCACAACACGTTTTTTGTAAATTTTGACAGTAGTACACCTTTAATTTCTAATTGTTTTTCTTCATATTTGTTTTTGTAAGGCAACATCATAAGTGCATTTTTGCCAGCTGCTGATTGTTTCTAAGAGCAACTGTTCGTATTGTGTTCTGGTTTTCTGATGGAATCAGAAGTGGCAGCATTCTGAGTTGTTCGATCTGACTCAGTCCACTGAGTTCTAGAATACCAGATATAAAATTCTAGAATACTAAATATTTTGTATGTCTTAAAAAGAAAGTGTTTCTTGTTATTTGTTTTATCTTTTAAATTAGCCTAGGTTAAGGGAGAAAGAAAGGGAGGTGTAAGAAATATTTATGCGCGTAAGTGTAGTAAGTGTGTTATAGTTAGGGTTCACATAAACATCATGTTCGGATCAGGACTACGAGTTAATTTAGTACTTGTGTATAGTAAAGTCTTATTGCTACACCCTAGCTATCTGTAGCTGGATGAGTTAATTTAGTACGTGTATTATAGTTTGGTCTTCCAGTTACATCCTATTTGAGTGAACACTACAAGGTATTTTTTTTATTCATGGTTTCTGTACTACAGTTGAGCTTAACAACTGCACCCTATATGGGAGACCACTATGAGTTGACTTAGTATTTTGTTAATTGTGAACCTGTTGTTGGAAATACACACCCACCAGGTTCAGCCTCATTTAATGGCCTGTATAGGGATGGGGATCAGAGCGAAGGCAGTGAGTTGTGGTGGCTGTGGTGTGCTCTGCTTTAGGGATATATACTTTGGAGGAGGGAGCACTGTCCCATCTACAGGACAATGGCAGAGCTCAAGGCTCAGCTGGTAGCAGCAAGGAAAGAAATATCTCAGTAGTGTCTCCTGTTGTTGGAAATACACACCAGCCAGGTTCAGGCTCACTCAATGGCCCGTATAGAGATGGGGATCAGAGGGGAGGCAGTCAGTTGTAATGGCTGTGATGCATGATTCTTTAGGGATATGCTGTAGAAGAGGGGGCACCACCCTTTCTGCAGGACCATGGCAGAACTCTAGGCTCAGCCAGTTGTAGCAAGGGTAGGAATATCTCTGCTGTGTCACCAGCTCAACTGGATCCAATCTCACATCCCCACTCCCCCAGAGACCCACTGGTCCATGGGGATAGAGAGTTATGTGGAGTGAGAAAGTAAGGGGGAAGGGGAGTGATAAGAGTGTTGGCCAGCCCTGCACCATCCAGATGGCAAACCACTTTGCACCCCTAGAGGAGGGTCGGGCACCTGACTCTGCTGGGAGAACTCCCAAGACAGTCAGTGGGAAAGGGCAGGACAAAGAAATGGCATCCAGGTGAGGAAGTCTACCAGGAGAATCTTGGTGGTCTGAGAATTGAGGATTACAGGGTTAAAGAAGGTGGTGAAGGGTGATGGATTGGAGGGGGATGGTCCAGTGCCTTCCTGTTGTGTTGGCCATACAGTGATTTAAACAGGATAGTGAGAATTGTGGAGAGGGAGCAGGGGGAGTTGGGGTGCTGGTACACATGGGTACCAATGATCTGGTAAGCCACGTCAATAGAGATGGTGAAGTGGAATTTCCCCTACAATGGGGGACAGATTGGTGGCAAATTCAGCCTCTCTGGCCTTTTCTGATGTCCCCCGTGTGGGGCAGGGAGGAGAATCAAGATAGGCTAAGGAGAGTGATGTAATTGAGGAGTTTAATAGTTGGCTTAAGGTATGGTGTCATGAGAAAAGGTACCATTTTGAGGGGATGGGGGAACATCTGGGATAGAAGACTTATCAAGGGTGATGGACTTCACTTGACAAGAGAAGGGGCCTGTGCATTGAGACAGAAGCTTGACATCTATACCAGACATTTAAAATGACTTCAGGGGAGACTGAAACTATGGGAACCATGGTGGCAGGAGAGAGGAAGAGAAACCTAGCTAGTACTCCCCCACATTTGGGGGCTTGTAGTAACACAGCAGATGCAAAGGAGGTTGTGGCTCCAACTGAACTAGGTGAGGATATATTAGAGAGGGGTAATGCAAGGATATGAGGACAAGGAAAGCACAAGAGTAGTAGCAATGGAGTATCACAGGTCAGGTGGAACTGGGCAAGCCTTAATGCTAAGAACCTTGGGAACAAAATCATTGAGCTCCAAGCTCTGATTGTGGACACTGAGGTGGACCTAGTGGCCTTCACAAAATTGCGGGCTTTGGAAAAAAATGAATGGAACTTGATGGTTCTTGGGTACTCATTGTTCAGAAGGGATAGAGGAACAGGTATGGGACGAGCAGTCCTTTCTGTCATGGAGGGCATCAAGGTGGTAGAAGATGGGTGCCTCAGGGTTAGTAATGGAGAGGCTGAATTTCTGTGGGTGCAACTCATGGCAGCTTCAGTAAAGAAGCTGCACTTGGTGTGATCCATAGACCTGCAGAGCAAGGGGAAGAGAAAGAAGAAGATCTAATGGAAGAACTTGAAAGAGTGGTGGCAAAAAGGGAAGTAGTGGTGGTGGGTGATCTAAACCTACCAGACATTGATTGGGATATTCTAGTGGCGAGTAACACCAGAGGTCAGGTCATGCTAGACACCTTCCAGGACTATCTGCTGGTACAGTTAAGAAACCCATAAGACAGACTTCAATTACCAATGTGATGCTTACCAACAGAGGTGATTGGAGCTGTGAGAATAGGTGAGCCACTGGGGAACAGTGACCAGAGCTCCATTTGGTTTGAACTTTCCCTTCAGTCTGGAAAACCACAACTGAGAGCTGAAGTCCTGGATTTTATAAGGACAGACTTTAAGAGGCAGAATGAGCTGGTAAGGGAAATGTTAGTCAAGGTGGACAACATAAGTAAGTGGAAGAGAGAGAGATGGGGCAATTAATGGAGCCATTCTCAAGGTGTCTGTCTTATGCATGAGAACAGCAACCGAAACTAACAGGTTCAAAAGACCATTATGGTTCTCGGCAACAGTCTGGGAAGCAGTGAGGGCAAAGAAAAAGGCCTTCCACATGTATAAAGAAAAGCAGGGGGAGGAAGAATGGGAAGAATACATACTGAAAAATAGGGAGCAACGATATATTAGTGAAAAAAGGAAGAAAGGAAGAGGGATCGTAAGGTTGGCAGAATGGAGTAGACTGATGGAGGAGGATGGGCAAAAGGCTGCTGTCCTTAATGTTTACTTTAGCTCAGTTTTCACTAAGAATGGTGGATCCTTGCCAGAAAGTGTCATCAAAGCAGCCACATGGGGGGACCTGAAGGTGATGCAGCCAATATTTACAAGCAAAAGGGTCCAGAAAGGACTGGCAGTACTAAAATCGATAAGCCCCTGGGACCAAATGAGCTGCATACAAAATTACCAGGAAGATGGCAGCAGAAATGGCTGAACCTCTGGTTGATCTGATCAACAGCTCTCTAAGGACTTAGGTAGTTCCAAAGGATTAAAAGGTGGAGCACCTAGTTCCTCTCCATAAGGAGAATGACATGGAGCAGGTGTGGAACTACAGACCTGTCATTCTTACTTATATTGTAAGGAAGCTGATGGAGTCAAAGACAACCTTGTGTTCTACCTGGAAAGCAACAGTCTCCAGGAAACAATAGCATGGATTCATGGCATGGAGGTCTTGTCAGACTATCCTGATAATTTTATTTTCCTGCCTGATGAGGGACGTGGATAGGGCTACACTGAGGATTTGCTCTACTTCTACTTCAGCAAGGCTTTTGACTTGGTGTCTCACAGATGCTTGCCGAAGAAGATGGAAGATCAGGGTCTGATAAAGGTCATAGGAAACTGAGTAGGTAACTGGTTAAAGGTGAGGCAGCAGAGGGTTATAGTCAATGGGGTCAAGTCCACAGAGAGGAAGGTCATGTGTGAGATACCACAGGGATCCATTCTGGAACTGATCCTCTTCAACAGGTTCATTAGTGACATTGATGAGGGTATCTTTGGAAAGCTGTGTCTCTTCACAAATGGCACTAAGCTCTGTGAGGAGGTGGCTAGTGGCAAGGGAATCAGGGAAATGTAGAGTGAAGTATGAAAGCTATAGGAGTGGTCTAAGGATTTGGCAGTTGAAATCCAATGCCATAAAGCGCAAGCTAAGGATTATATGGAATATAACCCTAGGACAGAGTACTGGATGGTGGGGTGAGACTTAACACTATGACTAAGGAACAGAACATTGGTGTCATCATCAGTGACTCCCTCAAACAATTATGTCAGTGCAACGAGGCATATAGCAAAGCAAGTAGGATGTTGGGATGCATGAGGAGAGGTACTGATAGCAGAAGAGAAGAGGTAATACTTCCCCTATATAGATCCTTAGTGAGGCCACACATGGAGTACAGCACTCAGTTCTGGAGACCTAACCTCAGGAAGGACAGAGATAGGCTGGAGTCAGTGTGGTGCAGGGTGACAAAACTTCTTTAGGGCCAACAGGGCAGATCCCATGAGGAGAGCTTCAAGGCACTGAACATGTACTCACTGGTGACCAGTAGGGAGAGGGGAGATATAATTGAGATCTTCAAGTTCTGAAAAGAAATTAAGATGAAGTATGGATACATATTTAGCTTGAATACTAGTTCACGGTCACATGGACATGAGTAGAAACTGACAGGAGGGAGGCTCCGAAGGGACATGAGAAAATATTGTTTTACAGAAGGGGGGGTGGAGCTATGGAACAGTCTGGCTGCAGAATTGGAGAGTGCTAAAACTGTTCAGCATGGTTGGGACAGAATGAAGGATATAGTGGTTGCTCGGGGTGGAGAAGCTGGGAGGGGAATAGGGGGAAGGAAAGAGAGGGCTAAGAAGACCCTGGAAAGAGAGTAGGTCCCAGGGCTAAATAGGGAACTAGGTCAGACTAGAGGGACGACTGGTCTTTTTTTGCCATGATTGTCTATGTTTCTATAACGTGATGAATGAATAAAAATATAATGGTGCTAATTGGTTGACATTGGAAATTTTCAACAATTGCTTAGTACAAAATTAAATTTTAACAATTGCGGCCAATTAGCACCATGAGTAAAATATAACTGATGCAAAAATAACCCATTTTGTGGTATAAATCATACTGTCATACTGGGCTCAATTTTTAGAGTGTCCTTAGATCACCACAATTTGCAGTGATCCATGGATGCAGCAAACTCTGGGTGAGTCATGGATCCTGCACCCTATTTTATAGAAATGGGGTTCCCAACACCAAATGCCAGGGAATTGCCATTGCTGCAGAGTTGCACCAAACATTGGGTGCACCTGTAGGGTTTGATGGAGGGATCAATTCCCCCCCCCACCAGTGCAAAACTAGATGACCCTCAAAGGTTAGGGGATAGCTATGCACAGAACATGGGGACCGGGGGCTGATGGAATCCTGATGGTGCTATGAGCATGAAGGGGACGTGGTGGCAATGGGAGGGATGAGTGGAGGCACCTGGAAGATATATCCTTCAAGTTGGCACACAGATGAATGTGCTAGGTGGGGGGGCATGGCAAAATCAGCATGACATAGATCCCAGTTGACAGCAGCCCTGGCACCTGCCCCACAGGATCCGTAGTCTCCTAAAGGCAGCAGCTGGCAGTGAGGTCAGGTTGCAGGGTGCATTTGGTGGCAAGGAATGTGCCACGGGCACTGCGACATTCTGCAGATAAATAGCTCCCCATGTGGTGGCCAGCAGATGCATGACTACAATTCCGGGGATTGTGAGTCTTTTTGGAAGGGGCCAGGGCTGCTGTCAACTGGGGTCTGGGTCATGCTGGTCCTGCCATGTGCCCCTCCCCCAGCCTTTTTGGCTGTATGCCAACTTACAGAGCACCTTTGCTGGGTACCTCAACACATCCCTCCCACGGCCATTGTGCCTCCCTCACCCCTCCCATAGCACCACCAGGACTTCAATGGCCCCATCCCTAGTCCTCACCTTCCAGGTCCACGCCAATCACTGCCCTTCCAGACTGCAGTTCAAGGCTCATAGACCACCCCTCGGCTGGTTTAAAGTGAGCCCCCACTTGCAACCGAGATGGGGCTTCTGGAATGCTGAATAAGGGAATAGAAACAGAAACATAGAATCTGGCAACAGCTAAGGACCACTTTTCCTATCCAGTCTGCTAATTTTTCCCTACCTATATTATTACCACAGACCATACTCAATTTACAAATCTTTCTCCCTCATCCACCCTCATCATGTCCCCCTCTCTCTTCTGTCCTCCAGACGGTACATGTTAAGGGCCTCCAACCTCTCCTCAAGGCTTGTCTGTTTGCAGATGACACCAAGATCTGCAACAGAGTAGATGATCCAGATGGGGTGGGCAGAATGAGAAGAGATCTGGATAAACTAGCAAAATGGTCAGAAGAGTGGCAACTGGGATTTAATGCAAAGAAGTGCAAAATCATGCACATAGGGAAGAGAAACCCTGAAGCCACTTATAGGCTGGGAGGGGAGTTGCTAGCAGTCACAAAGGAAGAAAGAGACTTGGGCATCATCATCACTGATGACCTAAAATCATCAAGCAGACATCTAAAGCAGTAGGTAAGGCTGGGGGTGTTAGGGTGTATTAGTAGGGTATCACAAGTCGTAAGAGGGAGGTAATAATCCCTCTGTACAAGACATTGGTTAGGCCCCATCTGGAGTACTGTGCAGTATTGGAGGCCACACCTTCACAAGGACATTAACCAAATTGAGGCAGTCAGAGAAGGGCAACCAAAATGGTGCAGGGACTGCATCAGAAGACATATGAGGACAGATTAACGGAGCTCAATATGTATACCCTTGAGCAAAGGAGGGAGAGAGGTGATATGATCGAGACATTTAAACACCTTAAGGGCATAAACAAGGTGAAAGAGTCTAACATGTTTAAATATAAGAAAATAGCAGGACAAGAGGACACAGCATGAGATTAGAGGAGGCCAATTAAGGGGAATGTGAGGAAATTCTTTTTCACAGAAAAAGTGGTAGATGCATGGAATAGCTTACCACAAGAAGTGGTGGCTATGAATACAGTGCAGGGCTTCAAACAGGCATGGGATAGGCATAAGGGAGCAATACAAATGACTATGAATAGATAGGTCACTGACAGAGCAAAGGCCGATGGCACATTTATAAGGTAGAAAAAGAAATGGGCAGACTGGATGGGCCTTGCGGTCCTTATCTGCCGCCAACTTCTATGTTTCTATGTTTCTATATGTCCTACCCTGCTGAACCATGACCATCTTACTTGCCCTCCTTTGGACCATCTCCAGCAGCTTTATGTCCTTTTTAAGACATAGGCACCAGTGCTGTACACTGTACTCCACATGATGTCTCACTAATGAACTGTACAAGGGCAGTATTATCTCCTGCCTGATACTGATCCCCCTGGCAATGAAGCCCACCATTTTATTTGCCTTTGCTGCTGCTTTCCTACATTGGGTGGAGTGTTTCAGGTCATTAGAGATCAACACTTTCACATCTTTCACCTCCTCTGATGCAGATATCCGGTCCCTACTAGACTGCATTAAGTCCTCTGATGCTTGGCTACAGTGTGAATAACATTGCATTTACTTGCATTGAAGCAAAGCTGCCAAATTCTGAACTACATCTCTGTCTTTTCTGGATCCTCCTTTGTGAACATACGAAGAAATCAGCAGAGGAAGGCCACTTACTCTATCTAGTCTGCTCATATCGCAGGGTCCACAGCTTGAGTTACTCTCCCTGCCCCCCTCCCCACTCTTCCCATCCTCCTTATCCATGATCCTTATCGTCACCTTATGCCTGTACCAGGCTCTCTTGAAGCTGCCCACTGTCTTCAAAGAGACCACCTCTACCATCTGCACATTCTAAGTGTCCACTACTCTCTTCTTGAAGAAGTGTTTCCTGACCTCCCTTCTAAACCTCCCCAAGCTTAAGACAGCACCCCTTATGTTATGGTTACCATTCAGGTTAAAAAGACCCTCCTTAACCACCTTATTTATCCCTTTCAAGTACTTGAAGGTCCCAATTATGTCCCCTCTCTCTTTTCTCACCTCCAGGGAGTACATGTTTCATGCCCTCAACCTCTCCTCGTATGCCTTATCCTACTGACCTACTATCATCTTTGTAGCCCTCCTCTGGACCTTCTCCAGTAGGTTAATGACCTTTTTGAGGTGTAGACACCAGTACTGAACTCCATATTCTAGATGTGGCCCACCAGTGACCTATACAAGAGCAGTATAACCTTCTCTCTCCTACTACTGTTCCCCCTAACTATGCATCCAAGCATCTTATTTGCCCTTGCTGCTGCTTTCTTGCACTGCGGGGAGTGCTTCAGGTCACTAGTTATCATCACTTCCTGGTCCTTCTCTTCCTGTGATGCAGATACCAGGACATCATTGATTCCCACTTATGTGGCTGAAACTTTAGGTCTTGTATCCCTTCTGCTGTGTCCACGCTCTCACAAAACTTGGTGTTGTCTGCATATAGGCTAATTTTGCCCTTAATGCCATCCTCAGTATCATTGATGAAGACATTCACCAGCTCAGTTGCAAGCACTGAGCCCTATAGAACCTCACTGTTGACTTCCCTGGTGCTGGAGAGCACACAACCCACCACCGTGCTCTGGGTTCTGCACCTCAGACAGTTTTCCACCCATCTGGTGAACATCTCACAAACCCCTAGATCCACCAACTTTCTGATCAACCTCTTGTGGGGTACAGAGTCAAAGGCTTTGCTGAAATCCAGGTAAAGGATGTCCACCACTGTGCCCCTGTCCACAGTTTTAGTAATCCAGTCAAAGAAATCAATCAGATTTGTTTGACACAGCATCCCTCCCATAAACCCCTGCTGCCTGTCATCCTGGAGACCATTCTCATACAGATACTCTACTGACCTTTCCAAAAGTATGGTCTTCATGAGTTTGCACATGATGGAGGTTAGAAAGACCAGTCTGTAGTTCCCTGGGTCATTCTTGGAACTGCTTTTATGGAGGGACACAACATGTGCCATTCTCCAGTCCAGTCAAGGATGGTACAGGATGGTACAGCCCTGCCATGGCACAAGCCACCTTGTGATAGACCACAAGTGTGCTTATGCCACAAAGGAGGTACAGGGTGATTTTGGTGCATGACACACAAAAACTACCATGCACTCCAGAGCCAGGAGAGTAGCTCACCTTCCAGTGAAGATGTGATGAATTGCAGTAACTAGCACATATACAGTTTTTGCTGCAAAAATATATCCTTTACTTGTATGAATTCAAAGAGTACAAAAGAAAAGTAAGTGAAGGCACAACAACTGCGTGCAAGTTCCCCAGCACTTTGCTAGTTAAGGCTTCATTAGGGCATGCAGTTGGAAACCCTAATGCCACATTTCCCTACTTTTGTTGCTTTAACCATAACTGATGCATTAACAACTTTTTTTGCAATGAATTTGTTTACTTTTTGAGATAGTATAATCACATCCTCATTTGCCTGTGGGAGCATAGTGCCTGCCAAGTTCTGTACTCCCATTCATTGATACTTTTTGAGATAGTGTAATCATATCCTTATTTGCTTGTGGGAGTGCAGGGCCCTCTAGGCCCTGCGCTCCAATCCCTCCATGGATGTGTGCATGTATTTTGCTGTAGAAGCACAACCAAGTTGTCAGCATAGACTTTTTATTACCACACCTCATGAGTCTGATACAAAAAATTTACAAATCCCTGCCAAAATGTGATTCCACGCCACCACAACATCATTCCATGCCACAGGTATGAAAAGATAGTTTAACTAGGATTTGAAAAATGATAGCTGTCACATTCATGAGGTGGTGTAAAAATATGTCTATGTTGAAAATTTGGTGTCAAAATATTGAAAATGATCAGAGTTATGAACAAGTGTAGCAAAATTTCAATGCATGCTCATAACTGCCATATTTACTGTACATAGCTTGACCCCAAATTTTCAATATAACCTTCTTAAGATACCACTCATAAACAAGGGCATTGACATTTTTCACATCCTGCCCAAAAGGTGATTTCACCAAGTGACCTCGAAATCGCCTTTCTGGCCAGATTTGCGGAATTCCACAGACATTGTTCACTGTACTCGAGTGGAGTTCTGGTATCTGCAGAAGGACCTGAGAGTGTTGATCACTAGTGACCTGAAGCAGTCCACACAGTGCAAGAAAGCAGCAGCAAAGGCAAACAAGATGCTGGAATGCATAGCTAGGGGGATCAGTAGTAGGAGAAAGGAGGTTATGCTGCCCTTGTACAGGTCACTGGTGAGGACACATCTAGAGTATGGAATTCAGTTCTGGTACCCACACCTTAGAAATGACATTAACCTGCTGGAAAAGGTCCAGAAGAGGGCTGCAAAGATGATAGCAGGTCAGCAGGATAAGGCTTACAATAAGAGGTTGAGGGCACTAAACATGTACTCCATGGAAGACAGGAGAGAGAGAGAGAGAGAGAGAGAGAGAGAGAGAGAGACAGAGAGGGTGACATGACTGGGACATTTAAGTACTTGAAAGGGATAAATAAGGTGGATAAGGAGAGTATATTTAAGCTAAGTGGCAACCATAACACAAGGGGGCATAGTCTTAAGCTAGGGGGAGGTTTAAGATGGAGGTCAGAAAGCACTTCTTCAAGGAGAGGGTGGTGGACACTTGGAATGCACTGCCAGAAAAGATGGTCTCATTGAAGGCAGTGGGAAGCTTCAAGAGAGGTTGGGATAGGTATAGGAGGAAGGTAAGGATCATGGGTAAGGAGTATGGGAGGAGTGGAGAGGGGGGCAGGGACAGTAGCTCAAGCTATGGACCCAGCAATATGAGCAGACTAGATTGACCAAAAAGCCTTCCTCTGTTTGTTTCTTTGTATGTTCGTATGTATGAGATGGGGCCCCAAAAAGGCTATGTTGAAAATTTGGTGTCAAAATATGTAAAAGTGCCCATGTTTTGAATCAAAGTTGAAAACCCCATTGAAATACATTAAACCACTTTTACCTTGGTTTCTCATATTGCACTCTGTAGTTCCAGCAACAAGATGTGTCTTTGATTGGAGAGTGGCTCTTCAGCCAGTGAGCTGGTGTGCAGTCAGGATTGGGGGATCAGATTGGTGAGTGACCATTTTATTTCTTGCAGGTTAAAAAAAGACATCGAGGGAGAGTTTTCTTTATTACAGATCTAACACGAGAGGGAATTGGATGGTGGGGAGGTACCACTGTACACCAATGAGAAAATCAAATATTACAGAGATAGCAATTGGAGTGTGGGGTGCCATTGGACTCCAGCGACCTTAAAGAAACGTATTATGGGACATGGATGGTAGAGTGGGGGGCACCACTAGACACAAGAGAAATTAATAAATAATTATGGTGAATGATAGGAGGGTGGGGGTGCCATTAGATATCAGGGAAATAACCAATAAATACAGGTGTGGTGAGCGGACCATGAAGAAGCCACTAAACACATGGAATAATAAAGAAAAATAAATACTGGGAGGGCAATTGGAGAGTGACAGTGCCACTGGACACCAGGGAAATATAGTGGTATGACAGGGACATCAATCAGTGGGTGTGGAGTACCACCAGACACCAGGGAACAGATGCCAACAAAAGAAAAAATATGTTTCTCTTGCAGAAAAAGGGTATTTTTTCATGACTCAGGATATGAAAAAGAATCCTTTTTCTTATCATGAGTCACAAAAAAAGATTTATAATCTTAAAAAACAACATGTTAATGGCATTTCTCTTACAGTTATGTCCAGAATCCAGCTTACAGGCTGCAGATAAGCAAGCTGTATGTGTTGGTCACTCTGCAGAATGTCATTTTTGTGGTTTTCAAAATTAGAATTTTAAGGGGAAAACAGTAAACAAGATGGCAACCATACAACACATCAAAAGGAAAAACATACAATAAAGGGTTCCCATACAAAAACTTCATACAGCAATTTTGAAGTGCTGACTGAACATGCTCCCAACTGAAATGTTTATAATTTAACAACTTTAGAACAGACTGATATTTATTTTTACCAAACCAAAGAAAGGCACATCTGTGGGCCAAGCCCATTCTACCCTGAAAATTGCAGACCAAAATTCTGTCTGGATACAAGGTGATGACAAAAAAATCAGCAAAACAAAGTGATTTTGTTTACATTTTCGTTGCTATATGCAGTTTTGAATCTGAGCATCCATCTGGAACAAAACTTGGCACATCAAGGGACCATCCCCGTGAGACTGCACATGAAAAATTTCATGTGGATCCATATAACAGTTGCAAAGATATTAAAGTGCAAACTTTGCAGTCTAAAATACAATCCACTGCTTAACCCTAACTATAGTAGCGCTACTGCACCATTATAATTAATAGCTTCACGCCCACTCAATGGAATTGCTTCATGTTTTGCATGCATAGTCTGAGAGGCATGGTGTCTTGATTTTCCAAGCTTCATTCCAGTCGGATTCGAGAATTCCAAGATCTGGATAGTGCATTTTTAGGAAAAAAATGTGGTTTTTGCTTTTTTTCTGTTATGACCTACAACCCAGGCAGTTTGGAATTTTGATCTCAAATTTTCAGGGTAGAAAGGGTATTCCACAGAATGGGGCCTTTGCTTTGTTTGGTGAACAAATATGAATTGTTTCCTAAGTTATAAGCATTTGTAATGTTGGTTCTGCACATGCTCAGTCGTGTATCAAACGTCTATCCAAAAGACCCTACTGAGCATGCTCAGAACCAAGATTTCAAATCCTTATAACTTGGAAATGGATTATTATTTCTTCAGCAAACTAGCAGCAGGCACATCTGTAGAGCAAACCCTTTCTACTCTGAAAATTTCAGACCAAATTCCAAGCCATCTGGGTGCTAAATGATGACAAAAAAATGGCAATTTTTAACTTTGTTCATTATTCAGATCTCAGAAATCCACACATGCAGCCAGAAGAAAACTTGGCAAGTCAAGATACCTACCCTCTGAGACCATGGACACAAAACTTTGTGCAAATATGTTGAACGGTTGCGAAGATATTACAGTGCAAAAATGGCGTCTCACAAAACATGATTTTTACTCACAAAAAAAGACTGGCCCTCAAAACAAAGAATCCTTTTTCATGAGACCAAATACTTTTGTCATTCCAGAAAGCTTTTCAAAAGACTGAACTGAGAACTCAAAACTTGAAAATTAAATAACATTGGAACAAATTAATATTTTTTCACTAAACCAGTGAAAGGCACTTCTGTGACGCAAGTCCTTTCTACCCTGAAAATGTCAGACCAAAATTCCAAACTGTCTGGGTGCAGCAAGATGAGAAATAAAGTGCAAAAAGCAGCATTTTTTAATGATTTAGCACTATGTGCAGCTCAGAATCTGCAAATGCAACCAAAAAGAAACTTGGCAGTTCAAGCGATTGAACACACAAGACTGTTCATGCAAAACCTTGGTGCAAATCCATTGAATGGTTACAAAGTTATTAAAGTGCAAAGTTTGAGATTTAACACAGAAATCCCTGCTCACCCCTAACTATAGTGGTGCTACCAAGTCACTATAGATATATATATATATATATATATATATATATATATATATATATATATATTAGAGGCAAAAAAACTCCATTTAATGCATCAGTTAGGGTTGTTCCACAGTGACAAAATTCAGGAAATTCGGTGTTAGGGTTGAAAACCCCCCCTTGGACCCCCAGCCCACCCCAACTGGCATTGGGGTGTGCATTTGATCATCAGCCTAACTCTCATCCCATCACATATATAAAAGAAGCAGAGGTATAGGAGGAGTGGGTGAGAGAGATAGGAACGAAGACCCCAATGCACACCCAATGCCGGTGAGGTAGGCTGAAGGTCAGAAAGTCTTCCACCCTAACACCAAATTTCCTGACTTCTGTAGCTGTGGAACAACCCTAACCGATGCATTAAACTGATTTTTTTTGCCTCTAATTTCCCTTCTTTTTGAGAATGATAATGACAAATAGTGAATGTAATGCAGTGGTGGGAGTGCAGGGCCCTTTGGCCCTCATGCTCCCACCATGTGATGTCTTCACACATAGTAACACAGTGCCCACAAACGCAAATGGTAATGCACATGGTGACACAAAGCGAAACAGAAAGATAAGCAGTACTGAGAAATAGTGAATGTAATACAGCGATGGGACCAGCGACGGAAGGGCCCCACTCTCCCACTGCATATTGTCTTCTTGTCACATAGTAACACACTGGCCACAAACAGAAATGGTAATGCGCATAGTGTGACAAAGTGAAACACAAAGATAAACAGTACTGTAGACACAAATGGTTAAAATTACAGAAACAGAAGCACAAATGAAAACACAAAGGGTAACGCAGAAGGTGGCATAGACAGGAAAATTAAGTGAAACAGGTACAGAAGCAGAAGCATTAAGTGTAAGAGTTGTGGAAACACACACAATAGTTTTCCCCAAAAGCTGCATATAGAAAGACAGTGAGTACAATGAATGTATGCAAAAAAATGACTCTCGGAACAGAAAATGAGAACTTGGAATAGTAAATTGCTTATATCTCAGGAACCGTAAGGCATAGAAAAAAAATGTAAAAGTCATATGAGTTATCACTTTCCTGGCTAGCTTTGCACTTAGTCCCTGTTGGGGGCTAAATGTTTTTCAGATGAAAAGTCCATATCTAGCACCGTTTCTGAGATACGGGCCCTGAAAGGTGCGGTGAACGCCGTAATGTTATCCTATGGGAAAAAAAGAGAAGTTTGGAGTGCCATAACTCTGCCTCCCTGTAATACTTTTTCACCAAACCATTGAAAGGCACATCTGTGGGGTGTTGGCTGTCTTCCCCCCAAATTTGAGCCCAAAAGACCAAACCGTTATTTTGCAGCAGGACACCAAAGGATTCCTGTAATTCATTAGATGCCGTAATGTTAGCCTATGGGAAAATGCATCAAATTTGGAGTGCCATAACTTGCCGCAGTGCAATATTTTTTCAACAAAATACTGAAAGGCACATATGTGAGATGTCAGCTGCATTCCCTCCAAATTTCAGCCCAAAACACCAAACTGTTCTTTTGCAATGGGGTGCCAAAGAATTGCTGTAATTTTCCCACAGCCTAGAAAAGTACTGTTGCAATTTGCGAAAGCTTTAGCACATTCATTCAACAGTGTCACAGGTGCGAAAGTACTTTGCGAATGTACTTTTTCCAGAAATTTTAAAAACATATTTCTGGGCTGTTTTACCCCAAAATAAAGACATGGCTAGCATCCTCAGGGTCCGACTAGGTGACTACAAAAATAATTAGGTTGCTAAAGGCTCCCAAATTTAAATGCCAAGCATTTTTCTGATCACCAACTGAAAACAAAATGGCGGATTTGCCACAGTAAAAGGGCCATTTGCGAAAGCGAAAACTGCATTTGCGATACTGTCGAACTTTTTGTTAACTTTTCCCTTTGACCTATAATGGGAACTTGTTTTTTGAATAACTTTTGAGCTGTTAAATATTTTTTCACAGAATCTTAAAAAGGCACATCGGGGACCCTGGCCTCACGTTCCCTGAAGATTTCGGACAGGTCGTGCAAACTGTGTGACCTGTAGGCATGACCGTAGAATTCCAAAAAAGTGTAAATGCAGATCATGCTTAATAACTTCACAGCCATATATCCAACCAGCAGGAAACTTAGCAGATCCCAAGGCGTATGGGTCTTGGCAAATCTGTCTAATGGTTGCAAAGTTATTAAGGTGCAAACTTTTGGGTTTAACATGTAAATGGCTCCTCAACCCTAACTATGGTAGCACTACCATGCTACATAATATATATATATTTTTTTTTAAAATACCATGGGGGTGAGAGCTTTCTCAGTAGAATATCCTGTGCTATTTCCACTAGAGTGAGGATAAATCTTGATGACATCAGCTGACTGAGGATAAATGCCATTCATCCACACTCTGCTGATGTCACCAGCATGAGGATATCTTCACTGCAGCCTGCATTCTAAATGAAACTGCTTCAGAAAACAGTTTCTTTTTCTCACTGAAGCTGCAGCTTACTCAATCAGCTTTGCAAAATACATTCACCTGTGTCCCATTGTGTTTCTAATACTCCTAGCCCATTACTGTGCTGATCTCAGCTTCAAAACAACCTGAATTCTAAATGAAACTCCTTCATAGAACAGTTTTTCTTTCTCAGTGCTACCTGCTACAATTTCTTTCTCACTGAAATCTACAATTTACTCAATTAGCTTTGCAAAACACACTCACCTGTGTCACACTGTGTTTCTGACTCCCAGTCCATTCAGAACAACTCACACACACACACACACACACTCACACCACACACAGAATAGCAGAAAACACACAGAAACAGAAAACATATTCCTAAAGCTCTCACCCCCATGGTATAAATTGCACACACGATGTGCAGATTGTGGGATATGGAAAATATTCTCAGTCCTGCAGAGTGAGCTGTCAATTCTCACTTGTGCCTTCTTTTTTTATTTATTTATTTATTTATTGAAATGTTTCACCAGGAGGGCACACTGAACAACAAGTTGCTCATCTCATGGTGCAAGCTGGGGGTGGGGTTACATAGGATTGTGAAGGATGATCAGTTACACTAGTATGTGGGTAGTACAAACAAAACAACATTGTAAGATTGTGCAACAGTTGGAACACAAGGTATTGTACAATAAACAATAGTGGAACATTGGGTAAATTACAATACATGTCTAAAATCATACAAAAGAACATATAAATGTACAAAACAGTAATAATGTGACAGAACCATTTATAGTGCATTATTGTACCAGAAGCAGGCTTGAGGTAGTACAAGTGCTGCTGGAATAAAAAGGATGGGGTAGGTTGTGCACACAGGTGACCCAGAAAGGCAGGTGGAGAAGAGAAGAGGAGTGCAAGAACTGAATATGAGGAGAAGGGGTAGCCATTTCCTGATTCCCCCTTCAGGATGTTGAGAACCCTGCCAGGGGAAGTCAGGATAGGAAGGCAGAAATTGGGGATAGTTATTAAGGAGGGTTAAAGCTGGAACAGCTGAGGAAGAGATAATTGTGGAAGGCATAGTATGGGAGTAGTTGGAAGAGGAGTGTCATATTTCAGAAGGAAGGGAATTTCAGATTTTAGGGAAGTGATGGTCGAAACCAGTCTGACTGATGAGGGTGGTGCGGCGAGGGACCATCAAGGTGTGGGCGTCATTAGATCTGAGAGAGTGGGTAGATGGAGGTGGAATGGAGAGAAAGAATGAGAGATAGGAGGGGAGTACTATGAACCAGAACTTGGAGGTTAGTTTGGCACAATGTGAGATGCATCTGTGAGACAGTGGAAGGAAGGTTAGAGAGTGATAGAGAGCACAGTGGTGGGAGCGGGAAGGGGAGTCGAGAGCAAAGTGGCAGAAGGAGTTAAAGGGAGTGTCCAACTTGATCAAGGAAGATTTGGGAGCAGCACCATAGACTACATCAGAGTAGTCAAAGATGGGGAGTATCATCTTCTGGACAATTTTATGCCTCGCAGTCAGTTGAATGCAACTACAATTCCTGTACAGAGCACCAAGCTTGGGGTGCAGTTTCTTCAGGATAGCATCGCTATGCACAGAGAAGTTGAGGTGCTGGTCTAGCCAAACCCCCAGACATCTGAATGAGGAGGTGTCCTCCAGGATGGTCCCATCAAGGGTGTGGAAAGTGGGTAGGGCCGGGAGCCTAGAGAGTCTCAGCCTGGTGCTAAAGGTCATTGAGACTGTCTTCTTGGCATTTAGAAAAAGATGGTGAGAAGCAAACTAGAGCTGAACTTAGTTGAAATCATACTGTAAGCTGGTTTCCACAGCAGCAGGGTTTTTGCCGTAACTGCATAAAACAGTATCATCAGCATACATGTGGCTAGACGAGGATGAGCAGGCTGTGGGAAGATCATTAAGGAAAATGGAGAAGAGTAGGGGACCAAGCACTGAGCCCCGGGGGACACCAGTGTTGGGGAGTGGATGGAAGAGGGAATCAAGGATTCTCACCAATTGGGTCCTGGAAATGAGGTAGGATTTAAACCAGTTGGTGGATGATGGAGCAAGGTCAGCTGAGGAGAGGGAATGAGGAAGCAGAGGATGGGAAACAGTGTCAAAAACTTTGGCAAGGTCGACAAAGATGACCAAGGTGATCAGGACATTGTCCATCCCTGAAAGGATGGAGTCAGTAAGCCTGAGGAGAGAGGTGGTTGTTAAGTGTTTCTTCTGAAAACCAGATTGGAAAGGGGTGAAGAAGGAGGAATCGGAGAAGATGGATGATAGTTGAGAGAGAACTAAATGTTCTTGAAGTTTGGCAAGGGTAGGAAAGAGGGAAATGGGGTGACAGCTGCCAGGAGTGTCTGTGTCACCACCCTTGGGGAGAGGAAGGACTATAACATGTTTCCAGGATGAGGGCACTTGGGCAGAAATAAAGAAGAGGTTAAGGATTAGGGTGATAGGATAAGCAGTTGCAGGAGCAGAAAGGTAGAGAAGTTTAGCATCAAGCTCATCTGGTGAGGAGACTTTAGAGGGGTTGAGGGATAGGAGGGCACCAAGACCTTCATCAGAAGAGAGAGTAGAAAAGGACAAAGGGGGAGAGATAGGCGCTGGCTGAGACCAAAGGCTGAAGTTAGCAGGTGGTAAGGGAGAGAGGGAATTTAGAAGAGACTTGGAGCCCGAGGTGTAGTAGGTATTAAATTTATTGGCCATGGAGCCAGGGTTGTAAACTAAGGAGTTATTTATTTTGAGAAATGGAGGAGGGGTGAGGGGGGGAGAGAATAGGGCATGAACTACCATCCAGAATTTAGATGGAGAGCTAATGTTAGTCAGGAATGAGGAGTTGGAATAATTGGACTTAGCCAGCATAGTAGCTTTAGTACAGGAATTACATAGCATTCTGTACTTGGCATAGTCATTTGGATGTTTTGTAGATTTGTCTTTCCTCCAGGCCTGGTCATGCTCCCTGAAGCAGGCCAGTAGTTCGGGGTTGATCCAGGGGAGGTGAAGCCCATGGACTCTGGTCCTTCTGAAAGGAGCAAAGGTATTCTAGGTAGCAATGAATTTATCCTTAAAATAGTCAAGGGCTTGGTCAACAGAAATGGCAGTGGAGAAGGGGGGCCAAGTCAGTGGAAACAAGTGCAGAGCTGAGTGGGGTTAGGTCTAAGGATTGAAAGGACAGGAGCAGTATGATTTTAGGGGGAGGTTTGGAGCGATGCACCTTATGTACAATGAAGATGGAGTTGTGATCACTAAGGGCATCAGGGAGGAGACCAGATTTAATGATGCTGTGTGGGTGGGTTGTGAGTGCCCAGTCAAGCAGGGAGTGGTTTTGTGTTTTGGAATTAGGGTGTGTGGGCTCAAGTATAAACTGAGTGAAGTTTAGAGTAGTAAAGTCATTGCATAGCTTGTTTGACTTGGGAGACAACCAATTTAAATTCCAATCACCCATTATGAACAGTTCACCAGGTTGCATGAGAGAGGTGATGTTGGCTAAGAGTTCAATCGTGACCGAGGATTGAATGCTTGGGAGGCAATAGATGCCAGCCTCAAAGACTGGGATTTAGAAAGGAATGGTAATGCAGGTTTAGTTTAGTTTAGTTTATTGCTCTAGGAATTACTACCTTTGAGCCAGAGGCTCTTTTACAAAGGTTCCACGTCAATTAGGTACAGTACAAAAGGTTACATAGATAACACAACAATTTGTGTTGTGTCAAGAGCAAGAAAACATATATAAATACATATCAAATCACTTGTGCAAAAGGACATGATATATCAATAATCACATTATTATTACAAGAAAGAGGTTATGCCAGATTAGGAGAAACAAATAGGGAAAAAGTCCAGAGCAGAGAGGTTAAGTGAAAGGTGTGGGGAGCAGACAATAGCAGGAGAAAAGGTTTCCAAACATGTCTTTGTCAAATAACGGAACAGGGTGGGTAGTTAGAAAATAGGAGGTTTAATCAGGGCAGTCACAGGAGCTGGAGGTGGCAAGGTGAGAGAAAGCCTTGATTTGAAAATACCTAGAGAGGTGGAGGCAGTAATATGAGTGCTGAGGGCATTTAGCTAGCTGGGGGCACGATAGGCAAATGATCTTTGTCCCTGGGAAGTCCGGCATCGGGGGACTTGGAGAGGCTGGTGTTCTGATCATCTGGTAAAACGGATGCTAGCGCTCGGGCATAACAGGTCTTGGATACAAGGTGGAGTGATGCCCAGAGTGGATTTTTTCGCCATCAGGCAGGTAAGGTACTTTATCCGGTTTGAGAGTTGCAACCAACCTGAGTCAGCATTGAGTTCACATGTGTGGGTATGTCGATGTGCAGCAGTGAGTAGCCGACAGGCCTTATTTAGGGATGTTGTAATGCGACAAAGTGCTGTAGTAGTGGCAGATCCGTATATAACTAAGCCATAGTCAACGACTGAGATGATAGAAGATTGGATGGCAGTCCTCAGTGCAGAATGGGTAAGAAGCTGTCAGTTCCGATACAGAATCCCAATTCGCTGATTAATAGTTTTTGCTGTACTATCAATGTGAGTTGCAAAGGTTAGGCCTTGATCAAAGTTGATTACAAGATATTTAAAAATTGGCACTTGTTCAAGGGTATATCCCAGGTACGTATTAATGGCGAGTAGGACTTGCCGTTTCTTGTTTTGCGGGTTAGAGAAGAGCAAGGATTTAGTCTTTTTGTGGTTTAGAACTAGCTTATGTTCAAGTAACCACATCACAACTTTGGAAAAAGCATGCTGAAGGTTGAGGCATAAGAGGTTCTGATCTTTATGAGTGGCAAGAATCACGGCATCATCGGCATAGAGGATTAATTGTTCAGGGCAGGATTTGGGAAGGGAGTTTAGGAAAAGGCTGAAAAGGAGGGGCCCAGGATGGATCCCTGGGGAACTCCTGAGCGAACCGGTTTTGAGTCTGAGAGAACTCCAGCTACTTTTACAGATTGAGAGCGCTGAGCAAGGTAATTTTTTACCCAGTCACCAGGACCCTGTGAGAGCCCTAGGGATAGAAGTTGTTTGATAAGTAGGCCATGGTGAACTGTATCAAATGCCTTGGTTAAGTCAATGTAGACTGCTCCAGTTAGGTTTCCTTTGTCCATGGCATTGTGGATTGCTCCTGAGAATTCAAGTAGTGCAGTCGATGTGCTGTGCCCTTTCCTAAATCCATGCTGCTGAGTGCATAGGATGTTGTGCTTTCCAGGTAGTCTGAAAGTTGGTCCGCCCAAGCGTTCACGGGCCTTAGAGAGGTGGTAGTATTGATATGGGCGATAGTTACTAGGCAGTGACTTAACACCACTTTTGTGCACCGGAGTGACAACTGCAGCCTTCCATTTCCTAGGGAATTGGCTGTAGCAGAGGAGAGATTAGACATTTTGTGAGGGAGCAGTACTTCCTCCAGAGTGAGGGACAGAGTTTAAGGTCAATAGTGTCGCTGCTTGCTCGGGACTTAGAAATGGCCTTCTTTACATATTTATAGACTTCATGTGCCTTTACTAATTTGAAATGGAAGGGTGATTTGGTTGGAGAGGCAGTAGTAGAAGTAGAAATTGGAGGATCAGCATCAGTAAAGAAATCAGATGAGAGGACACCACTAAGGTCCGTGAAGGTATCATTTAGGGTGTTTGCAATGATCTCTGGGTCTAATGTAGTGGTTCCATCCACATTCATTATTGTAGGAGAGGATTTGGACTGCTGACCCATGATATTCTTTATGTTGTCCCAGAAGGATTTCCCTTCGCCCCAGGAGTTGGAGAGGGCATTCTTGAAGTAGGAGATCTTCATCAAGCAGATCTGTTTAGTACAGTGGTTGCGAGCCTGTTTATACTTTTGAATGTCCGACAGTGTGCCAGTAGCTCTTGCAGTGGCCCAGAGGTGATCCCTACTTTTGAGTTGTGCCAATAGCTTTGCTGTGAGCCAGGGATTTGTGAGTGCTTTGATTTTGCGCTTTTTACTGGTGCATAGGTGTCACAGGCAGTGTTGAAAGTAGTAATAAAGTAATCAAGGGCTAGGTCAACATCTTGAGTTTTGTAAATCAAGGACCAGTCTATCTGCCTAAGACAGGTCTTGAGATGAGTAAGGTTGCCATAAGTAGGACTCGGCTATAGATGTTTTGAGGCGGCTTACGAAACTTATTTGTCCAGGTACATATTATTGAGAGTGATCACTGAGCGAGTCAGGGAGAACACTTACATTGGTTATACAGGTAGGGTGGCTGGTAAGGATCCAGTCAATGAGGGTGCTGGTCCCTGATTTGTAGTTTTTCCTGGTAGGGGAGTTTACCACTTGTGTTAAAATTTGTTGCTAGGATGGCATCTTTGTTTGACCCTGCATCAGGAGCAAGCCAATTTATATTAAAGTCCCCAAGGAGAAGGAGTTCGATGTCAGAAGGTTGTGTACTTATGAACTCGAGGACAGCCTGTAGGCCGGAATCAGGATCTTTTGGTGGGATATAGACAGCAGCAATCGTGAGGACTTTGTTTTGGGCACCAAGTAGTATCTTGATAGGGAGGAGTTGCACTGAGGTTTCTGTGGTGGGATAAGAACCAGGGAGACAGATGAGGTAGTCCTTTATGTAGATTGCACATCCACCACCCCTTTTTTGAGGTCCTATCCAGCCTGAATATCTTGTAGCCTTGTATAGAGATGGCATGATCCAGAGTATTAAGTGTCAGCCAAGTTTCGATGATGGCTTGGATATCTGGGGTGTGTTGGCTGGCAAAGATTTGAAGGGAGGCCAGTTTTGGGAGGAGACTGCAGATGTTTAAGGTAGCAATTTTGAGCCCCCCCTCCATTTTGGCAGGCTTTGTTGTACTGTAGGAGACAGGGCCAGAATTTGAGTGGACACTTCTTGATATCAAGAGTAGGAGTTTAAAGAGACAGTTGCTGTACTTTGTAGTCAATTGAATTACACTTCTGAGGCTTATGCGGCTTGGACCAGTGCAGGCGTCTAGGGACCCAGAGCAAGAAGATTGTTAGTAATAGAGGATGATATGCCCATTTATCCTTGTTGTAGCTTGTCAGTTGCACCCAGTCGCTTGCAGATAGGTACCTGGTGGTTAAGTCAAAAGCCAAAAGAATGATCAACAGCTGAGGTCCAGAGTCAATGAAATGTTAAAATTCCTGAAGGTGATTAACTTTGCCTGCACATATGCAGGATGTGAATTCCCTTTGTCTGTATGCTTCTTTGTCATTCAAACAGGTTGCTGAAAAGCCCACATACAGATCATGGAGCAGGTCAGACGAAAATGTGGATTCCAGCAGGACCCAGAGTCACCAAGTTTGTCAGATGTAGTTGCTTCACTTGTGTTTTGCTTGGGATAGCTTCCAAAAAGTTGATTTTAAAATGAAAATAAAGATACCTGATTATGATTTTTTTGCAGAAATCCAGTCCAGGAGACTTTCACGGATGTAGTGAGCAAGAATGGTATAGTTACCACAAGCAGAAAAACATGTAAATCCACAAAAACTAAGCTACAGACACAGACAAACACAAGCAGCCACCACACAGACCCAGGTGACAAAGGCTTTGTAGGTAGCTGGGATGGAGGTAGATAGGTAGAAAACTACAGTGAGGACAAGATATACATGGCCACTCCCAGTCCGCGACCCGATCAGTCTTGTCTGGTGAGGGAATACCCAAGGATAGCAATGGCATTATCAGGGATGCCCTTTTTGAGCCATGTCTTGGTAATAATTAGGATGTCAGGGGTGTGTGAAATCATAAGAGTTTGTAGGAGGTTGATTTTAGGTAGCAGGTGGCAGATGTTCAGGTGGAGGAGCTTTAGCCTTCAGCACTCGTGAGAATACAGAGCTCACTCAGCAGTAGTGAGAATATTTTCCATATCCCACTCCTGCCCATCATGTATCCAATATATATATATATATATATATATATATATATATATATATTAGAGGTAAAAAACTCCGTTTAATGCATTAGTTAGGGTTGTTCCACAGTGACAAAAGTGAGTAAATTCGCTGTTAGGGTTGAAAACCCTAACTCAAAATTCACCTCCCCCAGCACCACACACACACACACACACACATGCAAGTATGGGGGAGGACCAAGTCAACACAACCAATGACAGACATCCAGCAGCAGGTGACAGAAATAACAAACAATTGTCTAAATGTACTACGAGACATCCCCACCCACCTGACCAGGTACTGCATGCTCAGTGGAGATCAACAGCAAAACTGAGGCCATGTACACCAAACGTACACATCCCTGATTGCAGCTGCACACAATGTACCACACTTAGTAGTTGCATGGCCTTACCTACTGATGCCCCACACCACACCACAACTGGTACTGTGCCGTTAGTCAATATAAATGCTGAAGGTGCATGATGACAGTTGTAGAAAGGTTTTAACACTAGTGAGTATACATTAATTAAGAGAAGTACATAAATTAACTACAAGACACTAGCATGCTGAAAATAAAAGTAGTGTTACATTTAGTATGTGATTTACATAGTAGTACATTTACTGCAATGGTTTACTCAAGGTAGAGAGGCTGATGTAAACGTATGGAAAAGCATTGCCTGTTCAATGCTGTGAAATTCGTACTGCCAGTATCAGATGCATTCTTACTGATGAAGGTGTACTGCCGATGTACATACATAGACCTTCAGTGTGTTTCAATACTAAAGATGCAGCAAGTATTCTTTGTAAGAAACAATGTAATTGCATGGATCAGGCCAAGCAACTTCTAAATATCATAGCACTACTAAGCCAACAATGACGTACTTGTATCGGAGATGTATATAGGACAGATTTTCCTGTAGGCACTTACTGAGTATGTTGTACCTGATAAAGACAATCTCATTGCATCTGTGATGACTAACTTATTCAAATAGTAATACATTTACTATTGTTGCAATGAGTGATCTATGCCACTTATGGACACAGTGTAATTTTTTTAACAGTTGTTTCATACTCAGGCTGTATGCCTAGTGTTTGGGTTGCCACACTTCTGTCAGTGATGCTATCAAAGTGATAACTATGTTAATTGTGGTACAACAGGAATCAAGTAGGTATGGTGTAGATATAAACAGAATGTCTTTTGTAGTGATTTAACTCACAATGGGGTAAGTGTATTAGGACAGCAGGGGTTATCTCTATCACTGACTCTGTCAGTTATAATCACACTAAGGTTTCGATGACTGTAATGATCAAGTTACACTGTTCATCTTCATGAGTTCATATTCACAGCCATTCTCCAGTAATTAGATAGTGTATGGTGTAACTGGGTGGGACACTGTGTTGCAAAGCTGCTGCAGTGCCTAGCAGAGGGAGAGTATCTACTCATAAAGACAATTAAGCAATAAGGCATGACCAACAGTTATGGTAAATGGTCTGTTAATCACCCTGTAGGGGTTTAATGTTGAATGAGGCATAGCCGAGTGTCACATGTCCCTAGACAGTGATAAACTGACCATTAACATAATACCTGGGAGTGGCTTATTGCTATCATAATAAAACTGTTTTTTAAACAACATTAAACCATGTTCATCATATGGTTAGGCTCTACATGTATGTTAATAAAAACTAAACATAAGGCTGTTACAATGTTTACAGTCAATTAGAAAGCTGCATTTCTCAAACCCTTGTTATAATCAGAGATATTATACCTGTACACCTCCTTTTTTTTGCTGAACTCTATTGCTCAGGTGGCCCACCACATGTGGTGTGGTCTGGTGTAAGGAATCGGTAGGTAAGGCCATGCAACTACTAAGTGTGGTACGTTGTGTGCAGCTGCAATCAGGGATGTGTATGTTTGGTGTACATGACCTCAGTTTTGCTGTTGATCTCCACTGAGCATGCAGTACCTGGTCAGGTGGGTGGGGATGTCTCACAGTACATTTAGACAATTGTTTGTTATTTCTGTCACCTGCTGCTGGATGTCTGTCATTGGTTGTGTTGACTTGGTCCCCCCCTATACTTGCATGTGTGTGTGTGTGGTGCTGGGGGGGGGGGTGAATTCAGAGTTAGGGTTTTCAACCCTAACAGCAAATTTCCTCACTTTTGTCGCTGTGGAATAACCCTAACTAATGCATTAAATGAGATTTTTGCCTCTAATATATATATATATATTTACACACACACACACACACATATATATATATATATATATATATATATATATATAATTAGAGGCAAAAAACTCCATTTAATGCATTAGCTAGGGTTGTTCCACAGTGACAAAGTGAGAAATTCACTAGTAGGGTTGAAAATCCCTTGGACCACTGCCCACCCCCAACTGGCATTGGGGTGTGCATTGGGGTCATTGGCCCTAACTCTCCCCCATCACATGTGTAAAGCAGCGAAGTATAGGAGAATGGGGTGAGTTAGGACCGTGACCCAATGCACACCCCAATGCCGGTTGGGGGATGGGCAGGGGTCCAAAGGGGGGTTTTCAACCCTAACAGTGAATTTCCTCACTTTTTTCATTGTGGAACAACCCTAACTAATGCATTAAATGGAGTTTTTTGCCTCTAATTTCCCTTCTTTTTGAGAATGATAATGAGAAATGGTGAATGTAATGCGGCGGCGGGAGAGCGGGGTCCTTTGGGCCCCGTGCTCCCACCACATGATGTCTTGTGGCATAGTAACAGGAACAGCAATGCACACAGAAATGCTAACAGTGGCGCACCTGGTAACACAAGCGTGAATGAGAACAGAAAGGGGAACGCACATGGTGGTGTAGACGGGAACGGTCTGCCACGTGATGTGTTGTCACATAGTAACATGGTGCCTGCAAACGGAAATGTCAATGGGCATGGTGACACAAAGTGAAACAGAAGAGAAACAGTACTGTAGACACAAATGGCATAAAATAACAGAAACGCAAGCACAAATGAAAACGCAAAGGATAATGCACATGGTGGCTCAGACGTCAACGGTAAGTGAAATGGGTACGGAACCGCAATTGAAAAGGGCAACAGTAACATTAATGTAAGCGCACAGGCTTGTTTTCTCCAAAACCTGCATAGAGAAAGACAGTGAGTACAAATAATGTATGCATAATAATGAGTATCGGAGCAGAAAATGAGAACTTGGAATACTAAATACGTTATATCTCAGGAACCGGACGTAGTAGAAAAAAAATTTAAAAGTCGTATGATTTACAACTATCCTGGCTAATTTTGTACTTAGCCCCCATTAGAAGGCTAAGCATTTTTCTGACAAAAAGTCCGTATCTAGCACCGTTTCCGAGATACGGGCCCTGAAAGGCTCGGCGTACACCGTAATGTTATCCTATGGCGAAAAAAGAGAAGTTTGGAGTGCCATAACTTTGCCTCCCTGTAATATTTTTTCACCAAACCACTGAAAGGCACATCTGTGGGCTGTTGGCAGTCTTCCCTCCAAATTTCAGGAAAAAAGACCAAACCGTTATTTTGCAGCAGGGATCCAAAGGATTTCTGTAATGCGTCGGGTGCTGTAATGTTATCTTATGGGAAAAAATGTCAAATTTGGAGTGCCGTAACTTTGCCGCCATGTAATATTTTTTCAATACAACACTGAAAGGCATATCTGTGAGATGTCAGCTCTGATCCTTCCAAATTTCAGCCCAAAACTCCCAACGGTTCTTTTGCAGCGCAGTGCCAAAGAATCGCTGTCACTTTCCCACAGATGGAAAACTACTGTCGCAATTTGCAAAAGCTTTCGCAAAAAAGTTCGACACTTTCGTGAGCATGAAAGTAATTTGCGAAAGTACTTTTTCCAGAAATTTGAAAAACATATTTCTGGGGTGTTTTACCACAAAATAAAGACATGGCAAGCATCCTCAGGGTCAAACTAGGTGAATACAAATAGAATTAGGTTGCTGGAGGGTCCCAAATTTAAATGCCAACCATTTTTCTGATCACCAACTGAAAACAAAATGGCCGATTTGCGAAAGTAACAGGCCCATTTGCAAAAGTAAAAATGCATTTGCGACACTATCAAACTTTTTGTTAACTTTTCCCATTGACTAATAATGGGAAACTGTTTTTTGAATAACTTTTGAACCGTTTAATATTTTTTCACAAAATCTTCAAAAGACACATCGGGGACCCCAGTCACACATTCCCTGAAGATTTTGGGCAAGTCGCACAAACCGTACGACCTGTAGGCGCGACCGTAGAATTCCAGAAAAAGCGTAAACGCTCGTACAGATCACGATTAATAACTCAGCAGCTGTATATCCGACCTATACAAAACTTGGCAGATCCCAAGGCCTATTATTCTTGATCGTGTATTCCAAATTTCAGCCAAATCTGTGAAACGGTTGCAAAGTTATTAAGGTGCAAAATTTTGGGGTTTAACATAGAAATGGCTCCTCAACCCTAACTATGGTAGCACTACCATGCTACCATGAGATATATATATATATATATATATACTGCAAAAAAACTTCATTAGTGCTCTAGTTAGGGTTTAAGCCCCAAAAGTAGGGAAATAGAAACATAGAAACATAGAATTTGATGGCAGATAAGGACCGCTTGGCCCACCCAGTCTGCCCATTTCCCTACCTAATGGATAAGCTGCAGATCCTAGTTAACCAGCAGCCTACTTCTTTCTGCCCCCACACCCAAGAATTGCCTTATGACTGTCCCATGCATGCTTGAATTCAACGACTGTTTTTGACTCCACGACCTCCTCTGGAAGGCCGTTCCATGCATCCACAACCCTTTCTGTGAAAAAATACTTCCTTACATTACCTCTGAGCCACCCCCCCATCTTCAAATTGTGCTCCCTTGTTCTTGAACACCTCTTTTTTTGAAAGTTGCTACCCTCTTGGACTTTGTTGATTCCCTTGAGGTATTTGAAAGTTTCTATCATGTCCCCCTCTCTCTCCTTTCCTCGAGGCTATACATATTAAGCTCCTTTAGTCTCTCTTCATATGTCTTCTGGTGCAGACCCTGCACCATTTTAGTTGTCCTCCTCTGGACAGCTTTCATCTTGTCTATGTCCTTGCAGAGATTGGGTCTCCAGAACTGCACACAGTACTCCAGATGGAGTCTCACAAGCTGTCTGTACAGAGGGATAACAATTTCCTGTTTTCTACTGGTGATGCCTCTCCCTATGCATCCAAGTATCCCCCCAGCCCTCATTACTGCCCTCTCACATTGCTTTCCCACCTTTAAGTCATCTGATATGACTACCCCCAGGTCTCTTTCCATTTTTGTTGCTGTTAGTATCTCACCCCCCATTGTGTACTCTTCCCCTGATTTTTTTGTTTCCCAGGTGCATTACCTTGCACTTCTTAGCATTGAATCTAAGCTGCCATACATTTGACCATTCCTCTAACCTTCCCATGTCCCTTCTCATCCTTTCCACCCCCACCTTGTGCATCAACTCTGTTGCAGATCTTTGTGTCATCTGCAAAGAGACATACTTTTCCTTCCAGTCCCTCTGCAATGTCACTTATAAAGACTTTGAAGAGGACTGGTCCTAATACTGAACCCTGCGGTACCCCACTAGTAACCCCACTTTCTTCAGAGTGGAATCCATTTACTATTATCCTCTGTGTCCTATTCTCCAGCCAATTCTTTACCCAGGCTATCATCTTGGGACCCACTCCCAGGCTGGCTAACTTGTATATTAATCTTTTGTGTGGGACTGAGTCAAATGCCTTGCTAAAGTCTAGGTAGGCCATGTCCACAGCCCCTCCCTGATCTACTACTTTTTTCACCGTCAAAGAAATCAATTAGATTCATCTGGCATGAACTTCCCACTGTGAATCCATGCTGCCTTGGGTCCTGTTCCCCTCTGGCCTCTAGGTACTCGACAATTCTTTCCTTCAGAAGTGATTCCATCATTTTCCCTATCACTGAGGTTAAACTAACAGGTCTGTAGTTTCCTCCTTCTACCCTGCTCCCACTTTTGTGAAGGGGAATCACATCTGCAGTCCTCCAGTCCTCAGGTACCACCCCATCCTCCCATGATTTGTTAAAGAGGGTAGTCAGTGGTGTCACTAGTTCTACCCTTAGTTCTTTTAGAATTCTGGGATGAATCTCAGTAAACCCCATTACTTTGTCCACCTTCATTTTAAGAGTTCTTTCAGAACCCTTTCTTCTGTAAATGGGCTGGTATCAACTTCTGTGTCCAGAGTGTTTCTATTGTTTGTTTTAGGTACCTCCTTCTTCATTTGTAAATACTAAGCAAAAATATTTGTTTAGTATCTCTGACTTTCACCGTCACCTCTGCCCGCTCCCTTTATTAAGCCTCACTATCCCTCCTTCCTTAGTCTTTCTTCGCTCCCTGATGTACCTAAAAAAGGTTTTATCCCCCTTCTTAACTGAGTTGGCTATCTTTTCCTCGGTTCGGGCCTTTGCTGTTCTGACTGCCTTCCCAGCTTCCTTTTGCTTTAACTGATACAATTCTCTGTCCTGCTCCTTCTGTGATTCCTTGTACTTTCTGAATGCTTCCTTTTTCTCCTGCACCTTCACTGCCACCTCCTTTGAGAACCATAGAGGTTTCTTACATCATTTTGTTTTGTTTATTTGCTTCACACAAAGGCTTGTTACCTCTGTGATGGCAGTTTTTATTATTCCCCATTGTTCTTCCCCCCCTCCTTCCTGCCCATTTGCTAGTGCATTCCTTAGGCACTCACCCATTTTGGCAAAGTCAGCTCTCCTGAAGTCCAGTACTTTTGCCTTTGTATGGCTTGTCTCTATTGCTGTGTTTATTGTGAACCATACTGTTTGATGGTCGCTAGTTCCCAGATGGCTACCCACTTCTACATCTGTGATCCTCTCTCCATCTCCATTTGAGAGAACCAGGTCTAAGATTGCTCCCTCTCGAGTGGGTTCCAATACTAGTTGTCTAAGGCATGCCCCCTGTAGGGCATCTAGAATAACCCCACTCTTAGAAGTGGCTGCTGCAACTGCACTCCAGTTAACAGCTGGCATATTCAGATCACCCATCAGCAATATCTCCCCTTTATCTGCCATTCTAAGTATACTTTCTATCATTTCCTTGTCCATTTCCTCCCTCTGGGGGGGTCTGTATACAACCCCTGTGTGGATTATGGTGCCATTGCCTGCCTCCAAATTGACCCACAGTGCTTCTTCTCCTCCCTGTTTACCCTTTTGTTCTATTGCTTTGATTCCTTCCCTTATGTAGAGGCTGCTCCTCCTCCTCTTTACCCTCCCTGTCCCTCCTGTAGATAGTGTATCCTGGTATGTTTATGTCCCAGTCATGGTTCTGTGTGTACCATGTTTCTGTGACTGCCACGATATCAGATGTTCCTCCTCCATCAAAGCCACTAATTCAGGAAGCTTTTTACCCAGACTATGGGCATTGGTACTCATTGCTCTCCATTTTTTGATGGCTTTACCTTCTGTAGCAGCATCCCCCACTGACCTTTCTACCTTGGTCTTTTTCTCATTTAGTACCCTGTTTTTAAGGGGGAGACTGGGATTTTCCTGCTGCTTATCAGTGCCTCCCCCCTTCACTAGTTTGAAAGCTTGCCAATGAAGCATGTAAACCAATTGCCCAAAAGACTTGTTCCCTTCCTGGACAGATGCAGACCATCCTGCCAGTATAGGCTGGTGTCCCTCCAGGTGGAACCCCAGTCCCCATTGAAGCCAAACCCCTGTGCTCCACACCATGTTTTCAACCATTCGTTAAACTGCATGGTGCAAAGTACTCTCACCTCACCCATGCCAGTGACAGGCAGCACCTCTGAGAAGGATACTGAATGTGCTACTTGTCTTAGACCCTTCCCTAACTCTACAAAGTCCTTCTGCACTGCTCTAATCTCATGAGTAATGTGGTGTTAGGGTTTCCAATGTGGTGTTAGGGTTTCCAAACCTAACACCCCACACACCAACAGGTGCCAGGGAATGCCTTGCGTTCATCTGCCCCAATGCTCACCCCATTCAATAAGAAATAAGCTGAGATGGGTACAGTATAGGAGAATGGGGTGAGCTTTAAGGCTGACAACCCCAAAGCACCCCCATGATGCATGTTGGTGTGTGCAGAGTGGGGGTGGGGTGTTAAATTTGGAAACCAAAATGTCACATTTCTCTACCTTTGTGACTTTAATCCTAACTAGAGAAATAACAAAGCTTTTTGCAATGTATTCCCTTACTTTTTGAGATAGTAAAATCATATCTTTATTTGCCTGTGGGAGCACAGCGCATGGTACCTCCTACCTGGTCAGAGTAGTGCTACACTAATAGTACAAGCTAATACAGCATGGTCTATACCGCACTACCCTGGAAAGTGACAGGAGAATTACAACACTATGCAGTAAGCGCTACCCTGGTACTAGTAGCTGGGTTAAAAGTACCCTGCCAGGGTACCAATAGCTGGGATAAGAGCCAGGGAATGGAAAAGGCTGGCTGAGCTGCTCCTGTGGTGTGGAATGGTAATGTAGGAGCAGCTTGGCCAAAAAGGTGGTGGAGACCAGGGTTTTAATCCCAGTCTCCACAATTTTACATTTTCCCCCTTAATCCAACTCCAACTCTGAGTTGATTATTTTAATTATGGGGGGTGCAGGGGGCAGATTTTTAGTGGTAGCGATCGCGAACCACACTTGTGATCACTACCATTGGTGCTGATGTTGATGCATTTTTACCTGCCGCTTTTGCTGTGAGCATTGTTTGAATGGTGCTGTTTTTTTACAGCACTGTTCAGACAGGCGCTCTTATGACCTAGTGCCCACAGCCCTCTGAGCCCTGGGCTCCCATTCCTCCATAGATGTGTATATGTATGTATCTCACAGCACTTCCATTTTAAGGACAACAGTGACCAAATTGTCAGCATAGTCATCTTATTACCCCACCTCATGTACCTGGTACAGAAAATTTCTGAATCCCTGCCAAAATGTAATTCTGTGCAACTGCAAAGCCATTCCATGGCACAGTTGCAAAAACATATTTTGGCCAGGATTTGAAAAATGACAACTGTGACATACATGAGGTGGGGTAATAAGAAGGCTATATTGAAAATCTGGGGTTAAAATATTTAAAATGTTCAAAGATATGAGCGGGAGTAGCAAAATTGCAATGAATGGTCACAACTTTGCCATTTTCATGTAGTAAAACCCCTAATTTTAACATAGCCTTCTTATGAGCCCTCCTGATAAACAAGGGCAAAAACAAAACCTCCAAATCCCACCCAAAAGGTGAATTCACCAAGCGACTGTGAAATCACCTTTCGGGCTGGAGTTATGTTATGACAGTCAGTTTGTGTTCTGGAGTTGAAGGAGGAAGGCCTGTCTGTGGTCCTGAGTGGATTACAGCACTGTACCACTGGCAGGTAATTATTGGGTACAGAGGTCTGTGGGGAGGTGGGTTTAGAGTAGGGGATCAGGTGGGGTGGGTGGGGAAATGGCAGCTCAGCAGACATCGATGGACTGCTTTCTTTATTATAGGCTAATGAGATGTTACAGGTTAGGGACTTTCAGTTACTGTATAGCTACTTTAGTTGATATCTATGCTTAAAACAATCATGCAGAGATGGGGATGAACATAACATTGAGTGTACAGCTTGAATCCTCATTAATTGTTAAAGGAACTAGAGTGTGTTCATGGTCACTAATGTGAACCAACGTGCTCATGTCTTGGGGGTGGAGGTGCTGGCATTATGTGGAAGCCTGCTCCAAGCAGAACCAAGCCCAGGGTGGGTTTCATAATTTCTTATTTTCCTCACTGATAGCATTCCACTCATGGCACCAGGAGCAGCAAGGCAAAATAGTGGTAATGAACAGCTTTAATTTTCATGTAGATAAAATAGATAACTAAACTGAAGTAGTTGCCAGCATGATTGTGAAAAGAAATGCATGGAAATCCACTGTGTAGCTGATTCACATGCAGCAGGTATCAGGAATGTAGACAGGTCTGACAGCAGCAGGTCTCCAACTGTGGTGCAGCTCTTTGACAAAGTCCCAGTGCTCTGTGAATGTACACCAGAGTTCCTTTCTGATGTTATTGATAGTAAGACACAGAGTAATGAATGAAGACTGGAAAATCCTGGCTGATTTTTGCTGTCACATTGATTAAGAAATTTCATGAAAGGTTGACACAGACCCGCTCATGTTTTCTATACTAATATAACAAGTTGTCCTCCATCTCCTCATGGGTTCTTGTTCCTTTATCTATCCACCTTCACCCTCATATTCTGCTAGGGCAACTCTTTCTAGCACACACTCCCCTGTGACATGCCATTGAAGTTCTTTTGTAATATTTATTTATTTTCAGGCTCCTATATAATTATCCAAGCTGTATTTTGGTTTTGTCTGTTGTAATGGGTAGTCTGTAGTAACTGATACTAACTTTTGCCAGTGTTGCAAATGCAACTTTCAGTTGGGCAGTTGTGAGGGAAGAATGGTGTGGGTTATTTCAGTCATTTGCAGTAATTTAAAGTGGTGGGGGGTGAGAGAGAGACAGAAGTGCTGAGCTTGTTTGGCTATTAAAAATTGCAATGTGTCCAGAAAAATAAAACCTGAAAGTCTCCCCAGACAGCTATTACCTGCGTTTTAGGTGCAAGCTGCAAATTCTCTTGTCAAAGCACTTTACGTGAAACCAGATCATCCTTGGCTCACCACCTGAAAAAAACAGCCCCAAACAAGTAGAACTGAGAACAGCTTTGATAGGGTGCACATACAAAATGGGGGGCCACCCCTACACTGACCAGTACCTCAAAGTAGTGCACTCCAACTGGAAGTTGTAATCTTATTGGGCTGCCACAGACACAATATATGGAAATAATTCCATAAACATGGAATCAATAACAGTTTATTGAAAAATTCACAATCCACAAAGCCATGAACAGCATAATCATAACTGCAAATCTTCCCTGGTGCTTGGGGTGCAACTGGTCCTTCCTCGGGGGGCATGGCTGTAACCTGCACACAATTCACCTTAAATACATCACCCAATTAGTCTTAGTTATTAACAAATGCAAGTGCCCAATGAAAAAACATACAAACATACAGGCACATATATCAAATGTTTTTTAAGGTTTAAATGACAGTTGTGACTACAAGCCCTATTTGTAAAATGTATAGGGCATTTGTTAGCTGTTTGGGTTTTTAGCACAAGATTTGTTAATTTCTAATTTTCCTTCCACTCCCCCCCAAACTATCAATATTCCCAGCCTCATAGATTTTTCTCATTGTCCTTCTGCCTTTTCTGTCCTCCCTTCCCCCTACTTAATAAGTTGTAAGAATGGGTTTCAGATAACAATAATTTTTATTTTATTTCTGTATTTCACTTCAAGATTCAGAAGCATTTTTGATCAAAGAAGGAATATTGTGTTGATCCACCAGGCTGAAGCATGGAAGCAGTGTAGTGTCGATCACCTTTATTTCACTAAATGAAATTTTGTTCAAGAAGTGAGAAAATTGAAATGTTAATAATTTAGGTACATTGTGATTTGGCCATTAGAATTTAAATTTCTGGTACAATATTAGGATCTGACCATTTGCAGTTATCTGACCCACATATTTCATGCTTGGGTCTAACAAAAGAATGTAGTATCTCCAGTTCTACTGGATTCAGCACATATCTACAATTAATTTTTATTTTTCTAATGTGTTTTTTTCAAATTCGTTACTGTTTGCTTTTTGGAGTAAAATTTTGAAACATATTTGAATTTGATATTCTGCCTTTCATTTTGACCTTCCAATTTTAAGGTTGTGACCTAAATAGGCAATATATGTCTGTTATTCACAGACTTATAATTATCTAGTTTGGTCTTCATATTTATAAAACAACAGATATTTAGGTTGACCTTTTAGCATCAGATTTGACCTTTGGTGAAATAAAAGAATATACTCCAATTATACTCTATTCAGCTCATATTCAGAATCTTTTCCTATTTTTGATGGGCCCATTTATTTAAATTTATTGCTGCTTACTTCGTAAGTCAACTTCGGAAACATATTTGAATTTCACCTTCTACAGTTCATTTTGACCTCTGAATATAATAATGTAAACTCATGCACTCATGTCTTGGAGACGGGGGGTGCTGGCATAATTTTTAAGCCTGCTCCAAGGAGAAACAAGCCCAGGGTGGGCTTCATAATTTTTCAGTTTTCTCGCCAACAGCAATCCACTCTCAGCATTAAGAGCAGCAAGGAAAAATATTGGTAATGAACAGCATAATTTTCAAATAGATCATAAAAATAAGTAACCTGAACTTGTTGTCAGCATGATCATGAAGAAAATGCATGGAAATCCACTGTGTAGCTGAACAAGTTCAAATGCAGTAGGTACCAGGAATGCAGACAGGTCTGACTGACAGCATGTCTCCATCTGTGGTACAGCTGTTTGACAAAGTTCCAGTGTTCTGTGCATGTTTACCAGCACTCCTATCTGATGTTACTGATAGTAAGACACAGTAATGAATGAAGACTGGAAAATCCTAGCTGATTTTTGCTGCCACATTGATTAAGAAATTTCCTGATAGGCTGATATAGCCCCTCTCTTATGGTACAGGTTGCCATTTAAAATGGGTATACCACGGAAGAAGATAAAAAAAAGTGTCTCATGAGAAATGGGGAGTGTGCAGTGTTTAACAGTCTTGCTCTTCAAATAGATTTAAATCCTGCTTAGAGAGACACCTTCGTATACTCCATATACTAGCCACTCCAACTAAGCAGTTGCGAAAAAAAATTCCACTGGCAGAATTTCCATGAAAGCCGGAATTTCACTTCTGCAGAAGTTTGGAAAACATTTTGCAACTTCCATGAAATTTCTAACTGAGACATGTAGGTTTTTGTATGTTTTATGTGACTTTTTGTTATTTACTTGCAGAATAAAGTTCCTCAGTCCAAACTGTCCAGTTTCTTCAGAGATGCAGAATAATTTGCACATTAATCTATCTTTATCTGTCACCCTTCTCATTACAGCATAATTTTTATTCCACGTGTTAGAGAAAATCATGCATTTAATGTTAAGAAGTGTAATTTTTTCCCAGAATGCCACAGGTGGGGGTATGTTTTCCACATATAATGTATTTCCATGTTATGTGGTCCTGCAGTAAAATAATTTTGCATTCTATTAAACAGTAGTCAATGTGACATACAGAATTTTCTGTGAATTTTTTTTTTAAATCTACATCTAGGCAGTCAGAAATCAGAAATTTCACTTTTAGGCTCAGAGTGAGTTTATAGTACTGAGGAGTGAGAGACAGCGATATAGAGAAAGAGGAGTTTCGGGGGTGGGGGTTGGAGAGAGTCCAGAGTGCAGCTCATTATTACTTTCTGTTCAGTTCTGTTTGGAGGGTCCTTCTTTTTGTTTTGTTATTTAAGTAATGAAGGGAAGCTGTTTGGCTAAAATAGGCAACCTCTTAAAGAGATGCAGAAAGTGTGGGTAGCCATTAAAGCCACCTTGGATGCCAATGGAAAGGGACCTGTGTGATGCACCATCAGTCAACTAAAACATAAGTGGGATGACCTCCAACGAGGGGACCCTGAGGTACTGCAGGCACTTGTTGGTGTGGTGATCATCCCCACCAGAAAGGGGGAAGAGCCAGAAAAAGAAGGACAGCAGAAAAGACCACCACCACTTCTGGGTCCCCCACAGGGAAGAGGATGCAAGTGGAGGACAGTGGCACTAGTGAGTATACTTTTGTTTCTTTATTTCCTCTTTTTCAGCCCCCTTCTCTCTGCTGTGGCAGCTACTCTTCAGTGATCCTTCCCTAGGCTCATTGGCCCCTACTCCTGCCTCGGGTAACTCCCGGAGGAGGTGCTGGACCTGCTCAATTCTGCCTTGGCCTACCCCCCTTGCACGAGCCCTAGGCATCCCCTTCCCAGCACATTAGAGTCTGCAACTGTGTCAGGTGGTCCAGTGGTCCCCCCTTTCAGAGCCTGGTGGTGACATTTGGGCAGCCAGGTCCTGTCTACCTATGAGATGCCGCAAATGTGTTTTTCCTTTGTTCTGATTCTGTCTCCTGAGAATGCCAGCTTGAAAGGGGAGTCAAGGAGGAAGGGCACATCAAGATGTGCCTCCACTCTTGCTCCCAACAGATGTCCTCCCAACCCAATCACTCTGTGGCCCTGCTGCACTACCACCTGTGGTCACCTGACCCAGCTGGCGGTGAAGTGGTATGGCCTGCAGCCAACCCTCTCCAGTGGATCAGAACAGAACCTCAGGTTTTGAATTCTTCACCCCCAGCTGCACCTCCAGCAACCTGAGCTTGCTCCTACCCTTCGGTCGCTGGCATCGCAAGTGGTAGCACTCCCGCTGTGCAGGCGGGCACCCTTGCACCACTAAGTATTCTGAATTTATTATTCAAAGTTGTTGTCATGTTATTCAAAATGTACTGTTTTCCTCAGTCACTGTTTGAATTACACCACATGATTGTTTTTACAATGAGCCAGGGTGGTTCATAGAGGCATGACTGAGAAATACCATTTGTTTTTCAATGTATAACTCTAGACTCTGAATGGCAGTACTCCATCCTTGAGGTTGATCCACCATGGCTTACTGCACACCTATGTTTCATGTGGTAGTAAGACCCTGCCCCCATATAGTTCCAACAGTTATTGTCATGAAAAAGTTAAATATAAATTGTCTGTTGCTCTGATACACTGCATGTAATGTGAGCTTTTTCTTCATAATTATTTTTATTATTTTATTTTATTAGGAAAGTCAAAAGTACATCCTTTGAGCTAAACTCTCTTTTATGAAAGACCCTTGTCTCAAAAAAAAGAAGGGGGAGACAAGACAGGTGGGAATATATGCAGCTGTGAGGCATTGTCAAAATAAACAGTATTAAATACATAGAGTATACAGTATCACAATAATGTCAACAATATTACAGAGTTCACAAAAATTTGGTACACCAGAATATAAGGGATCTCATCCATGATGAGGATGAAAAGTGCAAAGTCAGGAAGGTACAGGAACTGAATAATAGTGAGTAGGTAGTAGCAATGGCACTAGGAATGAACCTGGGTCTAATTAGGGGGCAGCATGTGATAACAGCGAGTTTTTAATAACGACACAATAAGGGCGACTCAACAATAGCGATTGCTATTATAGCGAGTGGTTTGTAAAAGCAAGTGGCACAATATAGCAATACATCAACATAGCGACTGCACATTTGAGCGATAGGTGATGGCTGATACCTCCACCATCAATGCACGGCATGGATTAAGAATCCTAGAGGTAGGGGTTCGGGGCATGGGGGGTGGAGCCCCTTGCATTAAATATGATTTAATTTTTAATTTAATCTAATTTTAATATTTGGTGGAGGAGGGGGAGAGAGAGAGAGAGAGAGAGTAAGTGGAGCTTCGGGCATGACACAATACCGAATGCAATGCCCAGTTAATGGAGTTGAAGCAGTTATGCTATGAATGAGTCAGGAACCAGTCCGCTTCCTTCATCTCCTCTTCACCATGCTCTTTGTGTTTCTTTGACAGTCTCTGTGGAAGAAGAAAATAACCACTCGCTCCTTCCCTCTTTCTAATTTTGAGCTGGAAGTGTGAGCTGCTGTAGCTGTTATATGCTGCGCCATTAAGCGCATGTGCTGTTGTTGTAGTCACTAATATTGATTCGCTGTTCTGACGCTCACTCATTTTGATGTGATCTTATTACATAGAACCTAATTAGGGTGTGCCGCAGAAGAAAGGTGGAAGAGAGTGACAAGATCCAGCAGGTTAGCTAGTTGTGGACATGGTGTTAGAGGAATAAGGGAGGTAAATAGTGGGGGGATTAAAGGGGGTAGAGAGACAGGAAAGACCATAGGGGAGGTAGTAGGGGAGGTGGGCCTGGCAATGGAATAGGACATGCAATCTGGGCTGGGCCAGGCTTTCAGGGAGCTAGTGCCCATAGGTGGTTAGAGGTGGCAGAAGCACTGCTCAGGGTCGTGATGAATTTTCTTAGTTTGGTTTTGAAGTGGCTAAGGCTTGTGTGGCTGTTAGTAGAGAAAGAGAGTGCATTGATCCAGGAGGGAGCCCTTACTGCAAAGGCTCGCTTTCCTAGCTCTGTTTTTCTAAAAGGCACAGCTAGTGCATGTTTAGTGACACTTCTAGTGCCATGCTCGGCTGTGGCTTGTCAGAATAAGGCCTGTAGAGAAGGAGGTGCAAAACTAAGGAGGGCCTTATTCCTTAGGATGTAGGAATGCAGCTTGATTCAGTCTTGGAAAGGAAGCCAATGTGTCCTAATATAGAGTGCATATATGCGTTAGGCGATCAGCACTGAGGACAAATCTGCAGGCTTTAGTGAGGGAGGTCTGTATTCTACAAAGGCTGGTGTCTGTGACAGCAGTATATATCATGTTTCCATAGTCAAGTATTCATAAAATTGTACCTCTAACTGCCCAGAGCCTAGCCTCAGTTGTAAAGCAGAACTGAACCCTATAAAGGGCACCTAGTTTCCTGTTAGCAGCAGTGGTGAGATTGGACATGGGCTCATCAAAGGAAAGGGTTTTGTCAATGGTGAATCCCAAATACCGGAATGAGGACATCTGCTCAAGGATGAAGAGAGAGTTGTGGGCAATTGCGAGAGGCTTTGTTAGCCTTCTCTTTTGGCACCCCGTGAAGAGCATAGTTTTAGTCTTTTTGCTATTGAGCACCAGCAGACTATCGGTGAGCCAGTTTTGAATCAGGTTAAAGTTGTGCTGGAGGTTCCTGGTGAGTGTTTCTTGGCAGTGACTATGAGAGAAAATTACTGTGTCATCTGCATAAAGCAGTATCTAAGAGGTTGGGCAGACAACCAGAAGATTATTCATGAAGAGGCTCAATAGAAGAGGGCCCAGGATAGACCCTTGGGGGACCCCAAATGTGACTTTACAATTCTCAGTTATGGCTCAATTGATTTTTACCTGCTAGGAGCACCCAGTCAGGTAGTTGGAGAACCATCTGACTGTTTTTGGGTATAGTCCTAGGGCACTTTGCCTAAGGAGCAGTAACTGGTGATTGACAAGGTTGAAGGCCTTGGTCAGGTCAATGAAGATCGCCCCAACCAAGCTGCCCTGGTCAAGTGCCTCATGCACCTAGCCAGTTAAATCAATTAGAGCTGTGCTTGTGTTGTGCAATCGGTGGAATCCTTGCAGCTGGGGGCAGAGGAGATTGTATTTAAGCAGGTGGTCCTTGAGCTGGCCAGCTATGATTCTCTCAAGCACTTTGCACAGTGGAGACAGGATTGATATTGGTCTGAGGTCATGTGATGCAAGCAAGCTAGAAGCAGCACTGATTTTGAGCTCCTGCTCCTCCACCTTCTTTAAAGTTATTTTGCGCTAGGTTTAAATAATCTATCATGGAGCTTACTATCGGGTATTGAGTACCTGCACTCAGCATAGTTTTGGGACATCTGGATGCATCGATCTCAGGGCAGTCATCCCACAGTGGAGGTGACAATGAAGCAGGCCCAGCTGAGACATACTCCACCCACTTCACCCAAAGAGCAGCAGCTAAAAAAATACAAAGCGTAGGGAGAAAAGGGCGATCCTCCTTTGAATCAACTGATTCCACTCACGGAAGATAGGGTCCTGCTAGAGTTGGAACTTTTTAAAAAGACCCTGAAGGATATAGCAGCTAATCTTAAATCCATGCATAGCGATATGTCTGAGCTATCGAGGTGGTTGGGAGACGCTGAGGCCCGACTTCAGTCAGTGGAAGTGTGGAAGGACAAGCAGGACCCCGAGCTGATTTCATTGCAGAAACAAGTACAGAAACTACAACTGAAGACGGAGGATTTAGAGGGGCACAGTAGAAGAAATAATATTTTAATCCTCAGCTTACCAGAAAAAGAAGAAGGCAATAATACAACTTCATTTATACAGAAGTTCTTAGAGAAGATGGTAGGCCCATTACCGTTGCATTCAGCATATCAGATTGAGAGAGCCCATTGTTCCCTCCAGCAGAGACCCCAGCCAGGAGAGCTGCCTAGGCCCATCATAATAAAATTCCTTAGCTACATCTTGTGACAGCACATTTTGTCCAAGACTAAGGAGTTGAAAGCGGTAATGTGGGAAGGGTCTAAATTGCGCATCACACAAGACTTGCCATATGAAGTTCGGCAGAAACAGGCAGCATTTCATCCCGTAGTAGCCAAATTGGTGGCGGCAGGCATTCCATTCAGGATGTCATGTCCAGTAAAGTTGCAAGTATCTCTGTCAGACAGCTGGATTGCGTATGAATCACCGCTTCAGGCCAGCACAGATCTTATGAGCAAGCTACCCAAACTGTTTAAACCGGGATGAGTGCCCATGTAAACACAGTTGGACTTACTTTGTTGGACATGTATTAGTTTTGTTATTTATTTCTGATGGGTTGCTGTTCAGAGAAGCAGTTTGTTTTAAGGCTGCTAACTAACTCTGTTTGTACTTTTAAGTTTCTTACCAAATGGATAATGATCCTGTGGGGGGTATAGGAGATGAGAGTTCACTCCATGGTTTAATGTGGTTTCATTCCACCTGTTCCAGTATGTTGATATCAGGGGATGTAATGGTCTAGTACTTAAATCAACATTAATCAAAAGGAACGATAGTCCTCTGGTGTTTTTTGTTTGGGGTCATAATTAAAGTAGGACGGGCAGAGCGCACTTTTCTTTTAGTTCAGCCTTTTGTACTTCCCATGCTAGGCTCTATTTTTTCTGTCATGGTAGTCCTGCCATATAGAGGTCCACTAGGAGCTTCTTTTAAGTGGAAAAAGTATAGACCTGTCTCCTCAGTCCAGAGCAAGTTGGTTTTGTAGCAGGCAGATCAGCATTGGATTATATGCAGAAATTGGCACATCTTTCTCGAGTAGCAGAGTCCCAACTCTCACCAATGGCACTGATATCATTGGATGCAGAAAAAGCATTCGATCGGGTAGACTGGGTGTTCCTTTAGGAAACATTACAAAAAAGGAGGTTCCCGTCTTGGCTTGTTTAATGGATTAAAGCACTGTATACCTCTCCGTCAGCTAGAATTAGGTGCAATGGGCTACTATCCTCCTCTTTTCCCCGTCACACAGGCACACGCCAGGGCTGCCTGCTTTCTCACTTCCTATTTAATTTATATTTAGAACTGCTACTTAGGCAACTAAAAGCATCTCACCTAATAGAGGGTATCCAGATTAGTGGATTGAACCCCAATTTTTCAGTTTATGCAAATGACATTCTACTTCATCTCTGCAACCCAATCTCTTCCTTTAAGGAAGCCCTGGATATAATTCATACTTTTGGACAATTCTCTAACTATAAACTAAATCTTAATAAAGCAGAAATTTACCCATTAAATTGTGTTACACTCAGACATACTTGTAGTTCCTTTGGAGTGAAGTGAGTTCCCCGTTATATCAAATACCTGGGAATCTACCTCACTACAGACCCAGTTCTCCCGAGGAAACTCAATCTTATGGATCTCTGGACCACTATACAACAGGATATTTTGCACTGGAGATCTACCCCTTTGGGGTAGGATTAATATCATCAAGATGAATGTCCTTCCCCAAGTGTTTTACCCCCCTAATATGTTAAACGTTTGGCTTCCCTTAACCTTTTTTAAACAGATACATGTGGATATTACTTCTTTTATCTGGCTTGATAAAACTGCTTGGAGAGTATATCATAGATTGTGTTTCCCTAAGGAACTGGGGGGACTTTGTCTCCTTAAATTCCTATTATACTACTGGGTGAGCCACCTTTATAAATGTGATAAATGGCTTTCCTTATTGAGGGGACAACAACTGTTTGAGTATATACCTATCTGGTTGCAAGTTGAATCTACTCTACTTGCTAATAATAGATTGGACCCTATGAATATAGTTTACCCCCCAGCGAAGGTTCTCCCATCGACCCTGTACAAATCCCCAATTGGAATATCACTCAGAGTTCTTTCCCAACTAGCCAACCACCACAAATTAAATCCATCTAAGGATTTTTCTCAGTCCATTTTCCTTAATCCAAATATCAAGATAGGGGGTGCTCTCATTCCAGCTACCTGGTTGAAGATACTGGAAAGCTTTCAAATTTCAGATTTCTATTCCAACATCTCTATGCTTACTTCCCAATAGATAATTCATAAATTTAGTCTCTCCTCACGGTCATATTTTAAGGTATATCAGTTACGACATGTGTTAACTAAATTATTTGGACAAGAGTTACAGCCCTCCAGGTTTGGCAAACTTTTGCACCACATTTCAGGCCCATCCTACCAATCCCATGGAATCTCTATAATATATAAAATCTTGGTCACCTTTCCAGACCCCCCTTCCCCAAAAGGTTCCATAGTGTAGGGTAATCTTATACAGGACATAGACCTTAATTGGCCTCTCCTTTGGAAAAATCTCTATACCTATATTTCTCAGGACAGGTATAGGCTAGTTCAATACAAAGTCCTAAACAATATGTATTACAAACCAGTGAAGTTAGTGAAGATGGGCCATATCAGTACTTCACTATGTACCAGATGTAATCTAGAAGTGGGATCATTGTTACATATCTTTTGGACATGTATAAAAGTGGCCCCTCTGTGGACACAAATTGAGAACAATCTGGATCGACTCTTAAGTTTGCAAGGGCTATTTACTCAGGAAATCTGTGTCTTGGGGATTTTAGGAAAATCCAGGTTAAGGAAAGAAGGTATCATATGGCTCTAATATCACTAGTGGTTAAGAAATTGGTTTTAAAGCATTGGATGGACCAAGCAGTCATCACCTATTCAGAGTGGCTACACGAATTGTCTTTTTCGCTCCAAGCAGAACAGTTAATTGCCAGTGTTAAGCATCAAGTTCTGGCTTATCACAAAAAGTGGAGGAAGTTGCAAGCTTTAACTATAGGCTAGTTGAATCCTTGGTTTGTTTTCGCGTGCCTCCTGACAAACTCTTATAGCTGTTTGACTATTGTTTGCAATTGTGATCAACTTATCATTAAAATAGATTGCACGTGTAGTAATCAGTGTACAAACATGCCTCACTGGGGGGGTGGATATGGGCTGGGGGTTGGTATTTTAGGTAGGAGGTTTGGGGGAGATTTTTTTTGGGGGTAGTAACTTTTTAGTTTATCCCACTAGCATATTGTATAAACAGTCATAGGTTTGTTTTTTCTCTGGTTGTATTTTTGTTATGTGCGTGTGTATCCTTTTAAAATGAATAAAATATACTTGATTTAAAAAAGGGATTGATATTGGTCTGTAGTTGGCTACTAGTGCTCTGTCTCCCCCTTTTAACACTGGAGTGACCAAAGTAGACTTCCAGACAGCAGGGGAGGAGGACATTCAGAGTAATAGGTTAAACAGCTTAGTGATGGGAATAACGATCTCACGTAGTGTGATGTTGGTCAGTTTCATGTCAAGGCCATCACCTCCCATACAAGTTTTCCCTAGGACTCTGGTAATGTACTTTCTGGTTTCAGCCACTGTCACTTGTCTAAAGTAGAAATTAGGGAAGCAATTAGAGGGGGGGATGATAGATTGGTGGGTGGAATATCACCATGGGTCCCAGGAGGAGGACTGTGCTATAGGAGAAGAAGGCTTTGTTGAATACATTGGCCAAGGCAGCATCATCAATAATGATCTCCTTCTTATGTTGGAGTATGGAGGAGGGTGATCTATGGCCGGTCCCAAGGAGGTTCTTTATTGAGGCCCAGAACTTCTTCCCATCACCCAAACTCTGGGATTGCCATGTCTTGTGAAACACAGCTTTGACCTGTCATATTGCCCAGTTACATTTGTTTCTGGTAGCTCTGTAATTTTGTATGTCCATGGTATCCTTAGTTACCCTAGCACAGTGCCAGAGGAGATCATGCTGCCTCATCATGGTGAGTAGCTGAGGGATGCCCCGGTCCATGCTACCACCTTTTATCTTCTTTCTGTGAATTTGTCTGGTGCTGCATTAAAGAGGGTGAGGAAGAGTTGAAAGGCTGTGTCAACTGAAGGGCATTTATCTAGGACAGTTCAGTCTTGGTTTGCAAGATGGTTCCTGAACTTGACCATGGAGCTGGCTCTGATAACTCTGTTTTGTATTAGTCGAGGAGGGGGCTTGATCCTTTTAGCTGACCACTCACATTGGGTGGCTGAGTGGTCACTCAGGGTGTCAGGTAGCACCTGAACATTGGTAAGTCTTTCTGGATGCATGGTAAGTACTCAGTCGATTAAGGTACTAGTCCCCTTAAGATAGTTAGTTCTGATGCTGCTGGCAACCATCTGTGTTAGGTAAAGCCCAGAAATAAGTTCTTTGTCTCTCGCACTGGAGATGGCCAGACAGTTAGCATTAAAATCCCCTAGTACAATGGTTTCTTTATTCTGGCTGGCCTGGGTGAATAGGGATGCCAAGGCTTCCAGTGCTGTTTGCTGCCTCCTTGGGGGAATGTAGACTGCCATGACAACTAAGCCTTAACCCCCTTTGCCAAGCAATATTTTTAGGGTAACACATTTACAGTCACTATTTGCAGGGGTTAGTTGGATTCTGTGGCACAGCAGATGGTTCCGGATGTAGATTATGCAAACCCTTCCTGTCACAGATCAGTCAAACCTATGTGGATTGTAGCCAGGGATGGAGACTTCAGAGTCAGCTGTATGTGTGAACAACCAGGTCTCAGTCACCTCAAGGACATCTGATGGTTAAGGGCTACTCAGGCCTCGAGCTGGGTTAACTTAGAAAGGAGGCTGCAGATGTTCAAGGACATGATCTTTAGCTGCCCCCTCCAAACAAAGTCTGGGTATGTGCTGGCATGGGGCCAGGGTTAGGTTGAATGTTCCCTGAGTTCAATAGTAGAATTAAGATTAGTTTCCTGCACAATTTCTGGAGGAGTAGCTTTCCTTTTTGAAGCATACTAGTCTAGAGGTCAGAACTGGGGGGTTGAGGCCAGATTGTACCACCAATGCCAGCAAAAAGCCATAAGGGCAGGAAAGTGATCCCTGAACCCAGTGTCCAAGTGGGAGGTAGAAACATAGAAACATAGAAGTTGACGGAAGATGAGGACTGCAAGGCCTATCCAGTCTGCCCAGGTAGCCTAGTGAGTATTAGAGATGGCAGGTTACTGCTGGAAAGGAGGACTAAGGTTACTTGGTACATTATAAAAATGAGGTAACACCAACAGTTATCAAGTTATAGGAATCTGAAGAGCTAGCAATAGCTGTGGCTCAGAGGAAGGTTTGAGGACCCGATGAGGTTGGAGGTTTACTAACACAAAGAAGCCAATGGGTGGAAGCAGGTAGATGGGGTGGAGTTTTAGTGTATTTAATAGAGGTTGGGGTGGGGGTGGGTAGGTGGCCCAAAGTGGGGTGGGTGGGTGGGCGGCCAAAAAATCAATGGGTGCCCCAAGAAATCAAGTAAGAGGACAAGTCAATTTAGAAATTAGTGCCAGCCAAGCACAGAAGTCAGTGCAGTCCAATGAAGAGCTGCTCCCAGTGCCAAAATGACCAATTAGGATCTGAAAGCAGCTGGAGCGTGCCAATGGAAGCAACTGCTTTGGAGCCTTTCGATCGGGCAGGAGTCTACCTTGTTCAGATCTTTGGGCAGGCTGTGCAGAGAGCCTTAGCCACAGTTGTAGATGGTGAGTTTGCGCAAGGCACAGGAACTGGAGAGAGAGATTACAGATATAGCTAGTTATAGTAGAGATCAGGGCTGAGACAGTCGGTGGAATGAGAGTAGGACAAAAGATTAGGTGGGACTACACAGGGAAGTAGGTGCTAATAGGGACGGAGAGCAAAACAGGGAGAAATTGGGTGGGGTGTCTGACCTGAGGCACCAGAAAGAGCTACTCAGACAGAGTCAGAACAGTGGAAGAGGGAGAAAGAATGTGTGTGTGTGGTGGGGGAAGTGAAGAAGAATAATCACAGAACACGCAGAAGAGGAAGCAATGAGAACTCAGCACAATACATTACTGACTAACTACAGAATCAACTAGCTGGGTACAATTAAACATTGTTAAAAAATAGTAAATCCCATAACAAACTGTTAAAAAGATAGTAAATCCCAGAACAAACTACTCTGGATGCAATACCCTAGACTTCAAGGCAGGCAGTTGAAAAATCAAGTAAGAGGACAAGTCCAATTTGTAAATTAAATTGAGATAACAAAATTTGATGAACAGGAAGCAGACCTGTATGTTGTTCCTGTAGTCACCTGCACCCTGCATTGTCATGCAGGATATATGACCTCGGTCCTGAGCTGATTACAAACCCTCTTTGATGGTGATGAGAGTGTGTGTGTGTGTGTGTGTGTGTGTGTGTGTGTGTGTGTGTGTGTGTGTGAGACATCACAGATGTGCTTTCTCTATAGCTGTGCAATCAAATTTTTTGCGATTGCCACTGCCAGTGCATCACCTCACAAATATATAGTCAGGGACAGGAGCAATAACTGAGATGATGTTGAGAGGATGTTGCATCCATTTCAGACCGCTTTTTTCTAATTTGTTGTGTGTTAACGTGTTGTGCAAGCACAATATTGTCAACAGTTGTTGTATTTGCATGCATGTGGATAGCAACTGTCTGTCTCCATTGTGGCTATAGTTTACTTGCAATGCGTGTCATGACTACCATCTGCATCCTCAGTCACATTGTCCAGTGGGAGGGGTGGTCATGTCAGTGTTCATGACTGCCCAGTGCCCACTGCTCCAGTCCATACATCCCTTCATGGCATCCTCTGCAGTGGAGTGTAATGACTGATGTGGTGTGGCACTCAGTGCATATGTGACCTGCACTGTGTGTATCTGGATTTGCAATCCTCACCTTGAACAGTCATGTCACTCCATCATGGCTATTTCCAACAGCACCCCTTATATGAATATGTGATGATGTGCAGTTTTCTGGAAGGGAAGTGAACCCCTTAGTGTGATTCTTCCTCATGTCCCTTCACATCCAAGGATCCAAGAGGGTAGCATGTTTCAGAAAAAGAGATATGCAAGAACAAGGGGGCACAATTTGAAGATAGATGGGAGATGACTGAGGAGCAAAGTAAGGAAGTATTTTTTCATGTAGAGGGTGGTGGATGCATGGAATGGCCTTCCTGAGGAGGTTGTGGGGTCAAAAACAGTGGAAGAATTCAAGAATGCATGGGACAGACATAAAGCAATTCTAGTAGGGGGTAGATGGAGTAGGCTGTTGGTTAACTAGGATCTGCAGCTTATCCAATAGGTAGGGACATGGGCCAAGTGGTCTTTATCTGCCATCGAAGTCTATGTTTATATGTTTCTGTGTGATTACCTGTTGTATTCTTTGGTCAAGTTGGCAGTTTGCCTTCCCTGCAGGATTGAATGTGTTTGAGTAACTGCAGTGTTGCTTTACTGTTATGTGTTACAACCTCCAACACTTATCTCAACTATTCCTCTTAATTTGTGGTGCTGCCGCAAGGCACTGAGATGATGCTGAGGTCACATCAGTCAGCACTGGTGTAAGCAGCAGCAGTGTTGCTGGCACTGCAGAAGCTGGAGGAGGACCAAGCCTGACCCTGGGGAACCTGTGTCTAGTAAGCTATGTATACTGTTAACAAATTAAGTTGGATCATGTTGATGAGCTCAACTAAATCGAGAGACTACCATCTGTTGTGTTTCATCACTGCAAATCGGTGGAACATGGCCTGCGGCTACTAGTCTGTGAAGACCATATTTATTCTAGAGGCACCAGTGTAAATAATAGCTTTCATCTTTGTATTATGAATTTGAAGTGCTCCTTGACATGTGGAACAGCTTGCTGACTGACCCATATCACCTTCCTGGTGGTAATTAATCTACTGTTATTCCCCATGTGGTCCTGTGTAAATAATGTCAAAAGTCATTTGAATACTGTAAAACACACCTGCATTGTAGTTTGTGCAGTAGGGCGAAGGCTGCTAGTGGTATGTAATATTGTTGATCATGCTGGTGGTAAGTGTGTGCACAGATCAACATTCATGTCACACCAGACAAAGTAGGGGACTGGGTGTTCAGTTAGTCTATGCAGTCCTTGTAAGTCTACTTTTCACTGGTCATACAATAACAAATGACAATTGTTGAAATCATGAACTGGTGGTGGTGCCTCCAGTTCATGACATTCAGACTACCAGTTTGTCTACATGGTCACTGGAACAGGGAAGGGAGTGGCATTAATTAATTCCATGTCCAGTCCAGTTACACTATAAGAACTGACTGGTGCAGAGCTCAGGGATTTGGCTTCATTGGGGACCGCGGCTCCACCTTGAGGGATACAGACCTATACAGGTGTGATGGTCTGTATCTATCCAGGAGGAGAACCAGGATCCTAGGTGATAGGTTTAAATGCCTCATCAGCAAGCATTTAAACTGGCTAAGGGGGTAGGCACTGAAAAGGAGAAGGGAAATTCTAGCCCCCCCAAAAAATCAGGGTAGCTAGTGAGGTAAACACCAAGATAGAGCAGTCAATAGGGAGAAGGGCAGGGGTAAATGGAGAAAAAGACAAAGGCAGTAAGGACAGCGATGGGGCAAAAAGAAATTAAGCCATAAACAAATGGAGGGTAATGAGTACCAATGCCCATAGTCTAGGTAAAAAGCTCCCTGAAATGATGGCCTTGATGGAAGAGGAATGCCTGGATATCATGGCAGTCACAGAAACATGGTACACAGAGAACCATGACTGGGATGTCAACATACCAGGGTACACAATCTACAGGAGGGACAGGGAGGGAAGAAGAGGAGGAGGAGTAGCTTTCTATGTAAGGGAAGGGATCGAAGCAACAGAACTAAAGGGTAAACAGGGAGGAGAGGAGGCACTGTGGGTCACTCTGGAGACTGGAAATGGCTCCACAATCCGCTCAGGGGTTGTATACAGACCGCCATCTCATGGGGAGGAAATAGGGAAGGAAATGATAGAAGACATTCTTGGGATGGCAGAGAAAGGTGTTTGCTGATGGGAGGCCTGAATATGCCAAATGTTAACTGGAGCACCTTTGCTACAGCCACATCCAAAAGCAGGGCCATTCGCGATGCCCTACAGGGGGCATGCCTCAGACAGCTAGTTTTGTAACCCACTCAGGATGGAACAATCTTAGACCTGGTACTCTCAAATGGGGAAGGAGAGAGGATCTCTGATTTTGAAGTGGGTAGCCATCTGGGAACAAGCGACCACCAAACCATGTGGTTCATGATAAAGATTAGCTGTAGAGTCAAGCCACACAAAAGTCAAGGTGCTGGACTTCAGGGGGGGCTGATTTTGTCAAAATGGGAGAGTGCCTCAGAAAAGCACTAGCAAACAGACAAGAAGGTGGTGTGGTGCAACAATGGGAAAACATCAAAACTGCCATCACAGAGGCAACAAGCCTTTGTGTGAAGCAAATAAACAAATCAAAATGAAAGAAAGAAACACTATGGTTCTCAAAAGAAGTGGCGGGGAAGGTAACGGGGAAAAAGACAGCATTCAGGAAGTATAAGGAAACACTGAAGGAGCAGGACAGAAAACTGTACCTGTTAAAGCAGAAGAAAGTGGGGAAGGCAGTTAGACTAGCAAAGGCCCAAACTGAGGAAAAGATAGCTAACTCGGTTATGAAGGGGGATACAACCTTTTATAGGTACATTAGGGAGCAAAGAAAGACTAAGGCAGGGATACTGAGGCTGAATAAAGAGGAAGGTGGTTGGGCAGAAAGTGAGAGTGAAAAAGCAGGGATACTGAATGAATACTTCTCCACAGTATTCACAATGGAAAAGCAGGGGAAGATACCGAATCCAGTCAATAGAAGCACTCTGGATAGGGGGTTGATATTAGTCCTTTCACAGAAAAAAGGACTCTGAAAGAACTCTTAGAACTGAAGGTGGATAAAGCAATGGGGCCTGATGGGCTTCACCTCAGAATTCTAAAAGAACTAAGGGAAGAACAAGTAACACTACTGACTACCCTTTTTAATTAATCATGGGAGGATGGTGTGGTACCTGAGGACTGGTGGAGAGCAGATGTGATTCCCCTTCACAAAAGTGGGAGCAAGACAGAGGCAGGAAACTACAGACCTGTCAGTTTGACCTCAGTGGTAAGGAAAATAATGGAATCACTTCTGAAGGAAGGAATAGTTGAGTACCTAGAGGTCAGTGGAGCACAGGACCCAAGGCAGCATGGATTCACAGCAGGAAAGTCATGTCAGACAAATCTAATGGATTTCTTTGACTGGGTGACCAAAGTAGTAGACCAGGGAGGGGCTGTGGACATGGCCTACCTAGACTTTAGCAAGGCATTTGACACAGTCCAGCACAAAAGATTAATAAACAAATTAGCCAACCTGGGAGTGGGTCCCAGGGTGATGTATAGGTAAAACACTGGCTGGACAACAGGACACAGCGGGTAATAGTAAATGGATTCCACAGTGAAGAAAGGAGGGTTACTAGTGGGGTACCGCAGGGTTCAGTACTGGGACAGGTCCTTTTTAATGTCTTTATAAGTGACATTGTAGAGGGACTGGAAGGAAAAGTATGTCTCTTTGCAGATGACACAAAGATCTGCAACAGGGTTGATATGCAAGGTGGGGGTGGAAAGGATGAAAATAGACTTGGCAAGGTTGGAGGAACAGTCAAATGTATGGCAGCTTAGATTCAACGCAAAGAAGTGCAAAGTAATGCACCTGGGAAACAAAAACTCAGGGGAAGAGTACACAATGGGGGGTGAGATACTGGCAACAACAAAAATGGGAAGGGACCTGGGGGTAGTCATATCAGATGACCTAAAGATGGGCCAGCAATGTGAGAAGGAATTAAGAAGGGCTGGGGGGATTCTGGGATGCATAAGGAGAGGCATTACCAGTAGAAAACAGGAAGTTGTTGGCCCTCTGTACAGACAGTTGTTAAGACCACATCTAGAGTACTGTGTACAGTTCTGGAGACCCCATCTCCGTAAAGACATAGACAAGGTGGAGGATGTCCAGAGGAGGGCAACCAAAATGGTGCAGAGTCTGCACCAGAAGACATATGATGAAAGACTAAAGAAGCTAAGATGTATAGCCTCAAGGAAAGGAGGAAGAGGGGGGACATGATAGAAACTTTCAGATACCTCAAGGGAATCAACAAAGATCAAGAGGGTAGCATCTTTCAGAAAAAGAGAAGTGCAAAAACAAGGGGGCACAATTTGAAGATAGAGAGGGACACCTCAGAGCTAATGTGAGGAAGTATTTCTTCACAGAGAGTATTGTAGATGCATGGAACAGCCTTCCTGAGGAGTTCATTGAGTCAAAAACAGTGGGAGAATTCAAGAATGCATGGGACAGACATAAGGCAATTCTAGCGGGGGTAGGAGGAAGTAGGCTGTTGGTTAACTAGGATCTGCAGCTTATTCGTTAGGTAGGGAAATGGGTAGACTAGGTGAGCCAAGCGATCCTTATCTGCTGTCAGATTCTATGTTTCTATGGCATAGCCTCCCTTGACCGCCCCAATCAGTGTTTTAAAACTTTAGGAATCATTACTTCTGAGTAGCATCCATGTCCAGTCCACCTGACCTGCCGAAACTGTATCACTAAGGTATGGTATGCACTGATGTCAATGTGTCATTTCCTCCCTAGTGCAGTGCAAGATGACATCTCTAAATTTAGGAATATAAACAGTGAATGTACAGTGGGCTGAGGCAGTGTGTTTTGGCCTCATCATGCACTGCCTGTAGAGTTATGGCACACTGGTCATGATGTGCCAAAATTAAGTAGAGGGGCCCCATCACAGGCCATCAGGTGGATATCTACAAGTACTCCGTCGAACCTTCTCTCAGGGTGATAGTGTTACCATTGTCATTGCTGGGTGAGGTCAGTCAAGACTTAAATCATGATAGCAAATACTGTGTGCACATCTATGTATTTCTATGGTTGGCAAGCAGGTAAGTAAGATGGGCAATGTGCAATGCACTGCTGCAGTACTGTGACTGGCCTACAAGTGTGAGTGCAAATCAGAGATAGGTCCAGTTTGCTGCTCAATGCAGGCAACGCAGTTTGTAATTGAAACAGACAATGGAGGCTGTAAAAGTATCAGTGAAACCCCGGTCTGCTGTTGTAGGAATGACATATACATACAGAGAAACAGAAGTTATAGGTATCATCACATAAGGGCCTCATGTGCCACGGTCAACCAGTCTGCAATAATTTTTCATCTCTTTCATACTACTGTGTCACTGTGTACCCTATCCTGTCCCTTGCCTTGTTTCTCCCTCCACTTCACTTCCAATATCCTGTACTGCGTACCCATGCTTTCTTGAATTCTATAACTGTTTCTCACATGACCAACTGCGCTGGTAGAATGTTCAAACCATACACCACTCTGTCAGTGAAGAAGTGCTTCCTCACATTCCCGTCGAACCTCCCCCATTCTAATGGCATAGTGTTAGGTCTCATAGTTCTGCATATTTTCCTTTGAAACATGCACTGCCTCTCTGTGCCTCACTTTTCCCCATGAGGTATCTGTGGTATGGTTCTTTGTATCATATCCACATGTGAGGCACAGTTATCATTACTGGAACCACTTCTATGTAAACCCCATACCAATTTCTTGTCCTTTCATGTCAGTCTGCTATAGTGAGACAATGTTTCACAGAACCACTTATGATGAATATTCTTATCATCATCTGCCATGTTTTGGTGTGTTTTCGTAATGGCACTGCTTAGGTAGTATTCCCTTGAAGTGGCCCTTGACTGCCAATAGTGCTTACTGGTCTCTCATTTTCATTTCACAAGTCAAACGCATGATACAACTGCTGACTGTGACAAATACCACATCATTTTTCAGTCTGAATATAGTACTGTGTACAGTTCCCAGTAATGGGTACTCTACTGGATAGATAGATAGATAGATAGATAGATAGATAGATAGATAGATAGATAGATCGATAGATAGATACATGCACGCTGTGCTGCATATGTTTCAGCATATATGGTTGATAGTGTAGTAACTTAATAGTGGGTCGAGTGAGAATCAATCATACCATGCACATCATGCATGGTATGATTCCCTTGTTTTGTTACACTAAACGTGAAGTCATCACATTATGGAAAGGAGGGTTCATGCTCTTTTTATGGTACATGCTGATTACCGAGTCATATTGCAATACCAGGACAGGCCAAACAGAGTTGCGACATCTTCAAACTCAACTATATAAGTGGACGTCAGTGTCTGCAAAAAGACAATGTAGATGACTGTGTGTGTTGGCTGTGGGGTGTGGGTGCCACTGCCTTGCAATGGTTGGTACACCATCGTCTATGACACACAGTGGTGGAGACGCACATCACAAGAGGGTGCAGTATACCACAACATATGGGTGGTGTTCTACCATTGCTTCGACTTGAGCTTTCACATACTCATGACCTTTTTGACTTCCCAGCTTCACTATGCATTGTGGGGTGGGATGTAACACATACAACAGTGAACAAGGAGAGTGCTTGAGTGAATACAGAGACTGTTAACCATGGCATCAGCAGAAAGTCAGGATACATTGATATGACACTGACTACTGGAAAGATTACCATACTACAAGTACTGATGCTGATATTGAACTGACAGTCACACATACTTGCAGGGTGCATTCTGCTAAAACTGCATATCTCTTTCTGTACTGCCAACAATACTGACACAGTGCCACTGCCTGCCCAGGAGGAGACAGAAAAGGAGCAGTCCTCCCAGAAGAGAAAGACCAGCATATGCACACAGAACTGTGTGCTCAAAATATGGAAGGAGATCCAAAAGCTTGCACACAGAGAAGACCGTCAGCAGCAAGGCCCTCACAGTCAACAGTGACCATGGCACCAGATGAACATCCATCTGTGGCACCACAGATGCATGCTGAGGCAGCCACTCTATCAACCACCCCATGTCCCGCTAGCCCCCACAGGAAGAGAAGATGAAGGAAGGGCATGAAGGTGCTAAACAAAAAAATTGTGGACTTGAGGCACGCCTCATAAGAATTGAGGACAACCTGGGGTGGATGACGTACCTACTTAGGAGCATGGCAAACAGGATGATGCCATGGACCCTGCCATCCCTTGCCATTGCCAGCAGATGCCATCAGTGAAAGTTTTTTTTCTTTTTTTGGTGTTGTTATGAAGACTGGAGAGTTTATCTCCAAACTAAAGTGTGTACATAGTTGTAGTTAGTCACTGTTGTGTGTTTGGTTTTCTTAATTTTTTTCATGAATATTTCACTGTAAATAGCTTTGGGAAATTTGTTGTTGTTCACCTCCCTGTTGTTGTTGTTGTATTCCTTCTGTTAAATACTTGTTGTTCTTTGATATTGCCTTCATTATTGTTTATGTTTTTCATTTTCTTGACAACATAAATGTTTAACTCTTTTGACATAACACTTCATTGTCATGAGTCAATTCACTGGGCTTTAAGGTTAAGTTTATTATTTTGTGGGGTCCATTGGTAAGGGGGTGGCCTGAGAAGCAACAAACTGGGAAACAGGTAAACACTCAGCAGTTAAGGGCAAGAAAAATGTCCACAGAAACTTTTTTTCGTTTATCCTATTCTTTGTTGGGAGGTGGTGTGCCGGAAAAGGTGGGACACTTGAAAGTAATGCAGTGTTATAACTACAGAACTGCTGCTGCTGATGCAAGCGTGAATTATCAGTATAAATCTGGATGTAGTGATCCTTTGCTTCATCACTAACTTTTTTGTAACACAGCGGTTTATGACTCAGGCATTGTTCACTGTCTCCAGGAGTAAGGCTCATTGTTATTCTGGCAAGGTAATTGAATACACAAGGTATTAGGATACCTCGCAACACAATTTCTACACACAACACACATGTTCTGTGACTCTGTCACTTACTCAGGAGCATTCAAAACCCTCAGCTGTGTCTTCATCAGATGGCACTGTCACACTCTTCTCATCCCCTGATGAGTCCTGCTGCTCACTGCCTTGTTCGGCAGGATCATGGAATGTTGCTGTTGTTGACACAACGTACAGTGCCTTCAGAAAGTATTCAGCCCCCTTGGATTTTGTCACATTTTGTTGTGTTACTACCAGAATTTAAAATGCATTGAAATTATTTTTTCCCCCTTGATTCACACAGCATACTCAACAATTTAAAGGGCCAAAAATATTTTTATTGTGTAACAAACATTTATGAAACATTAAAAACTGAAATATCTTGTTTACTTAAGTATTCACCCCCCTGAGTCAATACTTTGTAGAAGCGCCTTGGCAGCAATTACAGCTTTGAGTCTTCTTGGGTATGTCTGTATCAGCTTTGCACATCTGGATTTGGGGATTTTCACCCATTCTCCCTTGCAGATTTGCTCAAGCTCTGTCAAGTTGGATAGGGAGCATCGGTGAACCGCAATCTTTAAGTCTTTCCACAGATTCTCAATGGGATTCAAGTCTGGCCTTTGGCTGGGCCACTCAAGTACATTCATCTTCTTGTTCTGAAGCCACTCCAGTGTTACTTTGGCTGTATGCTTGGGGTTGTTGTCCTGTTGGAACGTAAATTTGCCCCAGTCCAAGGTCTATTGCAGACTGATGCAGGTTCTCCTCAAGGATGTGCCTGTATTTGTCTCCATTCATTGTTCCCTCTATCCTGACAAGTGCCCCAGTCCCTGCCACTGAAAGGCATCCCCATAACATGATGCTGCCACCACCATGCTTCATGGTAGGGATGGTGTTACACGGGTGATGAGCTGTGTTCGGTTTGCGCCAGGCATAGCGCTTTGCATTCAGGCCAAAGAGTTCAATTTTTGTTTCATCAGACCAGAGAATCTTTTGTCACATGGTCTGAGTCTCCCACGTGCCTTCTTGCAAAATCCAGGCATGCTATTATGTGGCCTTTTCTCAGGAGTGGCTTCTCTCTAGCCACTCTCCCATAGAGGCTACATCTGTGAAGTGCTGCAGAGATTGTTGTCCTCTGGACAGGTTGTCCCGTCTCAGCCATGGAACTCTGTAGTTCTGTCAAAGTGGTCATTTGTTCTTGGTCACTTCCCTGACCAAGGTCCTTCTTGCCCGGTTGCTCAGTTTGGGAGGACGGCCTGCTCTAGGAAGAGTCTGGGTGGTTCCGTAATCTTTCCATTTCCTAATGATGGACTTGACTGTGCTCCTGGGAACTTTCAACAGCCTAGAAATGTTTTTATACCCCTTCCCAGATCTATGCCTCCTCACAATTCTATCACGGAGCTCTACGGACAGCTCCTTGGTCTTCATGGTAGAGTTTCTGCTCTGACATGCACTGTCAACAGTGAGACCTTATACAGACAGGTGTATTTCCTCTGAAATCATGTCAACAATTTGAACTGACCACAGGTGGACTCCATTCAAGTTTTAGAGTGATCTCACAAGGAAATTGGATGCACCTGAACTCAATTTGGAGTGTCATAGCAAAGGGGGTGAATACTTATCAAATCAAGACATTTCAGGTTTTTATTTTAAATTACATGTACAAAAAATTCCAGAAGTTTCATTCCACTTTGACATTATATAGTAATTTATGTAGATACGTGACAAAAAATCCCATATAAATGTATTTTAATTTGAGTTTGCAACATCACAAAATGTGACAAAATCCAAGGGGGAGGTGAATTCTTTCTGAAGGCACTGTACTGCTTGGGGAAGAAAAGGGAGTTCATTTTGACAAATGTTAGATACTCAACATTCCGATCAGACAAGTGGCTTCAGCGGTCAGTCATAATAGCACCTGCAGTGATGAAAACCCTTTCTGAGCTTACACTGGCACAGGAGCAAGTGAGGTACTCCATGGCAATAGATGTAAGTGCAGGTCAGATTTCCAGTTTGCTGCACCAGTAGTCCAGGGTCTCATCATCAACACTAATCTGCCATGGGTCATCCATATATGACTGCACCATATGGCATGTAGATAGCTGTAGATCTGTGTTGGCCTTCGGAGGGTGGCAGGTAGACACACCAATGTCCTTCAGCATGGACCAGAGGGGGTTTCTGGCCCCTGTGCTACCACGGTATGATGAAGGTGAGTGTGCAGACACTTTGCTGGTGGTGGAGAAGGATACAGGGGAGGGGCTGTTGTTGCTTGCGGTTTTTGTACTGTGGTTGATTTTTTCACTCGTACCTCTGAGTGTGTCATCCAGTTTTTGACCTTGCTATGCAGGATGCCCACATAGTGGTCAAGATCAGCCTTCCCACCTGGAAGAAGTGCAATCATGCCTGCAAAAACACTTGTGTCCCAGATGGCACAATGCTGACTGTCGGCATTGCGCTGTCACTGTAACAGCCGTTGACAGAATTCCTGCCACTGCGGCATGGTGGAACCTGGCTCAAACATACATTTTCAGCACTCACAACCTGTGTCACCTGTTCAAGTGGATCGAGTACTTGGATAACACTATCCATCAAAAATCACTGGGATGGACTCAGTGACATGGCTTCCTATGCTTCATGATCATACATGTACATTATGTACTCATTGAGGGGCTTGTACTGTTCATACAGCCTCTGAAGCATATACATTGTGGAATTCCATCAGGTTGGCACATCATGCTTCATGCAGTACTGTTAGCTGTATTGTTAATGTATTGCAGTATTGTTAGCATTCTGTTGAGCCCTGAGCTCTGCTGTAGCCAGTGCAGAGTGACTGAAATAGCTGCAGATTTTGTGACTGGCAGCCAACATGGTACTCACTGCTTTGTGATCCAGAAAGGACTTCACAATGAGATTCAACACATGAGTAAAGCAGGAGACAGGGTAAAAGCAGCCATCGGAGATAACTTTGATGGCATTTTGGGCATTGTCACTGGCAATATATGCAGCCTTAAATCTGTGTGGCATTAGCCAGTGTGTAATGGCCTCATTAATGCATGAGAGAATTCTGTCAGATGTGTGTGACCCATGCATACTCTGCATACACAATGTGGCATGCTGTTGACCAGTGCTAATACTGCTGCCAGTAGTCAGGGGACAAGTAGATGAGGGACAGGGGTGCAAGGCATATACCCATGGGAAATAGGCCCAGTGTGTAATTATGCACATATAACTAATACCTGATGATGGAGCACTCGTCCAGATGTTGGTGGTGAGGTGAATGCTGGCTACTGCAGAATGGGACAGAGCACATGACGCCATGCATGCTAGGTCATTATACATTACTGGAAGAACCTTAGTGCTGAAATAAGTTTGACTGGGCACTTCATATTTTTGCGCAGCCTTCTCCATAAGTTCAATGAAACCTGGATTCTCAACAAATGAGAATGGCAAAAGGTGAATGTTGGCTACTGCAGAGTGGGACAGAGCATGTGACACCATGCAGGCAAGATCTTTATATAATGCTGGAAGAGCATTACTGCTAAAAGAAGTTTGACTGGGCACTTTATATTTAGATGCAGCCTTCTCCATAAGTTCAATGAAATACAGATTCTTGACAAATGAGAATGGCAGATGGTCTTTTTCCAGCATCTTGGCAAATGCTGTGTTAAGCTCTTTTGTCTCTGGGTGTTTGCGATGATACTTGGTGTGCTTTGTTAATGCTGATTTAATATCTGTCTGCTTAAAACTAACAGTGTGCTGAACTTTGGGGGGGGGTTGGCCTTGACGGGTATGGTCTTGTGGCTTTGGCCACCTTGACCATCAGAAGGGACATGCTTGAAAAAGCTCTCTATCCATGTGCCAGTGGACAGACTACATTGACTACTTCCACTTGTATCTGCATGTGTGGGGGTGGAACACAATAAGGGGTCAAATGTTTCCACATCCTCATCACCAGGCCAGGGACCCTCTCTTTCAGACTGTGCTGAGCTATCAGAACTGGGCATAGATGCCAACCGCTTATGTTGTGTCCATTTAATGGGGTGCATACTTTTCATATGACTGCATACCAGTCATCCCATAGTGTGAGCCTGGCTTACCCCTGCTAATTTTGCAATGACAGATGTTGCACACAGCCACGCTGTCATCAGACTCATCAATGACAAAGAAATCCCACACAAGTGAATGTCCACTGACACGACAGATTTTCATGGGCAGGGGAGATGGAAACAGGGGTGGAGGGGTGGGCGATATTCTTTTCTTAGGGTGCTCCTGCTTCTGCTGCTGATCCCTATGTCCTGTTTTTGGCAATTGCTGACCCTTTCCTCTGACAGATTGCTGCTTGTGGAGTGACATTAAAGGGGGTGCTGATACTTTACCACTGACAATTGTGGTTGCTGATTGTGGAACAGGTGGCTGCCAAATAGGGTCCAGTACTGGGTCATCATCACCCTCACCCTCAACACCCTCATCACTAGTACCCTCACTACTTACTGAAATTTCAGTCTGTAACAGTAATGGCTGACTGTACCCCACCTCCTTTCCCTCAGTAGCCTTCTCTGCCAGTGCTACATGAACAGTGGCACTAACCGGATGCTTGCTCTGAGGAAATTCTTGAACCTCAAACAACTTTTGAAGCGCTCTGTGTTGTTGCTCCTTCTCAGTCTCTACTCCACCCACAGTAAGTGATCCTGCACCACCCTTACTGTCATTGTCGCTGATAATACATGCGACTGGAACCAAACCCTCCTTGCTCTCACTCCCTAGCAGCTCCTGACTTACCTCCTGGGTGACCTGTGACTGAGACTGTTCACTATGTTCCTGTTCCTCTTGAGACCCTAGGGACTCACACAGTAGTACAGCAACATCCATGGCAGGATTTTTACACTCTTTTGTACACTGTGCAACAGCCACGCTGGAAGTAGCAGCACTGTGCTGCCTCCCAAAGAAGCTGGAAGCTTTGATTCCAACTGTGGCTGACACAGGTGCAGTATGTGGCATGGCTGGCATTGCACCACCACCAGAACTTGCAATACCATAAACAGTGCTGCTCCCACTACCACCTTCCCCAGCATCCTGTACATCTCCTCATGATCCTCTTGGTGAGTGATCAAGAACCACTAGCACTTTTTCCATGTCCTCCATGCTTCCCCTTGCCTTTGTCTGACATGTTGTCCTTTTTCTGCTTCATTAAAGCCTTAAATACCAGCAAGTATTCAAAACCAATGCAGCAAAACTAAAGACTGGGAATGCAGAACACACAGAGTACCACAAGTTACATATGATATAATTACAAAGATCAACAAAGGTGCTGAAATATTTTTGCCACAGCACTCCAAGTACAGACACCAGCAGTAAATTTCTTCTCCTGAGCAAAACAAAAAACTGGCAGATTGTCAATCACAAAACCTGTTCTGTGGAGCAGAACAAACAGAGCTCTTCCCTCTTCAGTAAACTCTTCAGAAGAGAGGAGCTATGCAGTGAAAAATGTGTGCTATCAACTGATGCCTCCCTCTGCACCCCATGTGACTGCAGAGCTGCAAAGCATGTGATTAGAGCTACATGTGGTGTAATTTGACCTTTCTGCAAAATTTCTGTGGTGAAATGTGGAATTTTGGTTTACGGCGGAATTTTTTTTTTCTATTATCTCTTTATCCTCCAGAGCCCAGGCAGGCAGCTTTGGCCATCCTGATGGAAGGACTCTTTCTCCAGTCCCACTGCTCCCGTACTTGTGGTCCCCATTAGCTTCCCTGCAGATTGACCTTTGCAGCGGGGCCAGGAGGAGTTGTCAGCTTCTCCCCCCTCCCGGTGACCCAATCCAGAATCTGGGGATGGCCCCCAGAAGTGGCAGACCATCATTGAGCCAGCTATTCTCATTATTTTTCCAGTTTTGCCCATCCTTCCTCCCTCCCTCCCTTCTGTTGTGAGGAAGTCGGATCAAGCCTCCTGACCCATACTGCCCTCCAGCCACTGCCAGAGGGTAATCAATGAGCAGGACAACCAGTCTCCCTCCCCCTGAGAGAGGACAGCAGTCCTCCACATGCTCGATTCTCTCTCCTCCCCTGCCAACATCCAGTGGCCCAGGCTTGTTCCCAAACCTGGGTCACCGGCATGACATGAGATGTAGCGACCAGTGCCTCAAACTCCAGTGCCACTGGGCCAGCTTATACTGTGGAATTTAGAAGTATCCAATTCTTTAATTCTATGGAATTCAAAAGAAAGAAATGAAGAATAACATAAGGAAAAGAGGGGGAAAAATGAAGCAATTAAAAAAAAGGTTAATTGCTGACCCCACACTTAAGGAGCTCAACAGCTTGAATGGATGGTTACATTCACTATGTATACTTAAAATTGACAATAGCACCTGTGGAAAAACAAATATAATTATACTATTCGTTGCTGGCATGAAAAAAAATGCAGAATAACATAGAAAATGCAGATAATTAACTAAATCAGTGAAATACTTTACAAAACACTTTTTTCCACACTTAATAACAAAAAGTCCACAGTTCATAATGAACTACCACAGTACTAGGTGGAAACCCACAATAATTTGATGAAAGTGGAATCATAACCTCATTCAGGCAGGTCCCTTTAGCACTTGAGTGAATAAATGCAGATGTGCAGGGCCCTACTGACCCTGTGCCAAGGGAAGAGTCTATCCACATTAAGGTGTGACTCAAGAATTACGTTTCTGGTGCACATGGAAAAATATTAATGTTGAAAATTTTTCAGTTGCACTTAGAGTTGCATTTAAATGTGAAACATGAAAATTATTTTGACCCTACAGCATGAGAATGGTTGCTAGAATTTGTTAAATCCTTTCCAAAAGGTGATTTTATAGAGAAACTGTGAAATCACCTTTCATCACATATTTGAATATTCTCACACCATTGTTCATGAGGTAGGGTCATGCAAACCCTTCCTAGTCAAGATTTGTGAGTAAAATATTGTAAAACGCCCAAGTTATGAGTAAGACACAAAAATGGAATTTTAGTGACACACATTCTAGTGCTGCACATTTAAGTGCAACACTAAAATGTGTGATATTAAAATTTATGTCTGAAATTGTAGTATTGCAGTTTAGTGTCACACTTACATACACGTGAAAATTCCCATCATCTTTGTTCATGAGGCAGGGCGATGTAAAGAGTAATGTCACCCAAGTGCAACATTAATCCATGGGACAATAAAATTTCTGTGTTGCAAATTTAAGTGTTACACTTTAGTGCCGTTCTTCGATGCTCTTGAAAATTCCCACCATCCTTGTTCATGAAGTAGGGTCAGATAAAGATTATATCCAAAATTTGGGACTAAAATATTATAAAATTGCCAAGTTATGAGTTAAAGCATGGAAAGATAAAACAGGAAGGTGAGAGTACAGGTGAGCAAAATTATGTGAGACACAAAAATGAAATTTTAGTGTCAGACATTTTAGCCAAGCACCCTGGTTTTCCATTTTTACTGGTAACAGCCGTAAAAATCATGGAATCCTGCTTGTTTGCGGATTTTGAATTCTTGTACCAGTGCCTCACAGAAATTGCATTTCACTGCACAAAATCCCTAAGATTTCAGCATCGTTTTCAATTTTTTTTATTTCTCCTTCTATGCCCCCTTCTCACAGCAACAGTCTCCACTTTTCAGAGATCCCTAGGCTGGGTATCTCCTAGCTTCACCCCAGGTAATGCTCAGGAGCTCCTTTGGGCCTGCCCCAACCTGCCTTCATTGTACCCCCCAAGGTGGGAAGGGAGGGGACCCCAGGTCACCCCTCCACAGTTCCTTAGTGTGCGTGTTGGACAGCCCAGTGGGTCCCTCATGGAGCCTGGTTATGAAATCTGGGCAGCTGGTTCCTTTCGACCAGTGGCCAATGTGGGGTGATTGTTACTGTTTTTCTGGTCTCTGTCCCTGAGAGCACTAGCACTCGAGGGAATCCAAAGCGGTCGGGCACATAGAGACATGCCACTGCTCCAGATCCTGGCTAATGTCTTCCCCTCCTGATCACTCTGCATCCCTATTGTACCACCACCACCAGTGGTCACCCAGGTGGCAGTAAAGCAGCGGGATCTGCAGCCCACCCTCCATGGAGGAGGAGAGCAGCCCCCCAGGTGCTCGATCCTACTCCCCTGGCCATACCTCCAGTAACCTGAGTTTGCTTCCAACCCTGGGTCGCTGGCATTGTAAACAGTAGTACAACTGCAGCCCCAGGGGGCTGGCCCAGATTTCAGCATCTTAAAATGATTGCTGCTGTGCTTTGCATTCTTTCTGCTTTGCTGCATATGTAATCAGTAAGGAAACTACCCGCACTGCTTTCTTGTAACCAGCCATTCAGTTTAACCACCTATGCGTCCCACCAACCTCTCCATCAGCTGAGGACGTCTTTCCTTCCTCAAACCACAGTTTTTATTTAGTATACATCTAAATGTCTTTTACCATTTATATTACACTGGATGATACAACAAAAAAAAAATTACAAGTATCAGTACACATAGGCAGGGCCACTGGAAAATTGCAGGAAAAGTAACTTGAAATTGCAGAGCTGTTTTCGCAAAACTTGCTGGGAAATTGCGGGAGTTGTACTATAGTCCCTGAGTGCTTCACAATAAATCCTTTACTGTTTTCTGCAGCATATATTAGTCAGCATAAACTACAAAATGAATACACTGACTGAATTGAATTTGTTTTAGATATGAAGAAAAACTTGTATTCCTAACATGAATCCTAAATGGATGTGTTGCCTCTCTTCCAAAACTTAAAAACATCTGCCTCATATAGTGCTAAATAGATTCTATTTAGTGAGCCACCGAAAATCAATATTAAATAAATCCAGAATAAACATATTTTATCTGTTTCTGAATGTAGAATAATGAAGCCTGATCAAAAGCTATTTACAGTGTTCTGTAAACAATTCACCCTCTTTGGTGTAAAAAAAAATAAGCAGATGGAGTGGCAAATAATTCAGTTTCAGTAAAATGTAAAGTGTTTAATGTTCATAATGTGTACTTTAGGTACTGTGCACTATTATTGAAATCATATTTTAAAACATTATAATTAATGGGTCTTCCTTTTTACCATTGAGAAACCGTAACATTATTTGTCATAATAAAGGAGTGTTTATCATGGCAAACACAAGGACGGTTTCCCTCACTCTGGGCATGCGCCCGCTATAGTTCTTCGTCCTGGACCACTGTGGCCACCTCAACATTTCCACCATGCCAGAATCACCACTGGAACTCGGCGGTAAGTGACCGGCAGAAAAAAATAAATAAATGAACACATTAAAAGTGTTGCTCCATGCTGGGCTTTGGACTCTTAAACTACTCCTGCAGAAATTGCCAAGCTATCTCTCTTCCCTTATTAGTATCTCACATAGTGCATACTCATTAAGAAAATCTGACTTTATTATGCTTGACATACCAAGGACGTGGACTTCCTTTGGTAAACGTACTATTGCATATGCCCTTCCCTCCATTTGGAACCAATTACAAACCGTATTGAAACTAACTAGCACAGTTTCAATAAACTTCTACAAATCGCTAAGTTCAGCCAAAATAAAAGACACCTGTAACTGTCATTAAGTCTCTTTCTTCCCCACGTGTGCCATATTTATCCACTGGTAAGGTATAATTGATTTGTCATATTAACTGCTTTCCCTTTCCCTTCTACTCCTGGCTTTATCTTTGCTTACGCTCTACTGCTATTCTATCAAATCACTCCTCCCCCCCATATCAGTTGTAGACTGTTGTTTGTTCTAGCTGCCAAAATACTGTATATGTATTGCACACACCAGTCATCATGTTTCATTTATCAGTATGCAACCTGTAAGTCGCTTCCCTGTCTCATATCAATGTTTACCGTCTGCGGTCACCCTATGTGGTACCCTTGTATGTATATCCAGCCTGTATCATGCAACATGCATTTCATGCATATACTGTTATTACCTATCTGTGTTTATACTTCAAGTGTTTATGTCACAAGACCTCCTTGTGAATGAGCTTGCTCAATGGAGTTTTCCTGCAATAAACTTGAACTTGAACTTGAAAAGTGCTGACATGTCGGCTGCTGGCAGAAAAATTTAAAAGCTTTTTCGAAATGAAATGAAAAGGACTGCGGACCATGAACTTGAACTTCAGCAGACCGTGGCTGCACAAGTATTTTTTTTTTATTTTTTATAATTACTGCAGCCAAAAAGGAAAACCCAGCAACTTTATAAAATAAAATATGGGTCGGTGTGTGTAACCTCGAAGTTTACACACACCCTCATGTTAGATGCTATTTATAAACTCCTCAAGCTTCGCTCTCTGGGTTTATGTAGCAACTAACCCCTCGGGTGTGTGTAAACATCTTGTTACACACCCCAACTCATACTTTATTCTATTTATATATGGGTGTTATTATGGATGGCAGTATAGCCTAGTGGTTAGAGTAACAAACAATGATTGTACTGGGTACATCCAGCAGACCTTGGGTAAGGTTTAGAGTCCCACAACCTCCACTTGCATACTGTGTGACTCCGAACAAGTCACTTAACCTCCAGAGTGCTCTTGGGTTGCCCCTGAAAACAGCCAGTTCTGCCTAGTGGGCCTTACCTGGTTTACAAAAAATATGTATATAAAAAAAAAATACCATACATGTTTACTACATTATACAGTAGTCAGGGTACCATCTGATTTTGCCTGAGTTTTACTCGTGCTGCAATGATTTTGTATAGGTAAAGATACATGTTCAGATACATTTTATTTGATTTATAAACTTGTTTTTAAGCTTTAGTTAGGTTTTTATTGTATTCTTTGCATGTGAGCATCTAGATTGTAGATTGCTAAGCACTGGATCACTGTTACCAACTAGCTTATCCAATTCATAATCAGCAAGGCCTTCCAAAATCCTCAGTTGTTTGAATGAAAACTAGACTGAATGAAAGTATGTTCACAAGGAAGAAACTTTACAGTTAGCACCCCATTTAGGTGAATGGGATCATTTACACCTTTTCTCCTACCTGCTGTTTCAGTCTCTGTGACAATAAAAAGTTTTCTGATAAACTGCTTAAAAAAAAAGCATATGTTAAGTATTTAAGTGTACTTATGCTTGACCAGTAGATTTTGAAAGCACATTCAATGACCAGCAGAAGGTAAGACCCCAGGGGCTGTATAAAGCTGGTGGGCAGAGTAGTGCTCAATTCACATCTCAGCTCAGACATGAAAACTGAGAGACACCCTTTTCATGGATACCAAGTTAAAAAAAAAGTCCACATATTTGGGAGATGCATGATTTTCCATTTGAAGGTTCACCACTAATCACATATGGATTTTTTAGGTGAAGACACTTTATTTCAAAGAAGCAAATTCAGGCAGTTTTTTTTTTTTTGCTCCTCCTACCACCTGGCCATCCAGTCATTCAGGTCTGTCAAGGCTCCTGCTCACTGCTGCTGAGTTCCGACCATCATCCACTGCCCCTTATTGCTGTGCTACCAGGTAACCTGAAGTAACCCTTCATTGGATGGGACCTCACTCCTGTGGGAGGCTACCAGGGGAGGAGAATAACCCCAAAGAGCTTCCTGTGTATCCTGGGCATGGCAGGGGTCAGAACAGACACCTATGCCTGGGGCCTCAGGCTCATGGAGGGACCAGCAGCCAATTTCTGGTTGGCCAGTGGGTGTTTTTCCATTTTCATGGGAGAATGATAGGCTTCATGATGCCAAGGCACAAGCCGACGTCCATCACACTCCCTCTCGCAGTGAGGGCCGATGTGTTGATGTGCCTCTGGCCTCCAGCAGGGCCCAGCAAATGCTATGCTGTGAACCCACCTCCTCCCAGGAGAAGGCAAGCCTTCAATCCCCCCCCAAGGCTGGCCCTCTAACACTAAAGTCTGTTCCAAAACCCTGGTCAGTGGTGTCACAGACTGAAGTCCAATTTAGGCTGTTAAATGATGGATAGGAAAAAACAAAGATAGTCCACCTTAGTGGTGGTGGTTCAAATTAATTCACATCTGAGTTCTGACAAGCAAAGAGACCAAGTAATTTGTAACTTGTGCATGTGGGGTGTGGGTGTTGAAGAAAGGGGATCACGGTGCTGTCACTACTGCCGTCACCCCTGAGGGATGTGGACTGCATTGTTGCTACTGCCATCACACCTTAGGGGCAGGAGCTGTAGTGCTTCTGCCATCACCACTGGTGGATGAGGAATGAAGTACTGCTGCCGTCCCACCTTAAGGATGGGGCCCATAGTGCTGATACTGCCATCACACCTGAGGGATGGGGAATGTAGTACTGCTGTCATCACACCTGAGATATGGGGATCACAGTGCTGGTACTGCCATCACACCATAGCAATGGGGAATGCAGTACTGTTGCCATCATACCTAAGGGATGGGGCCAACAGTGCTACTACTTCTGTCACACCTGAGTGAGGGGGCCATAGTGCTGTTGCTGCTGCCATCACAAAAGAGGGATGAGGGTTGTAGTGCTACTGATGCTGTTATTTCATCTGAGGGATGGGGCTGTAGTGCTGCTGCTGCCATCACAGCTTGTGCCTAAAATAACTTTAAATTGGTACAAGGATGGAAGGATGTACAATAGTGGAGGTCAAAATTGCTAAAATGCATGTTAGCAGAGTTAAACATTGTTAAATAAAGTACACAAAACCAAACACTGGTAAAACCAGATTTTGGCTTAGCAGACACCGGTGACAATACCATTTTTTAAAATATGCGAAATGGAATTTGCCCTTTCTCAATCCCAGTAAACCAGTGTCCCTGATTTTAGCATCACACATTTAAATGCAACACTGAAATGTGTGACGCTAAAATTTATGTGTCGCAAATTATAGTATCACAGTTTAGTGTCAAACTTAAATGCACTTGAAAATTCCAACCATCTGTGTTCATGAGATAGGGTGATGTAAATAGTATATTCAAAATTTGGAAGTAAAATATTGTAAAACAGCAAAGTTATGAATAAAAGTATGTGAGACACAAAAATAGGATTTTAGTGTCACACATTTCAGTGTTACACATTTAAGTGCAACACTAATCCATGGGACACTAAAATTTATTTGTTGCACATTTTAGTGTTGCAGTTCAGTGTCACATGTAGATGCTCTTGAAAATTCCCACCATTCTTATCCATGAAGTAGGGTCAGATAAAAAGTATATTCAAAATTTGGGACTAAAATATTGAAAAATTGCCAAGTTACAAGTAAAAGAATGTGAGTCACAAAAATTAAATTTTAGTGTCACAATTTTAGTTTTACACATTTAAGGGCAACACTAAAATGTGTGTGTCACACATTCTAGTATCAGACTTTAGTGTCATCATTAAATGTGCACCACAAAAATTATTTTGACCCTAGGTCATGAACAGGGTCGTTAGACTGTTAAATCTCACCCAAAAGGTGGTTTTGGAGAGTGACTTTGACTGTTGTAAAATAGCAAAGTTATGAGGAAACGTGAACAAAAGTATGTGAGACTCAAAAATGGAATTTCAGTGTCACACATTTTAGTGTCACACGTTTCAGTGCAACACTAATCCATGGGACACTAACATTTATCTGTCGAAGATTTTAGTGTTACAGTTTAGTGTCACATGTAGATGCTCTTAATAATTCCCACCACCCTTGTTCATGAGCTAGAATCACATAAACAGTATATTCAGAATTTGGGACTAAATTATTGTAAAATGTCCCAGCTATGAGTAAAAGTATGTGAGAAAAAAATGGCAATACTATGTCACACGTTTTAGTTTCACACTTAAATGTGCGTTACATGAATTCTTGGCTCATAACATATATTTTGGCCATTTCAGCAAAATAACATCAAAGTCCCAAAAATATATTGCGGGCTCATTTTGGGAAAAACAAAATACAGAATCTTGCTTAACATGCCCTGTTTAGCAAGATTAATGTTTTCTTGGTTTGTTTGTTTTTTTCAAATAATTTTTTATTTCTTTCAATTGTTTTTTTCATCAAGTAAAGAAAAAACAAGATGGCAGCCATGCTGGTCTGCATTTTTTTACTCATGAAAGATAAATCACTAATTTTGAGAAAGGTAACGTTATATTCCGCATCAGAGGGTTATCCTAAAACCCTAATGAGTTTGCTCAGAAAAAACCCTTTAAATTCTTATAACTCTGGAACCAAATAATCTGACTTCAAGGAAATCTCTTGCAGCAGGCCAACACCAGTAGAACTTAACAACTAGGCAATGGTACCACATGGAAAATTTTCTAGCTAGCAGTCTACCACAGGGGACCACCCACTACCGATGTCACCCTCTGATGTCGGCCTGTCCTATAAAGGCAGCAGTCTCACACACCCTCCAGTTCTTTCCCAATGTCGACCCATGCACATCAGACCTAAGCAGACCCCACAGCTACAGTTGAATGCCATCACATGTGCTTCTCATGCTTTTTTATTTTTCTTTTTCTTTCAGTAGAAAACATTGATTTTTTTTCATGTTTCAGCTATCAAGTTCATGTCTTCTCCACCAGCCTCATCTTTTGACTGCTCCACAAAGTGTGCCTATGGCAAATAAATTCCTGAAAAAGATGGCCACCCTGTATGCATCCTTTGCTCAGGCCCCAGTCGTGACACTGAAACCTGCCAGATTTGCCAGAAATTCAACCAGACCACCAGATTTGTGATCTTAAAGTACTGGAGAGCCATCTCATTAAGCAGAAGTTGGTCACAATGGAAAGGAACTGCAGGCCAGGAGCTCTTAGACCTCACCAGCACAATCTTCTGGAGTTTCCTCTTCTTCTCAGTCCTGGGAAAAATCTGACCATAAGAATAAGCAAGGGACAAGCACTGAGACCAGGACCAGTCTGCTTCCCACTTGTGGTCACCACATAAACCCATACCCCACATTGTGGCTGTCCTCCCATGGGGTGTCGGCTCCTGCAGCCCCACCAGCCTTTGCTTCTGCTGGGCTACCAGTGGCACAGCTGACCACCATCATTTCTATTATGGGCAGTGGTTCTTCAGGTTGTGGGACTCTGTCTCCTGTCCCTGAGCCCCTGACATTCAGGCCCATTTCTTCCACAAGCTGTCAATGAGGAGGCTCAGCTGATGTTGGTGCCACTGACACTGGTTCTTTGAACATCACCCCCCAACCAAGGCACTGTCTATGTTAGTCTTCTCTATGGGACCTGACATCAACCCTTCCAGGCAGCACCCGTAGCAGGCTACCACCACCTCCACCAGTCCGGCATTGCCTCTGCCTTTGCCTGGGAAGTCTCCTTTTTCCCAGGCATCTGCTTCTCCTTCTAACCTGCTGCTAGCAGATTATTCTCCTGGGCATTCCCTGCCAATGCCCAGTGGGGTGCCTCCTCTCCTGCTGCTACTCCACCCTTTAGGCCTGGTGCCTCCATCACCTCTCCCACAGCCTGCACCTTTGCTGACCCCTGCAGGCCCAGCAATAGACCTACAACCAATGCCATCTGCCACCCTGCATGGGTACTCTATGCTGGCCCTGCCACCATCATACCCCTACCCAGTGCTGGCTTACTTGTACCCACCAGTGTATAATTTTCCTCCTGTAGTGGATTACAGTGCCCTGTTTTCTGCATGGTGATCCTTTGTACAGAAGCAGAGCACCCTCAGGGCCCACTTCTGTCATCCTCCCATCAACCCATTAGGGACCTTCCACCCTATGATCAGGGATGATCTGACACTGGTAACACCTGGATGCTGGGGTCCTCTGAGTTACGACCCAATGTGGGTTCCAGTAATCACCAGGAAGAGTGCCTGCCACCTGACAGCAATCAGGAAGAGATGAATGAGAATGGATCAGACTGCTCTGATGCTTCCTCCTCATCAGGTAAATCTTCAGAGGGTGAGTAGCCCACCAAAGTAGTTTCCAAGTCCCCTCTTGATGATCCATCTTTCATGGATGTCATGCACCATGTCCAGTCCATCGTGGGCTTGGAAACAGAGGAGCAGGACCCAGAGAGGCATCACCTGCCCATTTATTTGAGGCAGTGAGATACCACCCAGGTGGTGTTGCCACCCCTGATTGACTCCTACAATTATTAAAGGTGTGCCAAACCCTTGTAGTGGAAACTGAGCCATCCTGAACCTATGTGGCTCAGATTCCATGACACCTGAGCTGAACCTTGCCAACTAAGCTTGAGTATCTCCACCCTTGAGTTCCCAGCTGACATATGATAGGCGAGTAGTTCATCAGTTGGTGGGTTCCCAGGATACTCTGGGTTGCACATATGCAAACTGCAGTATCACTGGAAGAGCTCTCCTCCTCACTGCCATTTCATTTTAGACACTGAGGAGAGAGGAGCTCTTCATAATGGATCCAGCCAGCAATTTAAAACTGGCGGGAAGGGATCCGAGGTTCCGGGTCAGCAGGTGTCCAATGGAGGGGGAAGAGCTGCAGCATGGAGGATGACTGGGAAAAATAAAACAAAAAAACTGAATCAGGCAGGGACTTTGGAGGGATGTGGGACAGGGAGAGACTGTGGAGCAGGGAGCGAGGCTCTTAGACATCTTGCCTGGATTCCCACAACACCATCAATGAAAAGAAAAACAGAAGGGGAAAAATAAAAAATAAAAAAGTGAGAGGGTTGGGACTCAGGCCATGGGGCCAGGGACTGACTGTATATGTGTGGGGGGGGGGATAGAATCCAGGGGCTCTATTGCAACCCACAACACCAACGAAACAGAAGGAAAAAAGTAAAAAAAAAGCAAGTTTACAAAGAAAGAAGCAAACTGAAAAGGTTGGGATTTGGGCCAGGGACTGACTGTGTGTGTGGAGGGGAGCCAGTGGCTCCAAAGTGTCCACCCACATATCAATGAATTGAAAAAAATCAAGAACACAAAACAAATCTGAAAGGACAAGGACGCAGGCCAGGGAAGGGACTGACTCTGTGTGTTGGAGGGTGGGGAGAATGGGAAGTGCTATTCCAGGCAGCAGCAGCTAACGTCTCCACTTGCATACTGTGTTACTCTGAACAAGTTGCTCCTGAGTCCTGGGTCACGCCTGGCACCTGTGCTTACAGAGAACAGTGCCATACAAGCAGGAGATGGGACAAGAGGAGTCTGTCCTGTCAAATAAAGGCTTGTGTCAGCTATCAATGCATGTGTGAAATGTTTCAGGGAGGTCACAGCTGGGCAGTTGAGTATCTGTCTGCACAGTGTCACCAGCCATTTCCCACACAGCAGGGGTTGGCACCTGTTGGGACATCAGGAGGACCATTTTTTCTGTACTCCTATCTTGTCAAATAAAGACATCAGTGTCATGTGTAAAACATTTTTGGGGAGGGGGAAGCCTAGCAGTATATAGTGTCACCAGTCATTTCCCACACAAGCAGCAGTCAGGACAGGAGGACTGTATTTTTTTTGTGTGTGTGTGTAGTCCTGTCAAATAAAGGCTTGCATCATGTGTGAAATGGTTTGGGAAGGGGGCTGCAAAGCTGTTGTGAGTAGCCTCTGTCTGCATAGTGTCACCAGCCATTTCCCACACAAGCAGCAGTTGGGACAGGAGGACCTTATTGTTTGTGTAGTCCTGTCAAATAAAGGCCTGTGTCATATGTGAAACATTCTGGGGGTGGTGGGAAGGGAAGCCCAGCAGTTGAGTAATCTCTGTCTGTATAGTGTCACCATTTTCCACACAAGCAGCAGTCTGGACAGGAAGACCACATTTTTTCATTGTAGTTCTGTCAAATAAAGGCTTGCATCATGTGTGAAGCATTTCAGGGTGAGGGGGCAGCCTGGCAGTTTAGTAGCCTCTGTCTGCACAGTGTCACCAGCCATTTCCCACACAAGCAGGAGTCTCAGAACAGGAGGACAATATTTTTTTGTGTAGTCCTGTCAAATAAAGGCTTGTGTCACATGTGAAATGTTTTGGGGTGGGGGCAGCCCAGCAGTTGAGTAGCCTCTGTCTACACAGTGTCACCAGCCATTTCACACAAAAGCAGGAGTCAGGACAGGAGGACCATTTTTTTTGTGTAGTCCTGTCATATAAAGGTGTGCAGTCTTGCATCATGTGTGAAACACTTTGAAGGGAGGATGCATCCTGGCAATTTAATAGCGTCTGTCTGCACAGTGTCACCAGCCATTTCTTACACAATCAGGAGTCTGGACAGGAGGACCATATTATTTTTTTGTGTAATCCTGTCAAATTGTCAAATAAAGACTTGAGTCATGTGAAACATTTCTGATGGAGGGGGCAGCCTGGCAGTTGAGTAGCCTCTGTCTGCACAGTGTCACTAGCCATTTCCCACACAAGCAGGAGTCAGGACTGGAGAACCATATTTTTTTTCTGTAGTCCTTTCAAACAAAGGAGTATGGCCTTGCATCATGTGTGAAACATTTTGGAGTAAGGGGTCAGTTCAGCAGATGAGCAGCATCTGTCTGCATGGTGTCACCAGCCATTTCTCACATAAGCAGGAATCAGGGCAGGAGGAATTTTTTTTTATGTGTGTGTGTGTATTCCTAACAAATAAAGGCTTGCATCAAGTGTGAATTGTTTTGGGGATGAGGCAGCCTGGCAGTCAAGTAACCTCTGTCTGCACAGAATCACCAACCATGTCCCACACAAGCAGGAGTCAGGACAGAAGGACTATACTTTTTTTTGTGTAGTCCTATCAAGTAAAGCCTGTTTTTCTACAGAAATTAACTGTTTTCCTTTACATTATACTTTAAAATGAAGGTACAAGCCACGTTGTATGTTGAATGAATATTGGTCATGAATCCAAAACCAGAACCAAAACCAAAACCAGAGGTGATCTGGCAAAACCAAAACCTCCCCAGTTTTGCACACCTCTAATGATGATATCACCATGGCAGCTTGGAGTCATCCCTCATCTATTCTTCCATTACCTAAGAAAATAGACGGGCTCTACCATACTTCTGTTAGCAAGCCTTTTTGGAGGGGGCCACCTTAAGGTTGACTTGGTAGTCATCAATGCAGCGCATGACCGTACCAAAAAACCCTAACATCTTAATGCTCTCCCCCGGACAGGGAGTCCAGACAGCTGGACCACTTGGGTAAACGCATCTTCATGTCCACTATCCTGGCTATCTGGACCATTAATTACCTGGTTCAAATGGTCCAATATCAGAACATCCTCTAGGAAAAGGCCAGGGACCTTGTGCAGGCCTTTCCTCAGAATCCCACTAAATCACAGCTTAATCAGCTCCTTAAGTTGGGATCTGATGTTGGCAACCACGTTCTTTGGGCTGCCTACAATGCCATGATTCCTTGAACAGGGAGTGGCTGCTGGTGTCTGCCTCCAGCCCAATTCATGGTTCAGGTATCCAGTTTTGCCTCAGTTGTACAGTCCAGCATTTTGGATGCCCCATTTCAGTGCTAAATCCTCTTTGGTGGGGATGTTCAAGACATAATTTTCAACCTCCAGAAGTCAGGCCATGCCCTCTGGTCTGTACACTTGCTATACCACAATCAACTTAGGGTGAGTCAGTGTCCTTCCTTTCACTGCTCCTCCCATAAACACTCCTGCCAGCCTGCCAAATGTCAGGGCAAATACAAGGCAGCATCAGCCCTCTCTGCCACTGCTGCCGGAGCCCCTTGAGCACCCACGGCTGCCTTTCTGGAACCCGCTCCCACCTCCTGACTCTTTAGCCAACCCTCACTCCGGAAACAATTTTGGGGGAGGCTGTCAGAGGTCAGTTCCCCCTCCATCCACATAACCATGGACAACTGGGTGCTTCAGATCATAGAGCATGGCCACACTCTAGAATTTCTAGAGAGGCCCCCAGAACATCCTCCAGTAAACTCCTCTTACCCCCCAGCCCACCTTCCCCTCATCTGAGAGAAAATTCAGGATCTTCTATAAAAAGGACCATAGAAACATAGAAACATAGAATCTGATGGCAGATAAGGACCACTTGGCCCACCTAGTCTGCCCATTTCCCTACCTAACAGTTAAGCTGCAGATCCTAGTTAACCAACAACCTACTTCTTCCTACCCCTCACTAGAATTGCCTTATGTCTGTCCCATGCATTCTTGAATTCCCCCAGTGTTTTTGACTCTACAACCTTCTCAGGAAGGCTGTTCCATGCATCTACAACCCTCTTTATGAAGAAATACTTCCTCACATTACCTCTGAGCTGTCCCCCCTCTAACTTCAAATTGTGTCCCCTTGTTCTTGCACATCTGAAAGATGCTACCCTCTTGGACTTGAGGTATTTGAAAGTTTCTATCATGTCCCCCCGTCCTTCCTTTCTTTGAGGCTACACATCTTAAGCTCCTTTAATCCTTCTTCATATGTCTTCTGGTGCAGACCCTGCACCATTTTGGTTGCCCTCCTCTTGACAGCCACCACCCTGTCTATGTCTTTGCGGAGATGGGGTCTCCAAAACTGTACACAGAACTCCAGATGTGGTCTTACCAACTGTCTGTACAGAGGGACAACAACTTCCTGTTTTCTACTGGTGATGCCTCTCCCTATGCAATCCAGTATCTCCCAGCCTCCTTACTACTTTCTCACATTGCTGGCCCACCTTTAGGTCATCACATATGACTACCTCATGTCTCTTTCCATTTGTGTTGTTGTCAATATCTCACCCCCCATTGCGTACTGTTCCCCTGAGTTTTTGTTTCCCAGATGCATTACTTTACACTTCTTTGCAATCAATCTAAGCTGCGATACATTTAATCATTCCTCCAATCTTGCCATGGTATCAGCTGTATCACTGTCACATGAGACTGGATGCATTGTAGGAACAAGAAAAGCAATAAACTGACTCAGATGGAGATCCCCAGAGGTCATAAAACTACCATAGCACTAGCAGGCTTTTTTAGGAACAACTCCTAATAGCAGACAGAGGGAAGGACACACTAGGACTTCACACACAAATCAAAACGCTCTGCACAAGATATGTTTTTGCAAATTCTGGGTGTACTACTCCTTTAAGCATGAACACACACTAATAAAGCTGTCCTGTTTCATCTCGGTACTCCAGCTCCTTTAGCTCCTCCATTATGTTCCATAATGAAGGATCCCATTATTTTGCATAGAATAGGAGTCATGTTGACTGGACTGTTTAATTGTTATTATCTTCTAGTGTTTTTAGAGCTGTAGGCAGCAAATGTATGAAAGAATAGAGTTTACATGAGCAGAGTGTAATTTTTGCAATGCATTTAAAGATATAAGATGAAGATGTTGAAGGTTAACAATGGCACAGGTTATCATGAAACAGGCTGACATAGACCCAAAATTCTGAAAAAATATGGAAATCCCATGCAGAGAAATGCAATCTTACATGAGACTAGTTGCCATCCATCATTCCTGATTAAAAATATATCAAAAAATCAATTCTTGAGGGTAAAAAGAACTACAGCAATAAAGTCAAATTTACAAAACATGCAGATAATATGGAAATTTGCTTTAGGCAAAGGGGCTATCTGAATGAGTACATAACATATAATTAAGCTGTAGTGCAATAGATGGACAGCTCTGATTTACTGTAAGAAAAAGAGAGGCAACTTCCAAGTGAAATAAAGATCCATATATTTTCAATACAGTTTAATTCCCTTGCAAAGAAAATGGGCAAAAACATTCATCGCAAAACAGGCCTGGGGTGTTCCTTTGGGTTCTGAACCCTAACACTTGCCCCATTCAATCAGTAAAGAAGCTGAGATGTGCAGACTATATGAGAATGGAGTGAGCATTAGGGTTGAGAACCCCAAGGAATACCCCATACCTGATTTCTGAAGACTCAGGAGAGGTGAAACCAAAATGTATTTTTTTTTCCTTTTGCTGCTTGCAGGAAGGGGGTGGGACAACCCTAACACCACATTTTCCAAATTTTGTCAGGTTACTCTCAACCCTAGTGGGTGCATTAACAAAGGGTTTTGCAAAAAAAAGATATTTCCTTACTTTTTAAGTTAGTATAATGGTAACCTCATTCACCCAGATCCCATTGGGACCTGCCTGAACATATCCATTTGCATATAGAAGTGCAGGGCCCTCCATTTATGCATACATATACAGGGGATGAGTATTTCTGGGGTATATAGGTAACATATATATATTGATAGTTGAGAAAATATAAACATAATATACCAACATTATGTAAGATTATAGAAATATAAAATCTGTGGTCAGAAAATACTAGTGTTTGTTCCATTAAAGAACAAATACAGCTGTGATGAACTTCCCTTTGGGTTGTACCAACTTACAGGGTACTTTGGTCTGTTTCACTTCTCTTGCTGCCACCTCCTGGTCATGGGACTTGGAAGGACAAACACAATAATATTCGGTAAAGTCCATTTTGAATGGCTTACTTTAAACAAAGATTTATCACTTTGTCCAGCAGAAATATTAAAATTGCCTTTGCAATAATGATGCCCTGTCCCTGGTCCTAGAAAATAGATTCTTTACAACTAAATACTACAGATATTACAAACAAACAGGATATGTACAGCAAACCAAAAAGATATACACATTTACAGGAAAAAAAAATGTTTGAACAGATAGTTGATTAAAGAATAAACTCACAGTTTAGCTTCACTCTAGAATCTATATTTACTTGCCAGCTAACTTGAAATAACTTTAAATAAGACTGTCCTTTCCCATGTAAGCTAGCCATGGGGCAGTACCCTTCATCCTCCAGGACACTCACCAAGAGTCAGAAACAGGTCTTCTTCAAAGGCTGAAGGTAGTCAAAGAGAGTGAGTTAGGATTTAGTGCTTCTATTTATGTGCTCAGGGCTGTGTGGTAAGATGTCTGTCTGTAATGACAACCCTCTCCAGTATTTCCCAACCAAGTGAGTGTGTGGTGCATGCATGTGTGTGTGTGTGTGTGTGTGTGTGTGTGTGTGTCCATTTGCCAGGCTAAATTATCCTTTTCCCACTTAACTACATCTTCACTCACAACTTTTATGACCCTGTTTATTTCCTAGCTTTTCAGGATATCTCCATGAGAAAGTCAAACCCTTACACCTGGCAACTGTTCTCCCCTGCAGGATTCCCAGGGTAGCTGCTGGGCCATGTGACCTGGGTTTCATTTTGTATGTTCTATGCTATTCCAAATAGAAAGAACTTATAGGAGAATAAGTATAAAAGACAAGTGATTACACCAACAAAAACAGATTAAATCAACATGGCTACATTCCCATCACATCCCCTTCCAGGAAAATGAAGGCATGTCTCTTTTGGATGACCCCAGAGAGACACTTCCATTCATGTCGGGACTGGGAAGTGCCTAAGGTATCATGCAATGCACTTGCCCCTACCTAGACAACTCATCTGCACTGGTATTTTGCAAACCACTGTGGTGCTGGATGGTCATGTTATGTGACTACAATACCAAATGTCAACACAATAATTTTGTATTTTGCCCACTGGGTTTATGGAGCTATGTCAGGGGATTATGATCTGCAACCACAGTGAACTCCTGCCCATAAAAATAAGGCTGCAGTGTCTGAGGTGTCCACACCATACCAACACACTTCTTCTTGATTGTGGCATTATCCACCTCCCTAGGCAGCAGCTTCTGCCTCAGATACACTATGGGTGCCCTTCCCCCTTTGATGTAACCTGGCTCATAACAGCGCCCAGCCCATGATCTGAAGTGTTGACATACACAATGAACTTGAAGTCATAACTGGGGCCAGTGAAGCATGGGTGACTCATCCAATGCCTCCTTCCACTTCTGGAAAGCAGATTCGTAGTTCTCCATCCAGTAAACTTTCTCCAGCAGTTTCCTTTTTGTCAGGTCTATTAGATGGTTGGCAACATCAATAGTGAGGAACAAATTTCCTGTAGTACCTGGCTGTCCACAGAAATGCCCTTATATAGCTCTTCATGGTGGGGGTGGGCCAGGCCTGGATGGCATTAACCTTTGCAGGCTCTGTATGAATGCATCCACTGCCCACCCATTGCCAAGGTAGGACACCTTTGCCATACCTATCTGGCATTTTTCCACCTTAAAGGAGAAAACTCATGTATATTTAAGCAATTTATCCCTCCAGGTTGTGGGTACACTGGAGGATTTACCTCGGCTGGTGTGCTTCGGTCATGAGGCGCAGCTGAGTGACCGAACCACACCAGTCGTGTTAAGTCCTCCAGTGTACTCACACCCTGGAGGGATAAATTTATATTATACAGTGGCAAATGTTGTTTCTTTAACGTTTTTTAACTATTTTCTAACTCACTGAGGTCCCTACACTTCGAAAGAAGATGTCATTTTGTAAACAATTTACCACGGTGTTTTAGCAAAGCAGCGACAGGACAAATCGCGGCAGTTTCATTTGAAGTGAAAGTGACCGGATTAGCATGACTTAAGGTTGGCTGGCACTTTTTCCAGTGGGTACACTGGAGGATTTATCTCGGTGGTAAATGTGCCAGCCAACCAATCAGGATGCAGCATTTGTGACATTGGATTTACCCCATGGTATAATAACGATTTGGATATGTCTGATATATTTATTATACATCACATCAATTACTGTACATATGTCAATAAGAGGTCAGTCATTTCTTCTGTTGCAACACACATCTAGAATCTGAGGCTCTGACACAAGGTAATAAAGTGTCAAACAAACCTTGATTTACATGCAAATGAGCCACTTGTAATACAGACCCTCCCATTCCTTGATGTCACTGCAGCAACAGTGCAGAAGAAAACATAAGGCTATCAATACTGTCTATCCTGATTTAATGGCTTAAGACAGATCTGTCATGCAACTCACATAGGGAGTAGTACTTGTAGGCTTAATACTGTATGTGTAGAGCAAATTATACATCTAATAGTATTTCATTCACAGGAAACAAAATCTGTTTCTTTGTACTACTCATTTCTTTCTGTGAGACAGTTGTAACATGTTGTGGAGAGCAGTAGGCGGAATCAGTCAGTCAAACAGTCAGTCAATCTGTATTAAACCAGGTGAACACCCTTGAGAGGATTCATTTACAAGGTGGGCCTAGGCAGTTTCCCAAAGGATCACACAAGACTCAATTCCTCCTTTGCACAAATGAGGCACACCCCCTTTCAACAGCCTGAAAGTGGAGAGCTAGATGACTTACTTTATAAAGTGTATTGTTTTACATTTCACATGCTCCTTAAATCTGAGTTTCTGACTGGAAATACCAAGACACAGAATACATATGACATGGAAGGAATGAGCTAAGCAAATATAGAGCACTACAAACACTAACACTGTTTAGTTTCTTTACCTACAGCAGCTGAAGTGTAGTATCTGATTTGTGAGGAACATCCTACTTCAAATGCTGGCATTACAAAGCGGGGGAGCTGCCACAGCTTGTCCTCAGTACCTTCAAAGTGAAGTGCTGTAGCTCTCACATCACTGCTAATGATTTATAATGAAAATTGGGTCACCTTTAAAGTCATGGACCAGAGGGGCCATTACAGCTCTCAAGGAGGTTAGGGGAACTTGTTATGGGTTGCAGAGTAAGGGACTCTAGAAGGATTTGAACCAGAGTCTCTTAGTTATTGTACCTGTGCTTTAACCACCAGATTACCCTTCTTCCATACGCTGCAGCTGATGCTTTCCTGGTAACATATTCCTTGCTGTAGCTGAACTCTTTATTGCCTTACAGTAGCCATCCAATCACTGACTGCCTAGTTACAAAGGGAAAGGGGCATATTTGCAAGATTGTTTCTCACTGCTGGTGTCAATCAAAACAAAGAATGCTAACACACAAAAAATATAATATGACAGCTGAATAATACCACTTAAAACTCTTGTTGCACCCAGAGTAATTTATTGGGTAAACTGTGTTTGCTAACAGAAACAGTAACACAACACATAGAGGCACTTCCTTATATAAATACTGTATATACCTCAAATCAGTGCTGCATTAAACTCACATGGTCCTAGTCCCAATTAGACCTGCACTTCAGGATGTGCACAACACTTACAGAGTTCCTCTATTACTCAAGTGGGGAACCAAACATTGTGGATTTGGTTTACTGGTGGAACTGCATTTAGTGCAGCACCATTATCTGTTGCTCTAATGACATCATCCTCCTCCAGCACATTGATGGTAAAATGGATGACAAACACATTGATAACTTCTGGGAGCTGTATATTTTTATTTATAATCTAGATTTGGACTACAATAGGACTGCTGGCAACTGGAAGAGGCACACAACAGTTACACATAAGAAGTTGGGAAAATATTGACGTGAAACTGTGGGAGACTTCCTCTTTAACTGCCAGTCCTGCACCATTCAGTCAGCAGAACACCTCCCTCATGTACCTGACATAATCCTCCCATGTCTGGCTTTAAATGGCTATATAGTCCATGTATGCCTGAGCACAGTCATCTATCCCAAACAGAATGTGATCCACAAGCCACAGTAACTTTTGTGAGTGCATTCTTCATTCCAAATGGCATTACTCAGAATTTGAATATGCCAAATGGGGTGATGAAGGCTGACCTCTCCCTGGCTGCAGGGGTTAGAGGTGTCTGCCATCAGCCCTTCATTAGTCTGCCATGGTCAGGTATTGGGCTCCCCCAGACATTCTAAGGTCTCATCTGTTCTAGGAATGGGGTAGGAGTCTGACTCTGTGCAGCTGTTGAGCCTCTGGTAGTCAATGCAGAACCTTATGGTACCTACTGTTCTTCTTGAGGATCAGGACCTGAGACAATGCCCAGGTGCTACTGAACTGCTGGATTAGTCTGAGAGCCTACATCTCTCTCTGAGCTCCTCCTGCATGGTCTGCTTAATCCCATCTGGTACCTTGTAGGGGGATGGCCTCAGTGGCACTTGGGTCCCAGTGACCATGTGGTTTTCAGCCATCTTGGTGTACCTTAGTTTCTCTGTGAACATTTCCCCAAATGCTCACAGCACCCCCCCCCATCTCCTCTACCTGGGGTGGTGCCAGCTGCTCTGAGAGAGTGAGGTTATCCACTCAGGATCCTTTCTTCACTTCCCATGGAGGTCCAACAGTGGATCAGCCTCAATGTCCAATTCTGGCATATTGCATACAGTGATGACCATTTTCTTCCTATCATAGATGGGAATTATCAAGTTAATAGGATATACTCTCTGGCTGCACCTCCTTTCAAGCAGTTCTACCACATAGTTGACCCCACTCACCTTCCTGATTATGAAGAATAGGCCCTCCTGTGCTGCCTGGAGTTTATTTTGTTGAACTAGACTGAGTATCATCACTTGCTGTCTGACTTTTTACTCTTGGGCTCTGGCCCCATGGTTGTACCAGGCTTTCTGCTGCTGTGTGCAGTGGCCAAGTACTCCTGAGCAAGCCTCATAAGCTTCTTAAGCCAGTGCGTGAAGTTCAGGACACACTCCACAAAAGATTCTCCTTGGGAGGCAAGGTCACCCTCCCATTCATCCCTAAATAAATATAGGGGCCACTCATCTTGTGATCAAACAGGAGCTTGAAGAGTGAGAACTCTGTGCAGTCCTTTAGGACTTCTCTGCAAGCAAGCAGGAGATGGAGTAAATACTTTTCCTACTCCCTCATGTGCTGGTCAGCAAATATCCTGAGTATAGATTTCTTTTTTTTTTAAACTTCTTTATTAAAGTTTTATGATTTCCAACAGTAAAACATACACACATACATTCCAGGATACATACCCGGGCTCACATCCCCAAACTGGATATGGATACTATATACATCCCCCAAAACTATTTAGAATCACAGTTATATTTTATCACCACCAAAAGTTTTAGTCCATTTTTATTGAAGTAACCCTAAATTTTATTCTTTCAAATTTGGTAATAGTCTAGTCTATTACTTAGCCCGAATTGCTTTATAATATTATCCCAACTTAGAAATAATTGCACTTTCTCCGAACTAAACTTTAATAACTGTGTCCCTAGGAGAGAGAGAGAGAATCCATCCTGACCAACCAAGAATAAGAATACCATCTGAACCAGGTAAACACCTTCATGAGAGTATTATGCCTATGCAAATAAAATACATATCCTATAAAAATCACATATTTCTGTTCAGTCCTAAACCCTTCTCACATTCTCTTAAGAAAACATTACAGGCTAATCTCCTCCAGACAGACAGATCTTAGTCCGAGGACCTTTCGACTGTATTGAGTACACTGTCTCCAAAACCCCCCACCTTCTATCATACAATTTCTTTTTCCCTTCTATTAACATGTGCCTTTTAAGTCTATCCAAGACCTGTAGATGGTCACTGACCCATTGATCATAAAAGTAAATACTATCCTTCCAGTGTCTTAGAACAAATTCTTTAACCAAGGCTGACATCAGGGACACATGATGTTTAGCTGAGTCCCTCACTACTGCCTGCATATCTCCTAGTAGACATATCTCTGGTTTAATGTACTCAGAGTAGTTTAATAACGGATCCATTTCTTGTCCAATTTGAACCCATAATGAATGAATTCTGGAACAGGTCCATAATACACGTAATATGTCTCCTGATTCTATTCCACATCTAAAACACTGATCTGTCTGTCTGAGTTTTCTAGAGCATAGCTTAACAGGGGCATAGTAAATATTTGAACAAATAAAAAATTGCATAGCCTTATACTTCGGAATAGGCAAGACTTTAATATTTTTCTAAATTTCTTTCCAGTCAGGCCTCAAGGGGGATAGTGTTTTTTCCCAATATGCTATCTGAGCCTAGGTTTCTGAGCTCACAAAATCTAACAGCACCCTATAAACTTTTGAGAGGGGATGCTGTAAGAGATCAATCTCCTTCAAATGGTCCCAAGTAAATAAAGTTTGTCCCCTATCTTTATTATCTCATATAAATTTCTCTACCAGTTTTGTAATCTGGATCTTTTGGAAAAAATCCCATTTCCTAGTCTGCACTGGTAAATACACCCTATCTGCTGGTATGAAATCTGTCAAATTCAATTCAGACAGTTGTGGTGCCCATTGACGGGTAATTATTCGACTCCCCAGGTGAAAATTAGGGTTTCCTATTATAGGCTGATCTCTGGCCCCCCCTTTGTGCTCTCCTCTGTGCCGGATTTAACAACTCCCACCACACCTTAACTGATTTATATATTGGAGAGTGCTTTGCCATGCCAGGCAAAGCCTCCAGATCTGCAAACAAAAATGCAGTAGGGAAAAGTTTTATGCCTTTTAAAATACGTACATAAAAATACGTAAAGTGGCATGTTTCCTCCTTGGAGGCTTAGAGTCCCACAAAAATTCTGAAATTATCCTTTGAATACTGATGAACCTTCCCTTCGGAATGTTATAGGGTGACAGATAAATCGGGTACAATAATCTAGGCAGAAGGTTCATTTTAATCAATCCCAATCTAGCAGTAAAATTTAGAGGAAGTCCCTTCCACCTTAAAATGTCATTTTTTAATTGTGGCCAATAGGCTACCCACATTTTCCTCCACCCCATTTTCCGACCTAGCTAAAATCCAAATTCCCAAATATTTAATTTTTTCCGGGGCCCAATTAAGCTGCAGGTGCTCGAAGTCTGCTCTATGGGTATATACAGTAAGCAGAAGAACTTGGATTTTACTTAAATTTAATTTATAATTGGATACCTTTGAAAATTTCCCATAGACCTCCAAGGCATTTTGAAAACTATCAGACGGATTACTTAAATGCAACAAGATATCATTGGCAAATACCAAGAATTTAAGCTCCATCCCCTGAACCTCAATCCCCCTGAACCCTGGGCTCCATAGTAAGTGATCTTAACAAAGGTTCCAAATAGATATTAAATAAAATTGGTGACAAGGGATAGCCCTGCCTAGTTCCGTTTCACAGGAGGAGCTCTTTAGAAAGAAATCCATTACATAGGACTCTGGCTGTGGGAGCTTCATAAAGATTTTTAAGGCCTCTAAGAAAACCCATTGGGAACCCCATTTTCTTCATTGTAAGGAATAAAAAATTGTGGGAAACCCGATCAAATGCCTTTTCGGCATCAAGTGCTATTAGAGCCATAGCAGATTTTGAGTTAGAAGCCCTATGTAAAATATGGTGTAGTTTCCTTAATGCGTCTTGTGCCCCCCTCCCTGGCATAAACCCAGCTTGGTCCTGACTAATTAATAAGGGAGCGACTTTCAAGACCCTATTAGCCAAAATCTTTGTGAGTACCTTAATATCTTGGTTTATTAAAGCAATGGGCCTATAATTACCTGGTAGGTCTCTGGGCTTATCCGGCTTTGGAATCAACGTAGTATAAGCCTGGTATAGAGGAGGGTGGGGAACCCCATCTTTCATAAAAATAGAAAACAGTTCTTTCAACAGAGGCATTATTGTCACTGCATGTATTTTATAGAATTTGGCCGACAGGCCATCCGGCCCTGGTGCCTTCCCATTTGGCAAGTCTTTGATTACCTCCATAATCTCCAGCTCCGATATTGGGGCAGCCAATGCCTGGGCCTGCTCTAAGTCTAATTTGGGCAACGATATTTTATTAAGGAACCCTCTGATTTCTGTCTCTGAACTAGGGGCCACCTCTTGGTATATCGCGGCATAGTAATCTGCAAAAGCGTCAGCCAATCTCTGAGGTTCCGAAATAAACTCTCCTCCAAAATTCACTGCCGAAATTGTTCTTTCCACCTCCCTTTCCTTAATTCTATGGGCCAATAAACGGCCCGGCACATCCCCCTGAAGCAGGTATTTGGCATTCAATCTTTCCAGCCAACAATCAGCCCTGAAATTCAATATACCTCTATATTCATCTTTTAAATCCCTTAGCTCCTTATCCATCTCTATGGAGGAGCCCTCTAGAGATGATAATGATTTAATGGCCCCAATTATGAACTCTTCCTGTGCTCTATTCAGTTTATTCCTCCTAGCGGTAAATTCCTGTGCCATTCCTGCATATAATACCTTGCAGACAGGCCAAGCTAGTTTCTTATCCACTAGAGTCGGAATTTGAGTTTGGATAATTTCCTTAAGTATATCCTCTAATTTAGTCACCATATTGTCCGCCACTAAGATCCCTTCATCCAATCACCATTGGTATGGTTTAGGGGGAATATTATCTATCTCCCATAGCAATTGTATTGGAGAGTGGTCAGACAATATCCTACTAAAAGTATGCAAACCTTTAATACCTATTAATACTTCCCTATTGACCAAAAAAAAAGTCGATCCTCGTATTTGTCTTATGGACCCTTGAGTAGAAAGTCATCTCCGTATCCCCTTTCTTATACATCCTGTATGGATCTACTAGTGCTGTAACTTCCAAAAGTCTATGTAATGCTATTTGTGGGGCACTGGGTGATCTATTAGAAGCAGGGCTCCTGACAAACCTATTATTGAAACAGATATTCCAGTCACCTGCCATAATAAGTGAGCCATGGGGGAGCGTAGCAATATCAGCCTCCAATGAAGCAAAAAATTCTGATTTAGCCGGAGTAGGGCCTTAAAATGAAGCACATAGTAATGGGATTCCCAAAACTGAGCCCATCACATATATCCCCCTACCATCCTCTCTTGACTGAATTCGATCAATTACGTATGGGCAAGCTTTCCTAACTAATATCGCCACCCCCCCGACTCTTTCGCATTCCCAGCTCCGACTACCTTGCCCACCCATCCCTTCCTAAGTAGATGTAGTTCCTCATTCAATAAATGGGTTTCTTGAAGTGCAGCAATATGTACCCCCAACTGATTTATATATCATAGCATAACCAATCTTTTCTTCCTCCCCCTGAGACCTTTCACATTCCATGAAAGAATTCTAATTGATACCATCTTCTATACCGCCACCCCTGGCATTCACTCTCATACGCTCTACTTTCCTTATGCCATATATCATGGATTCTCTGTCATTCCTTACCCCCCAGTAACTCCCTTTCTTACCACCCCTAATCCTCCGATCGCCCTCCTTAATCCTCCCGAGACGTGTATGAGTCAGCCCACATGATGTCTCCAATCCCCCGAGTCCCAGTGTAACCCACTAAGAGACCCCACCATATTCACCCACCCCAACAGTAAATTTAAACTTATTTATCACCCTCTATAGCTTTAGATTGTTGAAGGGAAGAAGAATAATAGCCCAGCTTCGCATGAGCTGTCACCTTCCCCCCATGTGTGGGTACCACCATTACAGAAGTAAACTAATAACACATTAATAGCCTTCCTCCCCCTGTCAAGTTCCTCTAAGCGTGGGGTAAGATATTGAGGAGCCCCGCAGAGGGTTACTCATTAGTCCCCTTCTTACTTTTCTAAGGAGCCTCCCATTTCCCTGTATGAGACCCATCCATTCTATCTAGCTCCTGTGTTCCTTAGCTTATATATAGCAGGCCCCCCCACTTCCTTACCTTTTGGTCACAAATCAGTCATAAGCCCTCTTAACCTGCCCTACTCATAATATTTCGAGTCATCCTCTTCATGCTAATAAGCTATGGTAATCTGGTGTGTACCCTGAAAGAACGGGAGTAGCCATAAAATCAAACAAAAGAATCTGCTAACGGGCTTCATTTCACAACCTCATGAAGCCTTCAGTCATTGTAGCCCCACTCAAGAAAAGAAAAAAGGGGAGACACACCCCCCCCACTCACAACAATAGCTCTCATTTCCCGGGTCCAAACTGGAATCAAGGTGGGCAACAAACAGTTCTTCCCTCTACCGCAGCATTGCCCCAGTGCTATTAATCCAATTTGTCACTGCGTTGTCTGCAAGTTTTACCAGTCCCTCTTTCCTTCAAGTCATGGACTTGAACAAGTCTGCTAGCTCCACTCTGAGGCTTTCCAGGGTATCATCTGCTGTGAGATATCTTTTGTCACCTTTTGGCAATTTCACAATCAGTGTGGCTGGATACAGTAGTCTAAATTTCAAGCCCACCATATACAGCTTCTTCTTTAGATCCATGTACTCTTTCTGTTTCTCTCTCACCGAGGGCACTAAATCTTGAAAAAGCCAGAGAGAAGTCCCATTCCACTGCAAGTTCCTATTAGCTTTAGCTTTATTCAGAACATGGGTTTTCTCCTTATAATTCAGGAACCTCATAATAATAACTCGAGGACGAGCTCCAGGTGGGGAGGTCTCTCTCAGTGAATGGTGGACCCTCTCAATATTGTAAGAATCGCCAAATGGCGTCGGACCAAATAGTTTCAGGAGAAGATCCTGTATGAAAGCTATGCAGTCTGAACCTTCCAATTTCTCAGGCAGGCCTGCCATAATTAAATTGTTTCTCCGGCTACTTGATTCTTGGTCCTCCAAGCGGTCTTCTAATTTTTTAACCTGCCTTTTCAAGCCAATCATCTCCTGATCCATGGTTCCCATTTTTCTCTCCTGTGAAGCAACTCTGGCCTCCACATCCCCCACTCTTTGCGTTAGAGTATGCAGAGCCGGTTTCAGTATAGAAAATTCAGCAACCAGCCCTTGTAGAAGTTGTTTTATTTCACTAATGTTCTCTGAAGTTGAATGCCCCCCTTGACCTTCTGCTCTCCAATCCTCAGGCTCATCTGGAGTCAGAGAGTGGGGCTTAGAGCGCTTAACTGCCGGTGTTCTTGCTGCCAGAGGCTCGGGGCTTCCATCATCCATCTCAGCCATTCCACTTTCCGAATCCGCTGGCGTTCTAAAATGATATTCTCCACCGATACTCAACTTGGGATCACCCACCATGACACAGCACCCTCCTAGCAATCAGAGCTCCTCGTTAAATCAGAATCATGGCATCGCAAGATGCTTAAACTATAAGTTTTATTCGCCGAGACTCGGGAGCCTTCTCAGAGATGTCTACTCACTGCTAGCTCATCACGTGATCTCTCCTGAGTATAGATTTCAGGAACCTGATGAACTACTCAACCATGCCTTTAGCCTTAGGATGATAGGATGATGCATGGAGCTGTTTCTCCCTATACTTCTCCCACAGATTAGTCACTACTGATGACATCCCCTAGTCTGACAAAATCTCCTGGGGAAATCACACTCAGCCAAAAATTACCAGGAGTTCATTGACTTCTTTCTCTGCCTCAATGGAGGATATAGACACCATTTCATGGAACCTGGTTGCGTAGTCCATGACAGCCAGTATGTATCTTTTGCCTGTGTGATTTTAGGGTGATCAGGGACTGCACTATGTCCATGGCTACCCTCTTAAAAAATTCATAAATAATAGGCACAGATATCAAAGTTGTCTTAGCCTTGTTCCCTACCATCCCTACCTTCTGGCATGGTGGACAAGTCCATCAGTAATTTGCCATGTCTGTGTACAGTACATACTAGGCCAAAAGAAATTGTTGGTGAGTCACCTTTCTGTGTGTTTAATACCCAGGTGGCCTGAAAAAGATATGTCAAGGACCAGGGCCAAAAGCTGCTTATAGTAAGCCCAAGGAACTACCAGCTGCCAGACTACCTCTCCCTCTAGCACCCTCAGTAATGCAAACTCCCTGTACAACATCCATTTTCCCAGTAGACTAGCTTTATCTCCCCTGAGAGTCATCAGCACTATTGTCTATCTCTGTCAGTTTCTGTAGGGTAGGATCAGCCAGCTGACCTCTGCCCAGCTCCTCCCACCTGACCCATCCCAAACTGCTTCCAAAGGAAATCTGTCCATGACTGAGATCTCCTCAGTTTGTAGCTAGGGCCCTGCTACTGTAGCTCCTCAGCCATGCTAGCTGCTTCCTCAGCTGTTGAGGGAGGGGTTAGTGCAGGCTGCTTTGCCTCCTCCTCACCCACCTGAGTTTGCTTCTTTTGCTGACTGCGGGTAGTAACACACACCAGAGGTTATCTGTGGTTAATAGAATTCCCCATTATCACATCCACAGTGAGATCAGGTATGACTCCCTCCTCCTGTATCCCATGGCCACCACCCAACTCAGAAATTCCTGAGTCATTGGTACTTGGACTCCTGGACCCGAGATTCCCTGAATTCAGGAAAACTGCCCAGGCAGACTCTGATCCACCTGGATTAGTTATTGCCTCACCATGGAAATGGCGGTTCCAGTGTCACTCAATCCATATCTTACCATCCCATTAATGAGGACAGAGTGCATATGTATGGAGGAGTTAGGTGGTATTGCAGTCTGTGAGCAGTCTACTATCTGCAGGGCACTGCCTTAATCAGACCCCTTCCCCAGGCTTTTGCTCCTTTGTTCATATTCTTAAGGCAGTCATATGACAGGGGCCCAACTTTCTGGCAAATATAGCATTTTCTTTACCCCAACTCCTTGTTCCCCTTAGAACTGGTGGATTGTGTTTTGGACGCAGGTGCAGGATGGTTAAATTTAGGCTACCCACCCTGGATCCCATTCAAACCATGTTTGCCCCCCCCATTGTTCCTACACAGCATGTGTGGTCTGCTGGCCACATACAGATCAGCACTTTCTATTGCCTCTTTCATGGAGCTGCATGCCCAGTCCAGCAACCACACACACAGATCCTCAGGTACAATTTTGCAATACTGTTCCTTTATAAATACGTCTTTCATTTGCTCCACATTTCTAACTTTAGCCCCATCCACCCAGTGATCTAGATAGGGCCACATTTGGACATGCAATTCCACATAGCTGTCTCCAGCACAAATGACAACAGGCTTCATGGATTCACTGAGGGAAGGTCCTGTCAGACTAATCTTATTAATTTCTTTGACTGAGTGACTAGGGTGGTGGATCAAGGAGGGACGGTGGATGTGACCTATCTGGATTTCAGCAAGGCCTTCAACACTGTTTCTCATAGAAGGTTGCTTAACAAATTGGGGAATCTGAGTGTGGGCTCTAAAATGGTAAAATGGGTTGGAAAATGGCTAAAAGGCAAAACCCAGAGGGTGGTAGTAAATGGCATAAAATCTGAATCGGGAAGGTGACCAGTGGGGTGCCATGGGGATCGGTGCTGGGTGCAGTCCTATTCAATGATTTCATAAGCAACATTGCAGAAGGACTGGAGGAGAAAGTATGCTTGTTCACAGTTGACACCATGATCTGCAACAGGGTCGACACACAGGAGGGGTTAGATTTAATGGGAAATGACCTAAGACTACTTGAGGAATGGTCAAGGGTTTGGCAGTTGAGTTTTAACACAAAGAAGTGCAAGATTATGCACCTGGGACACAGAAACCCAAGAGAAGAATACAGGATGGGGGGGCAGTTTCTAGCCACCACAAGTCAGGAGAGATACCTGGGGGTTATCAAATCCAATGACCTGAAGTCATCCAAACAATGTGAAAAAGCAGTGGCGAAAGCAAACAGAATGCTGGGGTGCATAGGAAGGGGCATAACCAGTAGGAGGAGTGAAGTGGTGATGCTACTGTATAAATCACTGGTGAGGCCTCATCTGGAATATTGTGCCCAATTCTGGAGACCACATCTCAGGATGGACATAGACAGAATGGAAGCAGTCCAGAGAAGAGCATCAAAAATGATACATGCACTGTACCACAAACCTTGTGAGGAAAGACTTTGGGAACATAACATCTATTCACTGGGAAAGAGAAGGGAGAGAGGAGATATGATAGATACTTTCAAATACCTTAGAGGAATTTATTTATTTATGTTTTTGATAACCAGGAGAGCATACTGATAAAAAGGACTATTTTCAGTTGTGACCCAGGCCATACAGTGGTACAGATAATAGGTACAAGTGAATAAACAGGGTACAGAAGAGGAGCATATTTCAGAGAAGAAAGTGCACAAGGACAAGGGGACATAATGTGAGGCTAGAGGGAGGGAGGCTTGGGGTGAATGCTAGGAATTAGTTTTTTACAGAGAGAATGGTGGATCCATGGTACAGCCTACCAGCAGAGGAGGTGGAAGCAAAAACAGTATGGGGATTCAAAAGTGCATGGGATAAGCATAAAGACACCCTGATGTGCAGCAGAGCAAGGGAATGGCAGTCCAAATAAGGGTAGGGATTGCCAAACCAAGTAGGGAAATGGGCAGGCTAGGTGGACTAATTGGTCCTTATCTGCCATCATATTCTATGTTTCTGTGTTTCCTGGGCTGTTTCTTAACTCCCTGAAATTTCACCTATGTCCTAATGAGTTATCTCAAAACATTTCAAAAACACCCTGTTGACTTTATCATAGTCCATACAGTCATGATCATCCTTTCTAACAAATGCGTGCAAAGCATGGCCTGTAAACAATGGTGTAAGGTGAGTCACCCTTTAAGCCCGGTCTAATTTAAACTGCACACATACCTTCTCAAATTATTTTAAAAACAAATAAATATCATCCCCTCATGGTATTAAGGATACATTTTAGGGAATTAACTGTGACTTTTTGGTTTTGACCCCCTATGCAATTACTTATGGTTTGCTTAGGTGCTTTCTGGCACAATTTTACCTTCTCTTTCTCATGTTGTTGTTTCCGGGCCTTGTGCTAGTGTTCCTTCTCTCTGGTCCTCTCTCTTGCTTCTTGTATGAGACACTCATACTAACAAAGTTGCTCTCTCTCTCTCATTGCATTTGGATCTTGTGCTGGCATGCCTTCTCAATTGTCTTATCCTCCAGTCTTGCTCTCTCCCTCCCAACCTCAAGTCTTGACCGCTACAGTTCTATCTCTTTCAGTGCAAGCTCCATTTTTAGATGCACAAGCTGATTTTGAGGCTCTGCTACACCTGTTTTTAGCTCAGGTTTGGGTTGGGCTGCTTCATTAGTTCATGGCTCAATATCCAAATCTGGCTTAGTCTCTGTGACCTCAGTCCCACTACTTTGGTCACATTCCTCAGTGAGCACCTGCCCCTCCCCTCCCCAGCATTTGGTCTTGCTCCTCCAGGGCTTCTGTGAGTCCATTTTTTTGCCAGGACTCAAAAGTGGTTCTTCTGTCTTTGCACAGCTCACAGAGCAGAGACATATGAAATTAGCTGCAGGTTGAGGAGCTCAGATTTGCTGTCTACACTGCACTAAGCTGTGTTTCTGGAAATAAAAAGAATGATAGTAAACAATTTAGGGCTAAAATCACATAGAGAGCTGAGCCACATGTACAGAAAGATTCACATAGAGAGCCACATGTACAGAAAAAAGGCTTGCAACACTGTGGAACCACAAGTGCGACAGAATCACAGTCCAAAGTTCCACTGGTGCCAAAAATTACAAAAAGGGTGAGTTACGAAATTAGGCACATGAGGAAAATGCACGTGTGTGTATCTGCAGCTGCGGAAATAATATAAAAGGCCCAGCAAACAGAACAACAGATGATCCATTTTAATTGGAGCAGGGGCAGGAGACTTTGCCAGTCTTGCAAAAGATGCATCAGAACTAGCACTCAAAGCAAGGTCAGCAGTGAGTCCCACAACTGTGGTCACAGTAGCACCACCAGTATGAGCAGGATCTTGCACCCAGTGGCATTATGTAACTGTTGGTTGTGTTTCTCTCTGACGTTTTTCATGTGCCTGCCTCTGTAGCACACATTTCTCGCTGTTACCTTCTCTGCCTCTACTGCCTATGGGTCTCCTTTTTGGACTGCACTGGGTCATGTGGTTGTGGTTTGTTGATTTTCAATTGAAATGTGTGCTATTTGTGGTCTAACATCTTACGCTACTATATGGCTCACAAGTTTGCTTTTGTTTGGTGCCTGAACCCCCACTATAGTTGTTTCTCAGTTGTTAGTGCACTGCCTTTAACTAAGGATTAGTTGCACCTCACTGTCTTTGGTGCAGTATGTGCCCAACAATTTTTCTGCAACTGCAGAAAAGCATTGGTTGAGAATAGCCTTTAAGCGCATGTGCCATACTTTTCATTTACTTTTTTGTGCAAGAACTTCCTCAGCTACATTTTTTCCACAATTTGAGGTTTTATTGTTCCACAGCTGCTGCTATTTTGTGTATATAATGCAATGCAATAACCACTTTTTCCTCACCTGTGCAATTTTTGGGGACTTGAGTATTTGTGTCACCTTAGAGGTGTTTTAAGAATCTATGGCAGGATTCACAAAACACTGTGTAGGTGAAAAACAATTGCAAGTCCCCAAAATTTGCGCGGTTGTGGAAAAAAGGGGTAATTGTGCTGTGTTATATATACAAAACATCTGCAGCTGTGAAACAAAATACATTGCAGACTGTGGAAAAAATGCAGGTTTTGAAATTCCTGTGCAAAAAGAATGCCATTGGAAAGTATGGCATATCCCCTTAAAGGCCATTCTCAGCCACTGTTTTTCCAATGTTGTGGAAAAATGTTGCACACATGCTGCACCAAGGACAGTGAGGTCTAACTCTCCCTGAACAAAAGGCAATCGACTAACAACTGGGAAACAATCATATTGGGTGTTCAGGCACCAAACAATAGCAAACCTGTGGGCTGTATAGTGGTGTCAGTTATTGCAAAAAAAAAAACATTGCCACTGAAAGGCAACACACCTCAACCACATGACCCAGTGCAGCTCATAAAGGTGCCCTACAGGTAGTAGAGGCAGAGGCTGGAACAGACAAAAGTGTGTACTATGGACACAGGAGAAAGAAATCCCACAGAGAAAGACACAACCAACAGATACATATTGCCACTGGTTGACAGGTCCTGCTGGAACAGGTGGTGCTACTGTGGTCTCAGTTGTGGGGCTGGCTGCTTGCCTCACTGGGAGTGCTGGTTCTGCTGTAACTTTTGCAAATTCTCCTGCTACACTTAATATGGATCACCTGCTGTTGGTCTGTCTGCTGGGCCTTTTATATTATTTCTGCAGGTGTGGAAAAATTGTTGCACATTTTCCGCACTTGCAGAATTTCGTAACTCTCCTGTTTTGTGATTTTCCACACCTGCAAAAATTTTGACTGTGAATATGTCGCACTTGTGTTCTTCAGTTTTTCAAGCCTTTTTTCTGCATGTGGGGATATTTTTGCTCTCTTTGTAAATCTAGCCCCTTGCCCATAAACGTTTTATATATCCTGTTTCTTGACTATTAAGGTAACTTCAACTTCTGTATGCCAGATAAGGCTTTACCTCAGTCTCTCAGAGTTCCTAGTTCCACCAGGAAAGTACACTGCACATGAATTCTGGCTTTAAATTTGGGCACTGATCTCAATTGCTCTGCCACCAGTTTGTGACAAACTGCCCTTTGGCTGTACCAGCTTACAGGGTACTTTGGTCTGTTTCATTTCTCTTGCTGCCACCACTTGGTTGTCCAGTAAAAATACTTTTGCCCTGCTCAGGAGCTTGGAAGGTCAAACACAATAACAGAGTGCACTTTGTATGGCAGACTTTAAACAGAATACTCACTTTGTCCACCAGAAAATATTAAAATTACATTTGCAATAAGGATGTACAATTACTGGTTTAAAAAAATAGATTCTTTACTGCTAAATACTACAGATATTCCAAACAAATAGGATAGGAACAACAAAACAAAAAATATACACATTTACAGGAAAGGAAAAAATTAAAACAGACAGTTGTCTTAAAGAATAAACTCACAGTCATTCTCACCCCAGAATCTACATTTACCTGCCAACTAACTTAAGAGAACTTTCACTAAGATTGTCCTTTCCCCAGCCAGATAAACCTCTATGGGGCAGGGGCCTCCATCCTCTGGGGCACTCAACAAGTGTCAGACCCATTTTCTACTTAAAGGCTGAAGGGAGTCAAAGAGAGTAAGCATGGGTTCAATTCTACTATTTATGCCCTCAGGTTTGTGGGATGCAACCTTTGTCTGTAGTGAGAGCCCTCTCCAGTATTCCCCACCCACATGACTGTGTGGTGCATATGTGTGTGTGTGTGTGTGTGTGTCTACATTTGCCAGGCTAAATTATCCTTTTCACACCTAGCAATATATTCATTCACAGCTTTTATGTTGCTGTTTATTCCCTAGCTGCTCAGGATGTCTCCATGGGAAAAGTCACACCCTCACATCTGGCAACTGTCCTCCCCTTTAGGTTTTCCAGGATATGCCATTCCAATGAGAAAGACCTTTTAGGAGAATCAGCAGAAAAGAAAAATGATTGCATTAACAAAAAGTGATAAAATTAACATGGTCGCATTCCCATCACATCATTTTCTTGTTTCCTTTCCTTCAAGAGATAGGAGTTTAGAAGTATTGTAAAAACAATATCCCTTCTTTCACAAGGTCCACCTTTATAAAAGCATATAAGTAGATATGAATGGTGCTGCAATGTCCCTGATTATCTGATACTGTATATGCTATGACATTACTACATCATTAATATTGTGTTCACAGCCAAAGAACAACCTCAGAAAAAGAAGGAGACTACTAAACATTGCTGGGGGCTGCCCTCTTTATTGTAAATCCCCATTACTGTACCACAGTAACAGAACTAATGATAAAACAATGTTTGAAATGAATAGATTGAAAATACCTCAGTGAATCTAAAGCACTCACTAACACAACAATCCTAACAAAGGGGCACTATGAATCTTGGTTCTGGCTAACTACAGAAGAATTCACATACACTGCCACACCAATGAGTTGGTTTGGCATTTATTTTTAAAGCTGGCAATTCTTGGCAACTCATATTCTTTTGTTTGTCAACATTTAACCAGTTCAAGAACAACATCTAAGAAATATTTTTGGAACTCAACTAGAATGCATCTGCAGTTTTGTCACTAGGCACTTCAAAACTAAGTGTCAACTCTTTAACAAAACATTTTTTACAAGGCTTTGAGTAGAAACCAGCAGCATTTCTGTAACTCACTCATAAAGGAAAAATCAACTTATTAGCATGACATTTCATTGTGAACTGTACTGAAGTAGTTCTGATTGGAAGGATCAGCTCTGATTTTAAAGTGCTCGTGACTTCACCTAGGGCTACAGCCAATCACAGCTGACTGCCAAACCACTGTCATGTCAGTGCTCACTGTTTATTAAATTTCCCTTTTCTATGAGTTGGAGTTCCTGTTGCGCGATCATAAAATGCTAGTGGATTACTAAGTCTGCATGCAATGCATCAGCCAAAATATGATACAGCCCATGTGGGAATTGGGATTGTGATGATTAGCCATGCAACATCACACAACTAGCAGTAAATAGAAAAGGGTTTCATTCCCTTAACGCAAAAGTTGGAGTCCTCCTTTACACCATTACAATAAACGTATAGCAGGCATTGTCTATGCCCTTAATATAGACCCTTTGGTAAAGCATTTGTCATTTTATTTTATGGTGCTTGCTTTATCAAATCTGATGAATTGGCCTAATTATGGAGCCCTTCCCAAGCTTCAGTTCCAGAAATGAAGCACTCTACTAAGTCCATATTCTAAATTTTAGGAGTTAGCAGCCAATAATTATCTAAGGAGCTCTGGGAAATATTCTTTCCAATTCTCCATTTTAACCAGGTTTTGTAAAATGCAAAACCAGATCAATAAAAATAGGTTCAATGTTTTGGTGAAAAGAATATAGGCTTAGTAGTGCATATGTAACTGTAGTTTATTTTTTGGCTTTTCTGTATTTCCGCCCTTGGTAGGGAAGCTGGGTAGCGAGTAGGGAATAGAAAGCCCCAAAATATTACCTCCCTCAACTTACAGAGACTGCGACCAGTAGCATGCAGGAGAGAAAAAAAACCCAGGTAGAGGAAACCTCTGAGGACTTATGGCAACTGACCCACCCATCCTTAGGGCAAACTAAGAGGAGATGATCCTAGGTTCTTACAACTATATTCTAATTTCTGAGTGAGGTGAACTGTTTGTAGAGATGATGTTCCATCTTCAGAGTTTGTTGAATGATGCATTCTGGAAGGTCAATTCTGAAGCTGAAGAGGCAAATCCATTCTGAGGGAGAATTTGGATCCAGACTATTGATTACATTTAGCTGGAAAAGTAGTGAACGTGGTCCAGGATTCCATTGTGACGTTGGTTAATATTCAATTGGGTAACAGAGTCAATGCAAGCATGAAGAGCATGGGTTGATTAAATATGCTGCCAGACTCTAAACTGTGGGAAGTATGATTGGTTATGAAATTCTGAAAGTAATCTATTAGACTTTGTAGAGGGTTTGACATCTGGATTAAGGTCTCGAGGCTTGTCATTCAGCAATGTGCAATATGTCGCTATGTTAGCATCTGTGGAGATGATCAAGGATTCGGACAGAAGCTTTAGGTACCTGGTAGAAGGGGGTAATGTGGAAGATTTCAATCAATTGAATGAAGGGTGGAATGCTGTAAAAATGGTAACTGCATATTGATAGGAATAATTGGAAAGTTCAGTACAATATGTTTGAAGGTTGAATAGAGTTATTGTTGCTATAATGAGATTTGCATAGGCTCATATTCAGGAAGGACTGCTAGTGAGAAATGATGGATATGGGTATTGCTGTGACTTAATTGCTCATGGCAGTAACCTAAGTGGCCATGGTGGCTTTGTATTGCTGGAGTATTCAATGTCGGGATGCTGTGGGGAGCCAGAGAATGGGTATTTGAATAAGTCTATAGATTGATGTGGCAAAGGGAAGTTGAGAGCAAGTGTAGAATGCAATTGATGCCAAGCATGCTTAGTCAGATACAGGACTGATGTGGGGCATAACTGGGATAGTAAGACAGCTAGATCAGTTCCGAATGTGCAGATTGCGGAATCAATGGAAGCCTGTGTTCAGTGTTTATATTCGCTAGAGGGATTATGGGAGGTAAATCCTGATGGATGAATTAGAAGGACTGCTGGATGGGTAGCTGGTATGATTTAAGGTAACATGATGAAGAGAAACAGATAACTTTATGAATTATGTTGCCGTCCAGAGGCCGGGGTAACAGTGGCTCAGACACAGTAACTTTAGCAAGGCAGCTAGGCACCAGATATCCAATGATATGTGTTCTGGGATAGTAACTGGAGAAGGTCTTAGGAACATCCAATGGCTATTCAGGGAATACAAGGTGAATAACGTGGTCAAACAGAGTCAGTGCTTTTAGAAGAAGACCATGAGGAGAAGGTATAACAGATGGTGCCAGTACTGTTATGAGGTATTGAGCGATTCCCATTATCCTTAACAGCAATGGTTATTATGGAGTTGGTACACCTCAGAAGGAATTAGGGGTCACGTTTCCAGCTAAGAAGACAGGTGAAGGAGACTCCACATAATCTTGAATCCTATGAAGACATGGGAGGTAGTTATGGCCATACTGCTTAAATTAAAAGACTATATAAGGAAGCATCCTACAGTGTTTGTTGACAGATGAGATCTTCTATAGTCCAGTCAAATGGGATTCCAGAAAAGGGTCCTGTGGAGGTTATTGGGAAGTACTGATGGTTTTATAGTGATGGAAGAGTCTATAGGGCATGCTGTCTGAGGGATGTTGCTGGAAGAGGTTTGCTCAGGTACTCCGTAGAGCATTGAAAAGTGCTGTTATGATGGCTGAGGTAGGAGTATAAAACAGATGAGTCAGGTAGGAGTAGTTGATCAGGCAGGGATGCTAGACGTTGATAGTTGTAGGAATGCCCAAAAAGAGAGATGCGGCAAACATGCAAGATCCCCAAGCCACCAGGGAGGTGAGGAGGAAAGCAGCAGTCTCAGGATGGAAGGAAAGTCCAAGCAGAAGTCCACCAACTGAAGGATGGAGCTGGACAAGAAGACAGCTGAGGCCGAGCAGTACAGACATTGACAGGTGCAGGGAAGGTAACTGGCTGGGGCAAGTGTCACAGCATACCAGAATAGAATGCAGAAAAGTTTAATCAGGCCTCAGTGGGAGATCCATGTCAAACCAAGAAGTGAATCCAGGTACAAGGTGCTGCAAAGTCGAGGTGTGAGGGTTCCATCTCCAAAGGAGATGGAGAACTAGAACAGTTGGTAAGAACGTGCTGCAGTGGTGGGAAATGGGCTACCACCTCTGAAGGAGAAGGTAAACTGGAATTGCTAACAGGAAAAGCTCAGCAGTGATGGAGAATGGGTTCCCACCTCTGAAGGAGATGGTGAACTGGAATTGCAGATAGCGAAAGCACTGGAATGGTTGCCAGAAGATTACTGGATAGGACAAGGAAGCATCAGGGAAAAACTTATAGAAGGCATTAGGCACACATCCTTGAAGAGAAGCAAAGGCACATATCCAGCAGGAAGCAAGGGGAATGTGGGCAAACATGTCCAAGAGGAAAGCCATAGGGAAATATAGACATCCGGCATAGCAATGAGGGAGGAGATGGCAGCATGGAGCTGAAGGACTGAAGCCTGGATGAGGTTGAGACAGAAGTCAAGCCACAACAACGATGTCCAGGAGCATGGGAAGAGATGGCAGACAAGCAGCAAGGAAGTCCAGAAATCTGTCAGATGGTGTGGAGGTGGAGACTGAACAAGCTGGCGGGGTCAAAATCCAGAAAGTAAGGAGGCCAAGTCGGGGACAAGTACATCAAGTCCATGGAAGTGCAGGATGAAGTCGGGTGAGGTAGGATATTGAAGGAAAATGGAGTTCATTGGCCCTGTTCCCAAAGGGAATGTGGCAACCGGGTATCAGGTATAGAATGCAGTTGGTTGAAACAATAGATTGAAGGCAAGTGGGGTATGGTGGTCCCATTACCGAAGGGAATGTGGCAACTGGGTATTAGGCATAAAATGGAGTGGTGGCACTTGAGGTGGGTGTCTGAATTAAGGTACCATCTGTAACTGCAACACGATGTTTGCGAAAGCCCGAATGGCGAGGGGGGAGGGAGGGCGACCGGATGTGGCAGAGTGGGTGACCATAGCAACAGGATGTCACTATATGTACACACACACTGGGGGGGAGCAAGCATAGTGAGCGTGGCCTGGGAGGGAGCAGAGGGGATCTAGGGGGTGATGCTGCGGTTGGCTGCTGAGCTGCACCATGGCATCAGGGGTTGGCCTCCGCTTGCAGTGCTGGGGTTCTGGGTTCAGGTCTGGGTCCGGGCGCTACTGTGGTTTTGTTGCGCCTGGCACAAAATGTTTTTTTCTTGCTTTTGCCCCCCCCCTGACATGCACCCCCCCAGAGTTGAGAATCCTTAAGTAAGTGGTGCGGGGGGGGGAAGCTCCCCATGTGTGGGGGTGTGGGTGGGTGCAGCCCCCCACAGAAAGCAAATGTTTTAAGTCCCCGGTGCCATTCTTCCTTGCGCCGAGGATATCAGGGTGGCAAAATTGTTTTTGCTGCCCTGATGTCGCCATAATGAGTGTCACCATTCGGCGCTCACCATTATCACATAGAACTGAATGCAGTTAGACTGAAGACACAGGCTCTCACTTCCGGTAGTCATGGTGAGCTAATCTTTACTCAACACCATGCCAGGAAGAGTATGGAGACAGAGGCTGTGGAAGCTGACTGGGAGTATAACCGGTTGAGACTGAAGGCAGAGGAAACGGGCTCTCTTCCCCGGTAGACAGAGATAGTCTACCTGCACTGCTATGCCTCAGTAGGCAGAGTTAGGGGAAGAGGCTGCTGGACTGCTGGTATCAGCTGAGTGAGGAAAGGAGAGCTGATAGCTGAACAGTTGGAGGTAGGTAAAACAAAGAAGGATGAAGGGAATGGTAGCAAGTAAGAGGTAGAGGACAGATGCAGCATGAATACTGTAGAGATGCCAGTAAGACAGAGACAGAGGAATGCAGTGAGGAGCATGCAGCACTGTAATGATAGGCAAGGAACATTCAAAGGCTGGGTAGGCTGCAAGGTCAATGATTAATGCAGGGATGACTAAACGCCATGTGAAAAGAAAGCAGGGTAAAATCTTAGCTAACATAAGCATGCTCCAGTGAATTGGAGCCACGATGCTTTAACATGACACTGCAGTCCCCTGCCATGGGAATAACAGGGAAGCCAGCTGAGCAATGTGAACCAAACAGCACTGCAATGGGCAAGGGCAGGAACCACCAAAAAGGCTCCAGCACTGATGAGGACCTAATAAAGGATAAGCTGTAGTCAAAATGGGGAACATAGGCAGGCGAAGCACATTACTGTAGTGACAAACAAGGGGAACGCGAAAACAACAAACATAGAAGGAAGAGCATTAACTGCAGCCGGACTGCAGAAACTACTACAATGGACAAAGGAAAGGAAGCCAGTCTATGTGATGTGATGATCCAGCAAGTCAGAAAGTACTGGAGGACTACAGGAGAACAAGGCAACTGAGGAATAACAGACTGAGCAGGGCATAAGAACACTGGGATTAGGAAATGGAAGGTAGAAATAGCATGGGGATGGATGTAGACAGGTAGGAAAGTCTGATGCAGTAGGTGGCAGAGTGGGGAATTACAAGGACTTGCAGGATCCAAGATATGGTCAGGAGTGGAGCAGGACTGACTCGGAAGAAGGGGTGTGGAGATAGAAATGGAGGGTTGTTTGAGGGAGAAAGCCCAAAAAGAAAACACAAAAGAGAGGGATAATGGCCAGAATGCAGGATGGGGGAAGGGGCAGGAAGACAAGGAGGAGGACAGTGGGTGAAGGAGGCTGGAGAAACAGGAAGAGGGATTGGGCTAGGGAGTCAGTGAATTTAAAATCTGCCATCAAAGTGAACGTGAAGTGGCCACTTAGCGTTGGCACTTCGCTATGCAGAGTGCCCCATAGGAAAGGCTCATTTTGCCTTGTTATTATTACTTCGCATTGTCATTCCACCTTAAATGCGAAGTAAGTCGGAGTGACAACAATATTGGCAGAATCCCACCCACACAGTCACCAGAATGAATGTGCATACCTAAAGTGCTACTGTCTTGTGTCCAGAAAACTCCCCAGTGCTGATGAAGTGAAATGAGAGTGTAACAAGAAATGCAAAGTCTCCCAGAATTAATGGCACACTCAGTCATGAGCGCAGTGGTCAGGTCACACACAGAGTCACCAGAATTAATGTGCATCCCCAAAATGCTACTGACTTGTGTCCAGAAAATTCCCCAGTGCTGACAAAGTGAAATGAGGGTGTAACAAGAAATGCAGTCTCCCAGAATAATGGTGCCATGCAAATGCACAGACAGATTAAGATTGTGCTACACACTCAAGGGAAGCATACAAAAAGGCACAACACCACCTAACCATTGCTCACAAGTCACAAATCCAAATCTGGAATGGAATACATTTTGCCAGTTGGGGGGATTAGTGCACAGCAGTAACAATCCACTACCAGTAAAGATACCACAAAGCAGTATAAAAAATTCATGCAGGTGCAGTGGATAGCAGGTTCACACCACTGCAATTACTCTGTAACACAATAAAAGGTGTCTGATTTAATGGCATGCATCACACACGCACTCACACTCAAGTAATGTGTAGCAAATTAAAAACCTTTTAAACAGACAAATTGTACACTGCTGCACAACAACAATCAGCAAAAAATGTCAAGAATTGCTGAAAATATTACTGTGTGTACATTAACACAGTCATACAAGAAAAATATAACCAAAACAGAAAGACTGCCTTTTTCTCCCAGTTAATCTACCTATACAACAAATACGGCCCCTCCGTCAAAGCACTCTTCACAGTACACAGACTGACTGTTCTAAATCAACATTCAAAATCCACACACAACAATAAACACCCAATGATATGAGAACAGAAGGGTTCCCTACAATCGATGTACTAAAGTTTGAGCAAAAAATATTACTCAAAAAGGGATTTTAAACAGCTTGTAGAGGTTTTGAATTGCAGAGCTCTGAGAGTAAACTGTCTCCAGCTACCACTGCACATACACTACCCAGGCCAGAACTGAGGCTGTGCCAAACAATCTAGAGCCCATGTGTCCTGCAATCCCATGAATAACTGCAGAATTTCATTTGGAGCTCAATTACAGGGTAAAGTGAGGCAATTACATTGATTTCAATGTACTTTGCCTTAAAATTGGTGGAGAAGTGGTTTGGGGAAGGCGGAATAACACAAAGTCATAGATTTCAATGGACTTCGCATTCCTCACTATAAAGTGAAGTACTCCACTTCACATTGTGGAGTTCTCTGCAGATTCCGCGTTGCTCAGTGAATCACTTCACAGAGCAAATTGGGGACACTTCGCTCACTACTACTTACAGTACTGTAACTCACATGCTGTAAGAGAAGGAACGCAAATGCCTATGGCTGTACTTCCCCTCTAGGCAGTAGCACAAAACTCCCAGACTTAAAAATGCTGATTAATGAGTACAATGTTGGAGTGGTGAAGCCTGGAGAGATGCTACAAAACATGCTTCAATACATCTAAGTAACTAGTCAAAAAATGAGTGCTGTGATTTGTGACATGATCATGAATCGTGATTTGTGACTGCATTTGTGACCTTGATGATGAAGAACGTGATTCGGTGTGGACGGTGTGAGATAAACAATATGGAACTGTACTGGGAATGCAAATGCCTACGGCTGTACTTCCCCGATGAGCTGTAGCACAAACTCCCTGACTTAAAAATGCTAATTAATGAGTACATCGGTGGGGTGGTGAAACCTGGAGAGATACTACAAAACGTGCTTACAATACATCCAAGTAACTAGTCAAAAAAGTTGTGTTGTTGTTCGTCATTTCACCCGTCTCTAGAGGGGACCCAAACCAGAGAAGGGAAAAGCAGCAAAACAGGTAGGACAGGTTTTATTTATTTTTTTCTCTGTTTGTGTTGTTTTGGTTTGTTTGGACATTTGTCAGTATGAAGGTGGGCTAGAATGCAAAGAATAACAGCAAGAAAGCAGTACAAAGCTGGGAAAAACATACCTCTCAACTGACACGAAGTCCACAAAGTGCCAGGAGTCCCATGCTCAGAGCTGCCCCAGAGTCACATAGGGTCACTGATGGTCCAAAAGAAGAAAGCCAAGTCTGGACACGCTAACCAAGAAGCATGGAATGAAGGGGATAGGAGCAGTCTGTGCCACAAACCAAATGGGGCCCATGAAGTAGTGACACATAATGGAGGAGTTGAAAAGCAGATAGGCCAAGGGGAATGGGGACCAAGGAGGGAGAAAACCAGAGAGCCAGCAACAGGTAGAGGAGAGGCAAAGCCAGACCAATGGACAGCCAGAGCGGTGGAAAGAGGAGCAGACAGGGGCCGGGCCAGGAAGGACACCAGAGCCAGAGCCGGTGCAGGCGCAAGGCAGGAGTCTACAAATGGCCACCTACCACAAGCAGACTGAAGCCATGGAGAGAAGCCTGAAGCAGAGCTGCACAGTAGGGCAACCAGTAAGAGGCCACAACTTCTACAAAGCTGGGTGGGATACCAAGGAACAAGCATGCCCAAAAAGGTGCTCAATGACAACCAGGGTGGTGGTACAACCAACAGGAACAGTGAATAAGCAGTAACTCCACAGATAGACCATGCTGGCAGGGAAGGGGCACAGAAGTGGGAAAGAATGGTGAGGAGGAAGGAACAGGAGCTTGGGGACAAAGGGGAGTGGGGCAGGGAGAATGGGTCGGAAGGGGAAGGGAAAGCACAGCAGCATGAGGGGGACAGCCAAATAAAACAAGCAGGGGAGAGAATCGACAGAAGGGCAAAGGGAGAGAGAAAGGGACATACTAAGGAACATACTAAGGAATGACAAGGAGCAAGAAGGCTGGTAATGCTCACAGATGTTCCTGGGAATTAATAGGTGTAATAAGCTAAAGAAACAACAGATATAATGAAATTATCCAAACACCTGTTTAATTCAGTCTTGGTTTTGCTTATAATTATCTCTTCTGGAAGTCTGTTCCAAGGGCTCACCACCCTAAGATTAAAAAGAAATATTTCCTTTTGTTACATTGGAAGTGTTGACCGATTAATTGTAAGGGATGACCTTTGATATAATAGGCTGTATCCTTAAACTTAAGACCAAGTTTCGACATTAAATGAGGTCCTTGGATAATGTCATATAACAATAATTTCCTCTACAATGATGTGTTTCTAAGGACGTAAGATTAAGGTTTTTCAATCAGCTGTCATAAGAGCTGCTATGAAGAGCATGAATGTGTTTGGTAAATTTCCGTTGTACTCTTTCGAGCTGTATACAGTTATATTTTTTGTAAGGACACCAGAGTTAAGATGTGTATTCCAAATGTGGCCTAAAATAAGCTCTATATAAGGGCATAAGAACCTTTTTATCCCTTGATTGAATGTTTTGACGAATGGACCAGATGACTTTATTAGTTTTTTGGATGGCCTCTGTGATGTGTTTAGAACTATCAAAATCATGGGAGATGATAACTCCTAGGTCTTTCTCATCAGTAGTGGAAATAAAAGGTGAATCATTAAGAGTAAATAAAATACTGAGATCATGTCTGCCCAAATACATGATTTTACATCTATTGCAATTGATCTTCGTTCCCCATTCATTAACCCAAGTAGAAATGTTATCCAAATCATTTTGTAGAATTTCAGCCTTTTCTAGGTTGAAACAAATGTTATCTAGTTTAACAACATCAGCATATTTGATCGTAAATGACTCAATGTTGGTAGCCACATCACCAATGAATGCTGAAATAGAAAAGCAAAAACAGGAGGCAGGCAGAAGGGGAAAGAGGCTCAGACCACCAGCCACACAGGAGCCCAGCACTTGTGAAGGGGGATGTGTTTTGCAACATGCCAAGCAGGGAAATGAAGTGGGAGGCTAGGCATTATTAGGGTTGTGGGAGGAGCTATTCCCCCACATTAAACCTCAGGCTTTAGCCCTCCCAAAATACCCCATATTCAGAAAAGATTAAGAGTAAAGATGTGGAAAAGTGGACCTACTTTGCATGTTGCAGAACTTCACAAAGTTGGTTAAGTCATTTAGCATTTCTCAGACGAGTTTTTTTTTTTACAGTATTCTAAAAGAGAAAAAAAGAAAAGCTGTTCCCTCCCTTGTAGCACCCTATCACACCTATCTCCTCTGCTTTTGCCATTTAAGAAATAGACACCCTTCCATTCACCCTTGTAGCACCCAATCCTACCCACCTCCACCCATGTCACCAAGAATACATGTCAGGCAGAAGAGACGGCAACCAGCAAACGCCCTCCTTTAATCACTCAGTGATGCCATCTAAATCAATGAAAGTATATGGATTACTATAACAAGATGGTGAGAGGAGGGTCTGTGCCATTCCATTTCTGCCACCTGACAAGTATTCCTAGTGACATGGGGGATCATTGTGGGATTGGGTGCTACTAGTGGTAGGGGTTGGGTGTAACTTTTTAACTGGCCATGACTGAGAGAAAGAAGGTGGGATTGAGGACTACTATGATGGTGGGGAAAGGGTTTATTTGAATGATTGCTGCAGCTGACATTTTGCAATTGTAAGTTACATGATAGTTCACTACACTAGACAGTCACTTTGCTGGGGTTTGTGGGGGTAGCTGAGTGGGATAGGATACTAATATATGAGGGTAGGGTGAGGAGGATTCTTTTTTTTCCATGAGTATGGGGCTCTTAGTGTTGAGTTTTCTGTTTAACTTCCACCATCTCAATATTTCTAAGATGGAATTTACTATACTCAGCAAAACTTCACTACTTTCATCACCCTTGAATCCAACCTGTCCTTCTCAATGTGCACCAGAAATCTTGGTATCCTGCTTAATCCTGAACTTTGCTTTTTACTCAGTGTCTCTATAAGCTTTAAATCTGCCTCTAGTACATGCACTGGATTTCCTCTCCTTTCACGTTCATTATGTTTGCAAAATCACCCTTCTGATGTTTAGAAATGTCCCCCCCCCCACCACAACCATTTGGCCTCATCATCAGCCCTACACTCCATTCTGCATGGTGTGCTCCTTTAACACCGGTCTTCCCTGTTCCTTATTTTAACATCAACATTATTTGTGGAGGCTCTTTAGCTTAATCTCCCCTTCACTGCCTTGCTATTTCTAATGTAGTCTTAACCATATTCAAATCTTCCCCTTCAGTGTAGAATGAGCTCCCTGCCTTGCTATTTTAATGGATTCTTAACCATATTCAAATCCTACCTCAAAACACACCTCTTTCCTGAAATCTCTGCTTGCTGACTTTCTGGTGCCAGGATAGCTTGTACACAAACTTGTGGATTACAAGTCCTGCACCCACTGTTCTATTATCATTGTTTATTCTTCTGTATTTTAATGACTTGAATGGCTATGTAGAACATCCTTTGGTACAGTATATGAAACACACTGTATAGAGTTGTATTGTGCTGCATTGTTTTACACTGAAGAAAAGAAATGAAATCCAAAATAATGCAAAGAATTTGAAATACATTTGTTTTGAGCTATTTGATGGCAAATGGAAAACAATTATTTATCTTTTGTTTCTTTGTTTTGAATGTGGCCTACCCATAGGAACCAGAGGCACAAGCATTTCTTCAGCTATCGTAGCATCATGGAACTCATCTGCTTTACTTTCATGGTGCCTGTGGTTATGAAACTGTCAAGTACCACATGGGAAAATAGCCTTCTTGCTTTCTGTTTCATTTCTCTGCCTTGTGCCCGGACAACTCAGTTAAAGTCTATTGATTACCTTTTTTTAGAGTTAGCATAATAAACCTCCTATCAACAATGAGGTACTGAAGCCAGTCAGTCCCTTGTCTTCACTCCAATGGTGCTCAGCAGCTGCTTGACAGACAGAGAGACAGGCAGGCATTGTAAATACAAAGCAGCAACATGACATGCAAATGAGACATGCAATCCAACATTCAGGAGGTAGATTAATAGTAACATAATCCACAAATAAAAATACATTCCACTAGGCTTAAACTGAAGTGCATAACATAAAAAACAGTGCCACAGAAACTACAGCCATCTGGGCTCACCATCAGTTTTTAGTCTCACTTTAGCATCTGCTGCAAATCACATTTTCTAACAGGATTTCCCTTTAAATTCACTACTACGTACTATATAACTAATGTAACAAAGTACAATATTTCAGTAAGTCTTCTCTTATGGATGTTCTCCCCTCCCCTCATACTGTCTTCGCTTGTAACTGTTACAGTTAAGGGATCCAGTCGGTTTTCCTTTGTGTCTATCTGTGGCTGCTGCTCTGTAAGTTATTTTTTTTGTACCCATCTGGCTATCTCCCTTCCTTTCTTTCTTTCTTTCTTTCTTTCTTTCTTTCTTTCTTTCTTTCTTTCTTTCTTTCTTTCTTTCTTCTTTCTTTATTACAGTATAAGAATTACAACCCTTTGAGTCAAAGACTCACTTACAAAGGCCATTCGTCGTACACAGAATAGGACAGGGAGGCGAAGAACATACAGTGAGTGGACAACAGACAGTAGTGTAGGAACGGTAGCATGGCAGAAATATATACAATTACAATTTGTACAGTTGGGAACAGGTGGATGGTCCATAACAGTGAGAGAAAGGCCCCTTCTTGCAGGAGACAGGCCTATACATGATGATAGCTAAGTAAGAAGGAGTGATCATTGGGCATATATACTTTGAAGACAGTAGTGGTAGATGGCTGGAGTGTGGTGCTGAGCTCAAGCTTGCAGGTGAAGGTTTATAAATGATTGTAGCTCAGGACCTTTGCTACCTATTTGTGTAATTGTTTTTGCACTTTTTTCCCACTATGCTGTAATCATTGCTGGTATTTTTTTACCCTTTTTCTTTCTTTCATCTCTCTTTCACTATCTTCTGTCTTTTTCTCATTCCCTTATTTTAGCCATTTCCCCTTCTTCTCATCATAGAAAAATAGAATTTGATGGCAGATAAGGACCGCTTGGCCTACCTAGTCTGCCCATTTTCATACCTGATGGATAACCTGCAGATCCTAATTAACCAACATCCTACTTCCTCCTAACCCCCACTAGGACTGCCTTATGTCTGTCCCATGCATTCTTGAATTCTCCTACTGTTCTTGACTCCACGACCTCCTCAGGAAGGCTGTTCCATGCATCTACAACCCTCTTTATGAAAAAATACTTCCTTACATTACCTCTGAGCCGCCCCCCTCTATCTTCAAATTGTGCCCCCTTGTTCTTGCATATCTGTTTTTCTGAAAGATGCTACCCTCTTGGACTTTGTTGATTCCTTGAGATACTTGAATTTTTTGATCATGTCCTCTCTCTCCCTTCTTTCCTCAAGGGTATACATATTAAGCTCCTTTAGTTTCTCTTCATATGTCTTCTGGTGCAGACCCTGCACCATTTTGGTTGCCCTCCTCTGGACACTCTATCTATGTCTTTGTGGAGATGGGGTCTCCAGAACTGCACACAGTATCCAGATGGGGTCTCACCAACTGTGTGTACAGAGGGAGAACAACTTCCAGTTTTCTACTGTTGATGCTTCTCCCTGTGCATCCCAGTATTGCCCCAGCCCTCCTTACTGCCTTCTCACATTGCTTGCCCACCATTAGGTTAACTGATATAATTACCCCCAGGTCCCTTTCCATTTTTGTTGTTGTCAGTATCTCATCCCCAGTGTGTACTCTTCCCCTGGGTTTTTGTTTCCCAGGTGCATTACCTTGCACTTCTTTGTGTTGAATCTAAGATGCCATACATCTGACCACTTCTCCAACCTTGCCAAGTCTCTTCTTATCCTTTCCACTCCATCTTGTGTATCAACCCTGTTGCAGATCTTTGTGTAATCTGCAAAGAGACATACTTTTTTCTTCCAGTTCCTCTGCAATGTCACTTATAAAGACATTAAAATGGACCGGTCCCATTACTGAACCCTGTGGTACCTCACTAGTAACCTTCCTTTCTTCACTGTGGACTCTGTTTACTACTACCCTTTGTGTCCTGTTGTCCAGCCAATTTTTTATCCAGGATACCACCCTGGGACCCACTCCAAGGCTGGATAACTTGTATATTAATCTTTTGTGTGGGACAGTATCAAATGCCATGCTAAAATCTAGTAGGCCATGTCCACTGCCCCTCCTTGGTTTACTACTTTGGTCACCCAGTCAAAGAAATCTATTAGATTCATCTGACATGACCTCCCTGCTGTGAATCCATGCTGCCTTGGGTCCTGTGCCCCACTGGCCTCTAGGTACTGAACACCTCTTTCCTTCAGAAGTAATTCCATTATTTTCCCTACCACTGAGGTCAAACTAACTGGTCTGTACTTTCCTGTCTCTGCCCTGCTCCCACTTTTGTGACGTGGAATCACATCTGCCCTCCTCCAGTCCTCAGGTACCACCCCTTCCTCCCATGGTTTGCTAAAGAGATTAGTCAGTGGTGTCACTAGTTCTACCCTTAGTTCTACTTTCCCCTCATCTTCTCTTCCCTCTCTACTCCATTTCCCTTAGTGTTCTTAGCATCAGATTCTTCCAGCTCCTTAGCTACACCCTGAAGCTCTTTGTTGTTTTTTATCCCGTCTGTCCCCTTATTCTCCTTTCTCTGCTTCCCTTCTGTCTCCTTCTTTCAGACAGCATTCTGGTTCTTTAAAGCTCCTTGTATCTTTGTTACTTTTCCTAGCAGGTGACATTGATCTTAATCCTGGTCCTTTCACTACTTTTTCCTTACAACTGCATAAAGGATTGAGAGTTGCCCATTTAAACATCCACCACCTTCTTCCATAAATTGATTAGCTACAGCCTATTATGATTGACCTATGGCCAGATGTCCTAATCATATCTGAATTCTGGCTCTCCTCTAAGGTCCATAATTCTGCTATAACTATCCCTGGCTACACTGTAGCTGGAAAAGAGTGCTCAAACAGAGGAGGTGGTGTTACTGTTTATATATCCACCAGAGTCCAATTTGTGACTGTTTTTGTTGTCTTTTCCACTTCTTCTTATGAACTGCCTCTACTCAAACTCTCCCTTCCTTTTTCTGTCTCCATCTTTATTGCTAGTGTTTATTGTTGTTCTGGTATTTCCTCTGCTTTAGTAACTGAGCTCCTTTCACCTATCTGTACTATCTCTTCCTGGGGTAAGCTTTACATTGTTAGTGACTTTAATACAAATTGTCTCTCCCTCAGTGCAATTAACATTATTCAAAATGTAAAGTCACTACAAATAACTCAATTGAGCTCTGACCCAACTCGCCTAAACCTTAAGCCATTTTCTGTTGGACAGGGTCTGAGGTAAGCTCATAACTGAGGGGAAACAGGGAAGGGAGCTGGAGGTGGTCTGGGGGGATAACACAGGTGTTTGTGGGGGCAGCTGCAGTAGTATAGGTTGGGAACTGCATACTCAAGAAGACTTGATAGACTACTATGGCATGTATCTGCTGACATTTTTGTATGTTCATATGTTCTGTTAGACTGGGTCCTCTCATTTCATCCCCACCATATTGTTTATGCTGGAATCCTTCTTGATACCCTCAGTGACTGTCATACGGTTTACTGTGTGCACAAGGTGCATCATCCTAAGGCACCCTCTAAATGAATACATCTCAGGTCCTTTAGGTCTCTCAACTAGTTCACTCTCCTAGCTGACTTATGGGCAACAGATTGGTCCCTGATCTCAACAGCTAATAATATTAATTTTGCCCTGCAATAATTTCAATCTAAATTTATGGCTGTATGGGATCATCATGCTCCCCTGAGAAAACACAGAGGATAGGGCTGTCATCTTCCATGGATTACTGCTGAGATTATGGCTTGCCTTTGTACCAGAGACCTTGCCTGGTGTTCCTTTAAGATCACTGCACCCACCCGTCACTTTGGAAAGCTATCATCACCTTTATAACACCTGTACCAAACCTGCAAGACTTGCTAAGTCTAAATATTTTGCATCTATACTGCAGAACAACATTAATCATCCCTCTAAGTTCTGGAAAGTTAGCCATCCTCTGTTCTCCACTCTGACCCAGCCTCCCTCTTCTTTTCTCAGGGTTGATGACTCCCTCATATAAGACCCTTCTATTGTTGCATCTTCGTTTAACTTCTATTTTACTACCTGTACCCTCTCTCTCATCCCTTCCTCACTCGCCTCCCTTTCTTTCCCCTCAGTTTCTCCTCCTCCTCCTCCTCCTCCTTTAAATCTTTTGTTTTACTTTTCTACTACCACCACCACTGCTACCCTTAAGTCCTTGCTTGTTCTTAATCCTCACAAATGTGGTAGCTCCATGGCCTTGATCCTAAATTTCTATTTCTCTCAGCCCTTGCCATTGCACTACCTATTACCCTGCTTCCCAAGCTTTCTTTATCCTCTGCTACTGTTCTTTGATGCTTGGAAAAAGGCTACTGTCATTCCTATCCCTAAAGGTGGTGATCCCTCTTCTCCTGGTAACTACCATCCTATTTCTCTCCTTCCTACTTTAGCTAAGTTAAAGGAACACCTTGTACTGTCACAATTCTCTCCCTTTCTTGACTCCTCATCTTTCTTCACCCCCTTTCAGACTGGTTTTAGGAAATCACACTCCACTTCCGCAAACCTTCTTCAACTTGACTGCATCCTTGTTGGTAAGGTCTGATCACATCTGCCATTTTTGTTGCTCTTGCAAAAGCTTTTGACAGAGTGGCACACCCCCTCCTTCTGGACAAGCTTTTTTTTTTAAATGAAATCAATTTTATTGAGTTTTTTAAAGATACAAACACCAACTATGACTTGTACAGGACATTTAATATGACCAACTAGTAAACCTCCCTCACCTCCTCTAGATCACCCCTCCCCCCACAGAGTGTGTAATACAGCCAAGAAGAAGAAACTAAGAAGGTGACAATGCCATCAGATAAACATATACATGGAAGGGGGAACCAGAGCAAGCCCATAATGGAGCCTTAATGTAGATAAAGGGCAAAAAGTTTGCCCATTTCTTGTTGAAAAGAGGCATTCAATGACAAGCCAAATCAGGCATTGGGTCCAGAGACAGAAGGAGAGTTCATGTAGCCATTCACTGTATGAGATGAAAGTTTGGTCCATTCAGTGTTTAAGAGCCAGCTTTTTGACAGCCAAGGAAATGAGAGCCAAATGATACCTCCTTTCTTTGACCATAATCTCAGAGTAATCCCCAATAATGCAAATTTCTGGAGTAAAAAGGCCTTCCAGTCCCAGTAGGGGATCAGCATGTTCTTCAATTAGTTCTCATAGTGGTGGGACCTTTTCACAGGACCACAGAACATGCAAGAGTGTTCCATCTGCTTTGCCACATCTGGAGCAGGTGGATGAGGGAAGGTGACCCATCTTGGATAGTCTGATAGGGGTATAGTACATGTTGTTTAGAATGTGATATTGGGTAAGATATAACCAGTCCTGAGTTAGATATTTATATAAATCTTTCCAGATTTGGGTCCAATTAAGTGTGGACTCTGGCACCAAAGTCTCCCAGACCTTGGAGCCAACTGGTGTGGAAGGGTGGAAAGTGGTGAGTAAAAATGAGTATATAAGAGAAGTCCCATGAGGTCTGATTGCTAGATCTTGCATCTGAGTCAGTAGGTTGGCAAATTCAGAAGCCTTTGGGGTGGGGCTGAACTGCCATAATATCAAATGATGTAACTGATATATTTTGAAAATATAAGCAGGGCACTGCTTGAAGTTTGCAAGTATCTCTGGAGAAGAGAGGAGTGAGTTCTGGGAGTAGAAAACAGACACCCTGGCCTCATGAAGTTGGGGAAGCCAACCAGAAAACAGCATACTATCTCCTATCTTAATGTTTAAGTTATAGAAGATAGGTTGGGAAAAATCTTTAGAAGGAAGAACCTTTAGGGAGGCACAAATCTGTAAGAACACTTTAACAGATGCACTGATTGGGGAAGAATGCAGGGGCACCAGTAGGGATTTCCAAGGAGAGAAAAGAATAGTGATGGGATAGAGGTTGTGGGCCGAAAGTAAGTGGGATTCTATCCACAACCAGATAGCGATATAGTCAGCCTCGACTTAAGCTTGAGCAGTAGGAAGCCATTTGCCACACTTGTGAAGATGACTGGCCCAGTGCTAAAATAGAAAATTGGGTAATCTAAGACCATCTGACTCTTTAGGAAGCTCTAACTTGAAATATGAGTGCCTAGGGGACTTATCTAGCCAGATAAAAAATGTGACTAGTGAAGTGGATGCGCTTGAAGATGGAAAGAGGAAGCCAGACATTAAGCATGTTTAAGGGATTGAAGAGTCTAGGGAGAATATTCATTTTAATGATATTAATTCTACCCTAGAGTGAAAGAGGAAGTGCCTTCCATCTTAGTAAATCTTGTTGTATGACAAAAATTTGGTCATCAAGATTAAGTTTCTTCATAACAGAGGGATCAGTAGCTAGAGATACTCCCAAATATTTAATAGACTTAGGGGCCCATCATATGCCAAAACCAGTGAAATCATGCCTGTAAACCAAGTGATTGGGGGCTCAGTTTTGTTGCAATTCAGCTTGTAGTTGGAGTAACCACTAAACTGGTTGATCACTTTCAGGGTTTCGGTGAGTGAGTCAACAGGGTGGAAGAGATGTAGAAGGATGTCGTCCGCATATATGCTGAAAGAGACAGAACTGAATCCATGACTGGGATGCCATGTATGTTGGAAGAGGCTTTGAGTCATCTGATAAGAAGTTCAAAGTATATATTAAAAGGAAGGGAGAGAGAGGGCAGCCTTGATTGGTACCCAAGTGTAGGAGAAAGGAAGAGGAAAATACTCCATTGCAGTATATTTTGGCAGATGGTGAAGAATAAATTACTTGAAGTCATTGCAAGAATGTGGGAGGAAATCCCATTTTCTGCAAAGTTGACCAAAGGAAGGCCCAGTCGACCCAATCAAAAGCCTTCTCTGTGTCAAGAGAAATTAGGGCCATAGGAAGAGAAGAAGGAGATTTAGCTACATGAAAGATGTGACTCAGCTTATGGAGGTGGTCAGTAGAAAATCTACCCAGGACAAATCCAACTTGATCCAGACTAAGTAAGCAAGACCAGACCTTCCTAATTCTTGTAGCAAGAATCTTAGTGAGAATTTTAATATCACAATTTAGTAAAGAGATAGGGTGGTAGCTAGCTGGTTGAGAATGAGGCTTGTCTGGCTTAAGAAGAACTATAGTGGCTTCTAAAAATGAAGAATCCAGGGAATCGGCCAAAAACATAAATTGGTAGAGATGAAGTAAGAGAGGGAACACTTCCTTAAGAAAAAGTTTGTATAAATTGAAGGGGAAGTCATCTGGACCAGGTGCCTCATTAAATGTTAAACTGTTGACGGCAGATTCCTCCTTTGACAGAGAAATGGGAGAGGGGAAAGCAGGGCTTGGTGCTGGTCCAAAAGTTGGGGAAGTGAAATGTCATCTAGGTGTGCCATCATCTCTTCGTAACTTAGAGAAGATGAATGCTGGCCAGAAAGTGTGCTGTAAAAGTTTTCAAATACTGAGACAATATCCCTGGAGAGCATTTTAATAGTACCATCTGGAGCTGTGATGGAGGTAATAACTATCAAGCTTTCTAGCTTCCTTAAACGAAGTGCAAGCAGCCACCCAGCTTTTTTGCCTTTTTCAATATATTTAGACTGAGTCTTTAAGATGGCATATTCTGCTTTTTCCTGTAAAAGAGCAAAGTATTTGTTCTGAAGGGACAGCAGGGTTGTGAGAGAGTCAGGGGGAGAGGAGGGAGATAGAGACTGTTCCAGGGGTCGTATTTGAGCTATTAAAGAGAGGGCTTCTAACTCCTGGCATCTCTCCGCTTAGAAGCAAGACAAATAAACTCACCCCAAAGAAACACTTCAAGGCACACCATTCACGATCTCCTCTAGGAACTGAGTTCTGATTGGATTCAGTATAGGATTGAATAAGGGATTTTATTCTTGAAATGATAAAGTCATCTTTGAGAAGTTGGGTGTTTAGTTTCCAAGTAGTGTCCTGTTGGGAATCCATGGAAGGGGCAAGTAGCGGGCCAGACCACTGAGGCCACTGCATGGTCTGAGAGCACAATGGACTCAAGGCCTACATGACACAGCTCAGGCAGAAGAGATAAGCTAGTAAGGTTATAGTCCAACCTAGATGATGTATGATGCACCATAGAATAGAAGGAATAAGTATGGCTAGATGGGTTAAGGACCCGCCAGGGGTCACAGAGGCCCAGTGACTCCATGAAGTCCCCCAGTACTCTTTGCACTGACAAGAGGAGCTTAATAGTTTGAGTGGATCAGTTGAAGTTCTGGGTGGGTGGAATGTTCCAGTCACCTCCCATGATTAAGGGAGAAGAAAGGAAGGGGGCAAGCTTATCTACCAGCTCCATAAAGAATACATGGTCTCCTTCCACTGGGCCATAAATGCTACCCAGAGTCACCTCTTGGTGGTCTAGTAGACCCTTAGCAAAGACATACCTACCCAACAGATCAGAGATGACTTGGTCCACTTGAAAGGAGATATTATGATTTATTAGAATGCCTACCCCTTTACTTGAAGTAGAGTCACCATAGGTGAACACCTGGCTGATGCCTTGCCTGTGAAGCCAATTAACCTCATGATGAAGAAGGTGTGTTTCTTGAAGAAATGTAATACGGGCCTGAAGTAAGGAAAGATGCTTGAGCATCTGGCACCTTTTGAGGTGATCTCTGACTCTCCGAACATTCCAAGTTAGGAATTTAATTACATTGATAGCCATAATCATAGCAAGCAGTAGAAATAGTGCAGTAAATAACATGAACATAACACACCCATCCCCCACCCATGCCCCACCCTCCCTGCCACCCTCCCACCAGTAGAAATTGGCAGATAGAGACATACGATTTGAAACAATTTCCACAATGGAATATAACAATATTTATGAACTAGATCATTGACTAAATAGTATTGATGGAATAGCTGTTCAATTATGTCCCACCCATACCCTCCACCCCCAAAAAGTGAGCACTGTACCAGAGTAAAGAAGACTTTGGCAAATCTCGATATCCCCCCATCCATGTATGGAATATCCCCCAGAAGAACCTGGCCTTGAAATCTGGTTAGCCAGAGTTTGATTACTCCTGACCTGGTCTTATACAAGAGGGAGCCCAGATGGTTAACTGAAGTTAGGACGTCCACCACCACCCCAAAAACAAACCCCAGCAACTATATACATAGGTCCTCCCAAATGATCTGCTGTTTAATATTCTGGTAAAAAGAAAGGTCGGGAGGGACTGTAACCCATTAGCCCTGTTAGAGCCTTCGCCTATCTGGGATTTCACTACGAGAAGGTTTACTATAGGAGACCAGTAGGGAGCAAGGAAAAAGCAGTGTGAACCAATGTGTTCTCCAAGAAAGCATGCTTCACCTGGTCTAGCAGGCCATAGTGATATCCATGAGGTTTGAGACAAACTGAACCCCAAATGGAGGAGGCTCAGGGCTAACACCTCCAATATTCAGTACGTGACAAGTGTCAGCTCACAGGAGTCTCAGCTCGATAGCCTCCCCCCCACCCATCCCAATTATAACCTCTGCAGTGCTATACATATGACTGTCCCATACCATAGAGAGAAAAATTGAGTGGGCCTACCTGAAGAGGAGCATGCCAAAGGGAAGGTCCTCCTCATGTACAATGTGATATTCACCCAATGCCAATGCCTACACACATGGCGATATCAAGGAGGGGTAGTGAGTAAAAAAGGGGAAAAGGGGAAAATGAAGGGAACTTACAGGTTAGGGGAAGACTAACGCTATTAGCGAGGTGTAGAGAGCAGCTGACCCACGCAGAGGAGAACAAGATGGAGCACACAATTCTTCCATGCGTGGGGGGGGTGAGATGAAAGGCAATCTAGAATTGAGTCACTAGTATTGCCCTATCATCAGGCATCATAGGGGTTCCAAAAATAAAACCAGACCCAGAACAAGGCATAGGATATATGCACCTGGTAGTAATCTCATCTAGCATAACTAAAAGGGAATGGAACAACCCCATTAACCCCCACAGAGAGCAGACAAATGTTGCAGTCCAGATTAATTCTGTGGGAAAGTAAACTATGCAGAACTGGAATAATACAACACCAGCCCCCCTGGAATTCCAGTATCTGCTGAAACTTACCCAATTAGGAACACCAGGCAAAGTCCTGTAATACAGTCCCAAAACTCCAATGAACATAGCCTCAGTTACAACCCCCCTCGAGTCCACAATCCGGAAAGTGTCCACCCATGAGAACATTATAGGACCTAGTGCTGTAGAGAAAAGTAGGCCCCAGAGGGGAGCAAATGCCAAATGACCTGTAAAAGAGAGACAAGACAGGGAAACAAACAACTGAGGTATGCATTTAAAACCTTCTAGAGCTAACAGGAACAGCTGTGTGTTCCACTTCAGGTGTTCTTAAAGAGGTCCAGCATGTGGTTAGACAGTTCCCTGAGAGCTTGATTAGGGTTGTCGAAGGAGATCCAGGAACCAGCAATCAGGACTTGTTGACAAGTGGGGTATGCCATTCTAAACTTGTTACTAGCCGCTATCAATTTATCAACTATCAGGTGGAAGACATCTCACTTCTGGTGGGTCTCTAGTGGCAAATCCTGTGTGATTCTGAGGGGTTTTCCATCCCAGAGAATTGATTGCAGTTCTCTGGTTTTGGACAGCATGCTGCTTCTCTAAATAGTTTAAGAACTTGAGGCTGATTGGTCTAGGAGGAGCAGTCTCAGGAGATCTGGGCCAGAGAGAACGATGGGCAGTCTTCATCTGGTATACAGAATTGTGTGGTGAGGGGCCGACCACCTTGTTTAGTAACTTCTGCACGAAGGTAATGATGGAGGGGCCTTCCTCCGATTCTGGCAGTCTGAAGATTAGGATGTTATTTCTGCAGCTGCGATCTTCCAGGTCCTATGTTGTAAGTTGTAATTTTGTTATCTGTTGTCAGAACTTGGTAAATTCAGGGTCAGTTCTATTCCGCCAGCCCTCTAAAGATGTAGTGCGGGCCTCAGCGTCTCCAATCCTTTGGACTAATTCACCCATGTCGGATCTCAGTGATTTCAATTCTGCAGATATATCTGCAAAAGTTTCCTTGAAGAGCATTAGTTCCTACAGAAAACGTTTTTTGGTCAAAGGAACAGCTGGTACAGGGGTCGCCGAGTGTTTAGGAAATTGAGAGCCATGTGCTTTCGTTTTCTTGGTGGTCTTCTCCTGGGTATTCGGTGGAATATGGCGGAGTGGGGACTGTTGCATATCGGTCTCCATCATGGTGGCTAGCGCCCATGTCAATGTTAGAGTAGGATCAGCAAAAGACTGCAGACAGTCACAAATGCAGTGCTTCAGGTATCTCAAGGCAACTGCAGATTAAAGGCTGAAATATAATCGATGAGTGGGTAGAAAGACAGGAGCACCCGAGCTGGGCTGCTGCAGTGCTGCAGACATCACGTGATCTCCCTTCTGGACAAGCTTAAAGTAGTGGAACTTTTTGACTCTGCAGTCAGCTGATTTTGTTCTTACCTTGAAAGAAGATCTCAAGCTGTCTGGATAGGAAATACCATTTCATCACCACTCCTTATTTGTTCAGGTGTCCCTCAAGAGTCTATCCTGGTTTCTATTCTCTTTTCCATATTCTTGAATGACCTCCCCTCTGTCTGCTTCTCTGAATCTATTCATATGTATGCTGATTATAGTTATTTTTGCATCTGGCACCTCTGCCCAGGATCTTACCTCACAGTTTCAACTGGATTTTGACAATATTCAGCACTGGTTTTCAATCTAACCAATTTTCCATCCATGTCAAAAAAAACAGTCTCCATGACTTTTGGCACTTGTCAGATGCTTTCCAGACTCACCATCTCTCTTCATTTCATACCCTTGATGGTGCTATTATTGAAAATGTATCCTCTTTTAAGTACCTCGGTGTCTGACTTGATCGGCATCTTGATTTCTCAGTGCATATTGATGCCATTCACCAAAGCTTCACCCTAAGCTTGGTGCATTGTACAGGAAAAAAGTGAGTATCCTGCTTCCTGTCTGCCATGAGATTGTTTAAAGATGATTCTCCCTATTTTTGATTAAGGTGACATAGTCTATAGTGGGGCTCTCAAATCTTTCCTTGCCAGACTGGTCCCTCCTTTTCCCTCTTTTTGTCATTGTGCTTTAGATTTCCCCCTCATGCCCACCATTGCTCACTCTACTGTGCCCATTCACTGCCCTTTCTTGATGCCAGGCACCTTTCCTATTGTGTCTCCTTTATATCTAAATAATGGTTTGGTTCCCTTCCCTCCTATCTTATATCTCTCTCTTATCCTATCCTTCAGCTTCCAGTTATCCTCTATGCAATATTACTTCTCATTCCCTCATTATTCCTTCTAGAAAGTCTACTATTGGTTGGTCTGCTTTCTTATACCATTTTCTTAAACTCTGGTCCTCCCTCCCTATGTCTATTTGCTCTACCTCAATTGCTATCTCTTTAAAGTCTCTCCTTCATGACTATTTTTCTCCCTCCTGCAACTGTCCAAGACTCCCCCCCCCAAAAAAAAAAATGTTTTGCCCTGGCACTCTGTTTATATAATAAAAATGTTATAATGCTGTATTCTATTTTAAATTATGTCCCTAGATGTACTGTATTTCTTATTTATAATTTTTCCACATGCCCTACCCCCCCAGAATGCATCTGGAAACAAGCTGTTAGTAGCTCAGTATGTCTCTCCAGGTTAAACATTTGAAATAAATAAATAAATGCTATTTATTTATATTACATCAGAGAAAGAAACAGGCAGGGACTGAATCATATGGCTTGAACTGTAATTCTTATATCAAATCCAAAAATCAAATAAAAGCTTTAAAAGTGTTTCTTTTATCATGAATATTTCCAGGACACATTAAACTTAAAAGTAAAACATTGATTGCTTATAAGCAGGTCTTTAAATACTTTGCTCAAAAACTACCCCCCCCCAGCCCCGTGGTGTTCAGCCCAAGAAACTGACAGTAAAGGGACCTGCTGTTACATTAACTCTTTCCCTGTTAGCCAGAGAGGGTGGCATTTTCAAAGAGCCACATCCATCTTATGCACATGGCTGCTGAATTCCACTTAGCAGGTAGACCAATAAAAGTTGGTCTAACTTCTCGGATGGTTTTCCTCACTTGCATCTGATAAATGGATGTGACTTCCACAGTTGAGGCAAAGGTTTTTGCAAACTGTGCGAGTTGTCACAAATGCATCCAGATGTCTGTGAATAGTACACAGACATCTGGACATATCTGCATGGATGCAACATGCGGCCAAAATATGGACGCAAATGCTGTATCCAAATGTTTCAAAATCCCCCCCAGATTGTCTAAAATATAACACTGACAAGAACTGAGTGCTCTTACTCTGTGCGATATGCACAAGAAAAATCACAAAACCATTCCATTAAACACGCAGTGTGATATAATATAATAATGTGCAATGACAGCACCTTGCATACAAATTTGACTTGCTACACCAGCAACAAAACTTGTTTTAAGGATCCCATCATTGTCAAACTCCTCTCCACCTGAACAGTTTGACGGACATGTATGCTGAATGCACATTGTATTTGCTGCCTGTACACTATTGTGAAAGTTCAGGGCTTCAGCGTTTCAGAAGGTGAAGTCCAGTATATCTATACATTCATGTCTAATGCTTGAACCCCAGCCTGACTGGTCTGATCACACATTTTTAGTAATGTAGAAACAGAATTTCTTGGTAGAAGAGGACTGTTTGGCCCACCCTGTCTGCCAAGATGGTCCTTGCCTAGTCTGTCTCAGCAGACCCTAAGTGGTCTCTGGTAATCTTCTCTCCTCCCATTTTACTAATATTCCCCAGTGTCTATCCATGCATGCCCCAAACCCCTCCTGATTTGGCATCCATAACTTCTGCTGGCAGTCTATTCCAAGCATCTGCCATTCGTTCGGTAAAGTAGCACTTCCACACACCACTCTTAAACTCTCTCTCACTCCGGGTTCATAACATGCTCTCTGGTCCTGGTCCTCTTCTTCATTTGAAAGAGATTCCCCTCCTGCACCCTGTTTACTTCTATATGTGTAGGTCTTTATCATGTCCCCTCTCGTCTCCTCTCCTTTGGGGTATACTTATTGAGATTTCTCAGTCTCTCCTAATAGGGCTGTTAGTGCAAACACTGCACCATGTTAGTTACCATCCTCTGGACTGCATCCACCCTGTCTTTGTCCTTTTTGAAGTGTGGCATTCAGAACTGGACACAAAACACCAGGAGAGGTCTTACCAGTGAGCTATTAAGTGGCAACTCCCTCCTCATGTTGGAGATATTACTTTCCATGCATCACAGCATGTACTAACCCACCCCACCCCACTGCTTTGTCACATTGTCTTGTCACTTTGATGTCATCAGACATAATAACTCCAAGGTCCCTTTTTTGATTAGTGACTGAAAGTACCTTCCCCCCAATCCTACACTCAGTTCCTGGGTTCCTATGCCCTAGGTGCATGATTTTGTCCTTTTTGGCATTGAATCACAATTGCCTTGTCCTTAATCACTCAAGTTTCGAAAGATCCCTACGCATTTTTTAATAATAATAATAATACATTTATTTAATATAGCGCCTTTCACAAATCAAGGAGCTGCACAGTCACACTAAAACAAAATACAGTAAATACAAATAAAATCACAGAAGATCACAGAAGTTCGAGGTAAACTTTACCCCACAGATAGGTCTTCAGTGCCTGCTTAAAGTACCCCACTGTCCTGCACTCACATAGCTGATGGGGCAGATAATTCCAGAGGATAGGAGCAACAAACCCAAAGACACAAGCACCAGATGACTTTAAACAAACCCTTGGAATCTCCAGCAACCCCTCATCAGCTGAGCGGAGCTGTCACAAATGGGTGTAAGGAACCAGGAGCTCTTTCAGGTAATCAGCACCCTATCCGTGTAGGGCTTTGTAAGTTAATAAACCTACCTTAAAGGTGATCTGCCACTGAATAGGCAGCCAGTGCAGATCGTGCAGCACTGTGGTAATATGAGTTCTTCTTGATACCGCAGTCAATAAACATGCCGCAGCATTCTGCACTAGCTGCAAGCAGTGGATATTGACTCCAGGAAGCCCTAGGTAAAGGGAGTTGCAGTAGTCAAGGCGTGATGTCACAAAGGCATGGACCAAAACAGGCAGATCTTTGGACAGAACAAGCTGCTTGATCCAGGCAATGTTCCTAAGATGGTGAAAGGCCAGCTTGACGACTGCCGACACCAAATGTCGAAGGGTCAGACCACAGTCAAGCACCATTCCTAGGTCACGCACCTGCTCAGAGGTAAGAATCTGAGCCCCCCAGGACTAAACTAGAGGTAAGATCAGTCCTCAACCCCTCTGTCCTATGACCTGGGTCCACAACAAAAACCTCAGTCTTTCCTGGGTTCAACTTTAAACCACTGGAACTCATCCAATCTTGGATTTTTACAAGGCAGCTGTTCAATACTGATATAGCACTAACCTGGTAGGGAGCAAAAGACAGGTAGAGCTGGGTATCATCAGTATAGCAGTGAAACCTCAGGCCATACCATGTTACAATGTCTCCGAGGGGCAGCATATACACTGCAAATAACATGGGAGACAGCACCGAGCCTTAAGGTGCCCCACAAGGCAGATAGAAAGACTTGGAAGAAAATATTCCTTAGACAACTCTCTGAAATCTACTAGCGAGGAAAGATGTAAACCTTCTGAGAACTGTTCCCGACAGCCCACAGATGAACGTCAAACACTCGAGCAGCACCCCATGATACACAGTGTCAAAAGCTGATGCAGAGGAGTACCAAGATGGAACGGTTTCTCCAATCTCTTGCTATCAAGAGATCATTCAGCACCCGAACCAGAGCAGTCTCAGTATTATGCCTCTTACGAAACCCAATTGGAGAGGTTCGTATAAATTATGGATGGTTAAATGGTCTTCCAGTTGAGCTGCCACAACTTTCTCGATAACCTTTCCCACAAAAGGAAGGTTAGAGATAGGCTTGTAGTTTGCTAGGTTCTCCAGGTTTAAAGAAGCAGTCTTCAGGAGGGGTATCACCACCACCTCCTTCAGGGAGCTAGGAAACTCATCCGAATCTAAAGAGCACCGGACAATCTGAGCTAAGACCGGGCCAATGATGTCACTACAACACAAAATCAGGGAAGTAAGGCCCAGGTCTAAACTGCAGCAAGTGGGACACATCCCCTGGACAAGCCTCATAATATCGTCGAACTCCGGCAGATCAAAACTACTCCAGGAAACTCCGGGCTCCGTGACCAAGCGACGACCAACAGCGTCCCCCATAGAATGAAGCTGACAGCACTCCTGCCTGATGTCAACCACCTTATTTACAAAGAAATGAGCGATCCCATCACACTCACTTTGGGTTGCACAGCCTGTCGACAGTTCGGAGGAGTTGAGCCGGTTGATTCTGTGCGACAGCGATTTCCCTTGACAGGAATTCTGTCTTCTTACAGGAAATTTCAATTTGATACAGTTTATAATGCTCTAACAAAATAAGGTGGTCAGCATCCAAGGCAGTCCTCCGCCAGTGATGCTCTAACCTATGCCCCTGCCTCCGCAGCGCCCTCAGAGCCCCATAAAACCATGGGTCCACGGGGTGAAACGGAAGGTGACAAACTCAAACTAGAGCAATCAGATCAAGAGCTGAAGAAATGGACATATTATTGGCCAAAACTAATAGCTCAGGGTCTGTACTGATCTTGCCAATCAACGAGAGGTCAATCACTGCCAACAGGTCTTCAGGGACCACATCCCACAAAGGGCAGTAACTGACCATCTCCACAGGGGCCAACCTACCAAGGGGGGCTGACAAATTTAAACCAATGGTGCAGTGGTCAGACCAACTGACAGGTTCCACCACCAAGTCAGAGGCCTCGATCCCCAGGAGGAAGTCCAAATCAAGAGAGTGACCACCTTTATGAGTAACTGAGAAAACAACCTGTGTGAAGCCCAGTGATGTCATCACCTGGAGGAAGCATTTTCCAAAGAGTGAGAATTTGTCATCAACCAAGGCATTGAAGTCACCCAGAACCATTAGTCTGGGTGACTCCAATGCCATGTCAGTGGCGAAGTCCATTACTCCCTGCAGGAACAGCTTCTCATCACCTGGAGGACGGTAAATGAGAGTTATCCTGCACCCCACACCAGTCACCACAGTGCATTCAAATGAGCTGGCCTCCTCAACTGGTACACCAGTTAGGCCCAATTTGGTCTTTAAACAGACCGCAACCCCTTCCCCCCCGCGGTCCAGTCTCGGGTGATGTATAGCCAAGTACCCGTAAGGGATATCTGCCTCCAAAATAGGGGCTGTATTCCCATCTAACCAAGTCTTGATAATGCAAACCAGATCTGCTATACCAACAAAATCTGAAATAAGAGCAGTCTTGTTGCAAACAGATCTGGCATTGCATAACAGTGCCTGAGTTGGACGAAGTTGGTGAGCCATCCCAACTACTTGCCCTCCCAAAGAAGAGGTGCCGTTAGGTATGGGGACCAGAACAGAATCACCACCTTCCAGGTACCATTTTGCCCCAGGGCATCTTCTGGTCCTAACCACCCCAATGGGAAAGCGCCACTCATTCTGTCTCCACTGTCTGTAACCCTCCGCCCACCTCCATCTCCCACTCCTGCGAGCAATCCCCAGTGCTCGACAGCGCTGATAGATATGAACGGGCGGGGGGGGGAGACAGAATGGGGAGAGGGCACGGATGGCGGAGGCAGAATAGCACAGGACAGGGAGTGCAATCAGGCACATTTCACCAAATCAGTCACAGTAAACAGTGGGGAAAACAAACAAAACACCAACTTCTTAATACTAAAATAAAGCTGCAAGAATTAAAATTCCTAAAGAAATAATAATACCCTACCAACAAAATAAACATAAAAAACTACCCTACTCCTAATAGTGGATGATTTCAAACCCAGAAAAATAATAATAAATACAATCCCCTCTCACAGGATATAAAGCACAACAACAAATAAAAATTCACCCCCTCCCCTAGCCCTCTCACAGCTAAAGAAGGGGAGAATTCTAGGCACTCTCACTGCACAGAATAAACAAATGAATCAGACACAAACTAAAATAAGCATAAACATAACATTTTAAAAATAAATAAATAAAATAAAATGTGGACACCCAGGTTCTCTCACCTCCAGGAAGCAATGAACAAATGGCCTCATCTTGCTGCTGCACCCTTGTAACTCTGAATGTGTTCCCTGAGTGTATGGTTTAATGAATCACCAATGCTCTGATTTAGGCCCTACTTCTCTAATTGATAGTGGGCTGTGAAAATGGACCGAGCAATATCTCCCTCTCTCCCCATTAGCTTGGGTGTCCCACAAGGCTTAGTACTCATACCACTTCTTTTTTCAGTTTTTGTCAATTACCTCCCTAGTTGTATCTCTGTATGCAGCCTTCACCTGTACATTTATCATACCTCTCTGATCAACTTGCATCTGTTATTACCAGTGAACTATAACTAAATATCACCAATTTATACAACTGGTTTTCAGCTAATTAGCTTGTTATAAAACAGAAGAAGACTGTTTGCATTTCCTTTGGTACTAAACACTGGCTGAACGATTCCAATCTCCGGTGTATCCATTTCATGCACAAGGCTTTATTTGATAATGTTACTCAGTTCAAATAGCTTGGCATGATACTTGATAAAAGAACTGTCTTTCTTACCACATATTATTGCCCTTCTACCCAAATGCTTTGCTTAACAATGTGCACTCTATAGGTTGTAGAGTAGACCCTTGTTGTTCACCTGAAAATGCATAGTTGCAAATATGGGGCCCGATTTTCAAATGCCATGCATCTGTCGCAAGTGGCGACTTGTGTCAAACCTTGTGGCAAGCATGATTTTGTATGCCACTTGCCACAAACCCCTTGCTGCAAGTCCCATTTAGTGATGCAGAAAAGTTGTGCCAGCTTCCCCGGCGAACCTTTGCATCTGTGGGGGAGCCAGGTTAAGGGGGCTTGCGCCACAGCTTTGGCACAAGCTGTCTTAAAATGAGGGCACTGTTGCAACTTGTGTCCAAGGCTGTAAAATTTGGTGCAAGTTGTGAAAAACCATTGGATGCAGGTGCCGCAAACATTGCAGGGATGCAGGGATGTAGGGCTTGGTCGCAAGCCCTGCATCCCCATTTGAAAATCAGGCCCATGATACTACCTACCCTAGATTATGGTGAGGTAGTGTATGCAGCTGCTTCAAAACATTCTCTCTTAAAGCTAAGTAGCCTGTTCAATGCCCTATGCAGGTTTTTCCTTAATTGTGCATCTCATACTCATCACTGTCAAAAGTACTCTACTCTAGGTTTGTCCATACTGGATTCTAGATGTACCCGTCACTCTGCCTTGCTTGGAGCCAAATTCTGTGCTAGCAAGTTCCTTTCCAACCCTGGTGGCCTATTCTTTCCAGCCATGAACCCTGTCTCCCTGTTGCATTCAAAAATAGAGGGAAAGCAGCATAGCACCCCCTCCCCCCATGAAAAAGAAAGCTGACCAAGCAATTGCACTGGCCCAAAGTATAGAATGCATTTCCCCTCTGGCATTACCTGCTCCCTCTCAGTCTTCTCTACCAATTCATAATCAAAATAGCACATATGGTTACTTGTGAGTACCCCAGCTGACTGACTGTGTCTCTGTTATGAAACTGAAGCCTGATTGTAAGTATGATGTACGAACTCCAGCTGAATCTATATATGCACTGCATACTATGGTAACTAATACTGTACTTTTATATTGTCAGTATTTTATCTTATTGCTAGTCCTGTAGCTCTCCCCCTTCTCCTACCCTCACTTCCCTCCCCACCAGGTCACAACTATAAATGAAACTGCTGCTCTCTGTATAATTTACATGACAAAATGTAAGGCATATGTCCATTTTTATAACATGGATATACATTTGTCTCTACGGGTTCGGGGAAGGATGAGGTAAGCTGGCACAAGAGACCTAGGTTTGACTACTCTGCACAGGGGCACCCAAGTAAATCCAACTACAGGAAGCAATAACTGTAATGTCCAGAACCAGAATTGGGATTTTTCAGTGTGGCTTTATTTATTAACTCACTGAACATAAACAAAGCTCTGTATGGTCCCCCACAGGGCTACGTAACTGTAATGCAGATTAGAGGTTAAACACAGTGGTCCATTTGGTGAATGAACACAATACAACAGTTGTTTGGCTTTGGACCCACCAGGCACTCAGCCCGGACTTTGCATGCACATTGGATACACAGCCTGACTGGTCCGGCTCCCCTGCCGGCCACTCGACTGACGGTCCACTTGATGAATGAACCCAAACTCTACTTGGAAAGACATCTCATCTAACAAGGAGGCTCCCAAACTGTGGCTTCCCACACCACTTGAAGTCTGCGACTCCTAGAGAGATTTTGTTTTTGTACATCCAAAACAAAACTACCATCAAACAGGGAGACTCCCATCCAAAAAGGAGTAATGTTCCCATCCTGTGGCTCCCCACACCACTTAGAGTTTGCAACTCCTAGAGAGATTTTCAAGTTGCGACCCACATCTGGGTACCCACCCCATCACTGGCCAAGCACATGAGGCAAGTAGAAAAAACACAGAAGAAATCCGTAGAGGTAGACCTGGTTACTAAAGATGGGGGGGTTTTCCCACCTCCAGCTCCCACAGCCCATACCCAGCCATTTCTCTGGACACACAGAAACTTTAGGACTGTAACATGTAGATTGACGGTGGATGACCTGAAGCACCCCCTCTACAATGAACTTTAACACTTTAAACAGATGACTGCTATATTTGTTTGTTCTAGTTGACATAGTCCTTCCAAATAGCAGTCCCCAATACTTGACATCCAACTGAAGAAAATAAGTAGTTTGCCCCTTCCAATGGGCCAAACACTCACCCATTCATTGCAGGTGCCCCACAGGCGAAGAAATGTAACCTTTGCTGTTATACATGAACAGACTGAACTTAAATTAAAACAGGCAGCTTTCTTCCCAAGGTGGGAGAAGGGGATTGCCCCTGGAACCCACAAAGAACTTTTCCTCACCCCCCCGAGGGAGGTGGGTAAACAGACAACTGCTGTTGTCCTTCTTGTTTTCTTAAGGACGCACTGAAGACTGACTTTGAATTCCCAAGATTCTAAACTTACCCTGAGCTGAAGATTCCAAATGTGGCTCATGCAGCTGTAACAATTCTATTATGATGTCATCCCTCTAGTGTCAGCTGTGACTGAGGACAGAGTGAGACAGTGTGAAACCCATTTAACTGGAGTTTCACAAGCTGCCTTCCCTGCCTACCACTAGGTCTTACTGGGATTCTAGTAACCCCGGGTAACAAAGGGGTTACACTCACCCTTGACCAGGAAAATGACTGTCCCCTGTCATTATGCACCCAGCCTTAGGCCACCCCACCCTATGTGCTACCTGCGGAGTGGGGTGATCAGGCCCCCTCCTACCGTGTGCGAGCACAGGTAGGCAACACTAAGGGCCTAGAGGTCTATTGCTGACATATCAGCCTCTACTCTATCCATTTACTGTGGACACCTAGTGGCTCTGGTAGAATCATCCATAGCATAGCCCTGATAGATCAGCACTGCAGTCCCTATGGCCACTGAGGACCACAGCCTGTCTATCCCCCCCAACCCTCTAGGGAAAACCTATCTGCCTCTTACATAACATCCCAAACAAAACAAAACCCGGGGACCTCCCTGACCTTGGGCAGCCTGCAACTACAACATTAGGAACACAGACAGTACTTTAATTTCTACACAAGCACTGAACAAGGAACTCCGATGAGCCCCATCTCCTCTCCTTGTCTTCTCTTCTGTCCTCCAGGAACACCTGTAAGAAAAGACAAAAACAAAACAAAAAAACACACCCTAATCTGCATTTACGATCTACCTAAACAACAACAGTGACAACAACAACCCTTACCATGCAGGAAAAACAGAACACTAAACAATCCCAAAAGAAAAAAATATATATATTTTTTTTTTTTAGAAAAGTAGAAAAGACAGTATATACATTAAATACAGAAATGACATTGATAACAATACACTTCTTTGGGGGGATGGAATGCCCTAAATGTCCCACTAGTGACTACAAGGCCCGAAGGCCAGTCCATTAAAGAGTCTCTCCTGGGCCGGAGCCCCATGAACATAGTCTTTTAAGGCCATAATCCCAAAGGGGAGAGTCTTTGCGGACAGTTAACACACTGTTTGAAGTCTGTAGTGTAAGGTGTGTATTGCAATGTCATAAAGATAGAATAAAAAGAATTTTGATGACTCACCAGCCTCTTGAAGTATTCGAATGTCACAAACCTGGTCCCTGCCGAAGACTCTCCCTGGCAGCATTTCTTCTGATACAACTGGGAAGACGTCTTCCGGGAACCCACAGGAGTGCACATCTGGAAACAGCTGGGCTGATGTCATAACTGGAGAAGGAACCTTAGAACAGGAACAAAAAGAGAAACAGCTGGTCCAGCGTCATCCGATTACCAGGCGATGAACAGGCAAACAGCTGGGCTGGTGTCCTCTCTGGATCTGAAGTCATCTGGTGGTAGCAGTAGATGGTTGCTGATTAGGGCAGTACACCGTGGACTGAAGAATATGGGGCACCTGATTTCTTGTTTATTCATATTGGCAGTTCAATAAAGGTACTTCACAGTTCAGATGTGGCAGTATTGACTACCACTGCTCGGCTCTCCATTTTGTAGGCTCAGGCTTAATTTCCGGGAGGTCCTTGCATTTAGGCCAATAGTAGAGGGAGGTCAGGGGCTTGAATTATTACTCCATCTGGCTGCACGTAATTCATACAGTGGGAGACTTCACGTCCCTCTCCGTCCACTATTCTCACTCTGTCCATAAGCAGTGTCCTGCCTCTCTTCCACTGTGTATACTTTTCGTGGAACAGTCTATTCTTTACATGCTGGTTAGCCCCAGGATGCATATGTTTCATTGCTTCATCCCAGATCCAGGATTTCCTGCAGTTCTCAATCTCCTCCCAGACTCTCCGAGGAAAGGTAGGAAAGGTCATACCAAAGATTTCATTGGCCTTTCTATGAACCAGTCTCTCCTCTTTACTTGCTTTGGTCAATCTGAGACCGCTGGCCTGGCTTGGGGGGGTGGCCAGTCCTGGTTCTGCTAGCTTCACATCCTCAATGAAATTAAAAATGGATCCCTGACTTATTTTTCTTCTTCTGGTGAAGCCAGGGCAGTGGCATCACCACCTTCTTGAACACATTCCTCCGAGGCAAGATCTTGAGGCTGTGTATCCATTCCTATCTCACAAGGCCACTTAGGTTCCTCCTCATCCTCCTCTCCACTGAGGATCTGAGCTCAGGAGTGAGCAGTAGTTCTCACCCCCGAGACTATCCATTCATCACTAGGAGCGGAGGTCGACACCTCCCATTCAACGGCCTCCCGCATCTCATCTTCACCTTTGAGACTTGGGCTAGGCCCCATCCCCACCCCAGGGGTCTATTGATGCTTTATCTGAACTTGCCTTCTGAGATCTAGCATCCAAAACTTCAACTTCAGATTCAGTCTCTAATTCTGCCCTCTCTAACTTTGTGCCACACTCCCCTGGGGGACCTTCCTCCACAGGCCCCACTTGATGCTGTGTGCTGCCAACTGCAGATTCTTAAAGTTGTGTCCATGTGGGAGCCAAATGAATTTGAGGCGCTTTATACAAGCCATATTTTTGTAGACAACCAGCACAGTGAGGAATCATGAAGACATCCCTTCCAGCACTAAAGCACATCTGGCATACATGCACTGGATTATTAGGAATTGCCACATCAGGAGGGAGTTGTCCTCTATAGCACCAATTTTCAATGTCTCTCAATCTATTTACTGCTGCTGTTACTGCAACCCGGGCATGATCCGGGTAACGAGCTGGTCCTGAGGCCATAACTGCAGAAAAACAAACAAAAGCGCACTTTAACTGAAAGTCCCACTTTAAATGAACACACTCTGTAGCTTTAAAATGGCTCCTCTGCTGCTGTGTTTACTTTACTACCTCACCCTGTAATGGCGGCGACAGCACTCCTGTGCATCAACATTCAGACTCTCGGTCAAGCCACTGCGTACCCGATTTACATCAGCTACTAATAACCTTTATTTAAACTGCACAACTTGCTCTGTTCTGGTGTTCTGGCTGTTCTCACATTTACAGGATTTTCCTTGGACTTTTCACATGCTGGCAACATTTATTTAATCACAGTCCCTTTTAAAACTTCAGGTTCCAGCACAGGATTGCCTGCTTTTACTAGTGTTGTACTTATTTTACAACCCACAGTCTCCCTCTGGCTGCAAACTTTAAACTGAGGCTACTTTCATTGCTATGCACACATTTAATGGCTTTACAGACTTGCACTTGACAGCAGGATATCCCACAATCACTACTTGCAAAGCGACTATACAGCTGCACTCACATTTTATATGGCATTACTGAAAATCACTGATCTGAGCAGTTTTAAATTGTTTACTCACTGTTATGGTAGCAGATTGCTGCAATGGAGGAAAACGGCCTGCAACCAGATTTTTTTTTTTTTTGAAGGCCTCAGATTTCAAACGGGCGGGCAGTCTCCGCGATCGTAGTATTAATCACACAATTCACTGATCCCATGACTGATAAGCGGGTTGAGCCCGATTTTGAACTAGAAAAGTCACTTTTCACTGTTTACAGTGCTTTGAACACTTCACGAACGCTCCTCCACTGCCAGTACATGCACTACTCTCTGTCTCCCTCTCGAATGCTGAAGCAGACTCTGACTAGTTGACTGAGGTGAGGGACTAATGGCAAACTGACCATCCACACGATGCCATGCAAATGAGCCTCTTCTTCCTCACGAGGGCTCCTCTCCTCACGGCGATCGTTGAGCAGGCAAATTTAAACTGAAAAGATGCACTTTTTTTTTTCCCAACTGACTCCATGGCGGGAGCCCATTTCAACCATGTAACATTGCCATTAACTCTGCAGTCTCTAGTATTGCACAGAAAGCATTTCCAACATCCAGGGCATAATTTCTCTGTTGCTACCCCTAGTTTTCCACACTTTTCTTCACAGAACTTTATTTTAAAACTGACAAACGCTGTAAACTATGTTGATGCAGGACAAGGACACACACTTAAGCTTTACAGCTCCTTGGTAAACAGTTGGCATTTTTTAAACAGCAGCACAAGATTCACAGCACACAACACACACTAGGGAAATTGCTTCAACTTTTTTGGGCTACCAACTGCCAGATAGCCAAAACGCTAGCCTACTTTCCCAAGCACCTTCCTTCCCAAACAAATCCAAAGCGGTGCCTCCATTTTTGTAAGGCATATGTCCATTTTTGTAACATGGATATACATTTGTCTCTACGGGTTCGGGGAAGGATGAGGTAACCTGGTACAAGAGACCTAGGTTTGACTACTCTACACAGGGGCAACCAAGTAAATCCAGCTACAGGAAGCAATAACTGTAATGTCCAGAACCAGAATTGGGATTTTTCAGTGTGGCTTTATTTATTAACTCACTGAATATAAACAAAGCTCTGTATGGTCCCCATAGGGCTACATAACTGTAATGCAGATTAGATGTTAAACACAGTGGTCCATTTGGCGAATGAACACAATACAACAGTTGTCTGGCTTTGGACCCACCAGGCACTCAGCCCAGACTTTGCATGCGCATTGGATACACAGCCTGACTGGCCCGGATCCCCTGCCGGCCACTCGACTGACGGTCCACTTGACGAATGAACCCAAACTCTTCTTGGAAAGACATCCCATCAAACAAGAAGGCTCTCAAACTGTGGCTCCCCACACCACTTGAAGTCTGCGACTCCTAGAGAGATTTTGTTTTTGTACATCCAAAACAAAACTCCCATCAAACAGGGTGACTCCCATCCAAAAAGGAGTAATGTTCCCATCCTGTGGCTCCCCATACCACTTAGAGTCTGCAAGTCCTAGAGAGATTTTCAAGTTGCGACCCACATCTGGGTACCCACCCCATCACTGGCCAAGCATGTGAGGCAAGTAGCAAATACACAGAAGAAATCCGTAGAGGTGGACCTGGTTACTAAAAATGGGGGGGTTCCCACCTCCAGCTCCCACAGCCCATACCCGGCCATTTCTCTGGAGACACAGAAACTTTAGGACTGTAACATGTAGACTGACGGTGGATGACCTGAAGCACCCCCTCTACAATGAACTTTAACACTTTAAACAGATGACTGCTATATTTGTTTGTTCTAGTTGACATCGTCCTCCCAAATAGCAGTCCCCAATACTTGAAATCCAACTGAAGAAAATAAGTTGTTTGCCCCTTCCAATGGGCCAAACACTCACCCATTCATTGCAGGTGCCCCACAGGCGAAGAAATATAACCTTTGCTGTTATACATGAACAGACTGAACTTAAATTAAAACAGGCAGCTTTTTTCCCAAGGTGGGAGAAGGGGATTGCCCCTGGAACCCACAAATAACTTTTCCTCACCCCCCCCCGAGGGAGGGAGGTAAACAGACAACTACTGTTGTCCTTCTTGTTTTCTTAAGGACAAACTGAAGACTGACTTTGAATTCCCAAGATTCTAAACTTACTCTGAGCTGAAGATTCCAAATGTGGCTCATGCAGCTGTAACAATTCTATTATGATGTCATCCCTCTAGTGTCAGCTGTGACTGAGGACAGAGTGAGACAGTGTGAAACTCATTTAACAGGAGTTTCACAAGCTGCCTTCCCTGCCTACCACTAGGTCTTACTGGGATTCTAGTAACCCCAGGTAAGAAAGGGGGGTTACAAAAACATTTTCAAATATATGAATGTCTTGCAGGTGGACAACAATGACCATATGGTGTCTGTCATCCAGGATGAAGTGGCATAATTACATTTGTTCAGTATCCAGAAGTTGTTTTTCCCTCCCTCTCTCCCTCCTGCCCAACAAGGAAAACTTAATTCATGATGGAGGGAGAAGTAGGCTGATAAAGAGAATGTACTGTTTTCTGAAGCCAGTGTCCTATTTTTTTTTTTTTCATTTTATTATAATTGGACATTATTTTTCTTAAATTTTACTCTGTGTATATGCTGAGAAAACTGATTTCAGTGGATTTGTTGTCATGGCGATTTGTATGGATTTGTGGTGAGCTCTGTAAAATTGTCCCACACTGTAGAGGGTCCATTAGTTTTTTAAGATCAAATAGACTGGTGATGGTGGGGAGGATATATGAGGAGGGGAACTGGGCAGCAGGTTGTAATTGTGATATGATTTCATTTATTGGCCATAATAGGACATCCCTTCAGATGGCATTGAGTATATGATACTGTGTTTGAGCAGATAATAAAATATAATATGATGTATGAAAATATAGAATAATCTGATATAATATGATACATGAGAGGATAATATATAAGGGATGAACTATACCCCACTTTACATAATAAGGGTGTAAAGCTACCAAGAGGTTCTGTTGACACTGTCAAGCCATAAGGCTGAAGGCCAAGTGGTTTGCATTTGTCACCAGACCCCCTAGATAGCATTACACCCTTAATTTATTGAAGCTCTTCACAACTGCATAGTCAGATATTTCCTGAAATGTCTGTGATACAGTATCTGTATGGAAAATTTACTGCCTGCCTATAGATCCTCTGTAGGACCACCAGAGGGAATCTCTTTAGAAATAACTTGAAATATCTGGAAATATCTGACCTTGCCAATTATTGCAACTGTGTTGGGCTTTGAAGCTCAACCTGATCTCAACAGAGCATTGCATCTATTGGCCTACGCTCAATTTCTTTACCACTAATGTAGTATATATAGGGGATACATGATGGGTAGGAGTGGGATATGGAAAATATTCTCACTCCTGCAGAGTGAGCTCTGTATTCTCATGAGTGTCGAAGGCACAAGTGAGAATGTACAGCTCACTCTGCAGGACTGAGAATGTTTTCCATGTCCCACGATCTGCACATCATGTGTGCAATTTATACCATGGGGGTGGGAGCTTTAGGAACATTTTTTCTGTGTTTTTCTGTTTCAGTGTGTTTTCTTCTCTTTCTGTGTGTGGTGTGAGTGTGTATGAGTTTTTCTGAATGGACTGGGAGTCTGAGAAACACAATGGAATACTGGTGAGCCATACAGTAGGCTAAAGTCACTGTATTGCACTGTTTGCAAGCAAAACAAATGTCATACTGAGCGGTGCTAGAAATACTGATGTAGGATCAAAGATACCTGACAGTGGAACTAAGTCAGATTTTTAATTTCACTACTAGAATTGAGTTCTCCCAGGTCTCCCAACCATTTCAACCACTGATACTGATGAAGGATAAAGGGTACATTTTAGTAGAACAGAAGGAGACAGTTAATTTATTTATTTATGTCTAGGATTACAAAGTACCTTTGAGCCAAGGCTCTTTTACAAAGGTTCCACGTTAGGCTGGTTACAGGGTAACAGACACTCAAACATAAGACAGTCACATGGTACAAGGTTTCAGACAGTAACTTTGCTTGACATAATCAGACTGAGTGATGTGTAATACAAGAAACAGATTGGAGGAAGAGGGCAAGCAGGGGAGAGGGTTGAGGGTCGGGAAGGCATAGGTGTAGTGGGGTGGGGTAAGGCAGCTGAGGGGCCTTGTCAGGACAGACACAGGGCAAGTGCATTAGAAGTAGCATTGGACAGGTATGTGAAAGGTGGAGAGGACAGAAACTGACACCTTTTGGGTCAGAAACAGCGTAGGAGATAACGATGTTATGGGGTGCAAGCACAGGTAGTGGAGCCAGTTATGGAGTGGAGGAGCTTATTTTTGAATGCATCAAGTGTTACTGTCGATGAAGTGTCACTAAAGAGCTCAGTCAGCCAATTCAGGGCCCTGTATGCAAAAGACCTTTGGCCTTGGGATGTGCGGCAGTGGGGAATTTTAAGGATTTGGGGCTTAGAGCTCCTGGTGTTGCGGTTTGTGATTTTAGGTTTAAGGAGGGTTCTGATTCTTGGAGGTGCCTTTCCCATCATGATTTTCTTATCAGTGATGCAGGTTTGCTATTTGATATGGTTGTTCAGTTGCAGCCAGCCTGTTTTGGAGTAGAAGTTGCAGGTGTGGGTAAGACGGTGGGAACCAGTAATGAGTTGGCAGGCTTGATTGAGAGAAGTAGAAAGATGCCTAAGAGAGGAGGTTGTGGCAGATCCATAGATAATGAGAGCATAGTCAATGATGCTGATGATGGAGCTATGGACAGCGATGGACAGAGCTTCTGGGGTTAGATGTTTCCTATGTCGGAATAGAAGGCCCATCCTGGTGTTGACTACTTTTGCCACGTTATTGATGTGTGGGACAGAGGAGAGATTACAGTTGAGGGTGAAGCCAAGGTATTTGAAGGAATGGACTTGTTCAAGGGTGAGACCTTACTTGTTTTTAATGGAGAGCTGATATTGTTTGTATTTGTTTTGGGGGCTGCAGAAGGTCATGGTCTGTTTTTTTCTGGTTGAGGATAAGTCTGTGTTTGTAGAGAAGGCCTGTTGGAGGTTACCTTGTAGATGTACTGTATCATGGTGAGATGCCAGGATGACAGTATCATCCATGTAGAGAAGGATCTGTTCCAGGTAGGATTCTGGCAGTGTGTTCAGAAAAAGGCTGAAAAGGAGAGGGCCCAAGATTGAGCCATGTGGGACACTGGACCAGACTGGTCTTTGGTCTGAGAGTGTGCCAGCAATTCTCACTCTTTGGGAGCGGTTGTCTAAGTAACTTTTGAACCAGTTCTTCGAGTTGGGTGAGAGCCCTGCTAGTTGAAGCTGGGCAAGTAGGAGATTGTGGTGATGGTATCAAAGGCTTTAGTTAAGTCGATGAAGGTGGACCCAGTAAGAAGACTGTTATCGAGTGAGTGATGGATTGCACCAGTGAATTCAAGTAGCGCCGTGGAGGTGCCATGGCCTTTCTAAATCCATGTTGCTCCTTGCACAGGCTGTTGTGATTGTCTAGATATTCGGTGAGTTGGTCTGATACAATGCACTCTAGAGCCTAGGAGAGTGGAGGAAGGATGGAAATTGGACGGTAATTCTCAGTTGCTGTTTTGTCACCACTTTAATGAATTGGGGTTACCATGGTGGATTTCCATATGTCAGGGAACTGGCTGAGGCTGAGGGAGAGGTTGAAAATCCTGGTCAGTGGTCGGAGTATTTCTTCAAGGGTGAGTGACAGCAGTTTGAGGTTGAGGGAGTCACTGCTGGCTTTGGAGTTGCAAATGGCTTTTGTAATGTAGCTGCAGACTTGATACATTTTTACTGCTTTAAAGTAGAAGGGAGGGTGGTTGAGGGTGGCTAGGGTTGCAAGGGGAATTACTTAATTGAAAAAAACCCTGTGGGAGAACAGCACTGAGGTCCGTGAAGGTGTCATTGAATGAATCAGCAATGAGTTTCTGGTCAAGTGTAGTTTCACCATTTATGCTGAGTACTGACAGGGGTGATTTAGATTGCTTCCCGGTGACTTCTTTAATGTTATTCCAGAAGCAGGCAAAGTTAGTAGCAGGGAGAGGAGAGGGAGAGGGGTCAATTAATTCAGTGATATAGCACAGTACTGTAGTGGTCAACACGTGTGGTATGTGGACATAAAACACTCAGCATGTAAGTGTCTCTGCTGGCAGACTGTGCACACATGCATTTCCAACTGGTGGGTGACACATGCACAGTAAGAACTCCAGAAAACACCTTCTGCAGAGAAAATAAGAAGACTTTGTGAAAAGACAGAAAACAATTAAAATAAAATGAATCAAGGTGAAGCAGAGGTGATGCAATGGTCTAGGTCTAGGTCCCATCACAAATTTATCTGTCTGTCATTTATGATCATAGCAGAATCCAATATGCTATGAACTTCACTTTTCTATATTATATTAAGGACTGTTCTATACTATATTAAGGACTACATATTGTTTGAAAATTTTCCATTCCTTTTGGTGTTAAAACACAAATGAATGCAACTTACGCAGTCTTTTTTCAGAAAGAAAATGATTTAGTGTATAAACTAAGTTTTTGTTAGGGCCAAACTAGTCGGGTGACATAGGGAATTAAGTAGGGGTGCACAGTGGGAGCATATTACTTCCCAAATATCAAAAATAGCAGGGCTCTTGAATATTCAGGACCCATTTATAAACAGGGGACTATTCATATTTGAGAAAGAATATTCAGCCATACAGAAACAAACAAAAAAAAGAAACAGAAAGAAAGAAAAAAGAAACAGACCCACCTTCCTTCACCAGCCCCATACTGAGTAAAAAAGGAAACCCCATCCACCACCCTCAATCAACCACCCCTTTCAACCCCCCCCCAGTACCTACAATTTGTTTCATGTATTTATGAATTTGTCAATAAAATTCCATGAGGGGTGACCAGCACAACCTGCCCACCTCCATGGCAGGCCACTTTCTTTCTTAATGTTAATAGCACTGATCTGTGCTTAAAAAATATTGCTGATGTCTCCAAGCCCCTTCACGCTTGCAGCACCCTACTCCCATTCTCCTTCCCCCAGCATCAAATTCTGCACATGAGAAGGTGGTAGGACACTAGCTATATTTTTTTAAGCACAAACGAGCATTGCATGCAGGTTGTGCTGGTCACCAATTGTGGAATTTTATTTAAAATTCACAAATAAATTAAACTAATTGTGGGTGTTGAGGAGGGTGGGATTGGACTGCTGATAGGGGATAGGGAAACAAGGTTACATTTTACTGGATTTTGGACTGGGGAGGAGGATGAGGCTGTTTTTTTCCTTCTTTTTTCAAAATAATCCCTGAATACCAAAATACTCAAATACTTAGCTGCCAAATACTGACTATTATGGCCACTAGGAGCGCTAAACAGGATGACAGCTTAGATCACAGCTCTACAACCCAGAGGGATATATCCATTAGAATCCTTTCTTTTCTGTTCAAGTTCTACCTCTTCAAACTACAGAAGTTACGGGAGTACTGCACAAGGAATCTGAAAATCGCTTTATTATTGCAGAAAGCTTTTATCGTAGTAGAAAAAACATCTTTTCTAGTGGAACAGCCTATCTTGAAGGACAGGTCTACAGCATGGCTGAATTGCATGTACCACAATCCTGGGAACAGCCCTCTGTGGAAATGATGTTTGGCCAACTCATGGCACAGATGTCACAGGTCGCCTTGGTGATAAACCGCAATATAAAGGTAGTCCATAACCTGGAGGCTAGATGCTACATGCTGAGCAGAGGGTTTCAGCGATGGAGAGTCAGATACAAGACCTGTTGGCAACACTAAGGGAGCAACAGCACACTGTACCAATGATGCGCAGCAAGATAGATGACCTCAAAAACCGAGGTTGGCACAAAAACCTTAGATTCTTGGGATTCCCGGAGCTCATGGAGGGGAAAGATACTGAAGAGTATCTACAATTAGCAATATCAGAAATGATGCAGCTAGATCCATCAAGACCCTTTCAGGTGGAATGCGCACACCACATGCTTGCACCCATGCCCAAGGCCCAGGACAGGCCATGGCCTATTATCACTAGATTTATAGATTACAGAGAAAAAGAGAAGGTCCTGTCCAGAGCCTGGGAAAAGCAGCAGGTAACGTGGAGATCAAACAAAATCCTTATTTTTCAGGACTTTTCTAAAGAGCTGTCTGATAGATGCAGAGCCTACGCCGAGGCAAGGCACACAATATACAAACTTGGGCTGCCATTCTCCTTGCGATACCTGGCCACAATGTGAGTAGTCTACAATGGGGTTCCATTTTTTTTTTTATTCTCCTGACTCCCTCATGGAATTTCTATGCTGCAACTGGCTGAGGGAATCCGAAGTAAATACCCAGAAGCCTCCTGCAAGCAAAAGTTAGCGCAAAAGGGCTGGACCACTGTTCTCCTCCTCAGGTTAACCAGTATGGGGTCTGGCAGGATATTAGGGACCAGGCTTGGGAGCTCCCCAGCCGAGGGCGAACCGAAAGAGGCATGGAGGCAGACACATGGATGCATACACATGGACGCAACAAATCCTAACTCCCTAGAGGGTTTCCACGCTGCAAACAGGTATGAATCCCTGCTACCTAGATCTCTGGATCCATGGCCAGACATTGTCAATGCACCCATGGCTGGCAGGCCTTCTCCTCTGCTGAAATCAAATCACCAGACCACTCCAACTTCCTCTCACCAGTTTTAGGATGGAACCATGACTAATGGAGCACAGCATCCACCAATGTTCTCTGGGGAGGCCTCTCCTATTGTCAGTGAACCAACCTTCTTCGTGGACTTACCTGAGCAGATTCAAACTCCCAGACCAAAGAACAGCGAGACCTCAGCAGCGTGGTCAGATAAGTAGTGCTTTTGTTTAATTCTTGGTTCCTTTGCTAAACCTTGGGGAAAATCAGGTCCGGGGTAAGGCAGGGGTAGCTTTCTTGGCAACCATGGAGATAGACTCCAGCCGCTGTTCCTTTGCCATATCCACGTTGCTTGAGTTTGGTGACTGCTGGGACTCCCCCACCCCAGCCTTGACCCTCGATCTGTGCTGCTACCTTGCAGCTGAAATGCCCCATTCCCATACCAGGAAGGATCTGCAGGGGCCAACAAACATGCTCTAACTGGCAAGGGCTAGTAGGAAGCCCTCATTTAACTTCATGACACGGAGGAGTATCAATCGCCTCCATAAGCTCTGGCGGATATTCTGAAGGGCATAGTCACTCTTACTGGTGAGGAGGGGTGAGGAAGGAGGGCATCCTGGTGTAGGGTTATTTCAAATGTGCTGTTTCAGTTGGTGTTATTGTTCAGTTTGTTGGGTATCAATGTTTAGGCCTAATAAGTTCACTAATGGACTGCTGTTTTTTTTACATGGAAGGCTCAGGCCCCTCCAAGGTGAGCAACTGGGTTCTCTACCTGGGTTTTGCTCAGGGGCTGGTCGAGCTGTGATCTGTATTCCTGAATCAGTGCCAAAATACCCAATCCCTGATGCAGAGGGTCCCTCCCAGAGGGACCAGATCACACATGTTCCCCGGTAGAGTGGACTACCCCCCCCACTTACTCTTTTCATAATAGTCCCTGTAATGAGAGCACTGCTGGTTCCCCTCAGAGGTCATTTCATGCCCTGTTATACTACAGGAGGCTGCTAACTTGATCCCTCTCCCCCCATCCTTCCACTGCATCATCAGTGATGCATAGCCCTACCTTTAGTACCCCAATACTCATGCAAAAATGATCGGTGCATTGTCAACACCTATCTGTGGGAACAAGGAACACACTGGATCAGTACTGTGATCGTGTTGATGATGGTACCCTGTTGGGGAGTCTTCCTCCCCCGAATTTCCCCAAACACATATGGGGGGTTCATTACTGTAGGATAGCGCCCTGAGAAAAAAGGTCAGCCTATAGCAGGGCTCTGCAGCCGATGGCAAGCCTCTATTTCCCCAACATGCACAGAACGTTGTGCAGACTGTATATAGTTGGTTTATAAGTACAGTAGATTCCACTTCTGTGCAATTCAGATGTGTGCACATTCCGGTTGTGTGCACACATTTCTCTGGTCCTGATTCAGTTTGAATCAGATTAGTGTTAAAAAATTTGGTTGTGTGCACTTACTATTTTGGTTGTGTGCACATTTCTGAGAGCATTTAATTGTTAGTAGAAAGAAAATACAAAATCACACATGTCCACACAATGCAAAGCATCATGGGCTGCATATGCAAATCACCACAGAATGTTATGCTGGTTCAACTTTAAGCAGAATTGCATGGTGCCAAAAGGCCTCTCACACAGTTTGCAAAGGGAGCTAACAGATGACACGTGTTTCGTCCTACCAGGACTCATCAGTATGCCTCGTCTATTTGACACCCCAGTGGAATGAACCAGCTATCCTAAGATGGTCTGTCTGGGTTATGTTGTGGTGAACCCATTAAAATAAAAAACTATTTAAAAGACAAAGAACCTCTGCGCTCAAACACTGAGGCAAGGGTTACCCCAAAGGGCATTTGGCTGGGAAGCCAAGTTTCAAAAAATACAAAATCACACATGCCCACACAATGCAAAGCATCATGGGCTGCATATGCAAATCACCACAGAATGTTATGCTGGTTCAACTTTAAGCAGAATTTCATGGTGTTAGTAGCAGCATTTCTATGAGGTGTTAATTGCAGTTGACGCATGCTTTTGTTTAATGCTTTGGTGCCCTGAGCTTTCCACCTCTACAGTTATGCCTTAATCACCTTACTAATCTCTCTCTGTTTCTGATGTTTATAATACTTATACTGCTCTGTACCAAATGCTTTTGTCAGCACTGTAGTTAGTGAATTTAGCAGAACAGCATGGTAACATAACAAATTAAATAGAACATTTGTTATAGTTTTATCAAATATTTACTATGCTGCAATAATTTTAGCATTTCACTTGAAGTAAAGCATTTCTAAAGTGTTCTATAGTGTATAATAAAGTGTTTGCATGATTTGATACCACCCGCATATCAGACCCGTTTGTAAAATTGCAAATTCGGTTTAGTGCATTTTCGGTTGTGTGCACATCTTTGGCAGGTCCCAACCTTGTGCACACAAGCAGAATTGACTGTATATGTTATTGTTTGTTTTAAATGCAAGAGACACACACAGGGTTACTGCTAGATGTTAGACTGAGATCAGTTGCTACTGTCAGGGAATGCCTGGCTTATTCACTCTCTCTATACCTGGCACTGAATTACAGGGACTTGTCTCTCCTGGGTGGACCGACCTTGCTCCCAGCCTGCTGGTTTACTATGATGCCTTTTCTGGAAAGATACTTGCTCCCTCTCACCAATAGGTGATATAACATGTTTGACGTGGAACGTCAGAGGGCTTAATACCCCCAACAAGATGAAACAGGTTTTGCAGCACCTTAAAAGGATGGGAGTGAAGGTTGTGTTGCTGCAGGAGACCAAACTCACAGGAGGTGCCATGATAGACTAAAATGGGATTGGGTGGGTTAAGTCATACATGCCTCGGACCCTTCCAGAAAGAGAGGGGTAGCTATACTTCTTCACAAGCAGCTTCATTGGACACTGGTGCACAAGGTGAGTGACCCTGGGGGAAGAAGGGTGGCTGTACTCATAGACACAGGTGAGGGACCTTTACTCCTGGGTAACATGTATGCCTTGAATGAAGACTCATCCTTCTTCTTCCATGAGTTGGCCCAAGCACTGGGCTCCCTGGCCCCCAGTGATACCCCTATAATATTAGGGGGGACTTTAATCTCACACTGGACCCACTACTTTATAGATCCCCCTCTAACATAGAGCCCCACTCCAGGGCGTCACTAGCATTGAGTCAGCTACAACAAGATATGGGCCTTACAGATATCTGGAGGGTATTTCACCCCTCCCAATGAGACTACACCTTCCATTCCCCAGTGCACAGTTCCCTTAGTCGGATAGATCTCTGGCTACCTCTCCAGCAGTCACCAGGAACACCATTGTCACCTTTATTCATCCATTGGTCATCTCAGACCATGCCCCTGTGTGTCTCTCCTTCACCTGGAGCCCCCCTTCCCCTACCTCTCCATCCTGGAGGCTGGATCCATTGCTGCTTCTCGATCCAGACTTTCACCCCGGCCTCAAAGGGAAGCCTCATAATTTTTTCGGAATAACCACATAGCAGATACTTCAGCAGGCAATACCTGGGAAGCATTTAAAGTTACCCTGAGCCGGGCGATAATGGGATTTGTGAGCAGGCACCACAAGAGGAGGGAACAGCACCTTAAGGGGCTTGAAAAACAGCTCCAAGAAGCGGAAGTTACCTTTAAGGTCCTTCGTGTCCCTTTCCTCAGGTAGGAGGCTGGACACCGAGTGGCATCCCTTAAGATGCAAGTGAACAAACTTTTATCTAGGAAAGCAGAGATTTCTATTATTAGGCTAAAGCACAAATATTGGGAAGTGGGAGAGAAGGGGGTAAATATCCTTGCCTACTGCCTCAAAAAGCAGCAAGCCAAAAGGTACAGTGCTGCCTTAGTGGATGCAAGGCATAAGACCCACACCTTGACAGAAGGAATCAACTGCATAATAATGGACCTCTATTCCACGCTATATAAATTATCCAGAGCACCTGACCCCAAGGGTGTCCTCCCATTTCTAGAATCCTTACACCTTCCTAAAATCTCGAAGGATCAGGTCTTGGCCTTAGATGCCCCGATCTCACCTCAGGAGGTGGCAGAGACTATATTATCTCTTAAAAAGGGAAAGGCTCCTGGAGAGGATGGATTACCCATTGAAATATGGCAGCTTTTGCAGGCCACAATCTCCCTGATACTACAACAAGTGTTCACTGAAGCACTTCAAGAAGGTGCCCTCCCTCAGGGAGGTGCCCATCACTATCCTGCCTAAGAAGGATAAAGACCCTCTAAAAGCATCCAGCTACCGGCCCATATCCCTTTTGAATGCAGACAGTAAGGTGCTAGCCAAATATTTAGCTAACAGACTAAACCTGCTCCTCCCCAGTTTGATCCACCCATCCCAGGTAGGCTTCATTAAGGGACAATTTAGTGCAGACCATATTAGATCACTCGTAAACTTGATCCATAAGGCTAAAACATTGCCACCCCCTTCTGCAGCAATAGCAATCGATTTTGAAAATGCCTTTGACTCCCTGGAGTGGGACTATGTCCAACAAGTGCCTGGCACCATGGGGTTGGGGGCGGGCTTCTGGGCCTGGATAGGGGCTATATACTCATCTCCCGCAGCTAGGGTACTCACCAACTCAATGCTGTCTCCCCCCTTTATACTGGGTAGGGGCACACATCATGGATGCCCTCTCTCTCCTCTACTTTTTGTCCTGGCAGTGGAACCCCTGGCTGCGGCTATTAGACAGAATCCACTAATCTCCCGGATATGAGTGGGAGAAAGGGAATACCCTACTCTTATGTATGCTGATGACCTGTTACTTCCTATAACAGATATTACCACCTTCCTCCCTCTGTTATTGAGCACCCTGTCAGAATTTAATACATTCTCAGGGCTCAAGATTAATCAGTCTATGATGGAGGTTCTCCCTTTGAACTCTAATTGTACCTCCCACATGGTTACCCAGCAAGGTATCCGTTGGGCTCTGGATGGATTCACGTACTTGGGCATCAGTATCACTCTTAATTTGCATAAACTCTGGGAAATTAATATGAAGCCACTTTTGGTGTCCATTCGTACAGAGCTGGACAGTTGGAGGCCTCTCTGACTCATGCTCATAGGTAAAATTTCAGAAATTAAAATGATCACAGCACCTAAAATTATGTACCTCCTCTCTCACATTCCTTTGAAAATCCCTCAATCCTGGTTTACTAAGCTGGACTCCCTGCTGGGTTCCTTCATATGGGAGGGCAAGAAGCCTAGGTACAGCAGAAATAAGCTGAGAGCACATTGGACAGATGGAGGCTGGGGCCTTCCATGGCTCGAGGGGTATAAGTGGGCTTTTCAGATGGCTCAAAACACTAAAATGGTTCACATCCCCAGAGCAAAATTCCCCTGAGTGGCTAGGTACGGAGAGAGAGGTCTGTGAGTGGGCACATTAACTCTGTTGTTGTTTAATCGCCCCCCCAAAGGCATTCACTCTCATCCTAAAATAGGTCCCTCTCTGGAGTACTGGGCCAAGGTGCATAAGAAGTTGGGTACCTTCCCTTCTCCCCTAAGACTCACTCCACTATGGGGCAATAGTGAGATCACTATCAATAAGCAATCAATTTCCTGGCCCAAGTGGGAACTAGGTGGGCTCTCAAAGCTCCGGGATATGTATTTCCCTGGCACAGATAACCTCGATTCATTCAAAGGGCTGAGGAGAACATATGGAATCCCATCCAGAGATTTCTGGCACTTCCTCCAAATAAGGAGCACAATCTCTGAATACACTCATGAGCAACACCACAGGCAGTGAGTCTCTAATGCAGAATCTTGGCTGGCCTCTAGAAAGAGGCCAGTCTAGCTGAATATGCACTGCCCTTTTAAGGACACCATTCCATCCCAAGCAGTGGAGTCTAATCATAAATAGGAGCAGGCACTGCAAGCCAACATCTCAGATCTGGACTGGAAGACAGGTCTCTGGCTTGCACATGGGGCATACCCTGATACTAGAAGCTAGCTAATACAGAATAAGATTCTGCATTCATGGTATAGGACCCATGTGGTACTTGCCAAGACTAAACTGGTCCAATCCAACCTCTGCTGGAGATGTCAGGAGCTCCCTGGTGACCTAATCCATATATTATGGCACTGTAGGAGGATCCAGCCCTTATGGCAGGCAGCTGGTGAAATGGGGTCCAGTATTCTTCAGAAACCCATTCCTATGTCCCCCAGCTGCTGATATTAGGAATCCAGTCCTCAGACCCCCACTTAAGGCTCTCAGAGATAAAATTGCTCCTGACCCTAAGCATGCACGTAAAAAGACTCCTCTTGTGGAAATGGCGGACACAGGTAATCCCATCAGTGGAGGAGGTACTTAGCTCCTTGGTTCAGGTGGCCAGCTGGTCCAGAATGTCACACACTGTAGCTGATATCCTCCCTAAATATATCAACATGTGGAAACCCTTTATAATGTACATGAAACCTAGGGAGGGAATCAGCTGAAAATGCTCCACTTCACTTTTGTAAACCCTCCTCTCGTGTTTCAGTCTGGGGCTGAGGTGGAAGAAACACTTTTTGTGGTTCTGGGGTCCCCTGTGCCAATAGCAACTTGGAATATTATGAGTAATTGCTAGTTTATTCACTGATGATCTATAGATAGGTTTGCTTTGTGTGTGTTCTCTTGTATTTTGTAGTTCCTGACTGGAGGTAAGCAGCCCTGAACCATCTTAGAACTCTACAGTTGTGCCAGCAATGCAGGTATCATCGAGAATAGTCCAGGTAAGCCAATTTATATGGTATTTACAGGATGTGAGCACCAGCAGGTATTACTCCCATAGGTTTTATTTATTTGAGAGTTTAACCAGGAAGGCATGCTGAGTGGAGGCAGCTCGATTCAGATGCATCCTGGAGATGGGAAAATTGGGATACATTACAAGCACAGTTCATATACAGGAAGAGCAGTACAGTAAGCAGATATACAAGACAGCTACAATTACATTTATGCTACAGAGTCGATATCCCAAGAGGTTACACAGAGTGTGGGATACCAGTGTAACAAGCAGGTGGGTGAAATGTGGCAATGCTTTACTAGAGACTAAAATGGAGCCTAGCATACTTATGCAAAATAGAACAGGTATTATGAAGGCCCTAGAAGCCCCACGAGGACAAGTGGATTGCACAATGCAGACAGAATGAGCTAGGTACATGTGCAGGAGGGGGAAAAGTGCACCTTGAGGAGCTGGTTTAGTTGCTGGCTACTGTCTGTGTGCCGAATTTCGGCCGGTAGGGTGTTCCACAATTTGGGCATGTGAGAGCAGAATGCAGCTTGTCCTTTGTTAGTGGACATGCGTGGGACAAGAAAGAGCCTAGAATCTGAGTTCTTGAGTGCGTACACCATGGGGGGCTGGACAGAGAGGACTGACTGAAGGTAGGAGTGGAGGGGGTGCTTTCAGAACTTAGCAGTGACCCTAGCACAGTGGGCCTGATTGCGATCCTGTAGGGATGTCAGGTCAAGTGACTTTTAGAGGATGCCGTGATGTATCGATGGTGGACAGTCCAGGAAGAAGCGACAGAAAGAATGGTAGAGGGGATCTAGCCTGGTTAGGGTTGATTTAGTGGCCGTGCTGTAGATTACATCCCCATAGTCAAATATTGGAAGGATCCTTTTCTGAATGATCGCTTTGCGAGCCGGTGAAGGTAGGCAGGCTTTGCTGCGATATACAGCACCCAGTTTGGGATGTAGTTTTTTGTGCATTGAGTCGATATGCACAGAAAAATCTAGGTGTTGGTCAAGACATACCCAGAGGTATCTGCAAGAGGTGCAGTCCTCCAAGGGGAACCATCAATGGTGTGGAAAGTGGGGTTTGAGGAGAGGTGGGAGAGTCTTTGCCACATTCTGAAGTTAGTGAGACAGTTTTATTTGGGTTGAGGAAAAGCTGGTTTGAATGAAACCAAAGCTGGACAGTACTGAAATCCTCCTGGAGTCTTCCCGCAGTAACAGAGGTGGATGGACCCAATGGAAACATTACCGTGTCATCGGTGTACATGTGGATGAGTGAGTGTGTGCTGGCTGAGGGCAGGTTGTTTAGAAAAATGAAGAAGAGTAATGGGCCAAGGACCAAGCCTTGAGGGATCCTGGAGGTGACAGGGAGAGGGAAGGAGGTGCAGGAGCCAGTTTTTACTGCTTGAGACCTGTCTGCCAAGTAGGATTGGAACCAGCTGGAGGCTGTACCTGTCAGACCAGCTCGGGTGAGTTTGGACAGTAAAAGGGGTTGGGAGATGGTGTCAAAAGCTTTGGCAAGGTTGATGAAAATGGCTGAGGTGATGTGTCCTTTTTCCATGCCAGTGAGGATAACATCTGTGAGCCTTAGAAATAAGGTGATGATAGAGTGCAGTTTCCTAAATCTGGACTGATATGGTGTGAAGAAAGAGGAGGAGTCGAGAAAGGGGGCAAGTTGGGAGAGTATGAGTTGTTCCTGTAGTTTAGCTAGGATGGGGAGTAGGGATATAGGGCAATAGTTACCCAGTGAGGAGGGTTCCCCCCCTTTAGGGAGTGGGATGACAGTGGCTCCCTTCCACTTAGGTGGGATTTCAGCAAGTGAGAAGGAGAGATTGAATAGGTCTGCCAATGGTGCGGCGATGGCAGGGGCTGACAGGTGAAGCATTTTTGAGTCCAGCCCTGAGGAGCATTTACCTTTGGAGGGGTTGAGGGCCTGCAGGACTTTAAGCACTTCAGTGAGAGTAACTGGGTGAAAGGTGAAGCAGGGGGCCAAGGCAGAGTGCAGAAAGGTGGGGGGTGAGCTAGAGGGATGGGGGGGTTGGCAGTTAGGAGACAGGACACACAGCTGTTGAAAAAGGTGTTGAAAACTACGGCCAATGCACCTGGATTGGTGATGATGGAGCCTTCAACATTAAGGGCTGGGGTTGGGAATTGGGTAGGGGGAGAAAAGTGAGTTTATTATTTTCCAGAATTTTTCTGGGTGGTTTATATTTGTGTGAAACGACACCTTGAAGTAGTTTGCTTTGGCCTGATGGAGTAGTGTAGTGCAGGAATTATGGAGTGCTCTGTAATGTTGGTGGGCCACCAGGGTGCCGGTAGTCTTATATGATTTCTAGGCCTGATCCCTAGCATGAAGCTGGTCTATGATATTTGCCTTGACCCAGGGCAGGTGGGCAACCCTTACTCTCGACCTTCTAAGTGGGGAGTAATGGTCCCAGATGGCTAGAAATCTGGTTTTAAACAGGTCTAGGGTAGTGTTGGTATTTGGAGCCCAGCGGATGCAGGACCAGTCAATGAATGAAAGCTCATTTAAGAAGGCAGGAAGGTCAAGAGATTTGAATGATCTGGTGAGCAGCATTCGAGGAAGTGGTGCTTTGGGCTGGAATATTTTTCTTACCATGTAGATCATGTGGTGATCACTTAAAGAATCTGGGAGGAGTCCGGCTACAAGTATTCTACGGGGGTGGTAGCTGAGGGCCCAGTCTAACAGGAAGTGGTTCTGGGATTTATGCTTTAATCTTGTAGGTGCAGATAATTGTTGTGTCATGTTTAGGGCATTTACTTGGTCATGTAGCCTAGAGTTAGCAGTGAAGAGCCAGCTGAAATTGAAGTCCCCTAGGATGTGTAGTTCGCCCCCTGCTGCAAGTGATTTTACTGTACCCAGGTGATACAGGATGGCAGGCATAGGGGTGTCTGGGGCACAGTAGGACCCTGCTATATATACTGGACTTGTGTGCAGCAGTGCAATATTGATTAGTAGGGAGTCAATGGATGGTGTTGGCAGGGGAGCTGGATAGGAGTGAACTGATGTTGAGATGAGATGAACACAGCAATGCCTCCCCCTCTTTTTTTATCCTGATGGTCATGCCAAATGATGGTGTATCCTGGGATTGCAATTTCTGTGTCTAAATTATGGGGGTTGAGCCATGTTTCAGTGACTATCAGAATATCAGTATGTAGCGTTATGGCAGTTGCCCATAGTTCAGGGAGCTTGTAGAGTATGCTACATATGTTCAGGTAGATTATCTTTAGACCCCTTGGTAGTTTGAGTGATGGGCCAGGGGTTTGGGTTTTGGGGTCCAGGGTTTAACTAGATGCCCCCTGATAGAAAGAGCAGCAGAGTTAGCAGCTGTTTTGTTTGTAGCATGAGCCATTCGGATTTGTGATGGGCATAAACTTGCTGCGAGGTTTGCTGGCCAGAGCAAGTAGAGGTTGTTTTTAATGCTATCAATCCTACGTAGAAAGAGGGTGGCAGGATGGACGCCCCGTGACCCAACTAGTCTGAAGGTTAGGAGGAAGTTTCTTGATGCACGAGATTGAGTGGGGGTGGGCAGCAGCTTTACTGACTTAGTGTATTGGTCATGCTGAGGTGCTGGATGTAAGGAGGATGGGAGGGTGACGTAGGGTGCGAGGAGGCATAATAAGATGAGGGACAGTGGCACCATGATTTAGGTTGCTGGGTTTTCTGCTCAGGCTTAAGTTGGTAATTGGGAAGCCTCTAGTTGCTCAGTTTTGGATTAATGTGTTTTGTAGGTGACTACGAGTAAGAGTGGCCTCTAGTGGTTTAGTCTGATAAACTGCTAATGGGAAAGTTGACTGATTGGCTAAAACCACCACATGATCCACACTATAAAGCACTGAGTTCACCCTAGGTTGTGGTGGGGTGGTGGGGCAGCTGGCGCAGTGCTGGCGAGGGACAAAACGCCGACTGCTTCAAAATTGTGGGGAGTTGGGCTGCAGTGTGGCAAGTGGCATACCTGAGCGGTCCTGCGATGGAATTTGTTGCTTTGTCTTGGGGGAGGGCAGGACACCACAGGCCCTCTCGACCACCGAGTGCACTGAGGAGAAAAAGAACAGCCTTTATAGCGCCAGGTAGGCGGAAGCAGCAGCTTTACGCAATTACCAGAGCTGTAATTCAAACTAAAATGGTGGCTTGTAATTCTAACTCTGAAACTTCAACAGCTTTACACAATTAACAAAGCTATAATTCGAACTAAAATGGTGGCTTGTGATTCAGACAACTCAGCAGCTAAGCAAGACTATACAGCAGTTACTGCTGTAATCCGAACTAATTAGGCGGCACTTTTTGTTCTATAAAAGCGGCTGTAAATTCAAACTCAGAATAGTGGCATTTAACAACATATCTGCTTAGTATAATTTGCAGGACACCAACTAGGAGACATCTTAAGGCAGTACATTGCAATACATTTAAGGCACGCAGCAGAATAGGTCCAGCATTGAACCTGGTTTAAATAAATTAAAGCACCAGAGCAAAGTGCATTTAAACACTGTGGAAATTGGTGACATTTGTCATAAAAAAACTATCTGTACTACTGTGCCGACTGTCTGAGGCGAGCCCTTAAAGGCGCCAAGTTTAAAAGTTCATTTTTCTTTTTCTGAATCGCTGACTGCTTCAAAATCCCTGTGGAGCTGGGCTGCAGCATGGCAAGTGGCATACCTGAGTGCTCCTGCGATGGAATTCGTTGCTTTGTCTTGGGGGAGAGCAGGACACCACGGGCCCTCTCAACCATCGAGTGCACTGAGCACACCTGCGATGGAATTTGCTGGACAGATGTTGTTCGTCCATCCAGGGAAAAATACAGTTATTTTGTTGCCCTCTTGTTTAGGCTCTGCTCCTCAAGTTATTGCAAGTCTGTCCCTCTAACTGTATTCATAGAGATGTATGTAAAAGGTCTGTAATATTATTGTTATGTATCCAACAGCTTTATTCCATTTAATACTTGTTAAAGTCAAATCAATAAAAATACTGACTATTTGGTCGAATATTCTGAAAAAGGTATTCAAACATCCCAAAAAGCAAGATCTAGTAGCACATTCAGAATTTCACCTCCATCTGGAAAGGGGTTTGGACTTATGAACATGCTGTGGTGGCTGATCAGGAAGAGGCAGCCATGAGCACCTCACAGAGAAATTTGTCAGTCAGTGAACCAATTAATCAATCAGTCATTCAACACATGAGTGAAGTCATCTTGCTGGGAGACTTTAATGGCAGTTGGCTATCAGCTGCCTCATCCCCCCACAAAGACACAGCCCTTGCCTACGATCTTACCCAAGTCGTCAACTCCCCGACCAGAATGGATTGCAGAACAGGGACCTCAACCCGTATAGACCTCATCTTCACTAACAGGCCTCAGAATCTCTCACAAGTCACTGTGCTCCCTGACTCAATAAGCAACCATTCCCCAGTGACCTGAAGGTGGTCTGCTAAAATCCCCCCTGCCCCCCCCCAAGTCACTGTACATAGACAACTTAAAAAAGGAAACCTAACTTGTCTCAAATCTCACCTAGTCTCCAGCGACTGGTCCCCCATTCACACTGCACAGTCTGTGGACACGGCACTCTCCTACTTTATAGCCATCTTCAATGAGGCCTGTGACATATTTACACCCTTCTCTTAACAAGTAGAAAAAAACAGAAGCACCCCTTGGATCTTCCAATCGCTACTTGACCAGCTACACCACAGGGACAACCTATGGCACAAGGCCCTAGACTCCCAACTCTCACAGGACAGGCAACTTTACAGAAAGACCCACAACAAATGTACATGGGCCACCCGGCAAGCCAATGCTGCATACTATCAACATACCCTCACCTCCTCCTGGGGCTCTGGTAAAATATTCTGGAGCAATATCAAGGAACTCAGTGGGAAATCTCACTCCCCTAACCCTGTTCAGCTCATAGTAAATGGGGATTCCACACAGGACCCTACTGCTATCGCTGAAGCCCTCAATTCCTCCTTCTCGGACCTCTCCCATATTCTGCCACCGAACTTCTTCAACCCTACCCCCCACCCACCCTCTGACACCTCGGACATCAACAACACTACACCCATTAGACTAAGAGTCATCTCCTGTTCTGAGGCAAAATGCTATCTCTCCAAAGCCCTGGCTAACGTTTGTTATAGCAGTGACTCACTGGATCTCAAACTCATTCGACTGACCCTGGATGTGACACTACCCCATCTCACAAAAATTCTCAACCTGTCCTTATGCCTTAGTCAATTCCCTTCAGCCTGGAAGAGAGCTGTAATTACTCCTATTCTGAAGAGTGGTGACCCCACAGTCACAAGCAACTATAGACCAATATCAATCCTACCACCCCTCTCCAAGGCCCTTGAAAAATTAGTATTTGATCAGCTTACTGACTACCTAACCAAACACAATCTACTTTGCCAAGAACAGCATGGTTTCTGGAGGGGCCACAGTACCGTCACCGCCCTTACTGAACTCACTTCATTCATCCATGAGGCCCGAGACCAAGGCTCTGTGGCTGGTGCTATCTATGTTGATCTGACCAAGGCATTCGACACAGTCAGCCATGAGCTACTGCTCTTTGCCCTTCCACCCCTCAGCTTTGTACCTGAGGTCACCGCCTGGTTCAAAGACTACCTCTCAGGGTGGACTCAACAAGTCAAGATCAGCACAACTCTCTCCTCATGCAAACTGGTTTGCTCTGGTGTCCCGCAGTGGTAGATACTTGGCCCCCTACTTTTCACACTCTTTTTAAACTCTCTCCCTAAGTGTTGTGGTGGTCGCTTGTTGCTCTACGCTGATGATGCAGTAGTGTTCTGGAAACACCCTCAGCCTAATTCTCTCCAACTTGCCCTGCAGGACTACTTTAGGGAGCTAGAATCATGGTTCTCTGAACACCGCCTCATAATCAATTACAAGAAAACAAAGTCCATGCTCTTTGCACACTGACAAAGCCCCCACTGTCATGCACCCCTACTTGTAAAAAACTCACATGGCTCTGCTTCAGAGCAGGTGTCATGTTTTAAATATCTTGGAATCGCATTAGACACCTCCCTCTCCTACCATAATCACATACAACTTGTCTCCTCCTCTAGCAACACTAGATTGGGGATCCTTTACAGGCCTAAGCACTGCTTACTTCCCCAGGCAATGCATCTTGCTGTCTCCTCCTCTATCCTTTCCTTGGTGGACTACGGAATAGTCATTTATGGATCTGCTGATCTAACTGTCCTATGCCACATCAACATTGCCCTTAACAAAGTTTGCCGCCTAGTCACAGGTTGTGAAAGGTTAACACATACATGTGAGCTCTATAAACATAGTGGTTGGCTAAACTTCCAGGGCAGGCTAAAGTACCACACTTCCCTCCTTGCCAAAAAAATACAACTCCAGCAAGCACCTATTGGCCTCCACCCAATTATCCGTGCAGCCCCCACAGGCGGACAGAAAGGCTCGCAGCTAACACTTCCCTCCTTGTCCCCCACAGTAGAACATCTCTTGGGCAAAGATCTTTCTGCTACCGTGCCCCTCTATGGCTTAACAGCCTACTGCCCCCTATCTCCATGACCCATAGTCTCAACCTATTTAAGGCAGGTCTCAAAACCCTTCTCCTTGACTCAACAATCTGTGACTGTAGTTAACCCACTTTATTTTAGTTGGTGCCAGCCATCCTCACATGTCCTTTTCCCCTATCCAGATATTTGACTCAGGGTCCATCTAGAGCCTATGAAACTGCATCCTGTACTATCTGACATAGGACATCTTGTATGCCGCCAGTTAATGTAACCATCTAAATAAGATTAAGCTAGGACTGCATAACCTTGTACTGTTACTTTAATACTGTATGTGTACTTTTTTCTTTACCGTATGTGTATTTCTTTTTTACTTTGATCTGATGTGGAGCCTTTGCAAAAGAGTCTATGACTCAAAGGATTGTAATTCTGATTCTATTCAATAAACAATAAACATGGCCCTCCTGATCCATAGGTCAGTGGCTTGCTGTGATCACTCACATTAGGGGTGAAACACAGGCCAGTAGATTCTACCGCTGGACCAATGTTATGGGTAAGTCTATGAACCTGAAATATTTACAAGGGGGTGTCACTTGTTCCAGCACCAGCACAGTAGTTTTTGGGGAAGCATCAGGGATCATTCTAGGAGCAGTAATAACTTTATTTCTTTGTGGCACCCTTCTCCAGAGGCACAGGGTGTCATTACAGAATACAGAGGTAGAAGAACAGAAAAAAACATAATTAATACATTAATAAATACTAAACATACTGAAATATTCAATGCAATACCTAAATTAAATAAAAATAAATATCTGCATCAGGCAAATAAATAAATAAACACACACACACACACACACACACACACACACACATAAATAATTGGGGCATCTTTTCATGGGCACTATCATTTCCCACAAGCCTGTGCAGAAAGATAGGTCTTAAGACTCCTCTTAAAGACCTTCACTGAGGGAGCTCCCCTCAGGGCCCAAGGTGGGAGAGTTCCATAAGACCAGTCCCAAAACCTCAAAGGCCCAGTCCACAAAGATTTAAAGTCTGGCCCTGGGGAGAACAAGGAGGATCTCCTCAGTGGAGCAGAGAGGGCATGAGGGCAACAGACTGGTACTGGGCCCAGCCAATGTAGGGCCTTATAAGTTAGTAGCCAAATTTCAAAGGAGATATGCCGCTTAGCTGGCAGCCAGTGCAGTACACGCAGTGTTGGGGAGACATGACTCAACCTCAAAAAGCAGTCAGCAGCCTATCAGCTGCATTTGGCACAAGCTGCAGGCACCGCAGAGTACCTCCACTGACACTAAGGTATAGATCATTACAACAGTCAAGTCTTAAGCTCACAAAAGCGTGTACCAATGCAACCAGATCACCAGGGGCGATAAGGGATTTAATCCGGTTGATGTTTCTTATTTGGTAAAAGCCATTCTGGAATACTGCTGACACCTGAGCCTCAAAAGTCAACCCCTCATCCAGAATGACTCCCAGGTTTGTCACTTTTGTACCAGCCACAAGCTCAGAGAAGCTGAACTGAAGCCTTTTCTTCCTCTCAGCAGCTGCTACTCTCTCCTTAAGGACCATTCATTCATCAGTACTTCCGTTTTATCTACAGTAGATGAAGTATCAGCCAGCTTGATGAAATCTAGTCTTGGACCTCTGTCATGCATTTAATCAGCACATCCGCCACTCCCAGCATTCCAGGTGCAAAAGATAGAGCTGGATATCATACGCATAGCAGTGAAGCCCAGTTATATGCTGCCTAATGATCCTACACAGGGGCAGCATGTAAACAAACAACGCAAGAAAAAAGACCTAGCCCTGGGGTATGCCACAAGGAGGGCCATCAGGAGAGAGAAAAACAACTTTCCAACGCTACCCCTTGTGTCCTGCCACTAAGAAAGAACTCAAACCTGTTGATGACTTTGCTTGTGACCCTTACATACTCACTGAGCCAATCCAACAAGAGTCCATGACCTACAGTGTCAAACACTGGGGAGAGAGCGAAGAGAATGAGAACTGACTGCTCTCCCCTATCTCTTGGACTGAGCAGGTCATTGGGTACCCTGACCAGTACTGTCTCTATGATATGCCTTGACCTAAAACCAGAAAGGAGAGACTCACAGATATCAAAAGGCAATGAGCTGTGCCTCAAGCTGCAGTGCAAACACCTTCTGATAACCATGTCCAAAAAGGGCAGATTAGAGACAGGTTGATAATTCACCAGGATGTACAGGTGCAGAGATGTCCTCATTAGAAAGGGTTTCACAAGTGCATTTTTCAATGCAAATAAGAAAATCCCATCTGAAAGGGAGCACTAGACAATCTCAGCAAACGCCAGGCCCAGCTGCCCAACACAACTCAATAGTAGCCGTGTCGGGCCTCAATCCAGTTTGACGAATGATAGAAACTTAAAATTTGTCAAATTATAAGGACCACTTGGACCACTCAGTCTGCCAATGTATCCCAACCTATATTGTCACCATAGGCCCTAACTGATCTCCAAAAAATGCAAAAATAGCTGCACTCCAAGAAAAAAGGCTCAGACCTGTAACCCAAAAATAATGACTTTATTATCAAAATAAAGATTACAAATGCTGAGCAAGGCCGGTCACCAACGGAAGCAAGCACCCCAGCACTTTGCTAAAAAGGCTTTGATGAAGCACAGGAGACAAGATGATCCTTGTGGTCCCCTACTAGACTTGCAGATATTGTTTGCTCTGTTGAATTGACTTTCAGTCAGAAAAATGAGGGCTCTGTCACTCTGGACTTGTTGAGTCAGGATAAGCTGGTCTATCCCAGCCTGCACTCTTCACCTCCATACCTGACTCCTGAAGAGATAGAAGTGAACAGATTAAAGGCATCTCAGAAAGTTTCTAAAATAATTTCCACCAGGAAAACAAACACAGCCAAGTGGAAAAGATCTTCCAACTGGTGCTCCAAAACCTCAGTGGACTCCTTCAGGCATCCACCTGCCAAGGTTCTGGAGTATTTACTGCTCTTTTCTGATGCTGGCCTGCAGTATTCCACAGTTATGGCCCACATATGTGCTATTTCAGCATACCACAAACCTGTGGGTACTCTCTACCTGGAAAATCTTCCACTGTTTAAGATGTGGCAGCAGCTCTGAGATCACTTCTTCTACCTCATCCTCCCTCACTAACCTAAACTCTCCCCATGACCACTGAATGAGTCTGAGTCCCGCTGGTTTAATCCTGTTGGGATATAATGGTCCACTTGGTGAGAATCCTGCCCTAACAGAGGACACCTTGTCTGAAAAGAACTGAGCACACTCTTCACATTTAGCAGATAAAAAGACCAGGTCTCCAGACAGGACAGATAGAGAAGCATATCCACAGTCAGGAAGAGCTGAGCTGGTCAGTTCCTCCCAGCCACAATCTCCCTAGACAGGAATCCCAGCTTCTTATGGATGATTGTCTTTTACTACTCCACAAAGTGAGTAATTAAAGCTGGTCTGTCCTCCTGGCCCTGGACCTCCTCCAACAATGCTCCAGCCTCCGCTCCTTTGTTTTCATCTCCCTCAGTTCACCATCATACAACAGATAGCTGGGGTGCAAAACCAGCAGGTGTACATGAGCTGGCACCACAAGATCGAAGGCCATCCAAATAACCCTATTATAGGCTGCACCTGCTTCCTTCAGTACTGTAGTGCATGCTGCCAGCACATCCAAAGTAGTGCCAGCCTGCCATCATAGCGGTAGTGCTACTGCCTGGGACACTGATGACTCAGGTTTGGAAGTAAGCCTGTGGATTTGGGGGGCCAGCACAGGGGAGGAGGATCAAGCATCTGCTGGACTACTCTCCTCCTCTGGGGGAGAGTGGGGAAGGGCCAGGTGCTTGACTGTCCCGTGGCAGAAGCTGGGGGAGATGCAGCTTAAGGTGACAAGGATGTGGAGACATGGTAGATGGTGCAAGCAAACTTGACATTATTGCATGTCATGTCTCAGACAAAGGATGAACAGGGAAAAAAACCCTGTTGCACAAGATGACAACTGGTTTTTGCAGGCCCCGCAGTTGGTGACTCAGGCTCTTCCCAGATATCTGGATCCGGTCCTGGTAGGTCAAGGAACTCCCTACCAACCTGCCATGCAGGGCAAGGCTATTGGGGACTACAGGAGAGGCAAGCCATGGGGGAAGCCTGGGTGATTGGGATGGGAGGACCAGCAGGAAAGAGGACCTACCAATATGGAAGGGCAAAAAAGAATATACCAAAAAATATCTAGTACAGCCTATAAAGTCCCTCCATCCATAACCCTCGCAAAGGGTGGAACTGGACCTCTTCTACAATGGGTGGAGTACAAAGGGGTACCTTACATTGAAACATAGAAACATGGAAGTTGTTGGCAAATAAGGGCCTTCAACCCAGCCAGTCTGCCCATTATCCTTAGCAACTGTGTTTTTTCATGATTTACTGGAACTAGGTTGTACCCCTCCTCCGACTACCAGTATCCCTCTGTGCCTATCCCAAGCTTTCTTAAAACCTGTAATTGTTTCTGCCCTACCACATCTTCCAGCAGGCTGTTCCATTTGTCCACCACCTTCTCTGTGAAGAAGTACTTCCTCACTTTCCCTTTGAACCTCCCTCTCTCCAGTTTCGTCTTGTACCCCTCGTCCTTGAGTTTTCTTTGGAAAACTGTATTTTTCTTTACCTTATTTCTCCCTGTGAGATATTTAAATGTCTTGATCATATCCCTCCTCTCCCTCCTCTCCCTCCTCTCCTCCAGGAAGTACATATTTAATTACTTCACCAAACCGCCTCTACCCTGTATATGTCCTTATGTAGATAAGGCCCCCAGAACTGGACACAGTACTCGAGGAGTGGTGTCACTAATGTCTTATATAATGGAATTATTACCTCCTTTTTTCAGCTGGTGATTCCTCTGCCTATGTATCCCAGCATCCTGTTTGCCTTTCCTGCCGCCTTATTGCACTGCCTACCTACCTTGAGGTAATCAGAGATGATAACCCCCAGGTCCCCTTCCTGATCACAGCATTCTATTTCCTCCCCCCCCCCCAGCTGATATGTTGTTCCTGGAATTTAGTGCCCCATGTGCATTATCTTGCACTTTTTAGTGCTGAAACCCAACTACCAATCCCTTGACCAATCCTCCAGCTTCTTTAGATCTTTCCTCATTCTATCCACTTCCCCTGTCACATCCACCTTGTTGCAGAGTTGAAAGTGAAGCTGATAGTGCAATGATGTGACCAACTGAATTGGGTCAATCCTGGGATCTTCCACCTCAAATCCCAGTGAGAATACGAAGTCCAAGGTGTGGCCATGTTGGTGGGTCCCCTGTAACAAGGACAGGGGGAAAAGCAGGAACAAAAATTATGGTGTAGAAAGAAATATAAAAATGCTTTGCAAACAAAGTAGAACTAATGAAAAGGCACAATGTACTGTATAAGTTTACCATGTCACTGAATTAACATGTAACATTTAATACTATATAAAGAAAAGGCAGGATATTTTAGAAAGACTTTAAAATAATAAAAGTGCATATACAAGATAGTTAACTTGCAAATAAGATCATTATGCAAGTAAACAGGGACTCTGATGGACCTAGGCATGTGACAGTAGTATTTCATACTACTATTTGTTAAAATGCAATAATCCCCTTTTGACTGAAAATGGATGACTAGTTTTTTTTTTACTATAAAGTACTATTATAACCCAAATCATTCCAGTGTGCCATATTCTCCTGTTCAGAATGGAAAAGAGGCTAAACTAGTTTAAGTTTGAAAGCAAAACAGCATGACAGTTCAAATTAAAACCAACAAACTTCTAGAGAAGGATGTTTTTTTAGTGCTAATTTTGTGGTATAAAGAGTTACAGCATACAGATATCTCCACACTGTCAGTTGTGGAGAAGTGGGGAAAAAGGAGAGAATAAATATACATTTTCTTACGAAGAAAAGCAAATGTTGACAAGCTGCTGAAGAGTTTGTCCTTGTTAAAAAACTTTGTAAAACAACATGAAGCATGCTGACAAAGCTTATTTATAATATGTCATCTAATAAAAAATCTAAGGTATGTATGTATATAAATATATATAGTGATTTTATAGTCCACCCTACCCTTTGAAAATGGCCTCCTGTATATTATGTTGGCATCATAACTTGCTAAATACATATTTTTTTTATTTTTATTTATTGAAATGTTTTGCCAGGAAGGCACACTGAGCAACATGTTGCTTGTCTCCTTGTGCAACCTGGGGCGAGGGGTACAGATAGAATACATATAACAGGTACAGAGCAGACAACGTATAAGGATCAAGTAGTACATTGTAAACAATTCACAGATATGCCACAATCTCAGGAATGCATACTACAATACAAAATAGGGTAAGGCAGCTATATATAATTGGGCCAGTTTACTGTACATACAGTTTGCTCATAGGTGGCCCTTATAACCCTGCTTTTACATGCTTTTCCACAAGTAAGATCTTACAGGTGATATTTATTGTGCAAGCCAAGAGAGATTGCCTTCTTGCATAGGTGCAAAGCTGTGCATGGCATAAGGGAGTCATTGGGGACAGGGAAGGAGTTGGAACATGCCAAACATGTGATTTCATAACAGACATCCATGTCCAATTACCTCTGTAGCCTAAAGAGTATGGAATTGGCAGTCCACATCCAGGACTAACATATCCCCTTAGATTTTTAATTTAAAACAACAGAGTTTTTTAGGGGATCCTGCTGCTTCATCCCAGTCCTCTGTGCAACGGAGAAGGGCTGGAAATGGTTGATTTGTATGCCCCCCCAATCACTATCCAGTATGTATAGTAACACAGAGTACATACAGTATGAGTTATAGCCAGGCCCTCTCTCCCAGAAATAATTCTCCCCATCCAAGAGTGCAATGTTAATCACAACTGGCATCAGGCATTAACAGATCCAGCTACATAGCAAAGTAACACTTGCTATCCCCTTAGACCTGCAAACAGTGGATATTTTAGCCTAATACTAGCTTTAAATGTGAACATTTACTATTCTGTGGGGATGGCTACTCCTTGACAAAATTCTAGATCCTCCCGTGGCAACAGGCATCCACATACTTCTGATTGGTTACCAATGTAGTGTTATAGGATGGCTGAGGGGAAGGGTTCTGTACGCCAGAGAAAGCTTCCCTCTATGGCATACATTTTCATGCACACAGGCCTCCTATGACTGCGGTATTGCAACAGAAGCAATAAACATGATATAAAAAAATCATGTGATTCATTGTCTACACTACAGACACTCTTGGCAGAACTTCTAAACACAAATCAGTTCTGGTACAACGTGAAAGAGCTTCAGCTTTTGAGATAGTTTTAATTTTCTACGGAGACAGCAATGGCAATATGTAATGACCTGATTCAGAATATGTAATTCATTTCCAAGTGTGAGGGGGCAAGACTATAACTCCTGAGTGGCTGAGTCATGACTTGTGAGTGAGCGATGATAGTCCAGCCCTCTAGTCGCAAGTGGTAAGAAACTCTACTTTGAGTCAGGCCTTGCATGATCGATTTATACGTCAGTTTACTGGTTACACTTTTAGATCCATTATTTTTGTGAAAATGAAAACTGTTTTCTCATTGATTTGAATCACTGGCTTCAGTGCTGCACAGGATCATAATTATGTTGTCAGCTTTGTGAAAGCTGCTACCTGATAGGATTAGTACTCCACTGTGATATACTCGACCTTCAAAACAGTGACTGTGACCTACCCAACTTTCAAGCTAACATGTTATTGTGTACATTGTGCCAATATGACATGTCTATCTTTCAAAATGTTTTGCATCAGTTGTGTAATTAAGATATTATTTATTTCTGTACCCCGGTCTGAACTCCTACTCTGCCTCCATCAGACATTTGTGGCAAGCCCCCTCAATTAGAATAAATGACATTTTCCCCAAGCCCTGTAGATGATCTCTTGTGGTGGAGAGTGAAGCAGGATCTGCACAGAAATTCCTGAACTGAGGGACTGGGGACACACTCCAAAGGTATCAGTTACAACAGTGAGGAATTTTCTGGCTTCATCCTACCCACCTCCCTCCTGATTGAGCAGTGTCATGCCTTTGACAATTCAGCCCTCAGTGTCTTACCCTCTGATTAGAGGTCTGACAATGCTGAAACATAACATTACCTTTGCTGATTCAGCCTCACTGCCTACAAATGAAAAGATAATGGTGGCAGGGAGCAGTCACCTATAGCTTTCCAATAAACTGGAAGAACACAAATAGGCATAAAGAGGCAAATCATGCAGCCCATGATACTGTATGTAGTTCAGTCTCCTGAATATCCATAGCCCAGCCTATGGAATTCATCATTTTGACACTGAGAAGTTGCCTTGATGTTTTACCTTCTGTGCCAAAATGCAGTCAGGCATGCCTGCTACCTCAGCAAATCAGTTTCTCCCAAGTCTTCCCAGAGCGATAAGGCAGCACTGCCAGCAAAGCCATTTTAAAATAATTAATTCCAAGCTGATCCAGACTGTTGGTACTGAATTATGAGACCTTATGAAGAACAGCTGGACAGCTAAGTCAAAAGCATTGGGGAACTCTGAAGATAAACATGAAAATGTTTAAGGGCCATTAAATCAAAGTGATGAGAACACAGTTGGATAGATTCCTAGTCAATCCATCATGCTCTGTTCAGTATGTGAAAAGTACTTCATGAGAATTCCTAACACCAGCACTCTTCTCTAGCTTGACTGCAGGTGGAGTTACTGCTTTTAATAAAACAAATATTCCTTCTGGCACATCAAGTGCAATAAAGATAAATCAACTTGTACTGAAGGCAATGCTTCAGAACTTCAAAATCCCACACAGTGTTTCCAATCCTAAAGTAATGAGACAGCTTCCTGGTTGCAGGTGCAAAGCCTTTGGTACTCATCAGCAGTGAACTGTTTAGCTCATGTGCTGCAAGTTAACCTTCTGCTGCAGTGAGTTAGCAAACTTGACTGAACTTAACATCTGAAAGGAGGGTTTCACTGTAATTAACACACACTGACAGATGGGGAGGGCAATCTAAATTGATGGAGTCCATACTGATGGCAACTTTACTAATAAGAAAGAAATGAAAAAAAAACACCTTCCCAACATGGTTTTTAATATTTTTACTTTTTAGAAAAGAAATGGTAAAGTTTTGAATTACTTATGGCTTTTTCTATAGATAGTTTATTGACGGTATCAGGCTTAGGATTCAAAAAGGAGCTAAAGTTAGAGTTATTGGCAGTGACAACAGAAGACCTCAACAGTGAGCCACATACATTGATCAAAAGGATAGCCTGCACAGTCAGCTATGTCTAACTGTTGCTTTCACAGAGAAAAGTGAGAGATAAATCAACTGATATGATGCAGGGCTATCTGATGATCTACAGTACATGCAGCAGTCACCTGGAGTCCTCTGGGGAGCACATCCCCAACACTCTGATGGGACTGGCATGGATATTTTGTGCTATAAACATTGAGCACTGAATTCACTGGCATGGTGCATGCACCTGGGGTGGTCTCCTGAAATATACTGCTGGTACACAGGAAGTTAACAGTCAGCAAACTATAATAAAGGCAGAAGGGGTTCATGGGGCTTTCTAGGTTAGCCTAGACTCTTCCCAGTCGTCAGTGAGCATAATGAAAGAGGTACATACCCACTCCCTTAAGATCAATCAATAAATCAATCAAAAACTTTGTTTAATCAGGAATAACACCATTGAGCAAGCTCATTTTCAAAGTGGTCCTGGACATAGACAAATGAGTCACATGAGGGTACAGTATAGTATACAAAAAAGAAAGAAAAAAACAGTAGACAAATATAAGCAAGGCTAACACAGGCCTAAACTAACAGAGCTAACATATTTGTGAACTAATGCATAAGTTAAACCAAACCCAAAGATACTAGGGCTAGTACTATCATTATTAGTTGGTGGTTGTTCACAGGTGAGGCTTGAGAGAGGTAGAGATAAAGAGTGAAAGATAAAGAAGACAGGAAGGTAGGTATGGACAGCTAATGTAATTAGTTGGTGATTCACAACTGGGGCATGAGTGAGGGAGAGCTTAGGCGTGGGACGATATTTAAGACCGTGTGGAATGATATAGTAGTGGGAGTTAGGAGAAGAGGGTGTGAGAAGAGTTGAGGTTCACTAGGTGGGAGCTGTGAGTTTCTGGAGAGTTGAAGGGTACAGCAAGTGAATAGTGTGGCACAAACACACATTATAGCATAAGAAATAAAAAGAAATGGCACACACCTGCATATTATAGTTACCAAGGGATTTCATTAATTTCATGGCTGCAAGTAAAAACTGTTTCAGGACTCTCAAAAGGAATGCAGTAACTGTAATACGCTTCCGTGCAATGCCTTTTGTTATGTTGTCTACCCAGGTGGTCACCTTGGTGATTTGCTTCTCAAGTTACAAATAAGGCACATCAATCTCACATTAAGTGTACAATTTATTCATTCTTTTCCGGTACTATTCAGTAACTGCAAACAGTTATTAAACACTTTTCTGTAGCCTTCGCACCCCCCCCCCAGTGACCCCACCAGGACCTTGAGCCCCTAATGCAAGGTAATGGCCCACCCCAACACTTTCCAGAAGGTCCCACTACTGGGATTCCAGCCCTAAGTCCTTAGGGGATATGGTTCTCTTATGTCCCAGCTCACTGTCACTGGGGCAGACCCTCCTCATCTTTTATGTTGCCATACTCCCACAGGAACCCTCTTTGATTGCTACCTCTATAATCTGTCCATGGTCAACAGCTATCTTCACAGACTCCAATCCAGGCCAAAAAAGCCATCATTAGGCCACCCTTAGGGAAAGACCTCTAGAGTTATCCATCTCCGCACCTAGGCGTCATCTCTGCCTCCTCCACAGCTTTGTTGTTCACTTCTTGGCACTTAAGCTTCTCTTTATACCCTCCTCCTAACTCCTCCCATCTGGAACCCATGGATGCAGGCCTTCACCTTAATGCTGTCAGCCATCCCACCACTTGCATACCTCTCAAATGTCCAACATTAGGAGGGGCATCCCTCATTTTATCACTCAGGACATCTTTGTCCATACCCCTCAAATGTTCCTCATTAGGTGGGAATGTTCCTTATTTTACCCCTCATAAGCCCAGTGGATCTATGAGTACAGTGAGGGCCATCCCCCCTAATGTAGTAATGTTGAGGGATATAGACAGAGGGTTTTTGAGGGGTATGATGAAGAGCATCCCTCATAATGTGAGGCAATTGAAAGCTTTGGGCAAAGAGTTCTGAGGGTTACAATGTTGGGCATTCTAATGTGGGACAGTTGAGAGGTATGGACTAAATCCCTCTTAATGTGGGACAGTTGAGAGGTATGGACTAATGTGGTTCTGAAAGGTAAAATGGGGGAAATCCCTCTTAATGTGGGATAGTTGAGGGGCATGGGGTTCTGAAGGGGAAAAGAGGGGATGTCCTTCCTAAAGATGGACATCTGAGAGATGTGTGTGTGACAATTGAGGGGTATGGACTGAGGAATTCTAAGTAGCAGAATGAGTAATATCCCTCCAAATGTGTGACATTTAATGTTATAGACAGAGAGGTTCTGAGGGGAAAATGAGGTCCATCCCTCCTTATGTGGGGTATTTGAGGGGCATGCAGTTGGCCCAGTGGTGCTGAGGGTTGAGGCACTGGACACCACACCTCACGCCACGGTGGTGACCCGGGTTCGGGAATGAGTCCAGGTCATCAGGGGTTGGCAGGGGAGGGGAGAGATTAAGCATCCATAGGACTGCTCTCTCTTCCCGGGATGGGCTTAGAGGGATGATCGCTTTTAGGGAGGCCTCTGGCGGTGGTTGGAAGAGCCCGACATAGCAATGCTGCATAAGCAAGGCAGCAGAGTTGTGGCACAACAATGCCTTGACAGCTGCACTCCATGAGAGGAAGAAAAACCCACAAGGAAAATATCCTCCACACCTGGGGATAGACAAAAGTACCCTCAGCCCTAGGACAACACTCCATCACTGGGCTCCCTCCTCTCCACGGCCACCCCATGCAGTCCTGGCACTCTACACTGTTGATAGAGTGCCCTGGGTGGGTAGGGTGGCCCTTCCTCTGGGTGGCACAAATCCAGAGGTTGTGTTAGGGTTGTGTGTGGGGAGAGGACAAGGGAGTCTCAAGCCGGAGGTAGAGACCTGGCCACTGAGGGTTGCCAGAGAGAGTTCCACGGGGGTGGGAGTAAAAAGAGTTACAAAAAAAAAAAGAGAGAGAGAGACATGAACAGAGGGATTCACAGTGGTAAAATAATGGATATCCCTACTAATGTGGGACAGTTACATGCTATTAATGGGACAGCAGAGAGCTACGGTATTGGCAGAGGGATTCTGAAAGTCCATAGCAGGGATGGCCCTCCTATTTATTTATTTATTTATTTATTTATTTATTTATTTATTTATTTTATTTATTGAGTACAATTGGAATTACAATCCTTTGAGTCACAGACTCTTTTGCAAAGGCTCCGCGTCAGGTTACAGGGGGTGGAGGGTAGACAAATACATTAAAAGACAGACGAGAACAGGCATTATTTACAATTTCAGTACTGACAGAGTAACTTTTTTTTTTTTTGCAAAGGCTCCACGTCGGTTACAGGGGGTGGAGGGAAACAAAGACAGTATAAGTCTAACATTGACAAGCAGTATATACAGTTACAGTACTGACAGGGCAGTCCAGGCTAGAACTTATTTAGCAGGTGAGGTAATTAGGAAGCATTCCTGGGATCCCTAGACAAAGAGATTTGTAGGATGCCATTTCGTAGGGTCTAGGGAGTCCATGAGTCAGGAGAAGTGGAGGATTTGGGAGAGAAGAGGGTGGGCAGCTTTAGCCACAGTCACATTTACCATTCTCCATTAGTTGGTTTTTAAGGCCTGATTTGAAAGGTGAGATGCTATGGGACTGGTAGAGTGGGGGGGGGGGTAATGTGTTGAGCCAGAGAGGGGCACGGTAGCGGAAAGATTTTTGCCCTAGGGATGTTCTACATAGGGGAACAAGGAAAGATGACTTAGCTCTGAGTCTTGTATTATGCCTGATGGGGGCTGCACTGATGATGGGGAGTAGGCCGGCGGGGGAAAGCTGGAGGTGTATCTTTTTTGCGAGAATGCAGGTGTGGTATTTTAGTCTTTGTTGGAAGTTTAGCCAACCAGTCAGTGTATAAAGATCGCAGGTATGGGTTAGTCTGTCACAGCCTGTTGCTAGGCGGCAGAAACATAGAAACATAGAATTTGACAGCAGATAAGGACCACTTGGCTCACCCAGTCTGCCCATTTCCCTACCTACTGGATAAGCTGCAGATCCTACTTAACCAGCAGCCTACTCTTCTTACCCCCAACCCCTAGAATGGCCTTATGACTGTCCCATGCATGCTTGAATTCCATCACTGTTTTTGACTTCACAACCTCCTCCGGAAGGCCGTTCCATGCATCCACAACCCTCTCTGTGAAAAAAATGCTTCCTTAAATTACCTCTGAGCCGCCCCCCCACTATCTTCAAATTGTGCCCCTTGTTCTTGCACACCTCTTTTTGAAAGATGCTACCTCTTGGATTTTGTTGATTCCCTTGAGGTACTTGAACGTTTCTATCGTGTCCCCCCTCTCCCTCCTTTCCTCGAGGCTATACATATTAAGCTTCTTTATTCTCTCTTATATGTCTTCTGGTGCAGACCCTACACCATTTTAGTTGCCCTCCTCTGGACAGCTTCCATCTTGTCTATGTCTTTGCGGAGATTGGGTCTCCAGAACTGCATACAGTACTCCAGATGGGGTCTCACCAGCTGTCTGTACAGAGGGATAATAACTTCCTGTTTTCTACTGGTGATGCCTCTCCCTATGCATCCCAGTATATCCCACCCTTGCTGCCCTCTCACATTGCTTGCCCACCTTTAGGTCATCTGATATGACTACCCCCAGGTCCCTTTCCATTTTTGTTGTTGTTAGTATCTCACCCCCCATTGTGTACTCTTCCCCTGGGTTTTTGTTTCCCAGGTGCATTGCTTTGCACTTCTTAGCATTGAATCTAAGCTGCCATACATTTGACCATTCCACTAACCTTTCCAAGTCCCTTCTCATCCTTTCCACCCACCCTGTGCATCAACTCTGTTGCAGATCTTTGTGTCATCTGCAAAGAGACATACTTTCCTTCCAGTCCCTCTGCAATGTCACTTATAAAGACATTGAAGAGGACCGGTCCTAATACTGAACCCTGCGGTACCCCACTAGTAACCCCCTTTCTTCAGAGTGGACTCCATTTACTATTACTCTCTGTGTCCTATTCTCCAGCCAATTCTTTACCCAGGCTGTCATCTTGGGACCCACTCCCAGGCTGGCTAACTTGTATATTAATCTTTTGTGTGGGACTGTGTCAAATGCCTTGCTAAAGTCTAGGTAGGCCATGTCCACATCCCCTCCCTGATCTACTACTTTGGTCACCCAGTCAAAGAAATCTATCAGATTCTCTGGCATGCTCGATCCTTCCTTCAAAGTGATTCCATCATTTTCCCTATCACTGAGGTTAAACTAACAGGTCTGTAGTTTCCTGCTTCTGCCTTGCTCCCACTTTTGTGAAGGGGAATCACATCTGCCCTCCTCCAGTCCTCAGGTACCACCCCATCCTCCCATGATTTGTTAAAGAGGGTAGTCAGTGGTGTCACTAGTTCTACCCTTAGTTCTTTTAGAATTCTGGGATGAATCCCATCAGGCCCTATTGCTTTGTACACCTTCAGTTTTAAGAGTTCTTTCATAACCCTTTCTTCTATAAATGGGCTGGTATCAACTTCTGTATCCAGAGTGTTTCTACTGTTTGTTTTAGGTACTTCTCCTCTTATTTGTAAATACTGAGCAAAAGTATTTGTTTAGTGTCTCTGCCTTTTCACAGTCTCCCTCTGCCCACCCTCCCTCCCTCTTATTAAGCCTCACTAGCCCTCCCTTGGTCTTCCTTCACTCCTGATGTACCTATAAAAGGTTTTATCCCCTTCTTAACTGAGTTGGCTATCTTTTCCTCAGTTTGGGCCTTTGCTATTCTGACTGCCTTCCCAGCTTCCTTTTGCTTTAACTGATACAGTTCTCTGTCCTACTCCTTCTGTGATTCCTTGTACTTCCTGAATGCTTTCTTTTTCTCTTGAACCTTCACTGCCACTTCCTTTGAGAGCCATAGTGGTTTCTTACATTGTTTTGTTTTGTTTATTTGCTTCACACAAAGGCTTGTTACCTCTGTGATGGCAGTTTTTATTATTCCCTATTGTTCTTCCACCCCTCCTTTCTGCCCATTTGCTAGTGCATTCCTTAAGCACTCACCCATTTTGACAAAGTCAGCCCTCCTAAAGTCCAGTACTTTTGCCTTTGTATGGCTTGACTCTATTGCTGTGTTTATTGTGAACCATACTGTTTGATGGTCGCTAGATCCCAGATGGCTACCCACTTCTACATCTGTGATCCTCTCTCCATCTCCATTTGAGAGAATCAGGTCTAAGATTGCTCCCTCTCGAGTGGGCTCCAATACTAGTTGTCTTTATTAAGCGTAGGCTTATTAAGGCAGGCTTTATTAAGGCAGGCTTTATTAAGTGCAGCGTTTATACTGCTTAGCGTGGTGGGGTCAGCATAGCCTTATATAACTATTCCATAGTTGATTAGGGAGAGGATGGACAAGGTGACTGCTAGTAGCATGGCCTGTGCAGGTAGGCACTTTTTGAGTCTATAGAGGATGACCACTCTAGTGTTGACCACGGACGAGAGGAGATGGATGTGACTATGGTAGGAGAGGGAGGTATCTAAAGTGATACCCAGGTATTTAAAGTGTGTAACGTGTTCCAGTTGGGTACCTAGTGAGTTCTTAATTTGGAGTGCCATCTGACTGTGTGGGCTTTGGCAATGCGCAAAGATCATGAACTTAGTTTTGCTATAGTTTATGATCAGGCGGTGATCAGTGAACCAGTTCTCTAGTTCCCGGAAAAAACCCTGAAAGGCTAGTTGGAGAGTGCTCGATTGAGGGTGTTTCCAGTACAGAACCGCATCATCAGCATAGAGTAAAAGATGACTGCTGCATGCTTTAGGGAGAGAGTTTAATAAGAGGTTGAAGAGCAATGAGCCCAATATAGACCCCTGAGGGACCCCTGAACAAACAGTTTTGAAGGTGGAGATGATGGTGTTTATCCTGACATGCTGTGACCATCCTGAGAGGTAATCCTTGAACCAGACTGTGGCCTCAGGGACCACATTTAGTTGAGGAAGGACACAAAGCAGTAGTTCATGACTGACCGTGTCAAATGCCTTGGTCAGATCCACATAGATAGCCCCTGTGATTGAGCCTTGGTCAAGGGCCTCATGTATGAACGTGGTGAGTTCAGTGAGTGCAGTGACGGTACTATGGCCAGTCCTGAAACCATGCTTTTCCTTGCTGAGAAGGTTGTGTTTAGTTAGATGTTCTGTTAGCTAGTCCGAGACAATTTTTTCCAGAGCTTTGGACAGAGGAGGAAGAATTGAGATAGGTCTATAGTTGCTGGTGTTAGTGGGGTCACCGTTCTTCAGAATGGGAGTGATTATGGCTTTCTTCCAGGTTGAGGGGAAACTGGCTGAGGCATAGTGAAAAGTTGAGAATTTTTGTAAGGTGGGGTAGAGTGACATCGAGGGTAAGCCTAACGAGTTTAAGGTCTAGGGAGTCATTGCTGTAGCGGGTATTGGTGATAGCTTTGGTGATATAGCATTTTGCCTCACTACAGGGGATGACTCAGAGCTGGAAAGGGGGTGAGTTGACATTAAACGGTGTTTCAGGGGGAGGGGGATTTTGGTAGGGTAGAAGAAATTTGGAGGGAGGATATGGGAGAGGTTTGAGAAGGAGGCATTAAGGGCTTCTGTAATGGTGGAGGGATCTTGAGTTATGTCCTCATTTAGATTGAGTTGGGTAGGGGTGGGGGAGCAGGATTTACCACCGAGTTCTTTTATGTTGTTCCAGAATTTTTTTCCATCTCCCCAGGAAGAGGTAAGGGTATGTTGGTAATAATTAGCTTTCGCCTGCCGCGAGGCCCATGTGCATTTATTACATGCCTCCCTGTATAGCTGTCTATCCTGAATGCATTGGAGTCAAAGGCCTTGTGCCAAAGGTTGTCCCTTTGTTGGATAAGGTTTAGGAGAGAGGGTGTGATCCAGGAGGTGGTTCTGGTTTTCACAACTTGCTTTGTGAGGGGAGCGAATATATCACAGGCTTTGTTGAAGGTGGTTATAAAGTGGGTGAGAGCAATGTCTACTGACTGCGTGGTTGATATGGGGAGCCAGTAGCTATTGGTTTGATAGTATTTGAGGTTCTTTAGGCCTCCTTTTTTGAACCTCCGCTGCCAAGAAGTTTTTGGTGGGGCAGGGGCCAGTTTACCCATCCACCATCAAGTAACTGGGGAGTGGTCACTGATAGAGTCAGGGAGCACAGTTGCCTGGGAGAGGTTACGTGGCCAGTTGGTGAAAATGAGGTCTAAGAGGATGAAGGTCCCTGATCTAGAGTTCCACCTGGTCGGGGAGGTGACTAGCTGGGTAAGATCCAATGCCTGGGCAGAGTCTTTGTAGCTGGATGCAGCTGGAGATAGCCAGTCAACATTGAAGTCACCCATTAATATAATTTCATTAGTATTAGGTAGGTGGGAGATAGTGTGAAGGATAGACTCAAATGCAAGTTTCTGGTTTCTTGGGGGGATATAGGCTGAGATGATGTGGATTGTTTTGGAACCCAGACTAAGTTTGACAGTTAGTGTCTGGGCTTCATGTTGTGGGGTGGGGGTATGAACTACGGTGGTATTGAGTGGGGATTTAATATAAATTGCGCAGCCACCACCTATCTTGCTGGTCCTATCTGCCCTAAAGATGGTATAGTTACTTAAGGAGACAGCATCATTGGGGATTTTATCAGATAGACAGGTCTCAGAGAGGGCTAGTATGTCAGGAGCATGTTGGGCAATCCAACCTTGTAGAGGGGTGTGTTTTTGGGGGTAGGCTGCAAATATTAAGTGAGGCTATCAGCAGTCTCCCTTGACATTTGTTCGGAGAGGTTTTTGTGTTGGGAGGTCCTGGGTTGGGGTGGATATTGCCAGATAGTAGTAGAAGTAGAAGGGTGTGCCGAAGGAGGGAAAGCCTGCAGAGTTTGAGAGACAAACACTGGGAATGGTACGGTGACGTTTTTTGTTGTTGTAGGAGGGTACTGGGAGACTAGAAATGATGCTGGGTAGGAGGGAGAGGGACGAGAGGGGGACGAATGTTGGGTTAATGTAGGTAGAGGGGGGCTGGGGTCTGGGATGGGGGAGAGCTGTGGTACAGTGCTTACCCTTAGTGGGTGTGGATGTTAATGTGGGTGTGTGCGAGTAAAAGTCTTTGGGAACAATTTGGCATGGGTGTAAGAAGTTGGAGGGACTGGGCCAGTAGTTATCAGTGATAGCTGAAAGATTAGGGTAGAAGATATGGTGGTGTGGTATAGGAGCCACGGGGCCGGGGGGTTTCAGAGCAAGGAGTGTGTTCCTGGAAGTCAGTAATGCTGTGATAAGTAGGGAATACATTGTGTGGGTATTAAGTGGGAGGACAGTAACAGCGGCCACTAGAGTTAGAGTTGTATAACCTGCAGCTGGAGAAGTGGACTGATAGGTTATTTTCGCCTCGTCACCTGACTAACCCTGGCTATAAATTCGAGAGCCGACCAAGGGTGGTGGTGGGGGTGGTGGGAAGCCAAATGCATAGCGTCCGGTGGGGCTCAGCCTGGGCAGCAACTCGAGCTGCTTGACAGCTTGTGTGGCTGAGATTCATGTGGCAAGGCTGGGAGCTTGTGGCCATTGAAAAATGGCACCAGAGGCCAACTGTTGTGGCAACAGCCTGGTTCAATGTGTTCAATTACCTGGTGTGTCTCTGGTTCGGGGCTTCTGCAGGCAGGGAGGGCTTCAGGACAGGCCCTTGTGACCTCTGGTCTCCTGAGGGAAGGGGGTGGTGTCTGCAGAGAAATGAAGAGAGAGAGGGGTTTAAGTAAGCAAAGGAAGGGGATCTATTAACTTGTTGGGGGCGGGCTAGTCCTGGGTGAGGGGAGAAGAACAAAGGAGCTACGGGCTATCAGGTAACAGAAATACAATTCCAGAGTAGAAAGGCAGTTGTTGTTACTTGCTGGGTTAGCTGAGCTTCTGCATCGGATAGTTGAGAGGAAAAGGAAGAGGGAGCTCTGAGGGAGAAAATGAGGGATGTCTTTCCCAGTGTGGGACAGTTCAGAGATACGGCCAGAGGTTTTTAAGGAGTGCCACCACAGTTTTCGCTGAGGTGTGTGAAAACACCTTATTAAAAAAAAAAAACATTTTTTTTTAATCCACTCATGCAACTGCAGAAATTTTATTTTGTTTATAACTTCTATATATTAATATGACCCCCCAGAGTGACTCATTTCTGGGAAGGGGTGGTTTTACGCATGTTGTGCTTAGGAGAACAGTAAAGAGAAGCTGAGCTGTTCTTGCTCGAGCACAACACAAGTGAAACCACTCTTATCCAGAAACAAGTGGTGATGGGGGACATATTAGTATATTATTGATGGAGCACAGTCAATAATATATTTTTTAAACTATCCTGTAATGCGTTCATTTCCAGGGCATCTGAGCATCAGATGCTCTTCACAGAATAAGAGTGTCTCACATGTAGCGGAAAGGAGCACTCCCTTGATCTATAATTTAATTTAAAATTGTTGTTTCCAGAAACACCACAGTGACCACCATGGGACAAACTCTAATTAGTTTGAAAGTTTCAGCCTTCAAATCAAAACCGTTCTCTAGGTATTTGGGAGCAAAAGAAGCATTTTAAAATCAATGATTTTAACATTTCCATACACCTTGTAACAGTAGAACTACTGAGCCAAATGTTACCAAATGTTTGGACATTTAATATCCTAAAGCAAATGGTGTGCTCTGAAAATGGAGTGGCTATTGCAGTTCAAATTGTCAGCAAGTTTTCATTGGTTACCAGTGGGCACCTTGCTGTGCTCCTGAGAAGCAACCCCTAGCATAGGGAGCTCATGGAAAGCTTTCTCTACTGAAAAGTTTGCTTTAAGCCTGCAGCAAATAATGCAACTGAAAAAAGGGGAGCAGGCAATTAAGCCGTAAAAAATGTTATGAAGTATACTGTGTAGCCAAGCTGTTGCCATGAGTGAATCTATGTCTGTTGGAATTTTTGATGAGGTGCTCAACACAGAAATAAACAACCCTGAGCAAGAGATTGAAATGGCTCCTGTTGTTGTTTACAAATGTGAATAGACTGCTGTCTCAATTTCTTGGGATAACAACATTTTCAAAATACAAATATAGGTATTTTGTACTAAAGTGTCTACTCAGCCCTGCATATAATATCATTAACCACTCCATATCTGGTCATCCTGCTGCTGGCTGGGACTAGTTAACAACAGGATACATTATCATCATGATACGGACCTCAAATGACAAGAGACTGGTGGAAAAAAGTTTAAGAGACTGTTGGAAACATAATAGAACCTTTTCCCATTTGCAGCCCCCAACCTCCTAAAGCAAAATAAATCCCCTTGCATACTTACCTTTGCAGGTAGGACATAACATTTTATTCAAAGATTATCATCATTCTGATTTGAATTGAACATCTGCAGGGTAGCAGGAACTTTCATCTTCCATCATATCAGTGGCTGTTTGAATCAAAGGATAAATGGAGCTGCCATCATCATCATCATCATCATCATTATCGGTTGGAGCAAATTTGCTTATCATCTAAATTGCAAGCAAAATGATAGCATATGTGATTTTTCCTACATCTTAGAAACAGAAACAGAGAATTTGTGGGCAGAAAATCATGTCTGCCCAGTTCCATCTATCTAATATGAATTGTAAGTGCCATAGTATCTCTTCATATCTTCTCACCCCTCTCCTTTTGATACCATATTTATCAACCTTTGTACTGTATTATCTGCTCCACCCATGTTTGAATACCCCCACTGTTTTTTATACAGATCACCTCTTTAAGAAGCTTATTCCACCTTTCCATCACCCCTTCTGTGAAAAAAAATACCCACTTTCTAGTGTCTCTCAAAAATTTGCCCCCTAGCTTCATGGAGTTATCCTTAGTGTTTGTGTTCTCACTCAGTTTGAACATTTCCATGCTATCTACCTTGTTTAACCTATGGAGGTATTTGTATGTCCCAGTCATGTCCCCTTTTTCCATTCTCCCCTCCAGCATGTAGATGTTTAGTTTTTCAGTGTCTCCTCATATATCCTTCCCTGTTGCCCCAATTAATCTTGGTTACCCATACAGAATACTACACAGTTTTTCTAAAAAAAGGTTGGAAATCATAGGAAGCCTGAGGGTTTCTTAGACTTGTCTAAGGTTGCATCTCCTAGAAAAGCTTAGACTTTTCAAAATATAGAAATCCTTGGGATGTTAGCTTTTCTTGGCTTTTTTGAAACATGGGTGTCCAAGAAAAAAAATATCATTCTGGGAAACTGTTGGATTTTAGTGTGGCGCAGCTGGATGGTAGCAAAAATGACTAACTTGTTAACACTTCAGCAACCTGTTAGAAATTTATTGCAAATTACTGAAAAGACAAAAAGGCTAGAGGAATAAAAGACTTGTACAGTTCCTAGGCAATGAGAGGTAACTGAGTAGACACTGGGTGTTTGGCTAAGGACATATTTTCTGTACCATTCAAATAGTCTCAGGGTACTGCATTATTTATCTTTGACTGTGTCTGTCAGTTTTCTGCTTGTCCTCATAAGTATTTTAGTGTCAAAGATGTAAGCCTTAATAAATGTGTTACAAGTAGTTTAGGGTGGAGGTTTCATTTAAGCACTGGGCTTTAAGTAAGCAATGAGACATGGTGGGGTTGGGTTGTCATGGTTTTTTGCACAGCCAGGGGTGTTGTGCCTTCTGCCTCTGGGCATGCATTAACCCATGACAGCCACCATCCACAGAGTGTCTTGTTACACTTAGAAAATGGGTCCTATGTCAAAAACAAAAATCAGAATTAACCCCAAAAATAATTTAAAAAAGTTTAGAAATAGTTTATAATGGGTACATGTCAATTCACTCCCGATATTTCGCTCCCCAATGATTCGCTCCTGACAGTGTGCTCTGGCAACCACTCACACACACCTACTTGCCCCCAAGTCAATTCACTCCCAGACCACAGTACATGCAGAAAACAAACCTAAAAGGAACTGTAAGTTCAGTACTATTTTTCAATTTGCTCCCAGACCGCAGTACAAGCGGATAATGAACAGAAAACAAACTGTCAGTGTTGGTGTTCAGTATTATTATTTTTCAATTATCTTACCAAATGAAATGATGAATGCTGCTGCTTACATTACATTACATTTCCTAGTGAAAAATGTTTGAGGCTTGTATACTGAATGTTGCTGCTGCTTTACAGTCTGAGCAAATGAAATGCTGCTTACGGGAGCGAATTGTCACCAGGGTGAGTAATCAGAGGAGCGAATCATCGCTGGGTGAAATGATGGGAGCATATTGTCCGGGGGGGGGGGAGAATTGTTGGTAGAGAATTTTCATGTTCCTGTTTACAATTACAGTGTTTTGTAATTAAGAAATAGTCCCTGTACTAGGTTTGTGGGCACTATGTGGCACTGCAGTGAAGCATTTTAAGTTAAAGCATGCCATTCATTTATCTATAAAATGCCATGAAAGCAGTGGTGTTTTTTTGTTTTGTTTATATTAAAGGAGAGAAAGAGAAATTGGGAATTCTGTATGGTTCTTGGTTGCTAATAATGAGAACGACTGTGAAATATAGCAATAAAAACTCAATTTTTTTTTATTTCTTACCCCATAGTGCATAATCTGTCAGTTTGTTGCATTATACTGCAATTGTGATACGTTTGGCCAGCTCTTCAGTCTACCCAGATCTTCCTTCATAATTCTGACACCTCCTTACTATTAACCCAGCCATGGATCTTAATATAATCTGCAAAAAGATATATCTTTCCCTGTATCCTTACTCCAGTGTCTCAGATGAAGATGTTGACGAGGACCAGTCCAAGGACCAAAGCCTGTGGCACATCTTTAGTGTCAACAATAAGTGCAGTCTGGCTCCTCCTCTACAAACATAAAAAACTAGGGGGGGTGGTGTCTGAACAAGACTAGGGTAGAAGCTCAAGTATTCAAGACAGTCCTGGCAAAAATAAATGTTGCTGTCCCATAAGTTTGTTATCCATATTCTCATTACTTTTTCATTTATCCAGTATGTCACACACTTGACTAAATGTTTTTTAAGTGTCACCTCACTGGTTCTTTGGGAGAAGTGATGAGCTATATATATTTTTAGAATATTTTCAATGAATTATTATATTTTCATATTTTTCTATTTATTTTCTATTTATTGAATACAGTCAGAATTAATACCTTTGAGTCAGAGACTCCTTTACAAAGGCTCTACGTCATGGAAAAAATACAGAGCATACATTGAACAGACATCACAGTATAAATAGCAGTATGGGAAATAACACACCTTACGATGATACAAGGTAAAGTACAACAGGTGGATGTGGTACAGGATAATTACAATAGTCATAGACAATGCAGTACAGTGGCAAAAATACAATAAATACAGTATCTACAGGAGCAATCATATAGTACAGTAGATGTTGCAGAGAAGTATTTCTGACTGGATTGTGAAAGCAGCTCAGTCCAGTGAGAGTCAGCTAGTCTGAGGCTCGGGTAAGACTGAAACCAGGGACAGGCACTCTAGAAGTAAGACCAAGCGGGTCCCTTGTCATGGCAGTTTTAGGCCATGGGTGGGTCAGGTACAGTCACAGGTGAAGTCACATTGTAACCTTTCAGTTCTTATTTTTAAATATCACCATGATTACCTTTCATGGATAAGAACCATTCACTGTATCATGCATTCTTATTTTAATTTAATTTGGCTGCTCTTTAAAATAAAAAAAGACCATACAACAAAATTGGTTTATTGTCCTACATAACTTATAACCACACTATAATGACCTCATTAGGCCCGATTCTAGTAGCACCCTTACACATGTCGCAAGTTGTGACATTGTAGGGGTGCAGCTGTGCCAGGGACCCTGCACCCAATTCTCTATTGGGCAGTGTCCCTGCGGCTAAGTCCTGTGGCATATGCCAACAGGAGACTTGTGCTGAATGGATGGCACAACAGTAGACATTGCCACAAGCCTGTGGTATTGCCCTGTAAAAGGGCAAAGGCCCCCCTCCCCAATCCCCATAAACTTCCCCTCTAGCCATGATTCCCCACAAGAGTTGTATAAAATCCCCCCAGCTCAGTTCCCCATAATATCAAATCATACCCCCCTCAGCCCGATCCCCATCTATAATGCAAACTCCCTCCTAGCCATGACACCCATCCTGATCCACCTTCCCTGCAACCCAAGTATTGTGGCACCCATAAATATATGACATGAAATAAATAGTTTAGTTGCCGTATTGGTCCTAGTAAGAACAGGTGCAGAAGCAAATGATTTGATACCTTTTATTGGGCTAACATAGATGTCACAACAAAAGAACAAAGTTCTTTTGTTGTAACATCTATGTTGGTCCAATAAAAGGTATAATAACATGAAATAAGACACGTATCCAGTCGCCCATCATCTATGGTGGTCTAGTGACCCTCCACCCCCCCATCTGGCAGTGCCAGACCACCCAGCTCCCCCCAACCCATACCCAGCTGGCGACTGGCACAGCCCACCTCTCACCACCACAGCCAGCCGCAGACTGAGCACTGTTTGAGCATATACTACTATAAATAGTACACACTCAATGAATGACAGCTCATTCATTGAGCATGTACTATTTACAGTAGTGCACACTCAAACGGAGCTCAGTGGGCGGCTGGCCTTGATGGTGAAAGGTGGACTGTGCCAGTCACCAGCTGGGTACGAGTCAGGGGGAGTGGGGTGGTCTGGCACTGCTTGGTGGGCAGAGGCGTTTGGGACCATTAGACTACTAGGGATGATGAATGACTAGATATGTGTCTTAATTCATGTCATGTATTTAAAAGTACCATAATACTTGGGTTGCTAGGTGCGTGGATCAGGATCAGAGCTTGGGGCTGGAAGGGGGGGTTTGCATTAATATGATCGGGGATCAGGCTGAGGGGGATTATAATTGGATATTATGGGGAATCAGAGCTGAGGGGGATTTTATATGACTGTTGTGGGGGTATCATGGCTGAGGGGAAGTTTAGGGAGATCAGGGCGTGGGGCACTACATAGCCCTGCAGGGCATTTGTAATGAATGTTGGTGGGTCGGGGCATGGGGGGCTACATGGCCCTGTGGGGTTGATTTATGTATTTTGGGGATCAAGGCATGGTTAGGGGGCTACATGTACCGGGGGTTTGGGAGGCGGATACACTGGCAGGACCTCCGGTGGGTGTAAGTACACTTACGCAAGCTACATGCTGGTGTAGCTGCACTTTAGCAGATGTCTTCTGGGGGTTGTTTGAGAATAGTGCCCTGGGGGACTTGTTTGCTGCACTTCCAGAATTGGGCACAACTGCTGCCGTAAACCCCTTAGTGCCATGTCGCAGGGGGTTTAGGGCATAACTGGTGGCGTATGTCCACTTTGGCACAAGCAGCCTGTGGCATGTGGCAGGCTGCTTTGCAGAATTCCATATGTCACAACTGCTGGCATAACTTTCTACTTGCACCATTTTTTTTGGTGCAAGTCAAGTTACGACAGATGTAACCTTTTGAGAATCGGGCCCATTTTTTGCATATACCAGTTAGGTAATGTTATCATGCCTTCATTATTTTTATTACTTTATGTACACTTTGGGCAAAAGGAAAGGCACAGGGAAAAATATGTCACAGAAATAAGTATGACATATTGCACAAATGAAAAAGTATATAGATTTAAAACTTATGGATGGCCAGTGTTTATTCTTGCCTTAGAAAAACGGCGGGGCATTTCCTGGCCTTTGATTGCCTGAGACTCCTGGCAAGGGTATATTTATGTGCCACCAGAGACTGGGAAATAACTAGTCCCATGCCAACCTGCCCCACCACACAGTGGTATCCCTGTGCCCCCACTCAAATTAAAAAGAAAAACTGATTGACAGCCATGTTTTTCTGCTGCTTACTAAGGAACCCAGATACTCCCATACACACAATTCATATCTGTAAAATACAGTGCATATCACCACCACCCAAACAATGTTTGCTTCTTTTTTATTTTTCTATCTTTCCCCAACAAAACAACACTATCAATACCACTCAAGTAAGGACTGATGCTTACCTCATTAGCGCTATACTCCCACTCGCATGCATTACATTTCAGGTGGCCAGCAGCTTTCCCTAATACTGACAGCTTTCATATTTCAGTCTCGTGAAAGTGTTCCCTCTGTTCTCTCTCTTTCAGTTCTGACTACAGTCAGAACAGAAACTATTCCATTAAAAATAACTGAAAAAAATGAGGAGCTACTCCCACGTGTGATCACAAAATGGGACAATAAAAAATAACAAGGGCTTCTGAGCACTCAGTTGTGTACCAACAGAAAGATGGGGACTACTGAAAGAAAGAAATACAAAGGGTCTCAGCACTCAGTTTTGTACTGTGAGGGCTGCTGAATGAAAGAAAATTGATAGGCAATGCCGAAAAAGAAACTGTATAAAACTGTAAGTACTCTCTACTGAAAATTGCACTAGTAGAGGGACTACTTTACAATAAACAGCTTTTTTACCTAATTTTTCCCTTATTGAAACTACTTTTTGTTATAAAATATTTTACATATATTTTTTTAAATATCAGCACATATCCCATTTTCTAATAACAACAATACATATCCCTCATGGTGGGCAGTATGGGGTATACCAAACCTTCCAGGGGCTATAAGGCCCTCTGCCTCTGGCATCGGGCCTCATTGTCCCCCTGGGCAGTCCAGTATAGCCCAATAGTGACCATCCTGTTGGGTGCTATTGCTTACAGGACTGTTTTGAGCATGCCATTAGTGACTACTTTGTTACCTAAAAATGCTGTATTAATTGCCACTCTCTGACTTCTGCCAATCAGGAAGTTTCCCACCCATCTTGTGAATTTGTTTCCCACCCCCAGGTCATGCATCTTATTTACTAATTGCTCATGTAGAACAGAGTGAAATAATGATAGTGTCAGTGGCTCAGCAAGGTAGCACACTCACCTCTGAGGCTGGGAAATCAGAAGGCTGTGGGTTCTATCCCCACACCAGGCACTTGGGCTAAATCCCAATACAGACACAGTAGTGCAGCATGAGGGGGGTGCTGCACTCCTGAGGTGCCATCTTTCGGATGAGACATTATACCGAGGTCCCATCTGCCTGTTCTGGTGGTAGTTCAGGTGGATGTTAAAGATCCCATGGCACTTCTCGAAAGAAAGGGGAAGGTTTTATTAAAGAAACAGAACAAGACATATACAGCCAGGAAGAATACAGCAATCATAAACAGTACAGTAATATAAAAATCAACAGCAAATAATCACACAAAGTAAAGTATACATAAAGAGGAAAGAAAAACCTGAAAAAAAAGAAACAATGGAAAGGAAACTAGTAACATTTTCAAACAAGCATAAGGAGAAATAGCCCACTAACCATGGGACAAAGCAAATCCCCTATATTATCTTTCATAAAAGGAATAGTCTTCCAACGAACATACCACTTGTCATAATGTAAATGAGAACATTCAGAAGAACAGACAACATAAATCATGTTCAGTGTTATCAACAATCATGGAACGTGGTAAACAAACCTGCTGAAAAACAAATTTACATCTGGCTTGCAATAAATGAAACTTAATCAGAGCAAAGAGAAGTCTCACCGCACCAACATCATAACCAGTATGGCACAAAAAGAAACCACTCACAACTTCAGCATACGTAACAAACCACCAAAATCTAGTACTCCAACAGAGAGGTAATGTCAAAAAGTCTGTACATAAGGACACTGAATAAAAAAATGATCCATGGTTTCTTCTTGGGCCACACAAGTCAGTCTCAGGCACATCCTATCAACAAGCATATTATAATTGGCATTACCGTTAACCTGGAGCCTACCATGGCTACTAAGCCACAATACATTCCATATTCTAGGGGGGATCAGTTTATTATTCAAACCAAGCATCACATGATCATAATAAAGTTCAGGAACATCCTTAAATGTTGGGGAAATAGAATGAGCTAGTGATTGTAAACATAAATAAATAGATCTACTAGGCTGGGAGAAAACCTGCAATGGACACAGTCTCCATTTATTCATTTTTTTGACAGCTTGCTGTAAAAACTTAGGAAAGGAGGCAACCAGCAAAGGTTCACCCGGTAACAAATGCCATTTGCTATGAAATGAACCAAGCCAAGGATCAGCATAAAGGACCCACACAGCATGCTGGGGTCTGGTCAAATTTACGAAATTCTTATGAAAAAAAAAACAAAAAAACACTGTAATAAAAAGTAACGGGATTAATACAATTTAGTCCACACTGTGCAGGAGAGGGAGATATAATACATCCCTCTCAATCGGGTTCAAATAACTTCCCCAAATGACCTGAAAGAACAAACTAACAAGGGCAATTTCCAAAGTTAGGGGCACAGGATAAACAACGCTAAGATATAAAAAAATAGAGAGCAAAAGCATCTTCACCAACGCAACCTTAGCTTTCTTAGATTGTTGCCAAACTTTCCTGTTTGCAATACATTGTTTGGCAATCTTGAGCTTGGCATTCCAATTCAACAAGGCATTATCACCCTGACCAAACAAAATACCCAATATCTTAGCAGGACCCTGCTGAAAGGCAATACCTTGTATACTGGAAACATCTAGGAAAAATGAACCCTAAGAGTACAAGAAACTCTTAGATTTGTTCAATGAGGCCCTCGCTACTACCGAGTAGGTAGCAAAATGTTGTATCACCCTATCACCAGAGGGTATATCTGCAACAAAAACACACACATCATCAGCATATGATACTTTAGCACTGACAATCAAATGTTTAGGACAAATCCCCGAAACGAGGGAGTCCTGATCTATCACCCTCAACAAGGGGTCCAAACAGAAGACATAAAGAAGGGGGCTCATAGGACAAACCTGCCTAACACCTCTGCAAAGAGGGATGTAGGAACCCAAATAACCATTAATGAGGGGCAAAACTGAAGCATTGCTATACAATAAAACAAGCCAAGAAATGAATTTATCAGGAATATCATAAGATCTCAGAACCTGAAACGTAAAGCCATGGGGGACCTGGTCAAAAGCCTTTTCTTGATCAAAAGACATGAAAATCCCAGAAATAGTATCAGCCTTTCCCAGTTCCACCAGTTCCCTGAGCAGCAGTAACTTATGGTCTATGGTTCTACCCGGAATGGAACATGTTTGATTCAAATAAATCAAGGAAGGGGCTATGAGCAACAATCTACAGGTTAGGATCTTCATAAGAATCTTCAAATCAGTGTTTAAGAGATTCAAAGGCCTGTAATTATGAAGGTCCTGTCTCTCCCCTTTCTTAAAAAGTAAAATTTGTACAGAAACACAGAAATGAAAATCAACAGCCTGATTCAATAAACACCAATTGAAAACTGTTGCAAAGACATCACATAGAAAAGAACTACAAGTTTTATAAAATGCCGATGGCAAATCGTCAATACCAGGGGCAGTATCAGTTTTCAAACGAGAAATTTCCCATGCAACCTCATCACTACTAACTGGGGCAAGCAAAGGTGGGAGGGAGACACCAGGACAAAGTGGATGGGTAAATGATGAAAGACAATGCTGTATACTGCAGTCATCCAAAAGAGGGGCTGAATACAAGTCAGTGAAATAGTTAGTGACTCTCTGCAAAACATCTGGGACTGCAGTATAAATACTACCATCAGATCCTAAAACCCCTGTCAAAATCCGATCTGAAGCTCTCCTAGTACTACAGGCAAAAACATCCCCTAAACCTTTCTTACCAGGAGAACAAATCCTATGTTCATGCAAGAGGGAGGCAGCCCTGGAGTATTGCAGAGCTTCCATTTCTTTCTTTACAGCCTGAACTTGAGAAGTGAGGTTAAGCTTTTGTGTATTAATAGCAGTATATAACATTTCCAATTGAGATCTCAAGGCCAAATACTTCTTATAGTGTGTAACCATAGTTGCCTTAGAAAAACATGTAGCAAGATACTTCAAGTCTTGCTTGGTATCAACCCACGGTGTGCATAAATTATCTGTAAGCCCAGCAACAGACTTTCGGGCATTAAATAGGTCCTGAACCCTATTTACAAAAAGGGCATCATCTAGTAAAGTTACATTTAATTTCCAATATCCCCTCCCAGTAGAAGCATGAGGTCCAACTTCCAAAGTAGACTGTAAGACAACATGATCTGAAGTTTCAGCAGGAACATTTCTTGCATGAACAACTCGGGCATCTGCAGTAACAAAGAGAAAATCAATGCGAGTAGAAAGACGTCCTTTAAAAAATGCATGACAAACCCGATAAGAGTCCTGCAGTCCACTCATTGCAAGGATATGAGAAAGACTAGTGGAGTCACAGAAATCTTTTTAACGGTAAGTGCTCCCCTGTCAGATTTAGAAATCACGCAATTAAAATCACCCCCCCAAATAACATATCTAGTTGTAAACAAAAACAGTTTGACTGACTGAAACAGATCAAGCCTACATTTCTTAGTGACAGGTGCATAAACATTAATCAATCTCCAAAATGTGTGTTGAAATGTAAAATCCAAAGAAGGTCTCTCCCTGAGAATTTCTCAACCAATTTAGTAACCTGAAAACCATCCCCACGAAACAAAATCCCAATGCCATCACATGTGTCAACACCTAAAGAAAAAAAAGAAGGGCCCATCACCAAAGCCTTTTTGCTAAGGATACCAAAGACTGGGTGTTTAAACGGGTGTCCTGAAGAAGGCAAATGTCACATGACAAATCCTGCAACAAAGAGAATGTTAATAGACATCGATGTGCATTTTTCACGCTATTTGCATTGAAAGTAGCAACACTCAGTCGAACCAGGCATGCCATGCATCAAATATTTAGCAGTATAACAAAAATGGAAAAGTAACACATCAAGAATTTTCTCAGACCTAGCACTATGATGAAGTTGAATACCAGGTTTCTGAGGTTTGTGCAAAAGACTAGCATCCCGAGACCTATCACTCTCAGAGTCAGAAGAGAGGATTGTCTGGGAAGAGGTATCTGAGTCACCCCCTAAGTCCGAAGACTGAGATTTACCAGTGAGAACAGCAAATGTATTAGTCAATGGGATCCTCACTCCCGGGGAAGAAGCCTTAGACAATTTAGACCTACTCTTAAGTTGTTTTTGTGCTCGTTTCTTCACTTTAACGCTCCAGTCAGGAGGCAGCATTACCAGTTTGTCTTCCACCACCCCATTGGAGACCTCTTCTAGTGGAGCAACTGCAGTAGACACAAGGGGAGAGACAACAGTACCAGGAGCCTGAGGCAAAGTCAGAACAATATCCAAAGCAGATGTGTCGGGGGGGGGGCCCAGTAGGCTCCACAGGTACTCCATCAGACTCTGGGGGTGGTGGAATCAGGGACTGGGTCAGCAGAAGCAGGTACAGATTTAAAAGCAGCGATATCCTTGTTTTGAGCCTCAGTAAGGAGGGAATCTTGATTAGGACAATCCATCCTGTTGTGAGTAGCCCAAAGGCATGTATGAAACCCATGCCCCAGCTCCTCACAGAGGTTACAGCACAACTCATTTGTACAATCCTGACTAGCATGCCCAAAAGAAAGACACACGGAGCAACCCAACCTATCATAGGCAGTACTTAAATGGATTCCAGAACAGCATTTAAAGCATGTCCGAGGCTGTCCCACATAAAAACAATGTCCCTGTTCCCTACCCAAAAAGAGGCTGTTTGGTAAATGAATGGGGCCTAAATTATTATGCACGCTTTTGAAATTTCCACCCACCAATCCAAAAATGTTCAGAGTCGAAAATGGTTATGGTGCCCCCAAAATCTCACATCTTTGTTTCAACCAGTGGGAAATATCATGAACTGCCACATTTTCATTACGAAACAGAATGGCAACAACTTCAACAGCAGGACGAATTAAAGGAATAGCACGAAAGGGCAACCATAAAGCAGAATACCGGAGAGTCTCATAAGTAGTCCAAAACCTGTCCAGGCCCTGCGGGGTCTTAAAACTAATGTCAAACAACATGTGTCCAAAAATGTGAATAAGAGCATGAATGAACCTCATTCAGAAAAAAAACAATGAACCCTTTATAAGGGTTTTGCCTACGTAAATACGATCAGGAGTGAGCGACAGGCCACCAAGATATTGAAGACAAACAGCATTCCTCCTCTGCAATGGAGGAGGGTGTCCCTGGAATGAATCCTTTTTCTGAAATTCCTCCCAGGTAGCCTTCGCCTTATCTTTGGGATCAGGAGGTACATCAGGAATGGGAGAGGTAGTTTCCATACGGTCTCCCCAAGTTGGGAGTTTGCAGCTTGTACCCTCATCAGCTGAATAAGAGGCTGATAGGAGTGGCACTTTGTCCGAAGTATGCAATTCCACTACAGGAGGCTGTACGTCCTGAGCATGGAGGTCTAAATATGAGTCAGTGGCAAAAGGAACAGACAAAGTGGTAGACTCCTGAGTGCCTAAAGCAAAAGAGGCAGGACGAGTGTGCGTTCCAGGAATTGGACTATACGCTGGATCAGGCACCCAAGGACCTTCATTTTCAGGCTTCCAACCCTCTCCCCGAAGTGAAAGTTCCAAAGAGGGAGCGAGACCTGTCACTAATGGGGAAAAAGGTGAGGTAACCACCAGCAGAGCAGAAACCGCAAAAGGGGTAGTTGCAGACCGTGATGAGCAGGTAGGAACATGCTGAACAACCACAGTAACTTTCAGTGAAAGAACAGATGCAGCCACTGAAATGGTAGGCTGAGAATCAGCAGGTGGTAAAGCAGGTGATGAAGCAGGCAGTCCCACAGCTGCTGAGTCACACGAGTGGTGTTCTGTGGATGCAAACATGTCGGGAGGTGGAACAGCAGTTGGGATACATACTGTAGTACGAGTGGGCATTAAAGGAGTGGCGTGAGGCAACTTCACAGGGAGACTGCTCATTACTGAAAGAGGTAGCTTACCAGGCCCAACACTAGCAGTGGCAGGAGTAGAAGCACCGTGTTGCAAACCAGTTTCTGTAGCCATTAATGACAAAACATGCTGTCAATTAGCAAGGAGTAGCTTCTTAAGCCAAAATTCTTCTGCAGGTAGAAACCCAGTATCTGCACTATCCACAGCCAGGGCAGGCAAAACAACCATATTCTCAACGTCAGGTAACACAGACAAAGCAGGCAAAAATGGCTCCACAACTGGACCTACAGGAGTGGAGCTCTGTTCTCCCCTAGGTACACCAGCACACTGAGCATTCTCTGAGGATGAAGCCATTGTCCAACAGCTCCCCCTACTACAGAGTAGGGGAATTTCCCATAATTGCTTGCCAAATCCCCCATTCACTAAAAATACCACCAACAGCTTAATCTGGCTCAAGGTCAGCTGGCATTCATCTGTATCCCCTCCTGGGTGTGCCTGAAAATAAGCAGAATTTGTCTAGCGCACTTACCCGGTCAACAAAAACTAAACAAATAAAATAAATGAATTTACTAAAGTCACAGTACAGTATGTCTACTGTCTGACCCTTGTCCACTAATAATCCAGTTGAAGAAATTAATAAGGGTCACTGAAGTCTGTTTGTCCTGAAGAATCTTGCCAGCCTCTCTATGCTCTCTAGCAGTGTACTCATTATAAATATTAAACTGACAGGTTTGTAGTGCTCTGATTCACCCTTGCTCCTGCTCTTGTGCAGGAGTACCGTATTCAATATCCTTCAGTCCCTGAGTACTATCCCTGTCTCCAGTGAGCAGTTGAAGAGCTCAGTGAGTGCCTCTGCTGTGACCTACCGCATCTCCTTTGGCACACGTGGATGCAGCCCATCTGGGCTCATATACTTATCCACCTCAGTGTGCTTAAGCCCTGTAGCCTCCTTACAACAGACAATGGTTCCTTGTTGATTCCCTCATCTCCTTCCTCCTTTGTTCTAATGGCACAGTCAGGCAAAGGCCCTTCTCCTATGATATGAACACTGAACAGAAATTTTTGTTCATAGGCCATTGGGTTCTTGTGAAGAATGAACTAGGAATACAAAAAAGACTGAATAGTATTCATTGTTTCTGCAAATCTGTATTTCAGCTAATGCTGTCTCTATCCTTGCTTTGGGGGCTACCACCCTGTCACTGAGTCAAAAGTAGGGCCACTGGGGGGATTACATGATGCAGAGTGCTGATTAGAAGCTCCTCTGTTAAGCTCCTGCCTCCTGATCATTAAATCGTCTTTTTTAGACATGTGTATTTCTCCATTTCCTCCGCTTTTGAGATTTACTATCATCTGAATAACCTGGAAGTCTGGTTTGTGTGTTAGATTGGCGGATGGAGGCTTATATGAAGAAAGCCCCGGAAACACCCGCTACTCCGAAAAGGCCCCAAAGAAATCCAGACCTCGGGTGGGCCAGAAGAGGCCTGATCCTTCGAGTCAAGTTGGGGAACAAGAACCTTTAATGCTCAATAGGTTCTTAGAGAGTTTAAGCCCTTTCGTGAAGAGATGAAAGAAATGGCAATTGACCTGAAAACTCTCTCTAGAAAACTGGATGAAGTCTTGTTAACTGTCTCTGATAATACAGCTCGAATAGTCTCGATGGAGAAAATGCTAGAGAATCTCGATCCTGAATTGGTGTCTACGCAACAGATGCTATCTCGTCTCGAGGCCAAGCCAGAAGATTTGGAGGGCCATAGTTGCAGAAACAATGTGGTGATACTAGGGCTACCAGAGGGAGAAGAGGGCCAGCATGCTGTGGCATTTACACAGAAGTTGGTGGAAAGGGTTGCCGGCTCCTCTCCCTTCGGCCTAGTATATATTATAGAGTGAGTTCACAGGTCTCTGCGACCTAAGCTTTCTCCGGATGCTCCCCCCTGTCCTATCATTTGTCGCTTTTTTAATTTTCTAGAGAAACAGCATTTTCTGTAGAAAGTGAGAGCTTTACAAGAGGTTCGTTGAGAGAATACGAAACTGAGAATCGTACAAGATTTGCCTGGTTCTGTTCGTCTGAAGCGGAAAGCATTTCATCCCATCGTGTCTAAGATTATTGCAGCAGGCCTGAAATTTAGGATGGGATACCCGGCCATGTTACAAGTTTTCGTAAATGGATCCTGGTTTAACTACAATGATCCTGCAATTGCCCGTTGAGCCTTAAATCCATGCTACCAGACTTGGTTTGAGAGCCTTGAGAGGCCCTGTTCGTGGGATAAAGAGCTGCTTGGAGTTGCGGACTGGAACTGTTATTTTCTCCTTCTTTGAGGAGATAATGTTAACGTGTTGTATTGGAAATTCTTGTTTTCTTACTTGGACTGGGGGAATCAGTGCAAGGCATCCCTGCTAACAGTCTTTTAAGCCCTAATCTCAGAACGGCAACTACTGTTAAGGCAAAGACACTTGGGGTCTCGGGGTTTGCTTATTTGGTAACAGAGCTCCATGTCTCAGTATATTCAGTTTTGTAGATTGAATAGAAGGGGGAGTTTGTCTTGTTGATTTTAGGATTAATGTTTACTTTACATGGATCAGAAATCAGAGCGGTCTTGGGCTTTCTCTGCATTTTACATTTACCATATCAGGATCGGGTTGTGGCCACTAGAGGGTGTACTATGTATTTGCAATCTATAGCTGTGCAGCTCTTAATTCGAGGGGGACCTCCCATAATCTTCTCAATAGTCCCAAATTCAGGGCAACAAATTTCCCCAAGGAGATTTGTTGCAGTTTAGGGTTGCTAATCTCAGGGAAGTTTAGTTTTTTCAGTTTTCTTCCTCTGGGTCACAGTTGCAATGTTGTTCCCGATCTGGTTCTGGTTTCTGCATAGCTTTTCCATGAGGCAAGGTTACTCCTAATTCTCACTGTCAGTTTTACTCTGGTTCCCAAGGTTATCTGACATATTCATGAGTCTGGCAGTATACTTTGTTTATCAGTCCACTATCATGCTAATGTATAGGCGTGTGCAGGCATTGGAAGCCCAAGGCCGTTCTCTAATTTTTTGGGGGTAATTATCATTCGCTTTCTCAAATAATTACTTTGGAATGTAAGTTTTGTTGCCATTAGTGGAGGTGCATTATCAGGAGGTGGGAGATGGAGGAAAAGACCCAGTACTGTGCTGAACATTGCTTGTGGCAGAGTTGGGGGTTGGGTGGGGTGAGGAGTTGGGGTTTTGTTAGGGAGAATGGGGGTAGTTGGGAGGGAAGGGAATGGGTTAATTGTGGGGGGGTTGGGGAGGAGGGAGGGTTTTACTGCAGTAACTGTGGGAGTAGGGTTGCATGTATTATGTATCCCGAGTGCTGGGCTGAGCATATTAAGCCTAACAGCTATTATTAGATGGCCAAAGAAGTTACTTTTGTGACTTGGAATGTTAAGGGGATCAGGAAAAAACCCAGACAATATCAGGTTCTCAAACACTTAAGCTTATTACGCTCTCAGATAACTTTCCTACAGGAATCCCATTTATTAGAAACTGAAGCTTCACAGTTAAGGAGACAACAGGTGGGCCTGGTTTTAATGCTCAGGGATCTACTAACAGTTGCGGGGTCATGCTTATTATTAACAGGGGTGTTCCCTTTGTCTCTACACAGGTCATTAAAGACCCTAAGGGAAGGTTTATCCTAGTTAAAGGTACTCTCTGGTCAGTTCCACTTTTACTTGGTAGTATATATGGCCCTAATATAGATGATCCAGGGTTTTTTATGAGACTCATATCTATTATTCTCCCAATGCTTCCCATCAGGATTATTTTGGGTGGTGACTTTAATTAAGTTGTAGATTCTAATCTTGACAGGTCAGGTAGTGGACCAGGGGTGGTCACTCCGGGGCAGAGGGCTTTTAAAGACCTAGTAGACCAGTGCGGGCTCTGCGATGTCTGGCGTGTCTTGCACCCTGATTCTAGGGAGTTTACCTTCAGGTCAATGGCGCACGGCTCGCAGTCCCGCATTGATTACATATTTATTTCTCAGGTTCTCTTACCTGGGGTTAAGACTTCCTTGATCTAACCTGGCCCTGTCTCCGACCATTCACTGGTGCTGTGTAAATTGGCATACCTTAATTTACCTAACAGGGAAATCAGATGGAAACTTAATGAACAATTTCTTAAAGATGCTAAATATTGCAAGCTCATAGGAGAGCAAATTGAGTCCTTTTTTTTATCCAACCCTTTAGATAGTGCAAAGCCAGATATTTTGTGGGGGGCCTTTAAGGCTTACATGAGAGAGATCCTTATTAGTATGGCGGTGGGTAGGAAAAGAGCACAGGAGAAGGAATTATTATCATTATTGTCCCAAATTAGGTCACTTGAAAATAATTTCTCTGCTAATGCCCCAGATAAAGACAAGAGGAAACTCCAAGTGTTAAAAGATAGATATTTAGAGTTACTTCGGAAAAAAAGCAGAATTAGCTATTATTCGTACAAGAGCTAGTTACACAGATCAAGGAGAGAAGGCGGGGCGCCTACTGGCATTGCGCATTAAGCAATAAGAATCGGTGAGATTTATCCCTCCAATCAGTGCTATGGCAGACGGGTCCCTGAAAGTATCTCCTACTGAAATAGTGCAAGAATTTTCCCTATATTATGCAAGGTTGTACAGTGACATGGAGTATCTTCCCTGTCCTGGGAGCACGGAGAGTTATCTGAGGGATTCCCATCTGCCCTCCCTCTCAGAGCAACACAAGGATTTTCTGGTTATCCCTATATCACAGGAGGAAATTGATGATGTAATTAGTGGATTACCTGCAGACAAAGTCCCAGGCCCCTACGGATTCTCCTCCCTATTTTACAAAGTTTTTCGGGATCTTTTATTACCAGTACTTTATTGTTTATTTCAATATATTCTAACTGGGGCAGAGGCAGATCCTCACCTCTTTGAGCTCTGATTGTTCTTCTCCCTAAACCAGATACAGATCCTGAGCTTGTTCAGAGCTACAGACCTAGTTCCCTTCTAAATCAGGATATTAAAATTCTCTCTAAGATACTATCCAATAGGTTAACTGTAGTTCTTCCTGAGTAAATAGGTACAAACCAGGTGGGATTTATGAAAGGGCGCTCATCATCTGATCACTTGCGTACCCTATCTCATGTTTTCTCGGCTACTAGGGACGCCGAGTTCCCTGCGGGACTGGTTTCCCTGGATGCCGAGAAGGCATTTGATCCAGTGAATTGGAACTTTTTATTTCGAGTTCTGGAAGCTTTTCAATTCCCTTCTGTATTCGTATTCTGGATTGCTGCATTATATAAAACTCCTACAGCAAGGATCTCTGGGAATGGGGCCTTTTCCAAATCTTTTACACTCCATTCAGGGACTAGACAGGGATGTCCCTTATCTCCTCTGTTATTTAATCTGTATCTGGAACCTCACATCCAAAATATTCTCAATAATGTTTCCATACAAGGCATTTGGGTTGGGCGTCATGAAATTAAAGTCACTGCAGACGTGGATGATTAGCTGATACATTTATCTCATCCGGTATCTTCTGTACCAGCTTTGTTGAGTGAAATAGCAAGATTTAGTGACCTGTCCAACTACAAACTGAATGCTAGCAAATCCTTATTCTTCCCATTAAACCATAAGGTATTTAAAAATGATATTAGCCCCTTAGGTTTATGCTGGACTCCCAGGTCATTCAAATACTTGGGCATTAAACTATCTCATAACCCCCTAACATGGTTTAGGGAAAATATGGAATCCCTCTCACAGCTGATAACTCATGACCTCGATAGCTGGTCCAAACTTCCCATTTCATTATGGGGCTGGATCAACATAATTAAGATGAATATATTTCCTAGAATTTTTTATCCTTTATCTCTTCTCAATACTTTTATCCCACTGCTCTGGTTTAAAAAGTTACACGGCATGTTCACTAGATTAATTTGGGCCGATAAGTATCCTCAATTGGCCTATTACAAATTGGAAGCTCCAAAACTTGAGGGGGGTTTACAGATTCCCCATCTGGCTATATACTACTGGGCCAGTCATTTAGCAAAATGTCTGAGACGGGTATCTCCCGGCACAGAAAAAGAGCAACCGGCTTGGCTTAGGATTGAATTGGATGTAATTAAGTCCAAGAATCTGGGCCCCCTTATGTTATTCTATCTTAAAATCTCCCAGGTGCGTGTGACTGAGGAATGCCCTACAGTATTTACCTCTTTAAAGGTATATGCACAATTGTGTTCATTTTTGAAATATACTCCCCACTTGGACTTGGCCCAATCTATCTGGAATCCCTCATCTTTCACTATTAATAAGAACCAGATTCCCCATCAATGGTTGTCCCAATTGGGGGATGGGAAACTTCTCTGTCTCATGGATGAAGATGAGCAATGGTTGTCAGTAGGAGATATTATCAGGAAATTTCGTATTCCGGCTCCCTCTCATTTTAAAGTTATACAGTTAAGGCACTTACTTACAATAATTCTTGGTAATACCCCACCCAAACCGTCACAGCCCTGATACCTGAGGTTTCTTCACTTATTGGATCATCAGGTATTATATCTAAATTATATTAGGTTTTGTATTACAGGAGATATGGGGGTTCCTTTGGACTCACAAGATTCTGGAACTCTATCCTCCCTCAATACCATCTGGATTGGCAATCCCTGTGGCGATCCTGTCATAAATATGTTTCTCAAGACAGACTGCGTCTCATGCAATATCATATATTACATAACTTGTATTACACTCCGGTTAAATTACAGAAATGGGGTCTCTTGAATTCCAATATTTGTATTAAGTGTTTGCAGGAAGAAGGAACACTTCTTCACATGTTCTGGTCCTGTCCAAAAGTTTTCCTCTAATGGGATTCAATTAAGACTTCCCTGGACCCTTTACTGGGCCTTCAAGAGTATTTTACTCCTGATATTTGCCTTTTAGGGGACCTGTCTTCTGTTAGAGTTAAAGTAAGAAAGTTTCATATTTCCATGATTGCCTTATTGGCTAAGAAGCTTATTTTATGTCATTGGAAAGACAAATCCTCCCCATCTTTCCAAGAATGGGTAAACGTAATCCTGTCTAATCTGCGTACAGAAAAAGTGATTGCTAGTCTTCATATTAGATTAGCAGCATATACCAAAATTTGGGATCCCCTTTACTGTCTAATTTCATTGGCTCAGTCTTACTCATGTCTCAGTTTAAACGGCCATGTAGGCTCCTAGGTAAAGGGCTTGGTACTTAGGGGACACTAGGTGTGGTTACTGCAGTAAGGGGAGGGATGGGTGGGGTGGGCAGTTACCTCTCTACATTGGTCTGTATTTTTACTTCATTCTCATTGTAACTGCCTGTTATTGTGGAAAATGTATTAATAAACTTTGAATTGAAAAAAAAAAATTAGGGCCACTGGAAAATTGCACCTGCAGTTTTATTGAAGAATCTGCAATTTTCTCCATTATCCTCAATATTTCTGCAATTTCTTGCAGTTTTCATACTTTTCCCTAAATTATGTAAAATATGAACATTGTCAATGGAAAACTGTTGAATATACTCCAAAATATACTGATAATGTAGCATGCAAACTTATGTTTGGTCAGAACAATACTGTGTGAGGTGGGGGTTCTGTGTAATACTGATTTCACGGGATTCACTGCTTGGTTTGGTTTCAACATCCTCTGGCTAAGCATGTGTGTTTTAAGCACTTAACATCTGTGTTAAATAAGCCTATTTAATTGTCACAGTAACTGAAACAGCTGGTGGCAGTAAAAGTGCAAATTGTGTCATTCACTTAAATGAGGTGCTAACTGAAAAATCTTTTGCAAATGGAAGAGTAGGTTTTTACATATGAACATGCCAGCATGGTCTATCTTCTCTGCTCAATTGTGTAGGTCCCTCCTGAATCTCCCTCAGTTTCCCCACTATTGAGATCAAACTGACTGGCCTGTAATTCCCTGGTTCATCTTTTGCTTTTGTGGATAGGTACCACATGTGCAGTTCTCCAGTCCTGCAGCACATTCCTGGACTCCAGAGAGGCATTAAATAGGTCAATAAGGGGGCATGCCATCACCTCCACCAATTCCCTTAGGACAATGGTGCAGATTGGGCTATTATTAAAACAAGTGGCAAATAAAAATTAGGTGCAAAGCCATGGGTTTTATGCTCCCAGTATAACACTGGGAGGTTTGATACCTTTTATTGGACCAACAAGTGTATTGTACAAAGATGGAATTATAACCAAGCTTCTGGGGCCTCACAGGTCCCTTCTTCAGGTGAAGAGCAAAACTGAGCAACAGAAGCAGTGTTTATATCTACTGTGGAGCAATTTATGAAAAAAAGGAATGAAGTGTAGTAAGAAAGTGATAAAAGGGGTCTTGAGAGAAAAGACTATATAAGTAGCAAAGTAAAAAAGATGTAAAAAGAAATGGGGGGGAGCAATAAATAGGAACAGGTCAGCTGAAGATAAAGAGAAAATGGAAAGGGTAATAAAAATGACCATACAGGAACACTGATAAGAAAGATCTGAGATACAAGGACTAGAAGGTAGTATGAAAGCGTAGCATAGATGCTCCCAGTATCAAACAGATTTCAGGCATAACAACAAATAATATCAACTGGCAGTCCACTACAGTCGGTGCCTTTAAGGGTACAATCTCAGCACTTAATCTGACTCAGCTCATTTCATCACCTTCCAGGACTAATTATAACATGGGTACTAGTAACCTAGTAGGCTGGATTTTGTCCAGCCACCCTGATCGAATCTCAAATGTGAATGTGCTCCCTGATGCGTTAAGTGACCACTTCTCTATCACATGTACCTGGCCCAACAAATTTTTTAAACCTCCCCATAAAATTATTCTCAGAAGGGAGTTAAAATGGGGGCCCCTTGATCCTCTGAAACGACACCTCCGGAGTCTTAACTGGTCCTTACTTGATACCACTACTGATGTTAACATAGCTCTGGACCATTTCATCAGGCACTTTAATAACACTTAAGATATCCATGCACCTTTTAAAAAGAGGAAAATCTGAGGCACAGTCAATCCCTGGATTTCTGCAAATCTCATCAGCCAGATGAATCTCAGAGATCACTTCTAGCACTATGCTGAGGCTACTGATAAGTTAGCAGATGTACAACAATGCAAGGCAGACAGAAAAAAATGCACCTGGGCTACTCATATCAAAAAAACAAGTATCATAGGAAGGTACTTGCAAATATCTGGGGTGATAGTAAGAATTTTTGGAGTAATATAAAAGATGTAACTTGGAAAGACCCCAAGGTTGTGCCCACCATCCTCAATATTAATGGAGCCCCCACTCTGGACTGATGGACTATAGCCAATATATTTAATAGTGCTTTCACAGACCTTGGTAGTATCCTCCCATCAGACTTCTTCGGGAACACAGTTGATAACTGTATGCAGGGTGCAAATGATCAACTCCCTGCACCACTTCCTTTCTACTTCAAAAAGGTCCCACTTTATCTGCTCAGGAAATACTCAGAAAAAGTCTTTGGGAGGTCAAGGAATAGTGGTGACTCCCTTGACCTCAAACTAATTGCCCTTACCATTGAAGAAATACTTATGCCCATAGCAAAGATTCTGAACCTTTCTTTAAGGCTTGGTCAATTCCCCTAAATTTGGAAATCAGTGCACGAAAGTGGGGACCGCACATTACACTCCAACTATAGACCAATCTCTATACTGCCACCTCTCTCAAAGGTGCTTGAATGCATAGTTGTGGACCAGCTGCAGGAGTACATGGAAAAATACTCTGTCCAATGCCCACAGCAGCATGGATTTAGAAAGAGACACAGCACCACCTCAGCACTGCTGGAATTCTCTGGGTTCATTAATCATTCACTTTAATCAAGGTAGATTAGTGGGTGTGGCATTCATAGATCTTACAAAGGCCTTTGATACAGTGAATCACTCCCTACTCCTCAAGCAACTGTCCTCCATCAACCTCTCTGCTGAAACTGTGCCTTGGTTCAAAAGCTATCTGGTTGACTGCTCCCAACAGGTGAAAATAGCTAATGTCACCTCTGACAATCTACAAGTCCACTCTGGAGTGCCACAGGGCTCCATTCTGGGTCCACTCCTCTTTAGTGTCTTTCTTAAAATCTTCCTCACTCCTGTAACCAACAACCTCTGTGCAAATGACAAAATCATCTTCACCAGCAACACTGACCCTGAGCCTCTGGAACAACAAATTCAGCATAGTTTTAAGGAAGTGGAGGAATGGTTCAGAATTCACAAATTAATTCTGAACTACAAAAAAACAAAAGTTGTGTTGTTCAGTGAAACTTGTAGCAAACACAGATATAGCACTCTAACCATCATGATCCTCTGGTGTCCCCCTTGAACAAACTCAAGACTTCTGGTTCCTAGGGGTGACTGTGTACAGCTCACTTTCCTACGTTCAGCACATTGACAATGTTGCCAGGTCTGTTAACATCAGAATTGGGTTACTCCACCATCATAAAATGCAATCTAACCCCTGAAGCCCTTAGATTGGTTATCTATAGTTCCATAGTATCCATTGCTGACTATAGCCTCGTCATCTATGGCTCAGCCTCCACCACTTCCTTCTATAGAATATCAGTGGCACTTAACAATGCATGTCAACTTCTTACTGGTGCAGCACATCTCACCCATACTTGTGAACTGTACGAGCAATCAGGTTGGCTTCAGCTAAATGGGAGGATCCATTATCAAACCTACCTGCTAGCAAAAAAGGAACTTCTTGGCTCATGCCTCATGGTGTTGCACACCTTCTAAACCCCTTCTGTAGCTCTCAGCACACACATAGCTCTGCAAATCAACAGCTCTCAATTCCAAGGTGTCGGACTACACAAGGGCAATGCTCATTTGCTTGTAGAGCACCACTGTGGTTTAATGCACTGCCCATTGAAATCACTTCTATACCAAAAATGGGACCGTATAAAAGTACACTTCATCAGCATTGCACAGCTAACAGTTCCTGTGATTGTTTCACCTAGCTGGGTTCTCCCGCAGTAGCACTAGCCCATCCTTGAGTGCCTACCTCCCCTTCCCTGCTCTGTGGCCAGACCTCTCTCTCTCTCCCTCATTGTTCTGTCCTATACCTGCCCATCTTCTTTTCCCCTGTTCTTTTTGCCCACCACCCCTCCCACCAACCCCATTCTGCTGTTTCATCTTTTCCTACATGAACCTTGTTTGATTCCTTCTACTCCTTTCTAAATTGACATAGCCCTCTGGGCTGCAACTTTTCATTTACCCTTCGTTCTTAAGTCTTTCTGACAACTTACCATTGTATAGTTGGAATTTTCTACTACTCTGCTAAGTCAGGTTATACGCTGTAATGTCAAAACTAAATGTAATATCCTTCTTGTATGGTTGTTCCCCCCTTCCTCACTGACAAGGAACCTTTGTAAAAGAGCTGCTATATGTTCAAAGGTATTGTAATCTGAGATTGAATAAATAAATAAAATAATAATGAAACCCAAATGAGCAACCCTCTATCCCACCCCCCCCCAAGTACAGCTATTGGACCCTGTAATTCAAATGGAGAAGCGAGGTCACCATCAAATAAAAAATGCCCCCCCGCTGTTACCATATCGAACAGAATACAGCAGGATTACCAGACTGCCCTGTTGTTCTCTTCAGACTTACTTATTGAACCAATGGATACCACCCAAGCTGGAAAAAACTCACTTAGCATAGAAGTCATTCACTCAGATATCTCAAATGACACTGTGCAAAACATTCTACAACACCCCACTGCTCAGGCAGGAGTGCATGTCCCTGTACATGTTGGTCCTACTGCACCTGACTTCCCTTCCCCCTAAAATGGCTCCCATTGCAGTTCATGTGAATAAACAAATGTGGAACATGACACCACACTCCACAGAAAATGTTATTGTTGGGTGACTCCATAATAAAATACACCGGCAAAATTATATGCACCCTGGTCAAACACAACTGAACTTGCAGCAGTTTTAGAGGTGCAAGGATGTGGGACATCACAATAATTTCACAGGATATACTACAAAAATGCAGGAATAAACCCCTTTGTCACTATTCATGCCAGTACAAATGACATAAGAAAATCCAGTACTGATGAAATCAAAAGAGATTTTATAGACCTCAGCAACAAATTAACAGAAAGAGGGTGAAAAATCTATTTTTCAGAATTCTTACTGGTTCACAGGGCTAGTCCTGCAAGACAAATAAAAAATAAAATCTATAAATGAATGGCTCTGCAAGTGGACCTTAAAACACATTTTTTCCTGTATCCCCAATTGGTAAACCTTCAAAAATAATTATAGTCTATTCTGCTGGGATGGACTCTATTTGAGGAGGAGGGGGAGTCATATGTCGGAGAAGAAATTTGAAAAACTATTCTCAGCAGCTTAAAACTAACTAGTAAGGGTGCTATGTGGCAAAATGCTCCCATTTCCATCCAAGTCCTAAATGTAGGTACAAACCATTGCAAATTCTTAGTGGCAAATGCTAGAAGCCTGAACTCAGTCGAAAAAGCTGAGCTTGAAGCCTTTATGATTAAGGATATGATAGATGTTGCAGCAATTTCAGAGACATGGTGGGATGATTCTAGCTACTGGATGAGAGAAATCCAAGGTTATCAACTTTTCCTAAAAAACAGGAATGACAAAAGGGGGGGGGGGTCTGTGTATACTTAAACAATAACATAAACTGCCATCAGATTGAGTTTCCAAAATGACAACAATATATCCATCGAGAGTGTAGAGCTAAATCTGAACTTCAAAATAGGGTCACGATTATTCTAGGAAACTGCTACAGGCCACTGTCAGTAGTTAGGGAATATAATAAACAGCTTATCAATGAAATAAAATCAGCTTTCAGTGCTGGTGATGTAATAATATCGGGGGACCTTAACTCTCCAGGTATTGCATGGGACTCCTTCACTAGTACAACAGAATTTGAGATAAACATTGTCATACTACACACACCAACAGTTTGGAACAACTGGTCAACAAACCCACAAGGGGTAACAATATTCTGGACATTGCCTTCACTAATGTGGAAAATGAGTTTTCTGACATAACCATTGAAACACCACTTGGCAGTAGTGACCATTTTATTGTTATTTGCACCTTGCAGTCATGTAAAACAAAATTCAAAAGTATAATTACCTTTAGGGATATGACCGGGCAAACCTGAATGATATCAGACGCCTCCCTTGCTGACACGGACTGGGACAAACAGTTGTTTGGCACTATAGTAGAAGGCTGTTGGGACATAATTAAACATACAATACTGGGCCTTGAATAAACATGTCCCTACCAAAACCAAGTATAACATGAAGGGAAAAATTCTGAGCTGGTTAACACCACAATTCAAAGACAGATCAGAAACAAGAAGACATATGCCAAACAAATATCAGATCCTTTCAATGATAAAAAAAAAAAACAAATACAAAGTTGAGTTTAGAAACCTAAAATCGATGATAAAAGAAAAAATGAAATTAGAATTTATACGTGCCCATATGAAAGACAGTAACAAATAATTTATTGCATATATAAATAACTGCAAAAACAGTCCAAGGACAATTGGTCCCTAGTCAGATAATGGCAGTATTATTAATGGTACCAGATCACTATGTTGTGGACAAAACTGTGCAAGCATAACCATGCTGTACAAAGTGCGAAGGTCTGTACAGTTATAGGAGTTTGTAAGCATATGGTTAGATCCGCTACCCCATCACTGTACGGTCTCTCATGGAACTCTGAAGTATGCTGCCAGTACAGTGCCTGGTCAAGCTGCTACTGTGGTGGAGTGGCTAGGGCACCAGCACTTGGCGGTGTCAGGGACTTGGGGACTGTGGTTCAGTTCTCACCTGATCCCACTGTGTTGACTTTTTTTTGCATTTATGCCTGCTCCTGTGTTTCTCCCCTACTCTGAAGTTCACACCCCCTTTGAGTTAATAATCCTTTTTTGCAGGGGTGGGGGGGAGGTGAAGCCAATATTTCCATGTTTTCTTTCAGCATGTGGTCTTCATGTAATTGTTGGTGTTTTGTTCCGATCTTGTTTTGGTGCATGCTGTTTTGTTTGCAGCATTAATGACTTGCAAGTGTTTGTCCATGACATAGTGACCCCATGCCACTATTAACAATGATACTGAGATAGAAAATATATTTAATAACTATTTTTGCTCAATTTTCAATAGGAAATTTAAAACGGCATCCCATACCATTATCAGTACTACCTGTACCTCCAAATATCATTTCTCTATAAATGACATCCTCAAATTAGTCAAAGGAAACATTTCTCCAGGTCTGGATGATGTTCCTCCAAGAATTCTGAGAGATATGACAGAGGTCTTTGCTTTACCCCTAATGATCCTCTTCAATAAATCTACTGTATCAGGTAAGGTACTAACAGACAGAAAGAGGGCGGTGGTTGTGCCAATCTATAAAAAGGGCTGTAAAAACAATGTAGGAAATTACAGGCCTATTAGTCTTAAGGAAATACAAAATCACACATGCCCCCACAATGCAAAGCATCATGGGCTGCATATGCAAATCACCACAGAATGTTATGCTGGTCCAACTTAAAGCAGAATTGCATGGTGCCGAAAGGTCACTCACACAGTTTGCAAAGGGTGCTAACAGAAGACATAGACACGTGTTTCGTCCTACCAGGACTCATCAGTATGCCTCGTCTGTTTGGCACCCCAGTGGAATGGACCAGCTACCCTTAAGGCAGTGTGCCTTGGATATATTGTGATGAACTCATTAAAATAAAAAACTATTTAAAAGACAAAGAACCTATGTGCGCAAACACTGAGGCAAGGGTTACCCCAAAGGGCATTTGGCTGGGAAGCCAAGTCTATGTCTTCTGTTAGCACTCTTTGCAAACTGTGTGAGTGGCCTTTCGGCACCATGCAATTCTGCTTTAAGTTGGACCAGCATAACATTCTGTGGTGATTTGCATATGCAGACCATGATGCTTTGCATTGTGGGGGCATGTGTGATTTTGTATTTTCTTGAAACTTGGCTTCCCAGGCAAATGCCCTTTGGGGTAACCCTTGCCTCAGTGTTTGCACACAGAGGTTCTTTGTCTATTAGTCTTATGTGCCTCTGCAGTAAATCAATGAAGAGATTAATAAAAAAACATCTGGACAAGGAGATAGGGATCCTTGGGTTAGTGGACAACTCTCAGCATGGGTTCAAATGTGGACTGTCCTGCACCACCAACCTGATCTCTTTTTACTAGATTAGTATCTGTCTAGATAACGGAATTCCTGTTGACGTACTAATGCTAGATCTAGGAAAAGTATTCAATACTGTTCTCAACAATCTCTAAATTAAAAACATGATAAACATGGGTATCAGCTCTGACATTGTTTGGTGGGTGGAACACTGGCTATCAGACTGCACCCAGTGCATCAGAAAAAAATGGTTATCTATTGGACCAGGCGATAGTGAATAGTGGAGTTCTGCCAGGGTCTGTTGCAACCAGGTCCTGTCCTCTAGCTTCTCTCTAACAAAACTCGCCAAGGATGCCCCCTTTCTTACTTTTCTAATTTATATCTGGAACCCCTTATTATAAAACTCAACCTTAACAAGTCCATTAGGGGTATTCCCATAGGGAGAAAGGAATACAAAGCCTCCATTTATGTTGACAATATTCTGTTACACCTTAAGAACCCTGTCACCTCCCTAGAAGCAGTCCTTTGTGAAATCCATGGTTTTGATAAACTTTTCTTTTAAAAGCTAAATGTCACTAAATCTATGGTTTTCCCCTTCAATTACAAAGTTTGCAGACAATACCTAGCTCCACTTTGAGCACCATTTACCTTTTGTACCTAGGCATTCACATTTTGACCTCTTGGAACTGCCTAGTCATGGAAAATCTCACAATCCTGCTGCCCAAGATCAAACAAGACATCCATTGATGGGCTTCCCTCGCCCTTACATCATGGGGCAGGATCAGCATTGTCAAAATGAATGTCCTTCCCCACCTCTTATATCCCCTTAATATGCTCACTGTTTGGCTTCCCCTTCATCTGTTTTAAACTCACCATGGGATCACCTACTCCTTCCTTTGGCAAGGTAGGCATCCCAGGCATGCTTACACCAAACTGGCAGTCCTCAAATCAGTTGAAGGCTTTGGCCTCCATAATTTCCTAGTCAACTGCCATGTGGCCCAAGGTGTGGAATACCTCTTCTGGGGTGCTCCTTCTCTCCCCCATGATGCCTTCTATCACCCTCAGTAGCTTACCACAGAAGGTGCCTTTGAGCACAACATGGTCTTTCCCTTCCCTCTCTGTTCTACACAAAGGTGACCTGCCTACCTAAGGCCCTCAAGAATACCCCCATAGCTACTTCTCTTGCCATTCATGCCTGACTCACTTGGCTTGTTCAAACCCCTTTGTTGGCATCATTGGCACAACCCCTTTGTCATAACCACAATTTTCATATTGGTTTGGAAAAACTTTACATCAGCCAAATTGGCAAGTAATCAACCTTTACGCTCCTGCCAACCTCTCTCATGATGACAACTGGGGACTTTTGTCCAGCTCCAAGCCCTTTACCATTTGCCTTCTAAACACTTCTTTTTCCTGCAGGTCAGACTTGCTGTGGTTGGGGCCTTGGGTACCCGATTTCCCAGAGACCCAGTATCCCCGGCCTTGCCTCAATTATTATAGCACACTAGTGCACTCCACCCCATCTCCTCCTTGTATAAAGCTATTTTCACCTTGGGCAAACATTCAACTACTGGGAGGGGGCCCTTTTCTTGGGATGCCTCCAACTACAACTGGGAAAGCATCTGGTGTACCACCCACAAATACTATATGTCAAAATAGTCCACTACAGGTTAATTCAAAAGTTAAAATCTTATAAAATATGTGTTATACTCCTGAAAAACTGCATGCCTGGAAGATACTTGATTCCCCTTTATGCATGAAATATAACTCCACACTTGGCCCTTTGAAACACATTCTTAGGGACTGTCCCAAGGTCCAGTCATTGTTGCACCAGGCTTCTCAGCAGTTTGACCCTCTTTTGGGTCTAGAGGATGCCTTCACCCCCAAGAGCTGCCTACAGGGTTTGGGGGTCAAGCACCTTATGAGCCATCATAAATACCATTTTATGCTCTTTATGCTTGGGTCAACAAAGTTATTTTATGACATTAGAAAGACTTCACAGCTTCTACACTTTAAGAATGACAAACAGAAGCCATACTATCTCTTGGCATGGAAAAAATGTTTGTTTCTTTGTGACACAGATATACTTCCTTTTGCTGCCATTGGGAGATGCTTTATGCTTTGCTGGGGATTGTAGACTTAGCTTAGCATAGACACATGGCTCCTGAAGAGATCACTTTTGAGTCTTCACTACCATCTCAATATGCTGACCCTGTCTATTCCCCATTGCTTTATTCGATGGGCTGATCCCTTGACTGGGTGGGAGGGGTGGGTTGGGAGGATAGCTGGGTGTAATTTGTTTTCTGTTCTGTAGTGTCTCTTTCTCTGTTATCGTGCATGTTCCTGCTGGTTTATGTGTTGTACTTTTGCCTGTTGACTAAACTTTAATAAAATATACTTATTAAAAAAAGAGACAGACGTCATTGTGCCTCTTTACAGGTTCACCTTATATTGCAGAAAATATCTGACATCCTGAAGGCACCCTATTATTTTGTCCATTGGAGTCCTGCCCTGGGGACCTTGCCCCAGGTGTCTTGAGAACGTGCAGATTCATCCCCTGTATGTGTCTCTGTGCTTTCATCAGTCCCTTTGTTTTTATGCTCAGATCTGGTTGCATCAGGGTTAGATTCACCATTATTCTATACATTTTGTTCAGTCTAAACATTTTGTTCAGGTGCACCCTCTATGGTGATTGAGTCTGTGTACCCAGCCACTCCTGGGATCTGCTGTCTGATTTCAGCATGCCTTGGGGCTCAACATGAGGAAGGCCATGAAGTTCCTGTGCAGAGTCATTTGTCTAAGTATTCTGTTGCACAAAGACAGTCATAGAATCTGAGTGCTCAGAATAACCAGTATGTTCAATAGTAGCCCCTGTTGTAGCATGCGACCCAGTGAATGTTGCTGGAGCTGCTCCCTTCCCACGACATTCGGCCTCACTTTGCAACTTCTTTGGGGAAAGAAAACCCAAGTACTCTCCAAGGGAAAAAAAGACACCTGGACACACCTTGGGCTGGGTGGCTGTAGCTGTTGCTGAATCCAAATAGACTGACGCCACTGCGGTGTTCCCTCTGTTCTCTGAAGTAGTCAAGGTAGCTTTCGATGAAGTCCAGTCAGCGTTCTATGGGTTTTGGCCACTTCTCCCTTACTGACAGCACTTGCTCACAGCTTCTGTTCTACTTCCAACGTGGCTAGAATTCAGTCACCAGTCAGAGTCTGTATCCGTCCCACAGCACTCAAAGCTTTGTCTATAATCCAAGTAGAGACATGTTTAGTGCATGGCGAGTGTCTTCTGGTAGTCTCTTTGCCTCCAACACAAGGCCCATTCTCTGCTTTCATCCCCATGGCTCACTGACACAGGGTAAAGGTAGCAGAAGTCATACCTGTTTATTATCTCCTGATGCTGTGAATCCAGTGATAACTTACTTGCCTGTGAAAGTATTAGACAGGTCACAGGGTAAAAATCCTGGTACTGTCAAACCACAAGAAGCCTTTCTTTTCTTTTCAGGTTCCAGCCTGTTTTTTTTTCTTCCATCATTGCCATCCTTCAGCTCAGCTTGCAGTTTTGTCTTCTCAGTTGTCACATTCAAATCCGTTTCTGTTTAATTTTCTCTGCTGATTTCCAAAACAGCACTAGTTTTCATGTTGACCTCCTCAGTTTCATGGGCAGGGAGCTGGCCTACTCTACTGCCCTTATAGCTCAATCTCCACACTCTCCAGATCTGTCGTTCCCCAAAAGGACAAGAATGAGGAATATCCCAGTGTCTAGGCTAGATTTCCCCCATTAATTAAAATACCATCAACAGCTAAACTTGATTCAATGTCACTATGCATTTGTACCCCCCCAGCAAATTTTATTTATTTATTTATTGAAATGTATTAACCGGGTACTCCCACTGAGATATGGTGCCCCTTTTTCAGGGGCAACCCATAGTTAATTACATTCAATAAGAAACAACAGTTTGAATACAGAGACAGATGAACAATTAACAATAGAGTTACACATTTGCATGTTTTTTTCAAACAATTTTTATTGAATTTTCCAGTAAAATACATTGTAAACATTTTGTTTAAAGAAACAAAATGAACACGAGTACAACAATAAAAGGGTTAACATATATAAATGTGGTACCTTCTTTTGACTTTATATATAGTAATTCACTGTCTTACTCTAAGACATAAATTATTTCCAATATCTATGTGAACCTGTACAATACATTTTTAAGAATCAATGAATAAATCAACCTTTCTTAACACAATGTTTCTATGAAGGATTGAGCCAAGATAAGAGATGGCTCCATATTTCATTGTAGTATGACCAGTTCTAGCATTACAATGGCTGATATATTCATTAACAGCTATTTTGGCAAGAGCTCTGGTCCATTCATCCGACATATGGACTTGGTTGTCTTTCCAGCGACTAAGGATCCGTCTTTTGAAACATAAAGAGGCTTTTGCAAGCCATTTTTTCTTAGCTGTTGGCATGTTAAAGATCAAGTCACAATCACCTATTGTAAATATACCAGGGTCAAAAGGAAATTCTTCTGTAGTATTTGTTGACATGCTTTCCAAATAATAACCCCGGCAGGCCTCAGTGATGAACAATTCTACATCATGTGAAGTAAATTAGCTTCTGGGGCATCACACCTCCAACATTTGCAATCTATAGAGAGACCTAGTTTAAGCATTTTTTTCTGGAGTATAATACAAGTTATGTAACAGTTTAAACTGGATCAGCCTACCCTGTAGATCCATACTAGATTTATAAAAATTGTGCCACATTGACTCTCATGTCTGGGCAGGGATAGAATATCCTGAGTTTTTTTCCCACATACTTTTGGATTCCAAAGTGAGGTCTGGCCCTGATTTATTTGATAGTTTATATAATTTACCAGCCCCTCCTTTGTTATTAGCCACTACTAATAGGTTCTCAAAATCTTTGGCTATTGGAATAGCTAAATTTTTGTCTAAAATGCCTCCAAGTGCACTTTGAATTTGTAGATAGGAGTGAAACTGAGTATAGGACAACCCATGTATCTCTTTTAATTCAGCGAAGGATCTAAGGATACCTGTATGAGGGTCTGCAATATCTCTTAGTATTAAAATGCCTTTTTCACAAGGTAGTGTTAATTAATACTTTATCTCCAAATCTAATATTCAGGTTTCTCCACAATGGAGTGCATTTCAGCATCACTAAGGCAGCTGAAATTAGTTTAGTATAAAAACTTATAGAACTGTCTGAAACCTTCAAATAAGGGTGAGAATTAACAAAATTTGAGTAGATACCCATGACTATATGATAAAAAGAATGGGGGTGGATACAGGATTGTTCATATTGGATCCACCTAGTACTGTTGTCAGATGTTTTAAACCAGTGGTTAGCCTACCTAAATAACAAGGCTCATTGGTATTGTTTATTTATTTATTTATTTGCTTTTGTTGACCGGGTAAACACACTAGACAACCAAATACCTATTTTCAGGTGTGACCCAGGAGATTACAAGGTACATTCATGAACATCAGGCAAAACAAATACAGGTTACATTTAAGAGCTTCAAGCAACAAGGTTAATACAAGAAACAACAGGGGTTTACCTTGCAGTCAGAAGGTAGAATAACAGTGTGGTTCAGTCATGGAAGGCAGTGATCATTATACCGGGCAGCAATGCTCTAAAGGTTGGGGGTAGCAAGTAGACAGAGAAGTAACAATTGGGATAGGGGATACCCAGAGCAAAATACAAAGACAGAACAGTAAATATGCACATACTGTTTGAGCAGTTGTGCCTATGCGGTCCCAGACTTCTACAAAGCTGCGAGCTTACTAGTGGATAAGGTGCAGAGGACCACTGCCTTTGACAGATGAGTAAAGTAATGACTCAGCCAGTCAGAGCAGCATAGTTCAAAGGGGTTCATCAAGTGAAGAGGCAGGTGGGGGCCGATTTGAGAAAGCCCAAGAGGGAGGCTTTAAAACAGGAGTGGGAGGGGGAGGAGCGAGCGCTTGCTGGAAGGGAGTTCCACAACCTGGGAACATATGCAGCGAAGGCCTGGTCTCCCATTTGGGTGCGAGTCTTAGGAACCAGGAGGGCATGAGAGTCACTGGATCGCAAATAGTAGGAGGGGAGTAACGGGTATGAGGGATTCGGCGAGGACTGAGGTGGTGGCAGATCTGACAACATTGTCTATGAAGTTGCCTATGACAAAAGAGCAGAGCTCATAGTGGTGGGTGAGTCGAGGAGCTGAGAGTGCAAAGCAACATACATTGTTGTACGCTGTGTCCCATTTTGCAAGACTAGTTTTTGTGACATGGGCAAAGGTGGCAAGTCCATAGCAGAGTGTGTATAGGAGGACCCCGCCCCCCCGGTTAAGGCGAGATGGGCAACTGGGGTGAGACAGCATTTCGCTCTGTATGCAAGGCCCAGCTTTTAGTTTGAGGCTTTACATGTGCAGATTCACATTGATTTGTGGGTTAAGTGTCACCCTCAGGTACTTGACAGAATCTGCAACTTGTAGTAGGGAATCCATCGGTACCTGAGATCTTTAGAGGGTCCGGGACAGCTTTTGTCTTGGCTGTTGAGACAAAGAGCATGGCCTGCATTTTCTGCAGGTTAATCATAAGCTTGTGGTCCTTTAGCCAGGTTTGGATTTGGTCAGAGTTGGAATTTAGCTTGGCGTTGATGACAGAGATGTCCCAGGAGCTGGTCATGATGACTAGGTCATCTGCTTACAGAGTTGAGTGCCCATGTGCTGGGGCCAAGGGTAGCCCATTTACGAAGAGGGAAAACAGGAGAGGCCCCAGGACAGAGCTCTGGGGGACCCCACAGTTGACCTGAGTGGGCTCAGACAGGGCCTTGTTGAACTTGGTATACTGCTGTCTGCCCAAGAGGTAATTATTGAGCCAGACAAGAGTGGGGGAGGTGAAGCCAAGGGACAGAAGAGAGAAACATGGCAGTGCGTGGTCAACTCAGTTGAAGGCTTTCGAGAGATCCACGAAGATGGCCCCAATCAGTTGGCCTTGGTCAGCACCAGACCTGATCTCGGAGGTAACAATGTCTAGGGCAGTGGAGGTGCTGGGCTCTTTTCTGAAACCGTGTTGTGCAGGAGAGAGTATGTCGTGGATCTGTAGGTAGTGGGTGAGCTGTGAGGCGACTGCCTTTTCAAGAAGTTTGCTGATCGCTGACAGGATCGCTATAGGGCAGTAGTTATTTGGGTCTTTTGGGTCAACTTGTTCTGGAACAAGGATGACTTTGGCCATCTTCCAGATATCCAGGACTTTAGCCAAGGTTAGTGATACATTGAAGATGTGGGTGATGGATTTGGCTAGAATAGGTGCCCTAGCCTGTGTAGTTTGGGCTCAAGGCAGTCATGCCCAGCACCAATATGGGGGCACAGGCCAGCAAGGAGATTCTGTGTCTCCATGACTGAGATGACCCCGAGGTACAAGGGTGGTCAGTGGGTTTTCCCACTGGAGGGCCTGATTCTTGGGGTCATGGGGCTCATTGGGGAGAGCTGGCAGAGCAGAGAACAGGGAGTTAAAGGCATTGGCAATTGTGAGGGGGTTGTTGCAGTTTACCCTGCCAATGTGCATATCAGTGACCTGAGCTCTGGCGGACCTCCCAACTGCATTCTTAATGTTCTGCCAGAAACTCCTTGGGTTTCTGGCTGAGAAGAGTAGGGCAGATTGACAGAATTCACTCTTTGCAGAGCAGATGGCTCTTTTGCATGAGTTCCTCAGCTGTTTGTACTCGAGGAAGTCTGTATTAGAGAGGGAGGTCTTGTATCTCACCCAGCATTTGTTCATTTGTTTCATAAGAGGAAAAAGGCCTTCATGGAGCCACTTTGTGACAGTGCCCCCACCCTCCTTTTTGTTAGGGGAGCATATTTGTTTTGCAGTGGGGTAAAGACAGTCAGAAAGTTGTCAAGGGCCCTTGAGGGGTCATTTGTGGCTGTGACCTGAGACCTGTCAGTGTGTCGCAGATCAGCAAGATAGTCTACAACATTGAGTTTGGAGTAGTCCCTCATCTGGATCATTTTGCAGGGGATTTTGGGAGGGGAGATGCCCTATATACAGTAGGTGGGAGAGTGATATGATATAACATCTGGGAGAATACCACAGTAGACAATTCTCTCCAGTCTGTTGCTCAGCACTCAGTCAATGATGGATCTCTTGTCTCCACGTGAGGAGAGCCTTATGGGTTCAGAGATGAGTTGGCTGAGAGTAAGACCAGCCAGCAGGGGCTTGTATTGCTGGACATTGTGGCCTACCCAGTTGAGGGTGAAGTCACCTAGGACTAGTAACTCATTCGAGCCAACCATGGGGCTGAGGCTGTCGAGGAAGGAGGAGAGCCCTAGCACTCCACCCTTTGGTGGGTTGTAGGCACAGATCAGATGTACCTTTTTGGTGTTGCCTAGCAGTAGGAGGGCATGCAGGAACTCACAAGAATGGGATGGGGTGGTGTGTGCCCTATGACAGATACGTTTTAGTGCATCTTATAGTATAGGAGTACCTCACCCCCCTCTCTTGTTCACTGCCCTGTCTTGCTGAACAAGGTTGTAGCCCAGGAGGGTACATGTAGAGTCTGGAGTGTGTGGCTTCAGCCAGGTCTCCATGACCCCCATAATGTCAGGGTTGTAATGTGCCACCCATGCTGTTAGCTCAGCTACATTGGGTAACAAGCTGTGTATGTTCAGGTGCTCCAGTCTCAAGCCTTTAGCAGATAGCCAGGTGAGGGGAGGCTTCAGAGAGGAACTGGCAACCAGTGGACCATGGTTTTGGGCTGTGGCCCCATCCAGACCGTGATGCATGGGGAAGCCACTCAGAGGCGGCATCCCGTCTGACCTCAGGGGGGTGGGGGCCAAAGCGAGTTTGTCCTGTGGCACTCACAAGGCACGGGGATGATGTGGTAAGCACCCTTGGGCAGTTTATTCTGGGCTACAGTACAGGCACAGGTATCTCAGGAAGGTTATTTAGTGGGTATGAGGTTATGTTACTCTGGGACAGGTAGCCCTAGTAGATTGAGCCTAGCTCCAAGTTATAAAAGAAGTATTAAAAAGTAGATTGCTGCTTCAGGCACCAGAAATTGCTGTACATGCACATGCAAAATGTATTGACTCTAATTATAGTATCCCAATAGCATGCTGTTTCTAGTTCCAGAAATTGTTAACCATGCACTGGCTAATCAGACAGAATTTAGCTACTAACTAACTCTAGTAAAGACAGGGTAAGGGCTACACATGCACATTTGTTAGGGTACTTTTAGTGTACCAGCAAGCTTGGCACTGGGCCAACCAAGGAGGAGAATGCAATGGGCATCCCCTGTCTAATGGGAGGAGCCAGTGAGCATTTAAGGGGAGAAGGCAATGGGATGGGCGGGTGGGATAAAATTTCCCCACAGTGAGCAGCCCCACATCCCAAAGTTTTGCAGTGGTTTAAGTCTGCCCCAAAAGTCACTGTTCATTTTTCATTAAAAATTCCAGCCCCGATATGGTCAACGGAGGTCCACTTGACTGCAGCAACCAGCCTGCACCTCAGACGTCGGATCCCACACAGTCCATTGCAGGAGGGAGGACCCACTGTGGAAGGGTCTCCCTCACCTCTCTCGGTCCCTCACAGCAGGCAGGAGTGAGCCGCGGGGCTTGGTGGCCAGCCTAAGTCCTTGCTGGGCAAGCATCATGGCAGACAGGGAGCCAATCAAGCACTAGTGCAATTTTGGAAATTTGGCACCAGAAAGCTCCTCTGCTGCACTGCTGGAATGCAGGAAGATTCAAAATTTCCCCACAGCGAGCAGCCCCTCGTCCCGAGGTATTGCAGTGGTTCAAGTCTGCCCCAAAAGTCACTATTCATTTTTCTTTAAAAATTTCAGCCCCAGTATGGCCAGAGGAGGTCTGCCCAACTGCAGCAACCAGCCAGTGCCTCAGACCCCGGATCCCACATAATCCATTGCAGGAGGGGGACCCACTGTGGAAGGGTCTCCCTCACCTCCCTCGGTCTCTCGCAGCAGCCCCATACCCCCTTGTTGCCAGTGTTTTTTTTTACTTTTGGCAAGCTGATCCTAGCCTGTTTACCTTCCCATAAAAAAATTCTAATGAGGGAGTCAATTTTTTTAAACCAAAATGGGCAGATATGTATTGGCATCACATTAAAAAGATATAGGATATTTGATGCCAGCATCATTTTCAAAGCATTGACTTTGCCCAATAATGACAGATTTAGTTTGGCCCACTTCTCTAAGTGTAATTTCATATCATCTAACATGGGTTTCATATTGATTTGAACCACTATGTCTAATCTGATAGCAACTTTGATTCCTAAATAGGTAATATACTCCTCCTGCCATATTAGTGTATTCTCTAAGCATATTTTCTTTAGTTTCTGTTTGTTACCCTTTAAGGGGAGCATTTCAGATTCTGACCAGCTAATCAAGAGTCCGGATAGTAGTCTGAATTCCTCCAGGAGCTCCATTGTGGGTGTGAGAGATCTATTTGGATTGGAAAGTGATAGTAACATGTCATCAGCTTAGGTGACAACCTTATGTCCCATCTTGCCTATTCTAATCCCAGAAATGATTTTGTTTTCCCTAATCATACATAATAAGGGGTTTAAAGCTAAAATAAAAAGTAAAGGAGAGAGGGGGCAGCCTTGTCTAGTTCCTCTTTCTAAAGAAAATGTCTCTGGTAACAATACACTGGTACATATTCTTGCAGTGGGGGACCGGTATATTATGGCCATCTAATCTACACATTTTTCTCCTAGCCCAAAGGCCCTTAAGAATCTATATAGATAACTCCATTCTATAAAATCGAATGCTGTATGTGCGTCTAATGACAACAAAACAGACTCATCTTGAATCCAGGGGCAGGGGGCATCCAAATAATAGAAAGGATTCTTCTAACATTCTCAAAACCCGCCCTCCCTTTAATAAACCCAACATGATCTTCATGAAAGTATTTATTGAGAATGTTTTGCAATCTACTTGCCAACATTTTAGCCCAAATTTCATAATCAATATTTAACAGAGAAACAGGGTGATCATTGGTCAGGTCTAAGGGGTCTTTCCCTTTCTTCAGCAAAGCAGTGATAATTGCTTCTGACATTGTTGGTGGTAAGGCTTTAATTTCCTCTGCCTCTGTGAATACTTTATGTAGCATTTAGTCAGCTGTATCTTTCAGAAGCACACAAAACTCAACTGGCAGTCCATCTGACCCTGGGGCTTTAGAATTAGGTATATCTAAAATCACTCCTTTAATTTCATCAACTGAAATAAATTTGTCAAGACTCTGTTGGTCCAACGCTGAAACTGAGGGTAGTTTGGCTTTAGAGAGAAATTTGTCAATTACACCCAGGTTGTCGGAGTCTTTACTTTTATATAAATTTTCATAGAATTGATGAAAAACAAGGTTAATGTCATTGTTTTTAGTTAAAATACTTTTGACTTCATTCATTATGCTGTGTATGTTGTTTCTATTTTGGACTTGTTTAAGCCTGTAAGCCAATAATATCCCAGCTTTTTCCCCAGACTCCCAATAATTTTGCTGTGTCCTGAACAAAGCAAATTCAGCTTTGCTCGTATGTATTTTATTTATTTCATATCTCAGCAAAATTATTTTCCTTAAGATACTCCAGCTATTCCCCTTACAATTTTTATGTATCTTCTCCAAGTCTTCTAACTCCTTGTCTTTGCAATTTAAGTGTTTCTTCCTTTCTTTCTTCTTATTGGATGTGTAACTAAGAATTCTACCTCTAATATATGCCTTGTAGGCTTCCCATATCATGGCATACCATGTATCCTTGTTGTCATTAGTGTCAAAAAACTGCTTTGTTTCTTTTAAGACCTATGGCTGGAAATCACTATCTTTTAACAATGAGCAGTTAAACCACCAATAGAATGTTTTTTTAGTATCAGGATCTAGTTGCAGGATAACAGAAACTGGGACATGGTCTGAGACTGCAATTGTACCTATGTCAGCTTTCATCATACAGTTTAACAAATTACTACATAATAGGATCAATTCTATCCTACTATAAGTTCTATGCCTATTTGAAAAAAAAAAAGAATAATCTCTACTGTCTGGGTACATCATTCTCCATGCATCAGATAGGCCTAAGTGTTTCATCCTATCCTTTATAATTTTCCTAACCTTTGAATTGGTTACATTACTGGGTGGATTACTTCTGTCTAACATGTGATCAAGGGCAATGTTCAAATCCCCACCTATCAATATTTCTGCATGTTATCTTACTAACTTCTTTGAAGAAGTCCCTAAACAAAACACTAGATTCTCAATTAGGTGCATATGCATTGCATATAACCATATCTATACCATCAATGGAACCTTCCAATATTTGCCATCTGCCATTAGGATCTGTTCTACAAGATGTAACAATGAAATAGACTGTTTTCTTTATAAGGATAGCCAACCCCCTTTTGTTTTTTACCAACTGAATTATGAAAGACTTCTCCCACCCAGGATCTTTTAATCTTCTCTGCTTTGTCAGCTAGTAAATGTGTCTCCTGCAGTAGTGCTATGACTGCTTTTAATTTAAAGAAATAAGAAAGTATTTTCTTTCTTTTAATAGGGGATCCTAACCACTTTACATTCCAAGCGATACATTTGATGCTCACTCTATTGTCCCCCATTTTCAATAACTGACCAGATTGTACTGAGGAGTGCATCGAAAATAACTGTACAATGAAAAATCTGAGACTCCCTATATCTATGCCATATAGAGACTAAGTGTGAACTATGCATAAGTCCACCCATTTGAGAAAGAGGTATCTTATATTTAACTACGCATATGTGTAACTTAGTTAGGACAACGCATTTGCATATTAAAACCCTATCCCATACCCTTCGTGTATAATAAACCATATTTTCCATGTTCAAGGCATCCCCAAACTTAACTATACAGCTTAAAACATATTGGTATATAAAACTCTGTAGTACTATGACTGAACAATAAGTCAAAACTTTCTTGTGTAACTTTAAAAAGGTTAAAACCAAGAAACGCGATTTAAAAAAAAATATGTAGAATTAATATAAAAATCCTACAGTTAATAAACATCATGGAACTGCAATCCAATGGTCTGGTTATCCCAATGACTCTGGGTCATAAGTTCCTGTCACATAACTAATTGTCAAACTGACAAAATGTAATCGTAGATACGAGAAAAAATGCATAAATAGGTAAGTTAATAAAGAGAAAATAACTCTGAAATGACAAAGCTTCCTTCAGTCAGAGTGAATGCGGCGTTAAGGATTAATAACCCTTATAGCATATGTGTGCACCATCCATACTTAGGATCTGATTATTGACATACAATACATGATTTATAGTGGTGTAAGTAGATGGGAAGGAGCATCAAAAGAATCAAAGTAAGAAATGAGAATAGTACAAGAGTCATCTAGAAGAGGATAAGAGAAGTTGTTAAAAGTGTGGCATTCCGGAGTCACGTGATGCTGTGCAAGGGATAGGATGTGCTCGTCGGAGCTCCGCTCTCCCACCGACCCAAATCACTACAAACGCCCGCTTATTCAGACTTTCTTTTTGATATTATAAAAAATTTAAGTAATCAGGAGTGCAGAGGCAGTGTTTGGTCGGTGCCAGCAGTTGGACATCTCCTGCAACATGTCTATGCAACAACTAACTGCGGAGGCCATGCAGGAGTCAGAAGCTAAGCGCCCTCGCCATAGTTCCTCTCCCCAAAGTCCTCCAGAGGAGCTCTCATCCTCACACATTTACTCAGAGCTAACAACTATTAAAGAGGCCTTGCTGAAGCTAATTGAAGATGTAGCTGACTTCAAACCAGCGCTTACCCAGCTAGCCCGGAGGGTTATCGATGCAGAAGCCAGAGTAGCCTCTATAGAAAGGAAGCAAGATAAGATGGAGCCGGTGGTGGTGGAAATAAAAAGGACTTTATCTAAATTGGAAGATCACTTTGACGATCTGGAGGGGAGAAATAGGAGGAACAATTTGGTGCTGACAGGCCTTCCTGAAGGGGAAGAGGGCCCTAACACAATACAGTTTTTACAACGTTTCTTGAAGAAAACTGTGGTCCCTCCCCAAATGGTCCGGAGTTTATTATAGAAAGAGCATATAGATCTCTGAGGGCAAAACCCGCTCCGGCTGACCCGCCTAGGCCTATTATCTTTAAATTATTAAACTACCTAGACTGGGAATTCATCCATAAGGAAACCAGAAAATTATCAGCTATTCTGTGGGAGGGTAAAAAATTGAGGCTGGTTCCAGATCTAATGCTGAAAACTTGCCAGCTACGAGCTTCATTTCATCCCAACACTTCCAAGCTGTGGGCAGCTGGCATAAAGCATCTCATTTTATACTCAGCTCATCTGGAAGTTTCTTTAAAAGAAGGAGCCAAACGTTTTGATTCTGCGGAAGATGCTATAAAGACTCTGAAGAAATGTTACCCTGACTTATTTCCTAAGTTAGGAAGATGTAGTTTAGCTGTATGCGGGTCTAAATAATCAGCTCTAAAGAACATTTGAGAAGGACAGAGTATTGCCGTACTGTTTAATCACATCTAGGCGGGTCTGCTCTATCAAATGTTTGTTAGAGAGTAGCATGTAATTTTCTAACAGAGTAGGCAAAACTCACTTATAGGGGCACCATTGTACACTCATTTGTCAATTTTCACTATTTGTTCTTATTTACTCTCTGGTTGACTTTACTAAGATGCTGTGGTGGATACCATAGTTCAGTTTGTACACTAGATGGTGCCAAATACTTTCTGTTAAAAGACAAGTGCTTATTGCCAGATTCTCAGTTCTAGTTGTTTGTTTTTTTCGGTACCATGTTTATCTCAGTGTCTTTCTCTTTCAATCCCGATCTTTGAAACAGTTCTAGACTAATCTTTTTGCAGTTTATACACCCCAATGTGTTTCAGGCTCAGTGGGAGAGATGTATAATTCTTTTTTTTTTCACTGGATTGTCAGTGGTACCGAACAGTACTCCCTTGGGAGAGAAGCAAATTTAATAGAGGGGAATTCCAGTGGTGACTGTTTAGTCCCATACAGCTCTGCTGTTCTTTTTTTTTTTTAACCATTTCTCGTTTAGTCCCCTCTTTACTAGTCTAGCTAGTTATTCTGGCATAATCTACAATATGTATAGTCCTTTTGGAAGAGCGTCTCACAATTTACACTTTAGCTTGGGACATGGGTTTAAACTGAGTTCGTAATAGGCCATCGGATATTCTCTGGGTGTCACCTTTACATTGGGAATGACTTGGTTCTTTAAGGGACTAAAGTCCCTATCAGGATCCCAAGCTTTGTTTACATTAGTACTTAATGTTCTGGAGTTTCCTCTTTTGCCTTATACAGACTCTAAAGCTCCAGTCAATGCCAGATTATACAAAAGTCAGCGATTATCTTCGCTGAGTAGTATTTATCCATTTTTCATGCTTATTTGTGGGAGTCTTGTTTCCTAATTAAGGTTGGGTGTGACATATAACATCCTTCCATTGTATTACTTTTACAGTCGTGGCCAAAAATATTGGCACCCTTGCAATTTTTTCTAATAATGCACCATTCCTTCCAGAAAATTGTTGAAATTAAAAAATATTTTGGTATCCACATATGTATTTCTTTGGTTTGCAGTGGAATAAAACACAAAAAGCAGAAAAATTTACTAAGTCTTAGCTTATTCCACACAGAAATCCTTAAATGGCCCGGACAAAATTATTGGCACCTTTTAGAAGTAGCTAGAACTAATTAGATTTCAAGCAGGTGATTCTCCTTCACTTTGGAATTGAACTCACCTGTGGTGAGTTGCAGGTGCTTGCAATATAAAAATCACTCATTCAACCAGTTTGAATAGAGAAAATGACTCATTCTCCTGTTTTGTGTCACTGTGTACATAATGAGCATGGAGAAAAGAAAGACAGCCAGAGAATTGTCTGAGGAGGTCAGACCGAAGATTGTAGCCAAGCATGGACAATCTCAAGGCTACAAATCAATCTCCAGAGACCTTGATGTTCCTGTTTCCACCGTACATAATGTTATCAGGATGTTTAAGGCCCATGGCACTGTAGCCAACCTCCCTGGACATGGCCGCAAGAGAAAACTTGATCGAAGATTGCAACGCAGGATTGTTCGAATGGTGGAGAAAGCACCTCGATCAACTGCCAAACAGATTCAAGCTGACCTTCAGAAACAAGGTACGACAGTTTCAACTCGCACCATCCATCGCCAACTCAATGAAATGGGGTTATATGGTAGGAGGCCCAGGAGGACCCCACTGCTGAGAGAGAGAGAGACATAAGAAAGCCCAACTGGGGTTTGCCAAAATACACCTGAACAAGCCAAAATCCTTCTGGGAGAATGTTCTGTGGACAGATGAGACCAAATTAGGGCTTTTTGGTAAAGCACATCATCTCTATGTTTACAGAAAACAAACTGAAGCCTTCAAAGAAAAGAACACCTTCCCTACAGTCAAACATGGAGGAGGTTCAGTGATGTTTTGGGGTTGCTGTGCTGCCTCTGGCACTGGGTGCCTTGAACGTGTGCATGGCATCATGAAATCTGGAGATTACCAGGCCATTTTGGAGCGCAATGTTGAACCCAGTGTCAGAAAGCTGGGTCTCCGTCGAAGGTCATGGGTCTTCCAGCAGGACAATGACCCCAAACACTCTTCAAAAAGCACCCAGGAATGGTTCAAGACAAGACGCTGGACTGTTCTGAAGTGGCCAGCAATGAGTCCAGATCTAAATCCCATTGAAAACCTGTGGAGAGATCTGAAAACAGCAGCTGGGAGAAGGCACCCTTCAAATCTGGGAGAAATGGAGCAGTTTGCACAAGAAAAGTGGGACAAACTGCCAGTAGAGAGGTGCAGGAAACTCATCTATGGCTATAGGAAGTGGTTGATTGCAGTTATTTTGGCCAAAGGCTGTGCTACCAAATATTAAGTCTAGGGTGTCAATAATTTTGTCAATGCCATTTATTTTCATTTTTTGATTTAAAAGGATATATTAAATTCTGAATCAAAAACAAAGGTTCTGTAATATTAACAGAGAAATAGAGAATTGTGGAGACCAAATACTGTACTGTTGTTAATTTCAACTTATGTTTAGAGGAAATTGTGAGTTATTTGAAAAAGTGCAAGGGCGCCAATATTTTTGGCCATGACTGTATTTAGGTGGGGTGAATCTACAGGGATAAGAGGATGGTGGGTGTGCCATGAGTTACTTCCATACTTTTTTCTCATTCAGAGATTGGGGAGGTGGTAGAGTGGCACTCTCTCCTTTGTGAGTATCATGGACCGTGAGGCAAGGAGGGGGCTTAGGGTCCGGGTAATGAGATTTGTATATAGTTCAAAGTTTTGGAGTGTTAGCCTAGTTGTAGTGTGTTTGGGGGATAATTTTGAGGTAGTTTGTCTGTTTCTTGGGGGGGGGTGTGTGGCAGCAGAACAGCCCTTTAATCTTTTTCTATTACATGGAACAATCAGATATTAATCTATGCTCAACGGCTTGAATATTCTTTCATGGAATCTTAATGGGGGGGAAGACAACAAAAAGAAATATATTATTCTAAACCATCTTGCCAAGTATGACCCTTCGATAGTGTTTCTTCAAGAAACACACATGCTTCCAGAACAGTTAAAGTTCTTTAAAAAGAGCTGGGTAGGCCAAGCTTTTGGAGCAAGATTCAGTTCTAGTAAGCGGGGAGTGGCCTTGCTGCTTGCCAAAAAACTATACTTTACTCCGGTGGAGTCAATTAGTGATCCTGAGGGGAGGTTTATCTTTGTTGTAGGTAGATTGGGTAGTCTTGATATAGTATTGGGATCAGTTTATGTCCCTAATGTGGAAACGCCTTCCTTTTTTACACAATTAGCAATGGTATTGGCCCCTTTTTTGCAATTTCCCATTATAATTGGTGGAGACTGGAACTTAGTTTAAGCAAATGATCTGGACCGTACCTATCTTAGGGGGGTGGGACTGTCTTCAGCTCAAAAAGCTTTAGGAGAATTCATCTTCTCTTTGGGACTTATAGACCCTTGGAGATTACTTAATCCATCAGGAAAAGAGTTTACTTTTTTTTCCCCAGTACACAAAAGTTACTCTCGTATTGATTACTTTTTAGCAAGTCATCAGCTAATTTCAGGCACGACCGATTCCAAAATACTAGCTCGAGTAATTTCTGACCACTCCCTAATATCTGTCCAGATAGAAATACCCAACGTTCCTATCAGGTCGCACACGTGGTCGTTAAATAATAGACTATTAAAGGACAAGCTAATTATTTCAAAATTCCAACATTTTTTGCAGAATTCCATTAAGATTAACTATAAATCAATCCCTGCTGTGGATCGGGTCTGGCAGCTTTAAAAGCTACCTGGAGGGGGGAACTTATACTTATTGCTGCAGTACAAAAAAAGAAAAAGGTTAGCCAAATGAATAACTGTCTGTGGAGAATTAAGAGTTTGGAAAATAAAGGGGTGGACAAACTTACGTCTTCAGAAGACCAAGAACTTACTAGGCTCAGAGTACACTATGCAAGTATATTACTAGAAAAGGTGGAGAGGTCAGCTTCTCTAGTAAAGGCTTCTTATATTGGCCAAGGTAGTAAAGCAAGCAAATTACTTGCTTGGCATTTAAAGCAACAGTCAACATCAAAATGGATCGCAGCTATTAGATATCCCCAATCAGGATCTTTGGTGGTTTGTCCACTGGAGATACTAACTCTCTTCAGAGAGTACTATAAGGCATTGTATTCTCCGGACCCGTTGCTGGGGGTTCATTTTGAGAAAATGTTAATATTTTTGGAGAGAACTGATTTACCCACCTTATCAGGAGATAGCCAGACCTGTTTAGTAGCCCCAATCACCGTGGAGGAAATATCGGCAGTGATCGACTTTTTAAAGCCAGACAAGGCACTGGGCCCAGATGGCTTTACGGGCCTATTTTATAAAACTTTTAAAAAGTATCTTATCCCTCTGTTGCTACAGCTGTATAGTTACTGGAGCTCCTTCCCAGTTTTGGACCAGTCACTATTTGAAGCGAGAATAATCCTCCTGCCCAAACCAGGGAAGGATCCGACAGTGATTAGCAATTACAGGCCAATTTCTTTGTTGAATATTGATGTCAAAATATATGCAAAATTCTGGCCAACAGGTTGAGGGGAGTATGGAAAAGTCTACTAAGCCCTGAACAAGCAGGGTTTGTGGCGGGGCGTATGTCATCTGATCATTTTAGGAATTGTTCCACTTGATTTCTGCATCCAGGGACCCCGAGCTGGAAGCGGCCTTGGTGTCCCTGGATGCAGAAAAAGCATTTGATAGGGTTGAGTGGGAATACCTGTTTGTGGTCAGCTCAAAGTTTGGTATACCACAACCCTTTGTTGATCAAATTCGGGTTTTGTATCGATGTCCGTCAGCACGATTGCAGTGCAATAATCACATTTCTAATATCTTCCCACTTCGTTGAGGTACCTGGCAGGGTTGCCCTCTTTCTCCTTATCTGTTTAATCTGTATATAGAACCCATAGCTAGAGGTATACGATTGGAACATTTGGAATTTAAATTATCCTTGTTTGCTGATGATTTTCTTTTTCATATTTTGAACAGAAGACATTCCCTCCCCTGTGCCCTCCAAATTATTTTTCAGTTTAGCGAATTCTCAGGCTATAAACTCAATAAAAATAAAACTGTGGTATATTCATTAGCTCCTTTCCTTATGAGAGACCTAATTGAAAATATGGGCCTCCAATGGGAGAAAGAATACCTAACCTACCCAGGCATCAAAATCTCTAAAGACACTTCTAGACTTAAGGATCTCAATTTAGACCCACTGTTAAAATCAACTACAGAAGATTTGGCTAGGTGGAACAGTTTACCGTTATCTTTCTGGGGGAGGGCTAATGTCTTCAAAATGTCAATTTTGCCCAGATTTTTTTACCCCCTTAGTAATCTTAACATTTACCTCCCTAAATCCTTTTTTTTATTGCTTCAGAGGATATGTTCCGATTTCCTTTGGAAGGGGAAGGCTTCATGCAGGGCCTACAGAAAACTTACCAGCCCTAGGGCATTGGGGGGGGGGGCTTCAATTACCTGACTTCTATGTTTATTTTCTGGCAATTCATGCTAATAGATTTTTACATTGGTTTACGCCTACGGCCGGTATATTGGAGAACCCCCCAATGGTGGCTCTTAGATAACCAGCAGGCTTGTTCTTGTAATATGGCCCTAGGGGCTTTGTTGTTTAATCCATGGTCAAATATTCCACTAAAACTCAGAAATTCTCCCCTCGGGTGGGATGTGAGAGGTTTATAACAACTATGCTCTCTGCTTCAAATCCTCACTACAAAAGACCTGAAGCAACCCGTGTTTAATAACCCAAACTTAAAAATAGATAAGAAAACAATTAAAACCTTTTTTGGAGGATTCCACAATGAGCTATGCCTAGTTGATTTTGTCTCAGGTAACTCGGTCCTATCTATTTCTAATCTGTAAATAAAGTTTAAGGTACCTCTGAAAAACCGGTTTCAGTTATTTCAAATACGTCAGTGTATTAAACACTTTCTGGGCAAACCTCCATTGTCGGACAAATTGGGGGTAATTTTAAACAACCTCTGGTCAATGTCTAAAGGCCGGAAAGCAACAGCTAAATTGTACAAGAGAATTATAAGCCATGTTGTGTTAAAGGTTTCCCCCATAGCCTATTATTGGAAAAACAATTACAACAAGGACTTTTCAGACAAAATATGGGAAATGATCTGGACTGATAATTATCTTTTAATTAAGCAAGACTGCCTAAGAAACATCAGTTCAATATTCTCACAATTTATATTTCATGACTAAATTATTCAGGATAGAAGTCTGGCTTGACAGAATGTAAGAATGTGGCTTTTGAGTTTGCTACATTACATCATAAATTGTGCATTTTACAGAATAGTTACATTCTGGAACTTGGTCAAAAGGGGTGTCGTCTTATCTTAAGGTGCCCATTGTGCTTTAATGAGGACACTTGTCTGTTAGGTATGTATTCAGTGGTCCCTACCTATTCTCAAAACGTGCAGTTAGCATTGGTGGCTATGGTCACTAAGTTAGTAATACTTAGAAACTGGAAGGAGGAATGGGAACCTTCCTTTAGAGAATGGTGGGTGGAATTTCTTACCGCTTTAAATGCAGAAAGATGTGTAGCCTGGTTCTCCCACTCTGGTGAGAAGTTTCAGGAATGCTGGGGTGAACTTTTTTCAATTCTTAAGGATAAATTTGGTTACTGAACCAACTCCCACCAGTCCCTTTCTCCTTTCTTCCTATTAAGGCCTATGATCCCTTTTTTTATATTTTGTTAGATGACTTTCTGTTTAGGGATAGATATATTTCTAGGCTTTTATGGGGGGACACAGTAACTCCCAGTACTCTTTTTTTTTTATTTTAACTTATTTTTTAGGCTTCTCTTTTTCTTGTTTTTTTTCTTCGTTCCCTCCCTTTCACTACATTTCGTGTTGGATTGGTTAAGGGCTGTACCATGAACCTCTACTTGAACTTTTCACAGGACCCTTATAATGGTCTATTTGGTTTACATAATATCAGTTATAGCTGCAATTAGGTTACGGTAAAGGGGCTGCTGCAGGTTGGGTGGGTTTTTTGGGGGGTTTTTTTTGCAGAGGGGGGAAGGGTTTGGTTTTGGTTATATTTAGGGTATTTTTCTTTTTTTTTCATGTTGTTTATCTTTATTGTAATATGAACATGTCTGTGATTGCCTAGCCAAGATAGAATTTTGTTTTGTGTTTTTTTTTTATGTGCTATGTTAAAACCTATTTTTCTGAAAAATAAAATTATTTGCAAAAAATAAAGTGTGGCATTCCAACACGTAATACAAGACCTTTCACTTGTCTGCAGATCCACTGCATAGACCAGAGAAAACAATGGTATTAGCTAGAATATCTATACTGGCTTTGGACATCTTAGCTATGAACTTATACCCACCAATGAATGATCACACAAACAGCAATAACCCCTTCAGCTTAAACTATTCAGAGATGTGCAATCCTATGATGTGTAATTTCTTATTTATAGCCAAGCCCAGTGATTACTAGCTCACTTTCTGTTTCTCTTATTAGTCACAACAAGCACTGTCAGCATTTAATCGACTTCTGAACAACAGTGAAGCAGGGGTTAAAAGTAGAGAGTGCTAGAGCTTTGAGAAAGAGTAGAAGTGAAATTGAAGTTCTTATTGAGAGGAAGCAATAAACAATATGAAGGGAGGGGTGGAGGGAAAACATAAGGACAGTAAAACATAAATCTTCTCCTATATACAGGACAGGCTGCTTTACTGCGATGTATTTGTCACATCTCTTTTCTCCAGTCTAAAAGCATTAAAGATAAGAAGATTTCTATAGATATAGCATTTCTTGTCTGAGGATAAAAGGAAAAAAAAAAAAAAAACAACAAACATGTGTACTGCCTTGTGCATCCCTGCAAAAATAGAACAGCAAGCAGTAGCTAAAACAGCATAGTTTTCTTAAATTATGATCATGATTTTCTTAAAACAGCATTATACATATTAGGCACAGATATTCATACTGCGTCAGGCTGTGGTGCAAGCTTGGGAGCAGCTCAACTTGGCTGCGCTGGGGCGTGGACTAAGATATTCAAAGGAGCTACACCATGGCTCAGCAGCTTTGAATATCACACCCTGGCCACCCCCACTGTGCATGGAGCAGTGGCACTGTGCCAGCGCAAGTGGCCAGAGTGGAGCATGGAGATGCGTTAACGCAAATGCCATTGCGTCATTCACAGCACCAGTGATATTCAAAAGATGACATGCAAATGGAGCCATAATTTATGCAAGGTGCACATGGGGCCATTTGCATGTCGTATAACATTGCATACAGGGTGCTTGATCCCCAATGACTTGTGCTGGCGCCCTGCGAGGCAGCAGCCATTGGGAACTGACGCCCCCTGCAGCCCAATCGTGGGCATCTGTCTAAAAAAAGAAGATTTATTTCACTACCCCTGGTGGTCCAGTGGACCGCTGCTCATCCAATCACAGGCATCTGTCTAATAAAAGAAGATTTATTTCACTATCCCTGATGGTCCAGTAGACCGCTGTTCACCTGATTGCGGGCATCTGTCTAATAAAAGAAGATTTATCTCACGATCCCTGGTGGTCCAGTGGACTGCATTCTGCCTGATCGCGGGCATCTGTAGTAATAAAAGAAACACCCCCGTCCAATATCCCTGGTGGTCCAGTGGACCGCACTCTGCCCAATCACGGGCATCTGTAGTAATAAAATAAACCCCCACCGTCCAATATCCCTGGTGGTCTAGTGGTACCCCCCCTCACCACCCACCCACTGAGCCCCACCACCCCGATCCCCCCGGTCAGCCGGCGGGCAGCAGCACCCACCTTCCTGCCGCCCCACAGCCCGCCGACTGACAGCTCAGTAGGCTGCCGCCCATTGGTTCTGGCGTGAGCCAATGGGCATTCATCCTACCATACTACACATTCCAGATATGTGATTCATTCACATATCTGGAATGTCTTTGTCTGACTATGAGCTGCATGCCCATTGGCTCACGCTGTGAGCTCAATAGATACTGCTACTGAGCTGTCGTCGGCGGTAGTGGCGAGCGAAAGCGGGCTGTTCTGCCACCGGCTGACGAGATGAAGGTGGTGAAACTCCATGGGCGAGTGAGGAGAGGCACCACCAGACCACCAGAGATATTGGATGAAATTCTTTGTTACTACAGATGCCCAATCAAGCGAGTGCGGTCCACTGAACCACCAGATAATAGATGAAATTCTTTATTAAAACAGATGCCAGCGATCGGGCAGAAATTGGTCCACTGGACCACCAGGGATATTGGATGGGGGGTGTTCTTTTATTAAAACAGATGCCTGTGATCAGGCAGAAAGCAGTCCACAGGACCACCAGGGATATTGGACGACGTCTTATTTTACAAATGCCCGCAACTGGACATGGGGGACGCCTGCCAGGTGCAGCCGGAACTCGGGTGGCCACCCACAGGGGGCAGCTGCTGTGTTGCACCCTGCAATGTGGCAGCTCACCTGTGGGTGGCCATCAGTTGTACCTTTTTTTTTGGCTTAACTTTGTGCTGGCACAGGTAGGGGTTGCGCATGCATGGCTCTGCACATCCCAGGCTGAATATCGGGCTGTGCAGGTTATGCATTGGCACGCCCTTCCAACTGTGCCTGCATACATTACTGATGCGCTCCAGCGCATCGGGATTTGTGCCGCGCACTTTTCCCTTTTGAATATCGCGCCAGGGCGCATCAGTGGGTTACACATGGTGCAACAGTGTTGCGCCATGTGCAACCCTTTTGAATATCTGGGCCATAGTATCAATATTTATATTAATAATTTATTAGTTCAAAAACTATATTGATTTCTCCTAACAGATACCATATTTAAGATGTGCTACCTTTCTTTTTTCAAGTTTCTGCAACCCACTGGGCATCATTACACTGCCTGCTCTGACTTCTATTCATTCAAAAAAAAACGTTTTTAAAGTTAGGAGTACTGCAGCAACCTTTAGGCATGATAGTAAACATCGCTAATAAATATTAACTCAGCCTAAAGAAACAAATAACTGAAAGGAGCTCTGATTTTATTATCCGGTATTCACTGCATTGCAAAACCTCATGGAGCATCTGGGTAATATGATTGGGTGGGCCATCCTGGGCCATCTGGGTCTTCATCCAGTTGGAAGCATTCTGGTTGATTGAGAGCTGCATCTCCCTCTATTGAGTGCTTTGCAATGTCTGACTCCTCCTCTACATCCTCCATGTCTACTGGTAGTGAGGCATATCGATTGGAAGAAACTTGTTTGCCTTGGCTGTTCTTGGTCATGAACCGTATGGATGTGTGGCAGCTTCTGGTGAGGAGACCTTTACATTTCCTACTGACAGTCTGCCATCTCACTTGGGATGCTTCAGGGAGTACTGCTGAAAGTTTGGGGCTATTGATCTTTCTAGAATTCTGAGAGTGCCTGGATTCTGGTGGTGCTAACACTATCTCAGAGTCTCGTGGTTGTTGTGTGTTGGAATGCTTAGAATTTTAAAACCGGGTGTCAGGCTGCTGAGAGCCGTTATGTCTTCTACTCCATTTGTTGATAAAATCTCTCACATCATCTGGTGTTTTGAATGTGTGTGACACCCCATTAGCTGACACAACCAGAGTGGCAGGATATTTGATTCTGTGTGGGAGACCTAATTTCTGTAAATTTAGTCTGATGTTTGTAAATGCTATTCTCTTAGAAGCAACTTCGGTTGAGTAGTCCTGATAGAATGAGATATGGTTCCCATTCCATGACAGTGACCTACATTCTCTTGCTATATTTAGGATTTCTTCTTTCACAGAGAACCATAGAAAATATGCCACCATAGATCGGGGAGGAGATCCTGGCTTTAGCTTGGGAGAAAGTGTCCAATGTGCCCTCTCAACTTCCAGAGGCCATCCTGGGTTGTACTGTAGAACATTTGGGATAACTTTTTGTAGGAATTTAGTCATTTGAGGACCCTCAGCTCCCTCAAGCACACCTAAAATTCTGATATTATTCCTCCAACCTCTATTTTCGAGGTCGTCTACCTTCTGCCACAAAAGTTTAAACTGCTATTGAAAACTGTACTCTCTTTGCCATGTCTCCTTGACTGTTGTTCCTCATGTTGTATTCTCCTGGGTCGTTCCTGAAAATAGGCATAATACTTGTCTAATGTACTTACCCAGTAAACAAAAGCTAAATAAATAAATAAATATGTCAGAATCACTGCCCAATTTAAACATGGAATCCTCCTCTGCTGCTACCCTTTCCTCAGTCTCTGTTAGTCTCTCTTTGAACTTAACAGAGTTTGATTTAATGATGTCCACAACTACTTTGAGCCCAGCAATGTCCTGTTTTATTTCTTTTTGACTTATTATTTTGTTTAGCATATCTTTAATGCTATTAATATCATCATTTCAGTCCTCTTTAGTAGAAATTAGCCCACTTCCTGCATAAGCCCCAGTTAGCCCACTGAGATTTGTAACTGACATTGTGGAGCACACTAGCGTAAACTTGTGATGCTGGGTGAAAAAGAAACTCACTGTGAGGAAAACTTTCTATTTAAGCAGTCGATCCATCTGAAACTTCTCTGTGATGTTCCTCTAACCTTCCAAAACTGATTTAGTTGTTTTCCGATTACCATCAAATGGGTTTAAAAACATTTAAAAAGGATTTAACGCCATGATTCGCTCTTCACCTAACTTCAGCGGCCATTGCAGCTGGCAGCTAGCACATGACCACATATTTGCATGGTAAGTTATAAGACTTACAGCCATAACAGTTCAACACATAGCAACAGGTAAAAACAACAGCTTACACGTTTGTGATAATTTTTACTTGAGTAAGACATCAGCTTGGGGGAGAGATTATAGAGGGCAGGTTTGGGTGAGATAATATAGAGGTCAAATGGATCACATAGACACAACTCTTTTTCTGGGCTGGCATCATAGGTAATGAGTAATGTATGCTGATACTACTAATTAGAATATTTTTGACAGGTTTAAGTGCCCTTGATTAAATGACCCGATTGTTGGAGTAGGTCAACAGGTCATACAGAAAAGCTAAGATGTAAATCTGCAGCATCAGTTGCAACTACATTTACTAGCTACTAGCATGTTGGATTTCAGGGCGGCTTTGAAAGCATTCAAGGTAATGCAGTTCTTAACTTCTGATGGTAGGCTATTCCAGAGGACCATGGCAGAGATAGCGAAGGACCTATCACCTGCACAGGACCTAGACCCTGGGACATCCAGTGCAGGGCTAGTAGATGACCGAAGCTCCCACTTGTGAATTTTGTACTGGAGTAGCCCACTAAGGCTGGGAGAGGCAGTAGTTTTAATCATTTTAAAAGCAAGGCAGAGGATAGGGTAGGCTAGCCTCACCTCAAGCACTGGGCAGTTTAGTGAGGTGAGAACACCACAGTGGTGGTCTCGGGGTGAGCAGCCGCTACAAAGTGAGTGGCTTTCTGATAGAGGACTCTAAGTTTGGCAAGTTCATTGCCTCAGGGAGGTTGTAGGAGGGGAGCACCATATAGTACAATGGAAAGAAGGGTTCCTGTGGTGATTGCCAATCAAGCTTCACTGCTAAGGTACCCACTTAGTCTTTATAGTAGTCTGATTTTTTGATGGAGGGACTTAGTTATTGCCTCCACATGTGATTTCAGGGCTAACTACTGATTGAGATGCACACCAAGATACTTTATAGATGCACAGACCTCCATCCCAGTACCATTGGTTGAGGATAGTTGGAGAAGGTTGTTTCTTTTAGCACCCAAGTGTCTGGGGCCAGGTAGCATGGCCTTTGAGTTCTTCAGGTTTAGGACCAGTTTGTTATCCACAAGCCATTGTTCCAGAGTTCTGAAATCCATGTTGAGGTCCCAGTTTATTTGGCTGGTATCCTTAGAGCTCCTATAAATAATTGCATCATCTGAGTAGAGTTGGATGTTGCCCCCCCCCAAAGTGCTTAGGCATGTTATTTATAAAAATAGAGAACAGTAATGGTCCAAAGACGGACCCTCGGGGGGCTATTAGGTTAACCAGTTTTAGATAGGATGTAGTACCCTTCCATTTTACCAGTTGATTCCTCTCCCATAGGTAGTGTTAAAACTAAATGCAGACATGAGTGTCCAGCCCAAGATGGCCAAGTCTGTTGATAAGGAGATCATGGTCCACCAGGTCAAATGCTTTTGTTAGGTCTAGGAATAGTGCTCCAGTTGCTAGACCTTGATCTATTGCCCCAAGTACTTCAGTTGTAAACCTGACAAGGATTGTGTCGGTCCTGTGATTTTTCCTGAAACCGTGCTGCACATCAGAAAGTAGGTGATGGAGTTCCGTATAATCCTGGACCTGGCAATAAACCAGCTTCTCCAATGTTTTTTCAAGCATGCTGAGTATGGATATTGGTTGATAGTTTTTCACCAGGTCTTTAACACCTCCTTTATGGATGGTGACTACCATTGCCATTTTCCACTTTGTGGGGAATTGGCCAAGAAGAAGGGACTTGTTAAATATGTTCTTGAGAGAGGTCACTATAATTGGGGTGGCTAGTTTCAGAAATTTAGGCTCCAGTTTGTCAAAGCCTGGAGAACCATCCAGTTTGAGAGATCTCAACAGAGTGAGGATATCTTTCTGAGAGATTAGGCAGAAGTGGAATTGGGGACTGGGGCGAGTATCAGAGTGTGAGGAGTTCAGGTTTCCAGGTCTGGGATCTATTTATTTGTCCAGATTAGTGAAAAAGTAGTTAAAGACATTAGCTAATGCATCAGGTTCAGATATCAGTTGGCCATCAACTGAAATACTCCTGGTAGTATCAACTGAACGTCCCTTTAGAAGGTAATTGATTTGTTTCCAGATGTTTTTAGGGTCAGAAAGGTTTGTGGGTTGGAGGGACCTGATATATAGCCTTTTAGTGTTGTTTAGCTCTTTTTTTGCAGTTGTTCCTCAAGGTCCTGCATTTCAGCCAATCAGTGTGCTCACCACAGAGTTTGACTTGACCCCATGCCTTATCCCTGAGTCTCTTTCCTTTTCTTTGTTCATGATCCAGCCTGTATGAGCATTTGCCTAGGATTCTGTATTGTTTTGTGGAGGGGGCATGCTTATTGAGAACATTTAAGAACTTGTGGATGAAGAAGTCAAGAGCCTGTTTGATATCAGAAAGGTTGTTGAGGTCATTCCAATGTATTTCTCTTAAGTTATTGAGAAAGTTGGCTTGTTCAAAACTAGAGAGGTGATGGACAATCAAAATCTTTGGGGGAGAATTGGGGAAGTTGTTCCTCCAGATGCAGAAAACAGAAGAATGGTTGCTGAGGGAGTCGGGTAACATACCAGCTTCTTTGATTCTATCAGGTTGGTTGACTAGTATCCAGTCAAGAAACATATGATTTCAAACTTGGGTTTTGGTATGCCATTTGCATCTATCATCTGAGAGACTGGTTATTTCTTCTGCTGTTTCATTTTGCTGGACTGTGAGACTGAGACCTAAAGGAGCGTGCTGCTGCCTGTCGGTGGATTAGAACTGTGTGCCTGATATCTGTTAAAACTGTGAGCACTTTGTATAACCTCATTTCTTCTGTGCCTTTGCTCCCCTTTGACCCTGCATTGTTGTGCTGTAGTGAGAGGGGCCAGGTGTAACAGAGCACACTTCATCAAGGAGGAGGGGCAGTACAATATAAAAGAACTGTGCTGCCTAAACCCAGAACAGGTATGCCATTTGCATCTATCATCTGAGAGACTGGTTATTTCTTCTGCTGTTTCATTTTGCTGGACTGTGAGGCTGAGACCTAAAGGCGTGCTGCTGCCTGTTGGGGATTCAAACTGTTGCCTGATATCTGTTAAAACTGTGAGCACTTTGTATAACCTCATTTCTTCTGTGCCTTTGCTCCCCTTGACCCTGCATTGTTGTGCTCTAGTGAGAGGCCAGGTGTAACAGAGCACACTTCATCAAGGAGGAGGGACAGTACAATAAAAAGAACCGCACTGCCTGAATATGAAATATGAGCGGCACGAGCGCCACCGTATTATTAGAAATTTTATTAGTAAACAATAGGAGCAAATTTGAGTAGTATTTCTGCTGAGATTTACTTAGAAATTTAGGGTTGATTTAATCTGAAGTTGAATATTTTTATGGAGCATTTCACGTTTGGAGGAGAAGTTTTAACCGAAGCTGAGACTTTGGAGATTTGGAGTTTTGATATTGGATTACATTATTTTTTAAGTTGGATGTTCTTGAACTGCAGATAAACTTGAGTAATTGCATAATATTGTGAATTACAGGTCTTAAAGTCTGTGTATTTAAAAAAAAAAAAAAAATTTAATTGTTGCATTGAATATAATTAGTAAATATTAGTAAATATGGTATACTAGGAAATAAGTTTTAAAAATGGGGGGATTTAAAGGTTATGGATCAAAATGAAAGTGGTAATTTGGATTTGAGCTCACAAAAGGGCAATTCAGAAACAGAGCTCAATCAATACAGTTTTAGGATTGATTTATTGCACACGTATGAATGTTATAATCATTGCTGAGTTTGTAAAATAAGACATTTAATATTTTCTAATGAAGCTTTAGGATTGATTTGTGGCCATTTGATACTAGGCAGGACATGATAATCCCATTGGGGATGGTACCCCCTCAGTGACATGGAGCCCTAGTATATGCCATAGGGGTAACCAATGGAGTAGCTGGAATAGAGTGTAATCATGGGGCACGGGTGGCATGCATCATGGTGCCTCAGTGGACATGTTCTAGGGCCAGCGTGTCTAGCTGGGCATCAGAAAGGCATGGTTATGATTGGAGTAGATAAGGGGGATTGGACTATGACACTGAGTTCTGCAGTATGCTCGACAGTGGCCATCAGGAGTAGCTGGTCAAGAGATGATTCATGGGCATGGAGCAGTATGCACTGCATGGTGCCCAACTGAATGTGCCTCTAAATGCCAGCAGATCCTACTGGCTTCTAGGAAGGATCAGTTCGGATGGTGTGATCAGGAAGACCCCTTGAGCAGTCTTACTAAGTGTCCTAAGTATGCCTAGTGGGAGTGGCTGGAAAGGAAGTAGTCCAAAGGGTATGGAGCAGCATGCGCTGCATGGTACCTTTAAGGTTTGCCCTGTAAAGGCAGAACTCAATGTGATTACCAAGTTGGTAATATTGGGACATGATGTGTGTGTAGGGGTAAACTCTGCTGGGATTGATAGGACTGTTATGGTGATATGTGGCCCAAATTGGTTGTTCCTCAGTTCACAGGAATATTTCTTTTGAGCTTATTAATGGCCTGAATATAGAGATAGGTTGGAAGATTTGGAAATAAGTGAATTTTTATCTGACTTTTAGTGATTGTTGTTTTATGTATATTATGTATAACACAATATAAGGTAATTTGAAATATACAGTATGTCTGGATGAAAGTGACTTTGTTGACTATGCTTTGTATGAAATGTTTATGTCAGATATTGTAATGTACACCCCTCGAGGGCCAACTTGGCCTGCAACATCAGGGATTAGTCTCAAAATTCAGGACCTAGACGTGGAGGGAACTGTGAGGATTTTTCTGGGGAAAATCCTAAATTTCCTATGACCCAGAGCTGGTCAAAGTAGCAGCGGGTATTTAATTCCCATTATACCGGTGTGTAGTCAGAGCATGGGACCGCATGCGTGGTGGGATGCTTTGTAATACCACACCAATCGGATGGGTGTTACCGGCAGCCTTTTACCTAACTTGGATCCAGTAATTGGGTAGCCCTAGATAATTTTTCCAAATGGTACCTCCAAGAGTTTAGGTCTGACTTGTGACAGTTACAGATTTGCTGATCAAATGTTAGGCCTTACTGGGGATGAGAGAATACTCTCAAATGAGATCATCATGGCTATCTTATATTACAGGTTATATTAGACTGATATATAATATATGTGTTTATAAGAAATACTAGCTGATATCGTCATTCTTATTTATAATTATTTAATTGTGAAATGTTTTGTGTCTAAAAACTGTAATGGCTTTATTGTAATAATACTAAAAGTTAGTTATGGGAAATCAGCCAGTGAAATTTCCTCTTTGTTCCCAAGGAATATTTTGTACCTTTCTGGCCGGTCCGAACTGGCTGGCAATGTTTGGTGTTGGCCTCAAATTTTTGGACCTACAAGTGGAAGGAATTGTAAGGATTTTGTTGGGGGGGAAGTCCAAGTCTTTTAAGACCCAGAGTTGGTCATAGAATTAGCTGGTATATAATTCCCAGCTTACAGGGGTGCAACTGGAACATGGGACTGTATGCACAGTGGGATGTTCTGTTTTTAGCTCCCCAATTAGATGGGTGTTACTGGTAGCTTCTTTCTAACCCAGGTCTGGAGAGTCTGGGCTTCCTAAATATTCCTCATAGTACCTCTAAGAGTAGAGTTCTATTTGTTACTGGCCCATACATACTGGCTAAGTGGTCTGACCGGATTAAGGAGATAGTTCTTTTAGGGAGCATGGGTGGAGTTTACTGGACTCCATTGATTGGAACAAATGTTTAATATATTGTTATGGTTTGGTATATTATGGCCATTAAGTATTTTTATAATGTACTGGGGTGGTAGATTTATCTCCCTACAGTACACTGATATTTAAATGACTGGATATCTGAGTGTAATTGAATTGTTCTATATGTATTTGCATTTTAATGTGATATTAATATTGCTATGTGAAGTACTATAGTGTTAAATGTTTAATATTGTAATGGCTTTTTAGACGAACAATAAAACCTTGATGACGATGACAACTTGGGTTTTTGCCTCATCGCTTCACTAATTAACTGGATAAGCGACACATCCATTATGGCTTACTTGTTTACCCCATCCAGTTTAGGTTAAAGTCACCCATAAGTATTAGCTCACCCACAGGGTTATTTGCCAAGTAGTAAGGTATTCCAGTTCACATGTTGCCACCTTTAGCGAGTCATAGGCACACCCTATCATTGGGGATTTGGGCCCTCCCAACAGCAGTTTGATAAGGAGACACTCTGAAACCCTATTTTCCTGCCCAGGGGGACTTATATCAAGTGCATTTAGGGAGCTCCTAACATATAATAGCACCCCTCCATCTTTCTTGTTTTTCCTGTCCTTCTAGAGACATTAAGCCCTAGAATGCCAATTGCATGGTTGAGTATGAAGGGTTTTAGCCAGGTTTCTGTAAGGCCTATGACGTCTGGGGAGTAGAGATCCACCCAGGCTTGAGATTCATGCATTTTTGTTCTTAAGCAGCAGATATTCATTGGAACTATTTTTTAGACTATTGGTGAGCTTTCAGATCGAGTCAAAGGGGGAGGCGATCCTGCTATTCACTGGCCCTAGGTTTGCCTAAATGCCTCTTGAGAGGCAAGGCAAGGCAAATCTTATTTTTATGGTTCCCAATCCTGGAGTATCTGGGCATCTAACAATGAAATAAACAATGATGCACATAACAATCAATTAAAATATAACAATAAAATATAATAATCGTAACAATATTTAAAATACTAGAATAACTCATTGAGATTAAGATGAATAAATCAGTAGTTAGGGCAGGTTATATCATATCCTCTGGAAAGGCAAGATGGAAAATGTGAACTTTTAGTCTTTGCTTGAACTGCTCGACCAATAGGGCCTCCTGGACAGTAGCTGATAGGGAGTTCCACAGGGTCGGCCCTGCGACACTAAGTGCATGGTCACCCGAGGTCTTGAGCTGAGCCCTGGGAATGTCTAGGAGGCCCTGGTTGAAAAGCAGAAAGAGCAGACCGAAGTGGTAGGTGATAGGAGCTAAGAGAGGTAGCCAGGACCCAGTCCATATAGGGCCTTATAGGTGAGCAAGCCCACCTTGAAGAGGACCCTCCACCTGATCAACAGCCAGTGCAGAGCCCACAGGACTGAGGTCTGATGACTGGACCTAGACAGGCTAGTTAGCAACAGGGACACTGTGTTCTGCACAAGCTGCAACTGGCGGAGGGTCTCTCCAGTGACCCTGAAGTAGAGAGAGTTGCAGTAGTTGAGCATGGAGGTAACAAAGGCATGTACTAGTGTCAGTAAGTCTATGGGTGGAACAAGGGGCTTGATCATGGCAATATTCCTCAAGTGGTAAAAAACGCTTTTTACAACAGATGACATCTGAGATTCAAGAGTCAGTCTGCTGTCCAGGATCACGCCAAGATCTCACACCCTCAGGGAGGCCATCAATAGATTGGGTCACAAGAACAATCCTGTGCTCATTCTGGAACACTCCTATCATGCCTGCAACCTTGCTTAATCACCAGCACCTCTGTCTTGTCTGGGTTCAGTCAAAACCAGCTGGAGGACATCCAATGATTGATTTTGGCCAAACAGTTTTTGATCACATCTATGGTGTTGTATGTTCCAGGGGCAAAGGATAAATACAGTTGGGTATTATCTGCATAGCAGTGAAAACCCATACTGTATTGCTGAATGATCTCTCCCAGAGGCAGCATATATACTTCAATTACCATCTGCAACAAGATTGAACTCTGTGGTACCCCACATGGCAGGGGCATTGAGGAGGAGGAGAAATTCCCCATTACTACCTGCTGCACCTGTCAGAGAGATAGGACTTAAACCTGTTGATGACAGTACCAGCAAGTCCACAGTACTCAAGGAGATGATCGAGAAGCACAATGTGATCCACAGTATTGAAGGCTGAAGAGAAATCAAGGAGAACAAGAATTGTCCTATCTCCTCTTTCTCTAGCCCTTAGGAGGTCATTATGCACCCTAACTAATGCTGTTTCAGTGCTGTGTCTGGCTCTGAAACCTGACTGGAATGGCTGATAGATGTCAAAGGACATGAGGTGATCTTTGAGCTGTTGAGCCACAAGTTTCTCAACAACCTTATTCAAAAATGGCAGGTTGGAGATGGGATGGTAGTTTGCCAGGATGTCAGGGACGAGAGATGGTTTCTTCAAGAGGGGTCTCATCAGGCTTCTTTCAGAGCTTCTGGGAAGACTCCATCTGATATTGAACACCAGACAATCCCTGCGAACACCAGGCCAACAGCCGTGGCACATCTCATCCAAAAATGGGTCCAGTTCACGATATGTGTGCTTTAGCACTGATATTACCTCTATGACCTCAGCCACCTACATGGGTTGAAACTCCTCCCAGACAGACAGAGTGCCTCTGTTATTCCCAGCATGTCCACTGTGAGGCAAAACTTGCTTCATGACAGAATCCCCGACCGAATAGAGGACACCCTGTCAGAAAAGAACAGAGCAAACTCATCATATAAAGTGAGTGAAAATACTTTTTTTGACTGTAGGCAGACTGGGTGAAGTAGTCTGTCTACAGTCTGAAAAAGCTGAGATGGTCTGTTCATCCCTGCAGCAATTTCCCTGAACAGGAATTCTGCCTTCTTATGGGTACTTGCCCCCCTGGTACTCATCATAATGAGCTCACATGGCCAGTTTGTTCTCCTCAAACCGAGTCTTCCACCAGCAATGCTCCAACTTCTGACCCTTGATCTTCATCATCTTGAGATCCCCATCAAACCAAGGGGATCTCAAGTGAGAGGATCTGGGTTGTACACGGACCAGTGCGGGGGAGTCAACAGAGGAGAAGAATACATTTTTATTGGTAACTAGACAGGTTTGGAGTTATCAGTCTAGGCCACGCGTGGATGTTTATTAGCTAGGATGCAGGTTTGTAGCAATTTCCCTTTGCTTTGAAGTCATGGAGAGTCAGCAAGCTGAGGGGAGTAAGCTGTTACTGAGTGATCTGATAAGAGATTGGTAATCCTGCAATTTGCTGTAATCTGGTGCTGGACATAATGAGAAACTTAAAGCCAGGATGATCAGCGAGATTTGGATACTGGCTGGTATAATACAACCCTTGAGAAGCATGTTTAAAGATAAGTATGGGGGTGTGAGGTAGGGATGAGGAGTACAGAAAGGAGACAATACTTGTACTAAGTAATTAGGGAAGGGGTCGGGGGTAAGTATAAAATTGGCAAAATATTCCATTCAGGGCGTAGTTGACTTATGACTAGCTATGTGACTTCAGACAGACAATATTTGGAGAAGTAGAACTGGGCTGAGTTTTTGGAATACAAATGCCCCAGATTATTTGCTAGCTAGACCAAGGGAGAGGGATTCACAGGCTTAACACATACTGTACCCTATCAATAGTAAATAGACAGAATTGCCTAGCCCTCCATTCACTGTCAACAAAAATAAATAAGTTAATTAATTAAATAAATGAATTAAACATAGTAATCATGCAACACAAAAGATTGGAAGTATCAAGATCAATGACGGGACCTACAACTAGGAACCAAGAAAAGGACAGGAAATACGTATGAGTCTAACATTTGAGGGCCCCCATCAAAACAGTTGAATAAGTTCTCTAAGGACTAATCATACTTACTGTAGCTACGTACTGTACATACTACAGTACTACACTTCCACAGCCCAGTAATAATCTATAAGTTACTCTTTTTTAACATGGCAGTACTGTAGTAACCCAATACTTTGCAGAACTGGATAGTTTAGCAGTGTAAGCAGTATGCTTGTCTGCTCGTACTAAAAAAGATACTGAAACGTGATTAATTTTCTGCCCAAAATACCGTCTGCAGTTTATGTAATATGAAGTGATTATGATTATACCAACTAAATAAATGCATCTGTACTTTCAAATAATAAGCAATTATACTGAAATAATTACAGGTTCACTCTATGAAGAAAACCCATGTCAAAATTATATGTAAAAACAAATAAGTTTTTAAAAGTCCAACAAATCTGATTTCTAACTATCTGCAGTTTTGTTCACTCAATAGCTACACTTCTCCTGGATCTAAATAGCTGCTTTAAACAAAATGTTTATTTATTGCAAGTGTCTGGACATTATTTTGGACAGACCATTAACTGTAAACGCATCTGTCTTTCTGGCTGGTTGGCTGTCTGTCTACCCTTCTGTCTATTTAGTTCAAATGAAACAAAAACCTATTTTGCTTCTCCCACCCTCAGTAACAACCAAACACTCACCTTCCCCCCCCACCAAGACCTGAACATCATCAAAAATAAAGTACCCCCTTTCCCCACCAACTCTGCAGCATTGGCATTTGCAATTTAGCAACACTCAGCACCTCCCCCTCACCATGCAATGAAGCAAAGCCCCTCCTAGACCACTGATTCAGCCACCAACCCTCCTCCCCCCAGCCTAGTAAATGTAACCCCCTTACTCACTCCTTCAGCACCCACCACCCTCCACCCCCATGTGCTACACAGAGTGACACCCACCAATCCAACACACCAACAAAGGATACAAGAGGAAGGAGCATTCATTTGGGGAAGATGGTAACCAGCACAGACCCTCTTGTAATCATCTTGGCTGGCCACCATCTAAATGAATGGGAGTGATCACTTACAGTAAAGCCCTCTCTCCCATTCATTTAGATTAGTGGTGGACAACCTGTGGCCAGCTGGCCACATGTGGCCCTCAGCAGGTTAAGCTGCGGCCCCCAAGAACAATTCTGCCACCACGACAAGACTGTACTACACTGCTCAAAAGAGTAATAAATTGAGCTTTAACTGTATTTAATACTATTTATACTCTTTTTAAACTTTAAATGATGTTACCAGACCATTAAATAAAGTTTTTTTGCATTCAAATCTGTCACCTTTGATTAATTTTGTGGTGGAATGGGTCTGGTCTAGGTCATGCATGGTCATGCAGCCCTCAAGGGGGGTTTGAAGGCTGCACATGCGACCCTTGGGTTACCGTATTTTAGGTTGCCCACCACTGATTTAGATGGTGTCTTGAGGAGATGGGGAAACAGAGATGTGTACTGGTTGCCATCATCCCTGCATGGTTGTTCCTTTCATAGTATTCTTTGCCAGTGTATGTGGTTGGTTGCCATTATGTGTAGCATGGAGCCACAAGGAGGTTGATGGATCCTGAGTGGGGTGGGAGGGTGCTGTTACTTCTTTATACGAGGCTGGAGGAGGGGGGAGAGTGCTGGATGTTGTCAATACTAAGTGGATGGGGAAGAGAGGTACTTAATTTTTATTGATATTATAGTCTGGATGAGTGGCGAAGGGTGGGTGTTTGGGTGCAAGAGTACAGGGGAAAGAATCACTGTTATTTTAGCAGCAAGCCCCCCCCCCCCCATCCTTCTCAGCCAAATGCCTCAGGACATACTGTACCAAAGGAATCCACAACATGATACTTTGTGCCTTTTCATGTAGATTTTGACTGTCACAACATATAGCATTACTGTACTGTATGCGACGGGCCACTTGAAACAGTTTCACTTTGCAAATTGGTACATGTAACAAAGCCTGAGCACTTTGCAAAACCTACTGTTTTTTACCTAGCTATCATCTATCTACAGTATCTATCTATCTATCTATCTATCTATCTATCTATCTATCTATCCATCTATCTGTTTATAATTTTTAAGAATATATTTTGATAGAAAAGTTTAAATTTCTGAAGGGGTAAATGTTTACAAGATGCCCCAATGAGCCACTGATTTAGTAGATATTATACAATTCAGTTTCTTATCGGATCATCTGCTGTGGATGAAACTTCAAATCTCTTGTTTTAGGGAGGCTTCCATCATCCAGATGGATTTAATAAAATTAATAAATTGCACTCATCTTTAAAATGTCTTAATAAAGTGGCATGTAAATAGTAACCTAATATACCCCTTGGAGTCATTAAGAAGCTCTTAATAAAATGCAGGTGGGAAGCACTGTTCAGAGTGTCTCTGACCTAATGGATGTTACCATTTGTTCTCATTTGGTCTTGGCCCTCCCACACAAGCTGACGTCTGCCATTCAAGCCCTGTCAGTTGCTTAATGAGACAGAAGATCCTGGATGTTGTAGGTGCTTTGTTCCTAGCTGAAACATTATGCTAAAGGCTGCATCTATAGGGTGCTGACAATGAGTATTTGGCTGGTGGCAACAATACATTCAAATGTGCTCCTCTTCAATAGCATTGTGTGAAGGTTTTTTTGATAACACAACACAAACACTCTGCATAACTACTAACAGTACCATTAACATTTCTATCTAACCTGCATTGTTAAGAATCTTTTTGAAATGTAATCAGTTACAGATTACTGATTACTTACTCACAAAAGTAGCCCATTACAGACTGCTGACTGCTTTGCTTATAATGCAATGTATTGCTGACTGGATTACATTTGCACCAGAAGGAGTAAATGACATGATGCGGGTGCCTCCTGCTAATTTGAAATCAATGGTTTCCTTCCCACTTCAGGCAGAATGGAGAAAGCACTCTTGAACCATCTGTGGCTGAAGAATGAAGATGCAGTAGGGTGCTATTGATCTGTATCATATTATTTTGCTGACCCATGTACAGAAATGGAAACTGATGACTAAGTAACAGCAATCCAAGTCACCCAGCACCTTTGGTAATGGAAGAATGTGTTAAAACATTTGTCTTTATCTCTAAATCCAGGAATACTACTTTCACAATTCTAGAATAATAATGAACATTAGTTAATTGAGGATTGAATGTTTGTGATTATGTATCTTAATTAGTGTCATAGAAACACAGAAAACAAATGGACAGGAAAAGACCTGAACAGTTCACCCAGTCTGTCCCAAGATTCCCAACTTGGACATGATCTAATTATCTTTCTTCATTCAAGTATCCTCCTCCACTCCCTCAGCTCTCCATCTGGCAAATCCTTTATATGTATATCACTTCCTCTTGAACCCCTAATATTGTCTCTACATCCAGAACCTTGTCAGAAAGTTTATTCCACCCATTCACTACACTTTCTGTGAAGTAATACTTCCTAATGACTTTTCTGAACCTTCCCCATTCCAGCTTGATCATAGCCCTCTGGTGGATGAACTGTGTCTCAGTTTCAACAAACTTGCTGTGCTCACTTTGTTGATCCCTTTCATGAACATGAACGTCTCTATAAGGCCCCCTTTTTGTGTTGCAGTGAATACAGGTATAGGCTTTTTGTTTGCTTCTCATCGTACACCTTGTCCTGCTGGCTGTGGATCATCTTTGTGACTCTTTAGCCATGTTTACATAGCTGTGCTGATTCTCTAGGCAGCTCCAATGCGGCACTGACCTCCAGCTTCAGTCTGCATAAAGTTTACATGGTCCCTCTCAATGCTGATGCAAGCTACACCGGAGAGGGGCCATGAGTGTGGGATCAAGGCAGGAGGATGCAGGGACCATAGACTGTGTGCCAGAGCAAGCAGTGCAGCTGGTCCACATGACTACTTACACAATTCACTCTGGAATATGTGCCCCACACAGCAGCTGTTCGGAAGAGAAGCAGGGAACAGCTTGCCATGATCAGGTAAGTGTTCACTCAGCATTATGTGCACCACAACTTGTGCGGTCTGGTTGCTGCAGTGCAATTGCGACCATGGAAACATACCTTTTGTTACACTGTGTCTAGTCTATCCCTGTCTATCCTTAGGTGCGTGCCTGAAATGCACATAGTATTCCAGATGTGATCATATCAGTGATCTACACAAAGGCAACATCACATCCCTTCCTGTTCTATTAATCCTTCTTCCTATGCACCCCAGCATTCTGTTCACTGTCCCATATACAGTATCTTACTGCACTGAGAAGTTGGATTTATGTTATTGCTTGTTACCACATCCAGGTCTTTCTCCCCCATGGGCTCTTTACTGGTGTTCCCATGAATGTAGTACACTGGAGTTTTCCCTTATATGTACATCACCTTTCACTTTTTAGTACTGAATATCAACTGTCAAATATTGGACCATGTCTGTAGTCTCCTCACATCATGTTTTACAGTGTTACTCCCTCCTTTACTCTCAACCCTTCTGCAAAGCCCGGTATCATTTGTGAATAGACTCACCTTGTCCAGGATATAGTACCCTCTCCAATGTCACAAGTATACATTTTTAACAGGAGTGGGACCCATAACAACCCCTGTGGTACCCCAAAAATTACTGCCCTGCCCTCAGAGAATTTGTCTTTTTTTTGAATTTGCTATACTTTCTCTCCACTCCCAACCTGCCTCCATGAGCCTCTCTCTATCTCTCCCATAGTGCCATCAATTGCTGTCCCTGGGACATACATTCAACCTTGCAGTCCCCATGGTTTTTCCCCAAGCCAGGAAGGAGTTTAGCTCAGATGCAGAAGGCAGGCCAGTGAGCAATGCAGGGCCTGTGAGGAAAGAAACATCATCTTGTATAGATTTTCTTCCTCTTGGTGCAGTTCCATTCCCCGGGCTCCTTGCAAGCTAGAACTGAGTGGACATCTGCATGAAAGTATGCCAATTTCTCAGTTGGGAGGCTCCCTGCCCACCAATTGTGGCTGTGCTTGCATTGCCACCTGTGGTCACCTAGGTGGCAGTACTGTAGCAGAGCTCAAGGACCCTTCCCCTCCCCAGAGAAGGAGAGCATCCTCTAGGATGCGCAATCCTCCTCCCACAGCCATCCCCAGACAACTCAGGTGTGCTTCTGATCCCAAGTCTCTGACATTGCGAGTGGTAGCATTATCATTCTCTGATAGGCTGACAAGTGAGACTCTACCATTTAGGAACAACCTTTCTCTCTGGAGTGTATCCATGAGCCTGATTTTGATCCAATTATTTCTTCCCCTAGGCTCAGATCGCTCATCTTTTTAGCTAGTCTTTCATGTGGTACCAAGCATAAGGCTTTAAAATACAGGTATAGTATGTGCACTTCATGGCCCCTGTCTGCCATTTGCATCACTATATTAAAACATATCTATTACGTTTTTCTTATATGATCATCCCCTAGTGAACCCATGATAGTTTCCATCCATTAAGTCCTTTTCCTCTAAGAATGTGACTATCGCCACCTTAATAATTTCTCTAAACCTTTTGCCACTATCAGTGTTAGACTCAACAGCATGTGGTTTCCTGGATTCTCCCTATCACATACTTTGTATAAGGGGAGCACATTTGCTGCCTGCCAGTCTTCAGGTACTTTACCTGTTGCTACTGATTCTCCATAAAGGGCTACCAGTGATTCTATTAGTACCTGACTTATTTCCTTTAACACCTTAGGGTGAATCCCATGTGACCCTGGTAATTTATTAAATTTTAAGTTCTCCACTCTCTTTAGTACCTGCTCTGTTGTAATCCTCTCCATCCCAGATCTGTCCACTGCATTACCATTGACGTGTCTCCTACAGTCTGGGAGGGGGGCCAGCTTCTTTAACCATGAATGTTGAACAAAAGTATTCATGTATTATGCCTGTGTTCCCCCTTATCCCCTCTACTCACCCAAATCCTTTCTTATCTTTTCTGTATTTTCCCTTTTCTTTTCTTTCTCTACTGTATTTAAGTACCCAGGTCGCATCTGGAAATGAGTGGTTTCTCTGTTCAGTATGCCTGCCTGGTTAAACTCTTTAATAAATAAATAAATAAATAAATAAATAAGGATTTGTCATTCTCATTAAACCGCCTTAATCCTGCTTTTACATTTAGTTCCCTGATTAGCTTTTGTAAAGTACTTACATCCACTTTCTCTTTATACTATATCTGTCTCTGTTTGCCAAACTGTACTCCACCTACTTTTCTAACCATATATGGTTTCCTATATGTAATGTTGATATCAAAGGCAGCTACAATATTAAATGGTGATGACAATGACTGTTTTTCTACTGCAGGTGAGGAATACTGTGCCAAAACCATCAGTTGTTGTGTGTTATTGTCCTCTTTGGGGGGCTTATCCTGTTACCTGGGGTTTGGTAAGTCTGAAATAAAGTTCTACTTGCACTTAAAATGGAGTGATGACTGTTTTTAAATGATCACAAAGATGACTTGGACTTAATGCTGAAAAGACTGTTGATCTCGTTTGCACAAACTTTATTGAAATCCTATGTTGGTCTCTTCCTGTTTTGTGGACTTGAGAGAAATTCAGATTATGTTTGTCTATAAAAAGTTATCTGATAACTCGTTCATATTACTTTGTTTGAAAAACAAAATCAACTCCCTTTGGCAATCTGCTACTTATAAGAGTAAGCAGATACAATTAACAAGATACTGTAATTCCGTAATTTGAGAACTCTGCTAGTCTATAAGCAAAGTCAAAGTACATGAATTTAAAAAGCGTGTAATAAAAGAAGAAACTGACTAATGGTAGTCTGCTCTGTGTTTTAAATGGACACTGATTCTTTTGGAATACCTTTTGCATTTGGACACAGTTCTGCTAATATTTCCTGATAACATGATCTTTACCCCTAATTGGGCTTAATCTGCTGTTGCTGGTTGCATACTCTTGAAATCATAGGCATATACTTTTGACACACTGTAATTGGTTCTATAACAACTAACAAGTACATCGTAGATAGTAGAGCATGACATCAAGTGTATACAAGCAGCAGTGGCAGATAATGCTCAAAAACAGATGTCCGGAGTTCATGTACATGTCCCTGAAAGTAAATAATGACAGGTCAAGAAGTATTGAAAGTGCATTGAAAATAATTAAAAAAACAAGTACTATAATTCCCAAAGTTTCCTGTAAAATGTTAGAATTTCATTATGCAGACTAAAATCTTTAATGTTAAAGGTCTTTTATTTCAATGTTACTTACATTATTCTCTTCCTACCAATTAGGATATTAGAGTACATCTCAAGTAACACTTTTGATGTTACTCACTATTCAAGAGGGATAGAGGGATGGAGAATGGAGAAGGGGGATAGAGGGATGGAGAATGGAGAAGGGGGAATTGCTTCATACCTGAAGGATGGCATTAAGGCCATGGAGATCAGAGAATGGGGTAAGGGCACAATTGTGGAAATGTTGTGGGTTAATTTATTTGCAGCAGAGGGAGAGTCATCAGGGTGGGTGTAATATATGGGCTGCCATTTCTGAAGGAGGAATCTAAAAGATAGGGAAATGACAGATAGGCTCAGAAGGGTTGCAGAACAAGGGGCAGTGCTACTTTGAAGTACAGATGGTAGATGAAGTGAAACATGTGGGGGTTTCTCTACATCTAGTTCTCACAAACATAGAGGAAGTCTCAGTTTAAGATCCTATAGGATCCAGTGATCACCTGATGGTGTGGTTCAGAATAACACTGGAGTGGGACAGTAAGTAGTCACAATATAAAGTATTGAACTTTAGGAGGATCAATTTTACCATGATGAGGGAGCTACTCATAGAAAAACTAGTGGGGGAGGGTTGTGAAGCAATGGAAGTAGACAGGTAAAAGGGGTCAAATTAAACAAGGATGATTGGATGCTAAACAACACAGAGCTGTAATCACTGACAGCACAAAACATGGGTGGGTATAAGTCAAAAAGCAGGCAAAGAACAACACAGGATGCTGCACTCCAGTAACCAAGTAAAATACACCAAAGTTATATACAAAATACATACAGTTTATTTGTGCAAACAACAAAAGTGCAAAAAGTGCAACTCTGAAACCCTAGCACTTCAGGTCTTCTGATGCGATCCTTCATCAGGGATGTGGCTGCTATGTGTCTGACTGCATTTCTGTTATTACATTTACCAAGTTTGTAATGCAGAATTTAGAACACTGGCAAGATAGTAGCACCACAGTTTCAGTTCCACACTTTTGTTGTTTGCATGAATAAACCCTGAGTTTTGCATATATCTCTGATTTTGGTGTATTTTACTTGGCTACTGGAGTGCAGTCACATGTGATGTTATTGGCTGCCATGAGTCTCTATATTAGGATCATAGATAAAGAGGTGAAAAAAAAAACACTGTGGTACACGAAAAAGGTAGAGGAGGTAGTGAGGGTGAGAAGGAGGGCCTTCCAAAAACTACAAGACTAGACAGATAAGAGAGAATAAGGAAGTGTACCCTGACAGTATGAAGGAGGACAACATGAGGGTGAGATAAGCAAGTTGGACCCAGAGCTGAAGAAAGCAGAGTGAGTAAAGAAGGAGGACATGATGTGTTTTTTTTTTTCCACTATGTCAGAGAAAAATGCAAATCTAAGTGTAACCCCCTCCCCATGTGGGTTATGCTGCCTTTAAAACTCCTTGACTTGCTTGTGCTTCAAAAGTGTTCACCACCACTGCTGAAGCCAACACTGTTGTGGCAGCGATTGGACCGAGAATGCCCAATCTACAGTACCACCTGACCACACCAGATGCAAGTGTGTACCTGCACAAGACTGGCTGAGGGTGTGATTCAGAGTTTGGGCTGCATACTGTATGTAAATCAAGACTGTTACAGAGATTGTTTTTGGGACCACAAAATAGCAGCAGTGTTGCTGCCCTTTGATCCACCCTGCCATGGTAATGGGGTTGAGGGGCTCTCAACCCAAAAAATGGGATTGCTTACCAACTCTGGGAACCACAGGACACATGGACTACAGGTGGACATTATTAATTCAGGTACTTTTGCAGCAGCTAATCTCTTGTCATGTGTTGGACCTCCTAGACTTCCCATCTGCCTGAGTGGACCAGTAAGCATGAGGAAAAGCACATTCATTGTAACAGAAAATAGGGCATTATCATGCTGGCCTGCATGCCATTAATGCTGAGCACTGACAGTGCAAAGTCAAAGACAGGTAAACTGTCATCACGACTAACATGGGGTTCACCAGTAAATACCAAAGCATGTCCATTACCACCCAAAGGGTTCTGAATGCCTTAATGAGGAGGTCAGTGCAGACTTGCTGTGGCCTGATTGACCGGAGGATAATCGAACCTCCAAGTGGTACTATATCACCAGTACAAATGCACTGTAAGAGATTAAGAAAGATGCAGATAGAGAAACCGAAACCAGAGGGACTGAATGGCCAATTGAGAGGAACCTGAGTGAGTTGTAACAAAGAAGATCTTCTGTGTGAGAGAGGTCTGACAGCACTAGCACTGTGAGTACATTGAGGCTTTCCTTTCAGCTGGGACTCAAGAAAATATTAGGGAAACCATTTACTGGATTTGGTCAGCCAGCCCAGAAGTTACAAATGTATGTCCATTTTTGATTATGCCACTGTTGCAGTTGCATTGCCCTTTGATTTGGGGTCTAACTGCATTCACTAAGTATTGCTGATTATTTCATCAGGGTCCAAGGGCGGTTTCTTAAGGAGGAGTCTCACCACTGTCCTTTATAAGGTGGAGGGAAAAATCCCCATCCTAAGTGAACACTCAATAATCTCCACAAAAATCGAGCCAAGCTTGCCCCAGCACTGTAAAAGAAGCTGAGTTGACACAGGGTACAATAAACAATAGGTTGGGTGCAGACCATAAACTACCAGGAGGACATTGTCTGCCAGCACTGGCTTAGACTCCATACACAGAGACAGAGTGCCATTGCCCATCAGACTAGACTCTGCCAGATGATAATGGGCTGCTTAATGATATCGCAGCATGATTGGAAGACACCTTGTCCAGAAAGAATTGATTAAACTCCTTATATTTATCAGTTGAAAAGACTCCACGGGACTGCAGACAAACTGGATTTAATAATCTGTTCACAGTATTGAAGAGCTGAGCAGGTTAATTCTTTCTGGCAGCAATCATTCATGATAGGAATGCTAACTTTTTCATGGTGATACCCCACTTATACTCTTCATAATGAGCATGCAGTACCAATTTTTCCTCCTTTGATTTGGACATCCACCAACAATGCTCCAACCTCCACCACTTTGTCTTCAGCCTCTGTAGATTACCATCAAATGAAGGTGACCTACATTGGGATATCAAGGACCAGACATGGAGAGATGTTAGGGAGTCAAATACTGGCTTAAGAGACACATTATAGCTCTCCACAGCTGCCTTGGCTCCCCTCATACAAGCCATCTCCATGACTGAGATGTCCAGCACTGCCAGGATGCTCTGAGACTCCATATTATTAACAGAGCTGTAGTTGAATGGGAAATCCTGCAAAGAAACTGCATGGCATGATGATCAGACCAATTGGCCAGACCAATCTTGACATTACTAATGTCAAGACCAAATGAGAAAACCAGGTCCAAGGTGTGGCCATGCTGATAGGTACCAGAGGCAACTGCCTGTACAAAGCCCAGTGATGTCATCATCTAGAGGAATTGCATTCCAAGCAGAGATGTTTCATCATCAATCCAAACATTGAAGTCACACAAAACAAGAAGTCTTGGTGACTACACCACCAGGTTGACCATGAAATTCTATAGTTTCTACAAGCATTTGCTCTCATATCCATGGAGCAAGTATACAAAAATTATCTTGCAACTTATACCCAGCCTACCTTTTACAGCCACACATTCAAATGACCTGGTCACCTTTGGTGACCTGAGTTTGGGAACAAGCTTGGGCCACTGGGGTTTGGTTGGGGGGGGCTGGGAGATGATAGTAGTGGCTGCTAGGAGGCTCTCATCTCCTTGATTGGGGATGCAAGTTTCCTCATTCTCAGCTAATACCCAGTGGAGATTGGTTGTCAGACCAGAGGTCTGGGGAGGACATTACATCGGGAGGGTGGTGGGAGTTGTGGTTCCAGGGACACATACACGCTTCCACATGCACGTGCCCACCGTGTATGCAACAGCTCTGGGTCAGGATGGGAGATAACATAGCAAAGCCTATATCTCTCTGTTGCCATGTATGATGGCTCTTGATACCCTTGGACCCTGATCCTTGTGGATCACCACTGGTAAGACAGTGGGGGAGAGTGGCTGACAGATTGAGGGCTGAGGGGGCTCAATGACAGCCATAGGTGTCACGGAGGAACAAACAGCTCTATAGAAACAAAAAATTACCTGGTCACCCCCATGGGTTATGCCATCAGTCCTAATGAAAATATTAAACAGAAGGCTACCGCTCCAACCCATGCTCCTGCCTAGGACCATGCACCACACAGTAACCTGACAGAATAGACTCCTCGAGCACAGAGCCCAAGTCATCCTCCAAACAGGGTCTCCATGATATATACCAGTTCAGCAAAGGAATCCATGATGAAAGCCTACATCATGGCCATTTTATTCTTTAGAGATCTGGTGTTGCAAAGAACTGCCTAAAGGGGAGGGACAGAGTTGGCTTGTCTAATAGCTACCTGCTAACCAGAAATCTCAGAAGCCTGTGGAACAGAAAACAGTCATAGGAGACCCTTGCCTGATGAGGTCTATTCCATGGGCATCTCCTCAACATAGCATCCCTGATCCTTGCTCCCCTGTCTACCCTTCAGGTTTGACTACATTTTGAACAGCAACCACAGAAGACCCCCAACCCCCTACAGTACTGGGTCTGACAACATTCTCAAAATTCTCTCAACAAATAGTGAAATACAGTAGATGATACACAGGCTTTACATCCTCTGTTAGTTTCATCTATACTAGACACAGATTTCACTATACTTATAGTCAGATACCACCTTATTACATGAGGGTGAGTCTGCCAAAGCAAATGTCATTGGGCCATAGCATGTTTTTGCTTTTGGGAATCATTAAACCCTTTGTTTTACCTCCCTTGCATTGTATTTGTTAGTAGGTGCAGTAGTTTGGCAAATTAGTTTGATAATGAAGTGACTTCATATTTAGAAATGTGTGAGTCAAGCTAAGCTAGAACATACTCCTTTCTTGGAGCCAAGGGTTACAAGCTTACATGTGCAAGCAAAAAACTGTGATGTGTTTCAGCTGGAAAATATATATTTATTAATGGATTTTTCAAAAAGGTACCAAATTTAAGCTGGACAGCTTATTTACTATGGGTTCCTGCCAAATAATGGGTTATAAACACAGCACATTAAACAGACTATGTCCATACAGACACATTGTACAGTACAACAGGTTACATTTTATCAGATTTAAAAGTGCTGTTTTGTATAACAAATTACTGATTTCACCAAGCACAGCAGTAGGACATAAATCTATACATTAAGCATGATTTTTAAAGTTTGTAGAGGAGGATGTTCTGAATTGGCTAGTATGACCCTCCACAATGATCACCTATCTATTGATGAACCCTTCAGCTTCAGTTATTTTATCAAATGTCTGCAGAGTGAAGCCAGTCCATGCATTTTTCAGTTGGGAGGGTTAAAAATGAGCAAATTGCTATTCTTGTCTGTGCAGAGCTGCATTCAGGTCTAAGATTTTTTGCTGATTAAGCTTTTAATTCTCATCTGTAATTAGGGAGAATCATTACTTTAGCCCTGTCCACCATAATGGGTCCATGTACCTTAGCTACTTAGAATACAGTGTCCTTATCATGGTAGTAATTTTTTTTAAAGAAAGTGATGGGGTCTTTCACAGCCCTTTGGGGAACTGATGGTGGAGTAATGGGCCCACTGAACTACAAAGTGTGTCCCCTATGGGCCTAGGTCGAGGCTCTCAGTCAGTCACACTTAAATGAAAATTACAGAGTCCTTGCCCTCAAGCCCTCTGGCAGACTCACAATCCTTAGGTTACAGCATCTGAACTTGTTATCCAAATTGTCTGCCAGGATAAATCATTGCTGTACTATGTCTCAGAAAGAGGCATTGTCACGGGTAAGATAATGTATTTTGTATTTAAATTTGCTGATGCGTTGCTCGACCTCATTAAGACAGTTTTTGAGAGTGGCAATGATAGTCTGCTAATATATGATTTGTGCCTTTAACCCAGCTTAGACTTCTTTCTGAAAGTTGAGAAGTATAGCTGTAAGATCATGCTCCACTGGGGTGGGAATGCTTATGTTTACTCCTGCTACCTCTAAGCATTATGTGCTTTCTCTCCACCTATCATTTCAGTCTTAGAAGAAATGATGTCACTACAGCTCCAAAAGTAAGTTGAGTTTGCTTTCTTTGTGGCCACATAGAAGTTACAATGGCAGTTGCTGTAAATTTGTAAAAGTAATAAACTTATTGTGTTTAGATCACCAGAAAAAGAGATTTTAAGGGGGAACTGAAGAAGGAGACAAGTAAAGCATTTCCATCCTCATACTCAGTCAGACAAGACTCCCCATAATTCACCATATTAAAAGTCTTTATAGACAATATAAATTCTATATATAGACATACAGTGTCAACACTGTTGTAAAAATTATCTGTAAACGAAAGTACTGTAATGCTCTGGAGGTGGAACATACAGGGCAAAATCCTAATTGCTGAGAGTCAATTAGTTGCAGTTATGTGAGGTAGTTACAGATGTATATGCATTACTCTTTCGATTACTGTGTCTTTAACTGAACAGGAAAAACTAGTACTGGCTCTTTAATTTCTAGGATCAGCTGTGGAACTATTTTCAAAGATGGGGGAATCTGGTTACTTTCCAAGTAACAATTCAGAATAATTCAAATGATTTAGTGATTAAATGTGTCCAGTTTACATTAACTGTTGGCACAAGGCAATTCTACCTTGTACACAGGTTTTCAATCTTGCAATCTCTGACTACTAATATAATGGACAGAATGCATCCCCATTACATTAAAAGTGCTGGTCCTAGCAGTCTATGAGCTCTGTGTGAACCTTTTTACTGGGGCCTCATATCGGGAGTGAAGACAGAGCTCCCTGAGCTTCCCTTCTTGCTGTGTGTATTGCCCAGATAATCCCCATGGGACTACTATACCTTGAAAACTCCCTTGCTGCTCCCATTTCACAAGCATTTGCCACCAATGGTGGCATTGCACCTACAGCACTTGTGACAGGAAGTGGGATTGCACAATCACTGCATCAGCCAAACTACATGTAAGAATGCACCCGTGCAGGACAGTTTGGGCTGTGTTTTTGAGTTTAAACCATGAACTTTGTGCAAACAAGGACTTTTCTGGAAAACTGCCAATGACTACACAATAGCAGCCATTTTCATCACCTCTGCCTCTGAATAGCAACACAGGTCATTCAATCAGGTAATATTGCCTGAAGAGGGAGCAAAAAGCTCTCCTGGACTTGAGATGGATATAATTAATTCAGGTGCTTTTCCAGCCACCAATTGCTTGTCAAGTGACAGACCTGCAGGGCTATCTGCCATTAGTGACAGCTCAGCTGACCAAAGGGAGCTGTTATTTCCCCTGTGAACAGCAGGGGATGTTCTGGATGTAGGTCTGGTCTGGGTGAAAGCTCAATCAAAGACAAAGAGACAGACTGCATCTGTTTGACAAAAAATGAACAATTGAGAAGCAGATTCCCTGTTTGAAGGGAGAGATAAGTGTGTACTGAGCTCCACACAAGTTGAAGTTGCACCCTGCACCCAGAAAAGAAAAAGCTTCTCTGAGCTGCAGGGTGAAACTACGAGTGAATCCACCTGATCAGCACCACTGTCAGGTGTTGGTTCCCCAACAAAAGAGATTTATTAACAGCGATATGTCTAAAATATTGCTGATATATACTGCTGTGCTCCTAAAAGGTTGCAAGAAGGGCAGATTTCAATTTAGCAGGTGGCTACAACTAGTTGGAACATTGCCACAATCAATCCCTTATAGTAATAGTTATATAAAATGTTTACATGCTGCACATATAAAACTACCCATGTGATATGCATGCTGAAAGCATGATTTAAATGTAAAATTAGAACCGATTGCATGCATGTGGCATGCGTGCAACAAGCAAGTCTGGAAAACATGCTTTGTATGTTAAATTGGAACAGGCTACATGCATGTGGCATGAGTGCAAAAAGCAAATGGTCACTGATAACTGCACACATAAAAGTTAAGTGACTTGGTCAGGATCACACAGTATACAAGTAGGGGTTGAATTAAACCCAGGTCTTCAGAAATTCTGGTATGCAGTTCAGTGCCTTTAACCACTACTCTATACTGCCTACATACATATGGCTCACTTGTAGTTCAATATAAATCTGCATGCATGCAGCATGCTTATAGCCATTGATACACATTTTAGTTTTCTTGTCCCCCTCATCTCAGCTGCACAGCTGAACTGTAGCACACATACCATGTGGTTCTTCTCACTCCCAATACACATACTTACCCACAAAACTACTTGATAACTTCTGTCTGGCCTGCACTTCCATTATTTTCTCTCCATAGTTTTGAATGCTTCCACGCAAACATTCTGTAAAGGGCAAACACAGAAGTAGCAATAACCCGACACCCACCCACACTGCCAGTACCCCCCCAAGCACAGACACTGTAACAGGTGTGGCCACACTGCTACAGACAACCCACTAAGTATAGCTATAAGTCAAGAGTCTCTTACCTGAGTACTAGGGAGCCAGTGGTAGGAGTCTATAAGAGATAATGTCCATGGGTCAGAGTGCTGGGGCATATCCCCTTAAAATTAATGGAGTTATTTTTTATTGCTATTTTATACATTATGATGGTGACTTGGAGAATAATGAAGGCCACTGTTCTACAAACAAGGCTTTCATTAGTCAAGCCTTGGCCTTCATTAATCTCCAACTCCCCATCAATAATGTACAAAATAGCAATAAAAAAATGCCCTCATTAATTTCAATGTGGTGTGTTTCTGCACTCTCCCTTGCCCTATGTCATAATGTGCCAGAGCATGGGGATGTGGAGATCAGCTTCACGGGAGGGGGGCATAAGCCTGACTACAGTGGGCTCCAATAGGCTGTGCATACCATACCGCTCAAGTGTCCATTAATGCAAGGGACAGCCCTCATTTTACCCAAGAAAACTGCTCTGCCCCTCATCCATCCATCCCTCATGGAAAACATGTTGCTCACACAGAGGGTGTCCTGTAAATGTAGACTTTATGGCAGGGGTGCTAGTTCAGATTTGAGCAAGGGGGAGCCAACAACAGGTGGAGGCCAGGTGCTAGTTAACCCCTAGGTGGCAAGCTCTGGAATGTCTCTAAAAGGTAAAACTTATTTGTTGTAACTGAAAAGTGATATACAAATCAGGAAAAATTTAAATGTATAAGATTCATCTGTCTATACTCTGGAGCAGTGCATCAGATTTGGGCTTAAAACCCACCTAGTTACTAACCATTTTTTTTCCTGGGTGAAGTTCTGCCCCCCCCCAAAAAAAATATTGTCCCAACTTCTCTTCCCAACTCCATTCCATTCAATACCCATCTCATATGGGTCGTGAAGCTGCTCAAAGGCGCAATAACATGAAAAACACATCATTATTTCAGTCCTTCCTCCTTCCACAATCCCCATGTAAAAAAAAAAAAATATTTACTTTTACTTACCCAGCGATCTGGCTGGAATCTGAAGCTTAGCTCAGTGGGCCACCAGCCCAGTTTTCAGTCCACTCCTCTGTCCTTCTGCCAGAAGCTGGATGCTAGAACCGATCATCCCAGGTCCCCAATGTGGTCTGTAACCAAGTCACCTCACCAACTGAACCCATCAAACCTGTTCTGTTTGCTTCTTGCTTGGCTGCTGCTGTGGCTGCTGCCACACTGCACTGATCAAGGCCTATGAAGGCTGCCCACACTACTGTCACTGCTGCTGTGAGGCCCAGTTTGCAGTCGTGGGGGGCCCACACTGTTTTCTTGTTTTTTTTTTTTTGTGAGGCAAACCTAGTACAGCAAGTAGGTAGCCTAGTCTTGAGTTAGCTTCTAGCTCACCAACAGCCCCTTCAGCCCAGGGGTGCAGCCAGGCAATATAAATATGTACTGTACACCAGGTCCATGTTTAAGCCACATTTGGCATAAGAAGTAAAACTTTTGTACCTCATGACACTGGTTGCTGCCCCCCCATCCATGCATGGGTAAATACAGATGCAATACATTGCTCCCTCAGACACCCACATACCAGCCCAGAGCCTGTAAAACTGTTAAGTCCTTGAGAAGCAAAGACAGTATCAGTAACCAATTTTTATAGTTTGGGCTCCTATGAATAAAATTACAGAACGGTCCAGTTGGTTTTGTTATGCTTTCATGGACAAAGGAAGCAGTTCAGAACCTATTTGCTGCCCCCCTTAAATAAAATTGTACACCATGGAGTATATGGAGTATGCCTGCCTACATCCATGCTTCAGCCACCAAGGGAGACAGAGACTCACTAAGAGTAGACCAACAAAAATATGCCACCACAACACTGCTATTGAAAATTCAGTGCTCACCAACTCCTCCAAGCTGTAGTGTGTGACCTGTCTACTACGTTGTGGAAAAGACAGTGTCCCGCTCGCTTGACTTATGTGCTCTTGTCTGGCTGGAGCTCCTCCACATCATGTGTGATGGCACCACCGCTAATAGGTGGAGAGAGTGGACAACACAATACAGACACAGTCGATCCAGGGGTGCACCTGCAGTGTGAGCACAACACAGGCCAGGGGGCACTTATTGTGCAAATAATTAAATCCAAATTTAATGCCAATATTGCCACACCATAAGAATAACCTAGGCACAAATGTGGGGGTGGGGCAACTGCCCCCTCTACCCTACCTAAATGGCACCCCTGCTTTATGGTAGAAATTAATTCTCAGGGGCTAACATCAGTACAAGTAAATACAATGGTTTCCACTGTGTTCTGAGGTACTGTATCTCCATGTTTCAGGATGTGTTCTGATCATTGTGAGTGTCCCTCATTTTGAGTGTCCATGTCCCTCATTTCAGTGACAAAATGTGAGATACGGTGCATGCTTCCAAGAACCTACTCAGCACAAAGAGTGCTGAGCATGGCCATAGTGTATATGCTCTATATAGAATGGCAAAGGGAAAGTACAGTAAGTGAGCCATAACAGTCATGGAGAAACACATTTGTAGCACTAAATATGCATAAGGGGATATGCATGGACCAAAACAAAAAAAGTCAGGCTTCACAACACAGAGGCCCCTCTTCGCACATCTGGAATGGGGATGTTGGCTGACTATATCCTTGGCATTTAATGCAGTAAGCAAACAATACTTTACAAATTAATGGCAATTTAATGACAAAAATCAAAAGCCATTTAACAACTTGCAAAAGGATCAGAATTAATGAGTTTACCTAATTTTGATGGGAAATCTATGAAAAGGGTATTTTAATGGCTCTAATTGCTAGCAGCTAGTATGAGAAATAGAAACTGATTTTAGATGACATTTTCCCCAGCATAGTTTCTGCACACATGGCAAGCATGCGAAACTCCTTCTCTCCACTTTCAATTCCTCATTTCTTTCACTTCATTACCCCACTTCCTTCTCTCCCTTCCAGGTTATCCTATCATCCTTCTCCACCTTTCTCCCAAGCTCCTCCCTTATCAGTGTACGTTTGGTGACTATCGCTCTCACAGCTCCTTTTTCCCTTAATCACTTGCACAGTTCCTGGTCGCATAATTTTGACCTTATTGTGTAGTTTTTGTGTAAATACTAATTACTGTACTTTGATCTTACTACCTCAGTTTTCCTGTACTGACCAGACTGTATTTTGTCTTAATTTAACTTAAGAGCTTATTTTGGTCAAACTACCTCAATTTCTTTGTCACATTGCTGCTGTTATGTAATCTGTACTATGTATCATAATTTCCTACACTTTGTACTATGTATTATGATGTTCTTTGGAAGTTTGCCTCTGTACTCTCCTGGGTCGTGCCTGAAAATAGTCTTTCTGGCTAGTGCACCTGAACAGTAAACAAAAACTAAATAAAAATAAAATAAAATGCAGCATGTGAACCTGATGTGATTTTAACACACCAGCTTAACTGCAGCACTCATGTCAAGCATGCAACACACAAACCTGATTTGATTCTTGAAAGATGTTTGCACCAGCTTACTTGCTGCAAACATATCAAGCTTGCAGCATGCCAACCTGATGTGCTTTTTAGACCTGTTTTGCATAGGTTCATTTTGTGTATGTGAACCGCTTGCAAACTTTCCACAATTAAGCATGTGACATGCATTCTGCATGTATGCAGCACACTGATATTTCTGTAAAGGATGTTTGCAACTGGCCACAACCTCCAAAGTTAGCAAAAAGGATGAAAAAAATGTTGCAGATATTTGCTATCTCTTGAAGTTAGCAATAAGGTTGTCATAAAAGGTTCATTTCACTATGGTTGTTGGAGGATAATGTCTAGTGCAGAGGAGGATGAAAAGGACCTGGGGGTTATTATAAACAGGAGACCGATGTAAGACAAGCAGTGTGCAGCTATTGTCAAGAATGCTGGGGTATTGCCAAGATATTTAATCTAGTGTGCTCCAGCAGGGTGTGGGGAGATGTCTTCAAACTCAGAGGTGGTAAATTCATAGGTAACGCTAGGAGACACCTATGGAACCACCTAGCAACAGAGGCAGGGGATAGGAAGACCATGCCGGTTTTCAAGGTAAGCCTGGACAAATTTCTGTTTCTTAGCAGATTCTCATGGTACCTTGGGTAATAGGTGGATGTGTACAGGGAGATCTTCATAAATTAGTACATGATTTTACAGTATATTTTTATCCCTACTTATGAAGAAGGGGAAAGACTTGGTGAACCTACAGCCTTTCTGATCTTAAATTACTACAGTATGTTACTATGTTCCTCCGCAGTTGTTTTTTTTTTCAGATTTTGCAAATTAGGACATTTAAGCAGAGGTGTTCCTTGACTTGCAAAAGGTCACAAAGTAAATGTAGTGTAGAATGTAAACCTGGCATTGTCTTTTTTTTTTTTTGACACCCCCCCCCCACACACACACACTTACTTCTTCTGTAAAGCACTTATTTAGTAGCCCCGATGCCCAAATTCTTGGCATGCCACTGATCAGTAAGAATCCTCTTCTTAGCCACCACCTGCCTATTCCAATCTATGTACACACTGCTTCACCCTTTAGCTTTATAGCCAGTCATCTGCCCACTAGACCCTCCCCATAGCCAGTAATCAGCCTTCCTAGTCTGCCAATCAGCAGTCCCCTTCCACTGGCTGGGAACCACCTATAGGCTGGGAGGGGAGTTGCTAGCAGTCACAAAGGAAGAAAGAGACTTGGGCATCATCATCACTGATGACCTGAAATCATCCAAGCAGACCTCTAAAGCAGTAGGTAAGGCTGGGGGGTTAGAGTGTATTAGTAGGGGTATCACAAGTCGTAAGAGGGAGGTAATAATCCCTCTTTACAAGACACTGGTTAGGCCCCATCTGGAGTACTGTGTGCTGTATTGGAGGCCACACCTTCACAAGGACATTAACCAAATTGAGGCAGTCCAGAGAAGGCAACCAAAATGGTGCAGGGACTGCATCAGAAGACATATGAGGACAGATTAACAGAGCTCAATATGTATACCCTTGAGCAAAGGAGGAGAGAGGTGATATGATCGAGGCATTCAAACACCTTAAGGGGCATTAACAAGGTGAAAAGAGTCTAACATGTTTAAATATAAGAAAAATAGCAGGACAAGAGGACACAGCATGAGATTAGAGGGGGGCCGATTAAGGGGGAATGTGAGGAAATTCTTTTTCACAGAAAGGGTGGTGGATGCATGGAATGGCCTACCTCAAGAAGTGGTGGCTATGAATACAGTGCAGGGCTTCAAACAGGCATGGGATAGGCATAAGGGAGCAATACAAATGAGTATGAATAGATAGGCCACTGACAGAGCAAATGCCGATGGCACATTTATAAGGTAGAAAAAGAAATGGGCAGACTGGATAGGCCTTGCGGTCCTTATCTGCCGTCAACTTCTATGTTTCTATGTTTCATTGTCAGTATCAACCCCACTAAACCAATTATTCAGCCTACTTCTGCCAGTACCTTCCCCTACAGCCAGTATCATCTCCTACTCCCCAAAACTGCCTCCACAACAGCCTGTAATTGTCACCTACTCCCCCACAGCCAGTATCAGCCATCTGATCTACCCTCATATTGTCAGCCACCCTGTTCATCCCACACTACCATTAGCTCCCCACAGCCAGTACCAGCTCCCTATCCCCCACTAAGATCAGTCAGTATCAATGCCATCTAGTGATCACTACCCTGTCAATATAACCCCACTGCACAGGTTTGACCCCAGCATGACCCCAGCCAGTAATCACCCCCTCTTGTAATCTGTTCCCTCTGCATTGATCTGCCCCACTAGTAATCCCTCTGCCTCACATCCCCTTCTTCAATCTGCTACCTGGCCAGTAGCCCCACTAGTCCCCTGTCACCCAGACAGGATAACCCCAGCAAGCAATCAGTACCCCCAATCTGTTTCCCCAGATATCAACTCAGACTGACCAGTAATCCCCCTGCCTGATGATCTGTAGCTCCACAGCTGCTAAGAATACAAATACCTAGAGCTACAGCAGCAACCCACCAATTCACTGCCCTAATCACTCCTAGTTGTTTTTATTTTCTTCATGTTTGCACGTAAACAGAAGTCACCATGATGTCAGTTCTGATCACATGCAGTTCATTCATTAGAACTAAACTGAGTGGAGCATTGTTCACTAAGCCCAGTGCTCTGAGAGGCTGCAGTGGGGCAGTTTGCACATTGTGCCACATTCCTTGGAAAGTACAAAATCCAGACATGGTCTTTTATTAGATGCTTGGCAGCATCTTTTTATATTTTATGAAACAGGCACCTTCTATTTGCTGATGTGCAGCTTGTATTATGGAACCCCTGATTTAAAGTTAGCCCCTTGGGCTTGCTGCTGTATGACTCTATTGTATGTGGCTCTTGCACTTCCATGCTCCCTCAGGCAACCTACTAATTCCCCCTGTTCTGCCTCCCATGGGTGGTTCTGTTTATTTAAATTTAAACCCATGTCTTGTGCTGGCCTTAAGCTACAGTGCAGCTTTTCATCTGTGGCTTCTACTGCACTTTCTCTCTCTCCCGGTCCCCTTCCTACCAAGCCTGTTGGAGCACTTAACTCAGCCAACATGCAGTTTAGCTGGCAGTTCACACTGAATCTTGATGGCTACTCACCCCCAAACAAACCCATGGGTGCATTTCACACGGTCACGGTTCAGCTGATCGGGTCACTGGAGGGATGCATATTTGCCCAAGCCTCCTCCAGGTCTCCACCTCCCAACAGTATCTGCCTTCTCTCTTCACACCTACATTGAGCAGACTGCAGCCTGAACTCCATATACAGTAGCTGCTCAAAGCCACTTTCATTCTAGTTTGGTCATATTAAACTGATGGCTGCATAGGAGCAGCTGCAGCATTTCCCTTGGTTGGGGGCTTTCCAGCCAGAATCGCTTCCTGCCACATACAATCTTAGAAACATAGACTTTGATGGCAGATGAGGACCACTTGGCCCACCCAGTCTGCCCATTTCTCTACCTATTGGATAGGCTGCAGATCCTGGTTAACCAACAACCTACTTCCTCCTATTCACTTATGTCTGTCCCATGCATTCTTAAATTCCCCGACTGTTTTTGACCCCATGACCTCCTCAGGAAGGCCATTCCATGCGTTCACCACCCTATCCATGAAAAAATACTTCCTCATGTTGCCCCTCAGCCGTCCCCTCTCTATCTTCAAATTGTGTCCCCTTGTTCTTGCACATCTCTTTTTCTGAAAGATGCTACCCTCTTGGACTTTGTTGATTCCCTTGAGGTACTTGAAAGTTTCTATCATGTCCCCCTTCTCCCTCCTTTCCTTGAGGGTATACATATTAACCTCTTTTAGTCTCTCTTCATATGGCTTCTGGTGCAGACTCTGCACCATTCTACTTTCCCTCCTCTGGATTGCCTCCATCCTGTCTATGTCCTTGAAGAGAATGGGTCTCCAGAACTGCACGCAGTACTCCAGATGGGGTCTCACCAACTGTCTGTACAGAGGAAAGGGCCCAAGGACTCCCACTAGATGCCAGGGAATGGTTAAAAAAAATTACTGTTTGCCACTAGTCATAAAGGTGCTAGACCACCAGGGCTATCTCTTTAAAACCTTGACCTCCTAAGACAGGTCAACCCCCCTGGACCACCAATGTCCCTTTATTAAACAGTGCTGGGACTGTTAGCTCAAAATGGTCCCCACTAACCCACCAGGGCTACTACTTAAATCTGCTGGCCATTAGGCCACCTAGAGATGCAAAGGGGGTTTTGTTTTGCCCCACCCCATTAACAAACTTTATTCTGTTTTGACATATTTTTTAATTGTATTTTCTATCTGTATATCTCTATTTTTATATTTGCTATATTTTGACCTTAACTTTATCTTTTCCTCTAAAACTCCCCTTACTTTACTCCTCTGCTGTATTATGACTTTATTTGTATCTCTCTGCTCTCTATCTCTACACTTGCTACTGTAAATTCCACATACTAACCTATTTTTCACTTTATGTTAATAGGTCTGGCCAGATGTCAGCTGTGTACCTTTCAGATAAGTATCTTATTTTGTTTAATACTAATCCCTAATCTCTCCTCTCAGACCTCTGACCTCGTTGTCTTCTCAACATTCTCTGTACATCCCTTTCAGGTCCTTCCAGAATACCCCAAACCCAGAGCACTCCAACTCTAGGCACCGCAACACGGATGGAACAGATAAAACCTATATAATTACTGATGACCCTTTTTAATGCATGGAGTCAATCTGCATCTCAAACGCAATTATAACCAGGTGAACTACTTATTACAGCATTTTGTGTCACTGATTTGTAGCAAGCCACCTCAATGGCTGTTAGTCTGTGTGTGGGTGGGCCGAACACCTTAACAAACATGGTGGCTCCATTTATCCATTACTGAGGACCTGCACTGATCATTTGCCTCTCACTCTACTTACAGGTAACTTATTAACTTTTTTGAGTATTCATCTGATTGATCCTGCCTTAACAACATAAAAAATCTATCTGGTTGATTTGTTGGTCATGGCTTTGGGAGCTGAGATGCTGTTCGGGAATGGACAGTGGCTGACAGACTACTGTCATGGTTACTTATTGTGGTTGCCGGGGCAGTTCCTCCATGTTACTTTAAAAAAAAAAAAAGAGAAGAATGTCTGTACTGGAAACTGACAGACAGAGAAAATGTGTGTGTGTGTGTGTGTGTGTGTGTGTCTGACAGAACTGCTTCACTAAATTTGGCATTCACTCCCTGCACCAGTAATTATAAAAAATAAAGGATAGGCAATTGTGTTCTTAAGGATTTTTTTTCACACACCTGAGATGTGTGTTGACCCAAAAACCTCAAGAGAGAAGCAAGCTCTGAAACAAGCTCATGAAAGGAGCCCTAGGAAATATTTTCCAGTTTTCAGCCTCATACCTACCTGGTGTTTGTTGGAGGTCTCCCATCCCACTACTGGCCAGGACTGACCTTGCTTAGCTTATGTGATTTGACTATATAAGGCTCCAAGATGGTAAGGCTGCAAGCAGATATTGATTCTCAGGATAGCCCAGTCACACCCTGCCCCCACCTATGTACTCTATCAACCAATCAATCAATCAATCAATCAGCTACTCAATAGAGCATGAAGGCACCTGCAAATGGGACAGAGAGGCCACAGTGTAGTGTCATTCATGATGCTAGGAAGATTGATTTCTGTATAGCTTTATCAATGACACGAATGGCTCTGCCTCCTCCCTCCCAGTCATTCCCACCATTGTGTTCTATTATTCAGGTTGGGGACTGATAGAACTGGTGGCTAAGTGTGCTGTGGTTTGGGGGGACTGGGATGTCTTGACATCTTGCTTCATATGGCTCCCCAAATCATGGTTTGGGGGGGTCAGGAGAGGGGCCTAACACTTAGATAATGATGATTTCAGGGGTCTGGCAAAGGACGGCTGACTTTTAAAGACGCTAGGAGCAAACAATTTTTTTATCCATTTGGAAGAATAGGGCAAGAGTGTGAAGGATGTGGCCCAGGGACTAGCCTTTTCCACCATGAGTGAGATTACCTAGTGGGAAGTATTCAGGATGTTATTATTCATGATTTTGTTGTATTCTGGAATTATTATTTGGGATGTGCACACCCACAGCTGGTCCTGACAGACAGGTGGCTTCCTAGGTGTTTACCATTGCCACAGCAAAGGTAAAACAGCGAAGACCAGTACAGTGACAGAATCGGCTGTTTGCTGTACTGGTCCGCTGTGTTATGGATGCTGCTGTCTCTGGGGAGTTTGCACCCTCCCTGAAACAACTCTGACCTGGAGTCAGTAATCTATAATGTGGGGGGGGGGGGATCGAAGCCCCTGCAAAAAAACACTTGTGTTCCCTGATGGCATGCCATTACTGTAATGGCTGTCAACAGGATTTCTGTCACTGTGGCTTGATGGAACCCTTCCTAGGCATGCCTGGTCCCTTCTTAGAGCCGCCAGCATTTGTATCACTGCTGTCTTCTACCCTGAGGACTGGAATTTACAAGCTGATTGGGGAGTGGGTGTCTGGGCTCATAGCTGGTCTACCAATTAAAAAGAGGAGCCTACCCAAAATCTGCTGCCGTGCCTATGAGCAGCAAGACTAGATTCTGGAAGCCGCTCAGTGAGACAGAGGGAGTGCACAAATCAATTGTGACTGGAGGCATGATGCTGCCATGAGCAGATCAATATAAAATTCTTAAGGAAATAAGGAGAACACCAGCTCACAATTATCCACTCACCCCTCACTCTCAGGCCACTGATCAGTGCTGTGCTGTGACTGAATTCCATAATACCTGTAGCATGTGCCCTCGGCCCTCCCTTTCCCTAGTGTATGAGAGGATGCTGTTGGCCAGCACAGAGCCTCCTCCCACCAAGCTGGCTACCATCTAAATAAGTGGGACTGAGCATGCCCATCCATTAAAAACTTCTTAGGGTATGTCAGGTGCCAGATGGGGGGGTGAGTGTGGTGGGTGCCGAGTGGCTGGACTGTGTATGGGGGGAGTTACTTGGATATATTCTGGAAACCGACAGGCTTGGGGGGGGGGACCACTGGACTGCCAGGGATATATGGTTTATCAGGAGGGCGGTACCACTAAAGCACTAGGAAATCTCATCCAATTCCACCACCGGAAGATGCCTGTGATCCAGCACCGGGCAATTAGGGCACCAATCGACAATGTCGCTGATCATGTTTTCTGCAGGGGGCTGCCCCCATACACCCCCCCCTGTGGGGGGCTGCGCCCTCCATGCTCCCCTTACTTATAGATTCCATCTCTGGGGAGTGAGCGGACCTTGGGGTGGTGGGGTGCATCACACATTTGGTGCCCTGATTGCCCTGCGCCATAATACCAGCACTCTCAGTGCTAGAAGGGATCTTATCCTGGGAGGATAGTGTCCATACAGATGCTTTGCATTTTCTATGCCAGCCTTCACTCTTGACTTCCCATGTTTGGGTGCAAATACAGGTTGTCAGCATGCTAGAATAGTTACAACATCATGGAGTTCACTCACTGAGGAGAATTTCAGTAATTGAAACTTTTGGGGGCACCTCTCCCAAAAATATATACTTTCCCTTGTGTTTTGTACTATATCTTTACTGTTTTTCCCTTATATGGCTTAGACTTCAAAACTATTTGCATGTCCAAAGAGCTGCTAAAAAACAAAGAGTGCCTCCTCTGCACAGTATAGCAGGGAAGCAGTATAGCACAGTGGTTTAAGGCTCTGAGCTGCAAATCTGGAGACCTGGGTTTGAATCCCTCAGCCCCCACTTGCATACTGTGTGACCCTGAGCAAGTCACTTAACTTCCTTGTGCTCCCAGGTCGCACCTGTAAACAAGCTTTCAGCTTAGTGTGTCTCTCCTGGTTAAACAATTGAAAAAAAAAAAAAAACAAACATGCGGTGCACTCCACTGGATCAAGAATTACACACACACACACACGGAGAGGCTTCAGCCAACCAGACACTCTTTCATAACTAATTGGTGGGGTGCAGACAAAAGCATTTACATCTCCAAAGCCAGCTGCTGAGAACTGAACAAGGGTACTTGGCTTGAACACGTGATGTAACGCATTTTCTTTCCTAATTCTTTAATTTTATTGAAAATATTTGTTCTTTATTGTACAAATGATAACTGCAGTCCAAGGAGACTACTACTAAATCCCACAATCCCCCCACTTAAATGGGGCAGGGTGTCCAGTCACTTGCCAACTAGGACTTCAGCCCTCCCTCCAAGAGTTCATGTGGAGCTCTGTACCCACAAATTAGCTCTGAGGAAATTATCCATGAGCTAACCTATTTTATTTGCAATGTTTTTGATTCTTTGTGTCATGTTTAATTATTTTTATGTTATCAATTTTAGGCACCACCACCTGATTTACAGCACCTGCTAAGGATCTCTCTAGGCCAGATAAGGAATCTGCTTACTGATTTACAGGATTATCTTTTAATGGATCACCTGCATCTGTTACCTGGGAGGGGTAAACCATAGATGAGGGAGCCCTGTATTTTGGGGGAATGGATGTTGGTGTTCTGTTCTTTGGGTCTGAGGATAGTGGGTGGGGGGGAGTGACAGCAAAAAGCCTTACTCTTTGTTGCAGGTTGGGGAGCAGATATTTTTGTGTCTCTATATTGGGCATAAAATAATTAATGGCATTTGTGCATTCAGTAAGCAATAAGACAAGACAGGGTGTTGGTTGTTCTGTGATAACTGCACACTTAGGTGCATGGTAAGGCATGAGGCTGAAAGCTGAGTGTCCTTCCGCACTTAGGCATGCGGTTATCACAGAACAACCAGCACCCTGGAGTGTCTTATTGCACTTATAAAATGGGTTACAATAAGGAATAAAATTACACTGACAAGTAGTTTGCATTTATACCATTTTGTAAAATGTATTTAAATAAAGGCTAGGAATATCTTAAAAAGGGAGAAAAATAGTCCATAACTACACTGTTTGAGATGGTCAAAATAATAAATCACTTAGAAACATGTGATGCACAGCTTTTCTGGAGGAGGTCAAAATAACAACAGGAAAAAAAAAAACTCCCACAATGTGGAACATTTTAGGTTTGCATGTTGAAATTGATGACTTGCACCTTGCCATGGAATATAGGGTTTATGAGCTTGAAAGGCATGTTTTCCAGCACTGTATTTCCTCTTGATGGTGTTTCATGCTCATTGTTAATGAACTCATTTTCAGGCAAAATAACTTCTAATCTGTGCCCTGTGACTGCTATAACTTCCCATGCTTACAATCCTGCAGTAGGTAGAAGATGCACAGCTATAGCTCTAATAGAGGGGTTTGTGTGCCTTTTGTTGAGATTACACTCCTTGCTCAACAGGTTGACTGTTCTCTGTTGGAACAAATTAATATTGTTCACCAAGCTAGCAAAAGGCATATCTATGGGTCAAGCCCTTTCTACCCTGAAAATTTCAGACGAAAATTCCAAACCATATGGGCACTAGACAATGACAAACAAGCATTTGTCAATGCCGAATGTTTGCTTGCTGGCATTGGGATTGGTAGTGTAGGAGTTAGACAGCTGCATAATAGGAATGGCAGTGAAGTATTGAACTGAAGCCAACCCCGCCACCACCCTGCAGATATGGACAGGCATTGGGGTGTGCCTTTGGGTCATCAGGCATAATGGCCACGCCATTTCACCACACTCCACCCTGCAGATACTGACAAGTGTCACGGTGTGCCTTGGGATCTTTGGCCCTTATGCACACCCCATTCCATTAGAAAGTACGTGAGATGGGTGCGTGTAGGAGAATGGGGTGAACTTTGGGGTCAAGAGTCCAAGGCATACCTCGATGCCTCTCAGTGACTGCAGGGTGTGGAATGGTATGAGCATCACAGGCAAGAATCCCAAGTCACACCCCTGATGCCTGTCATTCTCTATAGGGTCAGGCGCTATAGTTGAAAAGCCTAATACCCCAGGTATTCGTTGGTATTTTCACCCAAATTTTCAACATGTTTGTTCGCGGACCCCACCTCATGAACAGGGGGAATATCAGTTTGTTAGCCGAAAGCTGCTTATGCACAGTGACTATGGCATTTAGCACCACAGGTGCAAAAATATTCTAACAGGATGTAAAAATGACAGCTGTACTTTTCATGGGGAGGTGTAAAATGGCTATGTTGCAAATGTGTAGTAAAATATTTAAAAATGGTGAAGTCACGGCGTACATAGAAACTGTCAACGACACCCATAATATAATTAGGTTGGGGATTTCTTACAGCAGATTGTCAACTCAGGCATTTTGGTGCCTCCGATCATGAACAGTGTCACTGTGATTTTCTTTATCTGTGCCGAACAATGATTTCCCACAGCGACCACTATCTCTGCACTGAAAGTGTGAAAACACCTTCGCCATGTTGTGAAAATGGCAGCTGTACTGTTCATAAGGAAGTGTGGAAAAATGCCACTGGTGAAAATCTGGACTGAAAATATTACAAAGTCATGAACTAACGAGGGTGCGTGGAAACTGTGCAATGCTCACTCGTAACACAGTCATTTTATGGACTTTTGTCACCAAATTTTCAACATAGCCATTTTAAGACCTCTGCTCAGGAACAGTGTAACTGTGATTTTCTTAATCTGTCCTAAACATTGCTTTCGCACACCAACAGCACCATTGTGCGCTACATGTGCGAAAACACATTTTGGGCGACATATGAAAAATTGCAGCTGTACTGTTCATAAGGAAGTTTAATAAAATGGACATGTTGAAAATCTGGAGTGAAAATATTAAATTTGCAAACTTACGAACATGCATAGGAACTGTGCAACGAACGCTCGTAAAAGTCATTTTTAGGAATTTTTTCACCAAATTCTCAACATAGCCATTTTAAGACCTCTGCTCATGAACAGTGTCACTGTGATTTTCTTAATTTGTCCGGTACATTGATTTCACACACCGACTGCGCCATTGTGCGCTACATGGGCGGAAACATATTTTGGGTGAGATGTGAAAAATGACAGCTGTACTACTCATAAGAAGGTGTGGTACAATGGCAATGTTGAAAATCTGGAGTGAAAATATTGAAAATTCATGCCCTTACGAGCGTGCGTAGGAACTGCGCAATGCACGCTCGTAAAACAGTCATTTTTAGGACTTTTTTCACCAAATTTTCAACATAGCCATTTTAAGATGTCTACTCATGAACAGTGTCACTGTGATTTTCTTAATTTGTCCCGTACATTGATTTAGCACACCGACTGTGCCATTGTGCGATACATGGGTGGAAACACATTTTGGTGAGATGAGAAAAGTGACAGCTGTACTGCTCATAAGAAGGTGTGGTAAAATGGCAATGTTGAAAATCTGGAGTGAAAATAGTGAAATTTCGCGAACTTACGAGCCTGCGTAGGAACTGCAGCACTGCTACGCCAGAAAACAATCGATTTTGGAATTTTGGCACCAAATTTTCAGCATGGGGTTTTGAGACCCCTTCTCATGATTGATGCCACTGTCATGGCATTATTCAGGTCTGAAGGGTGATTTCACAGTCACTGCGCAGTCACTGTGCGAAATCACCCTTCGGGCCCGAATAACACCATGACAGTGACATCAATCATGAGAAGGGGTCTCAAAAACCCCATGTTGAAAATTTGGTACAAAAATTCTCAAAAATGCCTGAGATATGCAATAAAGTTGAACCCCTCCTATCTAGCCCATTATACAGCTTACCGGCATTTCCTCAGTTCGCGGTCGCCTTTGAAGAGTGCACACGTGTTCCCGGTCCACCGAAGATCGTCGCGCCAAGGTCCGGAGGTAAGTATGGGGTGAGGGGGGGAGTCGGGAGGCTGGGTGTGCAGTGGGTGGGTGCGGGTTGTGGGAGGGGCGGGGAGACTCACGTGGGACCGTTTTTCTTCACAGGTGAAAAAAAAGCGGATGACGTGGACGTTTGCCACGCTGGGGTGGCTCCAGCATGGTACAAGGACATTGGGGTGACGTTTCAGCCGACGGGGATTGGGCATCCCCTGCCGGCTCACTTGACCCGCTTGCCACGCTGGGGTGGGCTCCCAGCATGGCACTCACTACTGGGAGGACAGTGCAGCCGACGGGGATTGGACACCCCTGTTGGCTACATGATAGTTGCCACGCTGGGGTGGGCACCCAGCGTGGCATTTTGTAAACGCTTGGGGAGGCGAGGGAATGCAGCACAGCCGACGGGATTAAGCACCCCGTCGGCTATACAGTGCATGCGTGGGGCCACCTCGCCTGCGGGCATCTGTGGGGGGGAGGAGCTGCACGTGAGCAGCCTTATCTCATCGCTGCTCACTCAAGTGTAGCTCCCCCTTTCAACTGTATGCCACTGCATTTTGGAGCGTATCATAGACAGCTCCAAAATGCATTGGCTTACAGGGGCCGTGCCTGCCAGCACACTGACTGAATTGGAGGAGGAGGTGACACACCTCCGAAATCTCCAATGATGGCACTATGTTTCTTGCACATGCGTGCAAGCAAACATAAAAAACAGCAAAAAATGGCAATGTTCAAACTTTATTCACTATCTGGATCTCGGAAGCTGCACATTCAACTAAACCAAATCTCGGCACATCACGAGATCTACCCCCTGATACCATGCATGTGAAATTTTATGCAAATCTGTTGAAAGGTTGCGAAGATATTAAAGTGTAACGTATCCAAGCAGGCAGTTTAAGATACTTGTCCTGGGTTTGAATTCAATAGATGGAATGTTCACTATGTATGGAATACAAGAATTCAAATCTCTGCTCAGTTCTACTGGTAGAATGTTCACCTCCTCTATCTCACAACAGAAGACCTTAGATGGAACCATGGCTTTTGTTTTATCTGTAGCAGGTTAAACAACACATATTTCCCCAGCAAGCAGGTGAGGATAGGAGGGAGATTTTTAATGGTCAGCAAAGAAAAACCATAAATTAAAACTGAAAGTACTGTAGTACTTCATTTTTTAAGTTATGAGTGTGTGTGTAAGAAGAGGATTATGAAGGCAAATAACATTTAATGATTATGTTTTTAAATTTAAGGCAGTTTTATTTTTAGGGCCTACTGAAGGCTTTTGTTGAGTAAAGGTGACAGCCACATTCATGGCCAGATTAATGGATGTGGGGGCTCTACTCCAAGTCATATTTTGTGGCCCAGGGGGCTCCTAAATGCCAACATTCCACTGTTCTGCAGTAAGGACCAGGGTACTCAAGCAGGATTTGGTTTATAATGCTATGTGTTATGCCACATGTCTTGACAGGTCACAGGCCCTTGATTATAAACAACGCAATTCAGAATGACCAATTACTGCACAAAGAAACATTTTATCAGTACAATATTAACATTTTGTAAATTTTCACTTTTTAGTTACCTTTAACTCATCTTGTTTTTCCCTTGCCACTACTGTACCTTGTAACTATTTTTGTTATTATTAATTATGGATCCTCTTTTCTTCCTCCCCTGAGACACACCTGGACATTAGACTTCAATTAGTGTGCCCTGCCTTCCCAGATATCAAATTCAAATTCCACATAAATAAATTAATAAAATTGGGGATTGTAGCTGCCACGATCTCCCTGCACATGCCTCCTTGAATACCTATTCTTTCTGCCAAAACCAAAAAACTGAAGCATGTAGTGAAGCAGTTAGTGGGGCTCACAGCTCCCTCCCATTATTTCCTCGCTCAAGACTCCTTTGCGCTCCAAACCTGAGACATGCTCAAGCTCCTTGTCTCCACAATGCATCTGCCACAATCACCCTCTGTGCAGCTATCGTTGTCCTCAATTCTGTCTGTTCTCCCACTGTCTCCTCTCCTCCATCTCCAATGGCATTTACAGTTTTATTGTCAACCTAAAAGTTGCTTTGCTGCCAATGCTGAGTTGCCACATCCTTGTCCCTACTCCAAGTCATTGATGCCAAAGCAGCTAAACAGAGTTGTGCCAAAAAGACTGAGCCTTAAGAACCCTGCAGGACCTGCAGGCATTGACTGCAGTCACTTCCGAAATTAAATGTCCTAGAGCAACCTGCTGCAACTTCCCAGTAATGTATATGACTCAAATCAAATCAAGACAAAACTGTGCCAGCAAGAGCAAGTTGCACAAGTTAGTTCCTCTCAGGTGACTTATCAGCATCCCATGGTCCACTCAGTGCCACACTCAAACCTTATTAAAGACTCAGTACACTACTCAGGTTACTGAACACTCACAGACAGACAGACCATGACCAGAGGCAACCACAGCTTAGTTTGTTTCTCCAATGCAATAAAACTAGTTATTTCTGCAGCACAAATGACTTGGACACTGCAGCACGTAAGAAAACTAGTCAACACAACATACCTGGTGTGGCCTGGCTGATGTGAATGTGACTTTGATGAGTCCAGTCTGTCCTCTTGATTGTTTCCTCAAGATCACACAGGCGGCAGTGACATGACTCAGCCTTGCAGCATGGCCCTGCATGGGAGGACTCCCTCACAGTCACAGCAGGACCAAAGGCCAAACTAGCAGCAGCACTGACTGACCCTGGCTAGTGGCTACACTGAAAACACCAGCAGCACGTGACACTGCACTGAAGCCAAATCTGACTCCAGGTGACCCCCAGTGGCCTACTTTTGTGTCTTTAGACAGAGACTCTTCTTCTTTGATAGACGAGACCAACCACCTGCTCTAACGACTGACCACCACAGCTCTCTCTCGTTCTCCTCTACTCCTCATTACTTCCCGGCCACATGTCCTGACACCATGCACATGCACACACTGATTCCTGCTCCCCTGTAGCCATACCTCCAGAGGACCTCTGATGGACATGATTGGTTGTGTGTGGTGGGGTCAGGGTGGATCAGAGGTGAAGCTGGAGCAGCCGTCAGAGAAACTAAGAGGCTCACTTGCTCAGAACAGTTGCGGGGGAGGGTCATCATTCACCAGGCTGACTCAGTGAGGTGGGGGAGCCTGACTGACTCCAAGGAGGGGGCTGCTTTTTGGGCAATTCGGCCTGTCAGAGGTTGTCCAGTATGGCCAGAATTAAAGAAAGTAGCTGTAAATAAGTTAACAGTGGGGGCCCTCCTGAACCTCGGGGCCCTACGCCATGGCGTAATTAGCATACAGGTTAATCCAGCCATGGCCACATTTGTGATAGCAGTCAGGGATGTATGGTAGTATTGATTTTATTTTGAAGAGGTTGCTGGGTCTTCTTCCAGTGCAGTTGTGCTGGGAAGTCAACACTGGGTTCCAAGCTCCTCAGCCAATCAGGTTTCTGGATTTTTTATACTCATTTTATAAAGAATTAATGGCATCACATCACGAGAGATTATGGGTTTCATATGCCATTAGAATGTAGTCTAAGCCATTGAAATAAGTAGCACCATTAAAATGAAAATCAAAATTTTAATGGCACTCTTATTTATGTACCAATTAATGGGAAATTTTAATGGGTTTACACCCAAAGAAAATTGAAATAGAGAAAATTGATGGCAGATAAGGACCACCGGCCCATCCAATCTGCCCATAAACCCTACCTGTGTCAGCTCCTGCTGACCCTATTCGGTCATTGGTCTAGCCTCTGCCTCCCACCTCTAGGGTTGCCTTATGCTATCCCATGTATGTTTCAATCCCCTCACAGTACTCACTTCCACTATTTCCTGGGATAGGCTATTCTGTGCATCCACCATCCATTCAGTGAAGAAAAACTTTCTATCATTGCCCCTTAACCGGCCCCCCTCCAATCTCATATTGTGCCCCCTTGTTCTTGTACCACTCCTGTATTGAAAGATGTTGCCCCCATGTACCTTGTTTATGCCCTTAAGATACTTGAAAATTTCTATCCTATCTCCATGTTCCCACCTCTCTTCCAAAGTATACATGTTGAAGTATTTCAATCTCTCCTCATATGTCTCCTGTTGCAAGTCCTGCACCATCTTTGTTACCCTCCTCTTAACTGCCCCCACCCTGTCTATGTCTTTATGAAGGTGTGACCTCCAGAAGGTAATGGGTCAATTTGCCACACCCAGAACAGCATGGCAATAACTGCGCACGGTATACCATGTGTTCATGTAGAGCGACAGGGGTATGATAGCGAATGGGAAATACTGCTGCCTCTGTCGCTCTGCACTTCTATGAGGAGAAGTAATGTAGCTGTGTGCTGAGGGCCTGGTCAAGCCATTCCCATGGTGGAGTGGCTAGGGCACCAGCACACATCGTAATCAGGAGACCTGGAACCATGGTTCGGTCCCCCCAAGATCTCCCCTGCTACTACTTTTTTTGAGATAAAAAAAAATTCTCTTCCCGAGTTCCTCCACATCCCTGAGTCCCCCGAGTTAGTTTTTAAGTTCCAGGGCTGTGGGTGTGTGTGGGGGATGACTACCCTCAAAGAAACATAAAGTCTCATTGTTGTCAATGGGCATGCTGTTCCTGATGGGTCAGTGTTTTGCCCAACTCTGTTTGTTGTTGTGCCATTTTAGCTGCAGCATTTGTAGCCATGTTGTTTTTGTATGTGGCATAATGACCCCATGTACCTTCAGAACTGCACACAGTATTCCAGGTGCAGCCTCACCAGTGTTTTGTATAGTGGCATCATCACCTCCCTTCTTCTGCTAGTAATACCTCATCCTATGCACTCCAACATTCCACTGGATCTCTCTACAGCCTTGGTACATTGCTTGGCCACCTTGATATCATCTGAGATGATAATCCCCAAATCCCTTTCATCCCTGGTAACTACCATCAGTCCCCCCCTACCAATCCGGTAGCACTCTTCAGGGTTTCTGCGCCTGAGGTGCATGATCTGGCACTTCTTCACATTGAACCTCAGTTGTCATACTACTGACTATTCTTCCAGCCTTCCTAGATCCCTCCTAATCCTCTCCACTCCCATAGGAGTGTCTACTCTATTGCAGATCTTGGTGTCATCTGCAAATAGGCAAACTTTCCCTTCCAGCCCCTCTGCAATGTCACTGAAGAAGACATTAAAAAGGACTGGCCCCAGGATTGACCCCTGGGGCACTCCACTAGTTACCCCCCTTTCCTGGGATTGGATCCCATTTACTACCACCATCTGCTTTCTGTCCTTTAGCCAGTTTGCAACACAGTTCAGCACCCTGTGACCCACCCTCAAGCTATCCAACTTATTCACCAATCTATTATGTGGAACAGTGTCAATGGCCTTGCTGAAATCTAGGTAGACAACCTCCACCACTCCCCCGATCCACCTCCTTTGTCACCTAGTCAAAGAAGTCTATCAGATTTGTTTGACAGGACCTTCCTGATGTGAATCCATGCTGCCTTTGATCTTGTTCTCCATTGGATTCCAGCTGTTCCACAATCCTTTCCTTAAGCAGCATCTCCATAATCTTCGTCACTACTGATGTTAGGCTGACCAATCTATAGTACCCTGCCTCCTCCCTGCTTCCACTGTTATGCAGAGGGACTATGTGTACCCTCCTCCTCCAGTCCTCTGGGACCACTTCTGTACTGAGCGACTTACTGAACAGGGCTGCCAGTGGTGCTGCTAGCTCCTTCCTCAGCTCCTTCAGTATCCTGGGGTGTATGTCATCAGGACCCATTGCCTTGTCCACCCTCAGTTTCATGAACTCATCCAGGACTCTTTCTTCTGTAAATGGACAGGTGTTCTTCTCCCTCCCCCCTTTGTATCTGATGCCTAGCTGTGGTCTGTGTCCTTCCCCCTCTTCCATGAAAACTGAACAGAAGTACATATTCAATATCAACATTTTTTCCAAGTCTCCCTCCACATGCACCTCTTCTTCCCCTCTGAGCCATACGATCCCCCTTGGCTTTCCTTCCTTCACTGATGTACCTACCTATAGAATGCCGTATCTCCTTTCTTCACCATCTGTGCTAACCTCACCTCTGTCTGCAACTTTGCTCTTCTAACAGCGTTCCCTGCTTCCTTCAAACTATTTGGGTATTGTTCCCCATCTTCCTCCTTCTGTGACCCCTTATATTTTCTAGAAGCCAACTTTTGGGAACTTTCTCTGCTACCTCCCTTGAGAACCATAGTTCATCAAAAATTGTGGGGGTTTAATGACAGGATAAAATTACTTTAATGGTCGTTAACTGATATTATAACACTTTTGACCATTTTACAAATTTGAAATATGTTATAAGTGTAATAATCCAGGCTGTGTGTATATCAGTGCTATAATCAAGGCCCCTGGAATTCTGCGGTTCTGCGGTTGCGGAATTTGCTGCAGAATTTGCATCATGCCGCAGAATACATATAGTGCTGCAGAATTCATTGTTTTTGGTGAATTTTCATATAAATATACTGTTTTTCCATAGTGCCAGGCTTTCTTTCCCACCTCGTTTATCCTGAAGCTCCTCCTCTATGCTCAGCATATGATGTCATCAATGACATCACATCATATTTAGCCAATGACAGGACTGCATTCTGCCAGAGAAATGAATAAATCATACATGAAATCAGAAAATGCGCATGAAGCAAAGGAGCCCTGCATCAAAAATCAGAAAATTCTGCCGCAGAATACCAGGGGCCCTGGCTATAATAAAATCACAACCTGGGTGGCTGAAGGCCATTGGATGAACCTCAGGCCTGACAGCCTACCCAGGTAGTTCAATTATTGCAATATTGTCATACACCTGACCATTGATTATTCCATACTTAATGGTACATAAATTAATCCCTGTGTACCCGTTAATTGTTCAATGACCATTGCATCTTAAATGCACTGTCACCCAATCTACCCTGTTAAAATGAATGGGGTGTTAATGGATTTTAAGATTTTAAAGTGTGCATTCATCAATTAATTATGCACCAATTAATGGGAATGTAATGGCTTACTGTAATGGAAATGTAATGTGCATGTGCCCAGTAGTGCATGCTACACCTGGAAACAATCACTTACAGCTCAGTGTGCCTTTCCTGGCCAAAAATTGCATACAGATAAATAAAATGAATTAATACATAATTTTGTTATGGTCATTATGTAAGGTTACTGTAAGATAACATCAAAGCAGTTTGCAGCACATTTCAGAAAATCATACATAATACATAATATATAATATATACACAAGTTGTAGAAACAAATACTTATTATAAAAAAGGATTTAGTTGAAGCCGATCATTTAATCCCAGCAGATCTAATGATTTTAGCTGATACTGCCAACAGGTCTCTCCCTGTAGCAGTTTTCTAACAATGATCCCACCCCTAATCTATTGACAACTTTTTTGAAATGAAAGAACTCCTTCCTTTGCCTCCCCCTTCAACTTTTTACTTTCTCTATACATATGGAAAATCAGCCCTTTAATCATATGCTATATATATAGGGGATACATGATGGGCAGGAGAGGGATATGGAAAATATTCTCACTCCTGCAGAGTGAGCTGTGTATTCTCATGAAAATACACAGCTCACGAGGCAGGAGTGAGAATATTTTCCGTATATGATCTGCCCATCATGTGTCTTGGGTATACCACAGGGGTGAGAGCAGAAGGAACATTTTTTCTGACTCTGTGTGTTCCCTGCTCACTCTGTGTGTGCTGTCAGTGTGTGTGTGTGTGTGTGTGTGTGTGTGTGTTCTGAATGGGAGTCAGAGACACAGGTGAGTGAGTTTTGCAAAGCTAATTGAGTGAGTCAGAGGCTCAGTGAAAAAGACAAACTGCTGCAGGTAACACTGAGAAACAGAACCTGCTTTGTGAAAAACTTTCATTTAGAATTCAGGTTGTTTTGAAGCTGAGATCAGCACAGTAATGGGCTAGCAATGTTAGAAACTCAATGGGACATAGGTGAGAGTCTTTTGCAAAGCTAATTGAGTAAGTTGCAGTTTCAGTGAGAAAGAAAAACTTTTTCTGAAGCAGTTTCCTTTAGAATGCAAGCTGCAATACATTTATCCTCACTCTGGTGACATCCGCAGAGTATGGATAAATGTTGATATCCTCACTCTGCTGATGTCATCAGGATTTATCCTCACTGCAGTGGAAACAGCACAGGTTATCCTACTGAGAAAGCTCTCACCCCCATGGTATATATATATTTATTACATTTCATTGCACTTCATGGTGATATTTGTATTTATTTGGGAGAATGCTTTTTTATGCATTGCTTGGTTATTAGATTGTCAGGTGATTTGTTAGTGATTATTTCACATGCATCTTTAAATGTTTGTATCTTCTATATGTCTCTGATTGCCATAATGGTAAAATTAATCATCTGCCGGCACTGGCTGGATGATGTCATTCTGTCATATAAGGAGTGGCACCAAGAAATATTGATGGCACTTGAGATGGAAAAGCAGACTGCATATGGGCAAGGTAGGCCTCAGTCTTTCAAATCCTGGTGGGAGCCCCTTTATACCCTATTGTCCATTTCAATAGCTCCATTAGCACTCCAACATAGTTCTTCCCCAGATTCCTGCTCCTGCTCACCTACACCTGAACATCCTACAGTTGGATAATTGTTCTATTATTTGGTTAGCTTATTGGGCAGAAAGGAACATCCTGGTGCACTTTGAAGGGAAGTGGTGGGGGTTGGGGAGGTTTTTTTTTTTTTTTTGTGGGGGGGTGTTTATTGGTTTGATGTTGTTTGTATTTTGCATCCACTTCTGATCCCTGGATCTGTATTCTGATATTGTTCTGTATTGTTTATTGGTATATTATTGAAAAATTTAATAAAGTTAAAATTGAAAAAAATAAATGTTTATCTTGTTTGTACTGGCCCTTTAATACACAGTAATGAAAATTCACCAAAAGCTAGGAGCTGCTTATCACCACAATCAATATCTGACCCCCGAAGCTCACCTAGCCATTGCACAAGGAAATCTGCTGCCCCTTCTCTATTACTGCTCCCCTGTATACTCAACTGCACCCCCTTCACTACGCTCATGCCTGAACTCCACATATAACTCCATTTGCTGCTTTGCCATTCAAGCCCCTTTCTCCACCCACCACTACTCGCTATATCAGTCTCTAAGCTGGCTTACACTTCAGGGGTGTTTTCACTTCACAATGGGCTGTCTAGTTGACAGTGCACTCAGGAACTTCCAGCTGTCCCTTTACTCTGACAGGGTGTCCTCTCGGTGGCTACGGACTTCCTCAGTTCCCCCTCTGGAAGTCCCTGGCACCACTACTTCTATGGATAGCAAAGCTCTCTTGTTCTCCGCCCCTTTCCTCTGGAATAATCTCCCATTGTCCATCCAGTCATCCACTTCCCATCAATCCTTCAAATCAAGCCTAAGAGTGTGGCTACTGGCCGGGTCCATGGGTACCTGTAACAGTTCTCTAGACAGATCCATGGCCCGTAACCCATCCTAGTACCCACTAACTACCAAAGCAACCACTGCCCAGCATCTATCCTACTGAGCCATCTGGATGTATTGAAATTTTGATTAAGCCATTCTCTGTTAACCCTTGATCCATTGCTTTACCTACTAGTTACCAGGTTTCCCTTTGATTGTTTGTTCATACATTTGTATTTACCATTGTATATTTCTTATTTTCCACACCACCTCATGCTTGATGTGTGTATTACCATGCCCTGTATGTACTGCTGTGATCTATGTTGTTTGCCACTTTGTGGCCTGGGTGGTGACTGAAAACAGTCATTTGGATCAGTGCACTTACCTGGTTAACAAAGACATACATACATACATACAAACATACATAAATAAATAACATGTGCCTTTTTAAACCATGACAACCTGAAGGTATTCAGCCTTGATAAAGTGCTTGTGAGCGTGAAAATTTTCGGCTGTTACACGAGGGTGCATCTGGCATCCTCTTGTTGGACTTTTAACAATAAATTAATTAGCCTGAACACATCATTTGTGCCTTTTTCTCAAGTGTAGAGACTGCATAGCTGAGCTGCTTTCCTTGAAGACTTTTATTTTAAGTACACCACTACTGGCCATCCATGTGCAACATCATCATCAAGATTAAAGCAATTCCATGGCTATGTACCCAGTGAAGCATTGAGAACCCCTGTTAACTAAGGGCTTTAACACTGGTATCAGTGGGGAATGAATTGTTCCCTAATTACAGGAGAGCTGATCCAAGCATCTGTACTGTGTATTTGTTGTGTTGAGTAGGCACTGTTGGAGGGCTGAGACTGTAAGGGAACATAATTATAGCCAGAAAGAAACATTCATCTGGCTAGGCCTTGGCAGGCACTGAAGAGCAGATAGGATTTAATGGACTTGTCATAGGAGGGCACTGAAGCCTAGACACAGGCTACTATGTAGTACTACTGTACTATATTGCTGCACGCTCCCTTTTTTCTCCCCATTTAGGGCCCTAGTCCATAAATAACAATGGTGTTTCGTTGACATGAACCCCACCTAAACCTAAAAGAGGTAAAAAGACCCAAGTTCCTCAACATTGTAGTGCCCTCAAGGCAGGAATAGGTACCAAAACATCTATCACAATCCAATGGCAGTTCAAGGCCTCTTGAGGATCCTGTTATACAGTGTGTCATCTTGTACATTGTAGAAAACAGTATTGTGCTGCTTGTTGCACTCTTTCTGAATTAAAGGCATTTATACCAACAACTTGAGGAAAATATTATTCTGCTTACAAACACTAAAAGACAGAAAATCCTAAATTCAGGGTTCATTGGTTAACCCTGTGCAGAAACACTGAATTTGACATCAGAAAAGGACTGCTTAGCCCACATTGCCTGCTCAGATGTTCTCTACCTATCATGCCTCCCCAGAATCTATCTGGTCTCTGTCAACCCTCCCACTTCCCTGCATCCTATATAATATAACCTATGTCTATCCCATGCATGCTTGAATCTGCCCACTGCCTAACATCTACCACTTCTGCCAGCAATTTATTCCAGGCATCCACTAACCTTTCAGTGAAGAACTATTTCCTCACATCTCCCTTGAATTTCCTCCCTTCAATCTTCATTGCATGACCCCTGGTCCTGGTGCTTATTCTCATTTGAAAGAGACACTCCTTAGCTATGCCTTATTCACCCATTAGAGGTACTTGTAGGTCTCTATCATATCCCTTTTCTTCTCTCTCTCTCTCCTTTCTTCTAGGGTGTACATGTTAAGATCCCACAATCTCTCCTTGAAGGACTTCCTGTGCAAACTGTGCATCATTTTAGTTGCCCTCCTTTGGACTTTGTCTACAGTGTCTATGTCCTTTCTGTGCTGCAGTCTCCAAAATGGATCATAGTCATAGGTGTAGGAACTGGGGGGTAGGATGGCAGCCCCACTTTTATTTTGCATGGCAAAAACTAGTTTAGAAAAAGTGCCCTTTTTACCCTCATAAGTGTCCTTCCAATCATCTACCCCCTCAGCTTTTACTATCTTCTGGCATACTTGAACATAGTACTCTAGGTCTGGCTGCACCAGCAAGTGATATAATGTCACAACCACTTCCTTTCTTCCTTCCTTCCTGCTGGAGATACTCCTCCTGATGCAACCCAGCATTCCCCTAGCCATACTCACTGCTCTGTCACCTTGAAGTCCTCAGATATGATAACCCCAAGCTCCCTTTATTGCTTAGTGACTGCTAGTACTCCTCACTCTCATTATGCACTCAGCTCCAGGGTTTCTATGCCCCAGGTGCATTATTTTGTACTTTTTGACATTGAATGCCAGTTGCCATGTAGTTGGCCATTCCTCGAATTTCCCAAGATCCTTACACATTTTTTCCACCCCTTCCATGGTGTCCACCCTATTACAGATTTTGATATTATCTGCAAAAAGGCATACTCTGCATCTGTTCTACTAATTCCTGCAGGAGTGATTACTTTACCAAACCGTATGTTACTCAGCCATGAAACACTGTTAACTTGCTTACAGAGAAAAGGCATGGTTAAGTCTCTCGATGATCCTTAACATTGGATTTCATGTCATTTTGAGCCCTTGAGATATCTTTTTTCCACATACTGTAGCTTTTCATACTCCTGGCTGGATACTGTGTTCTCAAGCTACTGCATTTTTTGGCTATCCACCAATTCCAACACCTTCAAACATTACCTACCTTAAATTCTCACATGGCATCCATCTGAGGCTGTGTCACCATGGAGAGATGTCCCTTTCCCATTCCGGGAAGGATCTAGTGTTGAAGAAGCAGGAGCCATTGTGTCCAATGATGCCACTACTGTCATGCTGGTACTGCCATTCTCCACTGCAGTTTTCTCCATGGTGACCCACAACCCCATCCCTTTGTGCTGTCACATTATATTGGCCTCACATATGTTGTTGAGGCACAGATCAGGAAGCATAGGGAAATACCAGGAGCAGTTGTAAAATTTGCAACAATAATTTGATTATGAATAATAATAAAATAAAAAAAATAAAATTGTTCAGAATAATTGTTTACAAAGGCAAGATAAACAGAGATGATCCATCTGAGTTTTCCTTCAATCTCTGTGCCTCTCCAAAACATTGCATCTCTCTCTCTCTCTCTTATAAGTCTTTGCAAACCCCTTCTTAACAAGCATCCTGATTTTTTTTTAAATGTTCTTGTCTATATCAGGCAGGTGCAGCCAGAACACAATGTTCGAGAACTGAGGCCCCTTTTCCACAGCTCTTATGCAAAAGGTTTAAAAATTGCATCTCAGATTAACCCCTTGAGTTCTTAATAGCTTTTTGCAATCATCTAAAACTATAATTATATACATTTCAACAGTACCACTATATAATTTCTAAACAAAGGGATCCCAATATCAGTTACATTTCCACATAATGATTTGTATATAATTCTATACCAGCAGTTATGCAAGGGAAGAAAAGACAGAAACAGCAAGTGAAGTTAGAGAGATAGCGAGAGGCAAAGAATTGCAAGACTGTCAAGGTGATCAAATCCTAGGTCTCACAAGAAAATTTGGTTGCACAACCAGACAGACAAGAGACAGGAAAGGAAAGAACAGAACATATCCCTGCATTCAAACTCTCCATATCAACTGGGACAGGGTTCTATTCAACCCTGTCACAACATACATATAGCACACCCCAGCAGTTGAGTAAGCTCCTTGGTCCTCCACTGAGAATTTTTGCAGCAACAGATTAGATAGCTAATCCTCCCAAGGCTGAGGAATGCTGTCAACTGCAGTGCATTCTCTATATGGCCCCATATTTGTCAGCATCCCAAGATTAGTCTGAAGCTCAGATGTCTGGCACAGCAGTGTGATGCATGGCCACTGAGCCACCAGGTGGTCTCCAACTCTCTAGTTATCACAGCAGTTTTTTAATCAATGTCCATGCTTTTTAGAAAGGTCCCTCAACCCAAATGTTTGGTCTGGAACTGGAAGTGGTTTCTCAGTGCAAGTGTAAAACACACCCCACCAGTGGAAATCCCTCCCCATCCTATTGCAGGTACTCCCTGGTGTCCAGTGGCACGCTACCCCATTCATAGAACCCATGGAGTACAGTAGCACCCCTGGCCATCTTACAATCCTATTCCAAGTAGTTCCTGGTTTATTTGGCATTCTTTGTGCCTCTCTGATTCATTTTAAGCTACCTGGTGTAAATTAGTACTCCCTACCTTTTCCTTTGCCCTTTCTATCACTTCCTTGAGTTCAATGGCAACCCTCCCTTATATGTAGTAGCATCTTCTCCCTCTAAACTGACCCATTGCAAGTACTCCCTGATGTTCAGTGGTACTCCATCCCCACCATAGCTCATTTCAAGCATTCGCTGATTTAAGTGGCACCATTTTGCTACTCGTGTCATGTCCAATTGCAAGCATTACCTTGTATCTAGCAAGGGACGGCTTTTTTTTAACTTTTAATTTTTTGGGACAGATTTTGAAAGTGAGAGTTGTCTCAGGGCAGCCCTGCCTCTGAGGTAGCACTTTGATGTTGCATTTATTATTTCTCAAATTTATGTCACTTTTCCTTTATATTTACTGTTTTAACTTCACACCACCATAGAGCACCACTCTCACAAAATTCTGACAAAAGAAAACTGATGGAATCCTGTTTGGATTGTAACTTACAGTCTCTTATTTATCAGGCTGTAGACTTTTCAGCAATGCCACCAAGCTCGCATAGCAGTAAAGCACAGCTCTTTAGCTGTAAATGTTAAAGCCTTATGCATAATATCTGCCTCTGAAGCATGACCTGGTGTCTATTCCCACCTCCTTTTCACTCCCCAATATGATCATGTTTCATGTTGGGTTGCAAGCATACGCAGGCAACATCTTGTGGTAGTTTCACATTTCAGAGGTCTGTCAGTGTTGTGGCGAATGCAGGGGATGCTTTAGTGGATGCATCCCTCAGCCGCCAACCAGTGAGCCTGCTGCCAATGACAGCAGTTTCAGAGAGAGCCATGGAATTGAAACGAATCTGCTGCTGCAATCAGAGACAGGCTCGTCATTGCAGTGGCAGATGACACACCTTCATTCGTGCCTTTCCTGGCTAAACATTTCAATAAATATGGTGACTCCTGTCATCCATGACACAATCCCCAGAAAGCCAACATCAGGGTGCCCAATCCTGGTGTCAGAATGTCCCGCCCACACACATTATGTAGCACACTGTAACATGGCTGCTCCTGCCGCCCACCACACACTTTCAAAATGCCGGCATCAGACTACCCAATCCCCATGTTGGCATCCCCCCCTTGGTGTGCCTTTCCTCTTAGTGTGTCTTTCCTGGTTAAACAGTTTCCCCTTTCCTTTCCTACTCTGGTCTGCCCACTACTGGTGTTGGATGTACCCCCCCATCTATACGCCTTGCCGACATTGGCGTGCTCAATCCCTGTGTCCGCATCCCCCCCCCCAGAATTGTGGCACACTGGGAGCCCACCCAAGTGTGCCTACTTTCTTTTTGTGTGTGTAACCTGTAAATGAAGAAAACCTTCCCTCACTGTCTTTTTTTCCCTGCAAACAAGAAAATGATCCACTGTTGTCTCCCATGTCCCCCTTCCCAATTCTCCCTCTGCACACCCACCTCCCTGCACCCCCCTCACCAATACTTACCCTCTGGAGGTCAGGAGCACTGATTTTCTCTGAACCAGGACACATCTGCACTCTTCAAAGCTGAACTGTGAACTGAAGAAGTGACAGTAAGCTTTATAATGGGAGGCAATGGGGGGTTTCAACTTAGGTTGATATCTCAGCCATTTTGTGGAATTTTGGCCCCAAATTTTCAACATGGGGTTTTTGGGACCCCCACCTCATGAACGTGTCACTGTCATTTAGTTTCTCATGTCCTGAAAGGTGATTTTGTGGTTGCTGCATGGAATCACCTTTTGGGACCGAATAATGAAACAACAGTGCCACTGTTCATGAGGGTAGGTCCCAAAAAGCCTATGTTGCAAATTTGGTGAAAGAATTGAAAAAATGACTGTGTTATGAGCATGCATTGTGCAGTTTCTATGCATGCTCGTAACTTTGCCAAATTTTTTATATGTTCCCTCCAGAGTTTCAACATTACCATTTTTTCACGCCACCTTATGAACAGTACAGCTGTCATTTTTCACATACTGCCAGAATTTTGTTTTCACACCTGTGGCACAGAATGGCACAGTCACTGTGGGAAATCAACTTTCAGGACAGATTAACAAAATCACAGTGCTACTGTTCATGAGGAGAGGTTAAAAATTGCCCATGTTGAAAATTTTGTGAAAAAATTCCAGAAATTATTGCGTTACAGATGTGTGTTGTACAGTTTCTAAGCACATTCATAACTTCACCTATTTTTCATATTTTCACTCCAGATTTTCAACATTGCCATTTTTTCACACCACCTCATGAACAGTACAGATGCAGTTTTTCACATCATGCCAGAAATGTGTTTTCACACCTGTATCACCAACTTGCACAGTCGCTGTGCAAAACCACCTTTTGTATTTAGTAATGAAATGATAGTGCTACTGTTCATGAAGTGGGGTCACAAAAATCCCATTTTGAAAATTTGGAATGAAAATTCCAACAAATAGCCGGGGCATTAGGGTTTCCAACCATAACACCCTACTCTGTAGAGACTGACAGGCATCTGGGGTGTGACTTGGGATCATCGGCCATAATACTCACACCATTCCATTGCCACCCTGCAGCCAGTGACAGGCATCAAGGTGTGTCTTTGGGTCTTCAGCCCCAACGTTCACCCCATACTCCTATACCACACCCATTCCAGCATATTTCCTTATGGAATGGGGTGAATCTAAGGCCTGAAGACCCCAAGGCACACCATGACACCTGCCAGTGTCTGCAGGGTAGGGTGAGATGAAATGGCATGATCATTATGGCGGACTACCCAAAGGCACGCCCCCAATGCCTGTCAGTCTCTGCAGGGTGGGGGTAGGTTTGGCATCAGTTCAATACTTCATTACCATTCCTATTATGCATCTCTCTCTAACTCCTGCACTACCAATGCCAATGCCAGCAAGCCAGCATTTGGCAACGACAAATGTGTGTTTATTAATCTGTTACATATATAAATAAAATGTTTCATCTGTAATTCATATCAGCTTGTTTGCATGTTCAGGTAAAGTGCATGTGTGAGTTAAATTAGGAATACAATAAAACATATTTATTCATTTATTTATTTTACTTATTTATTTGGTAACCAAGTAAGGCCCACTAGGTGCAAGTGCCTGTTTTCAGAGGTAACCTGAGAGCACTGAGGAGGTTAAATGACTTGCACAGGGTCACACAGTATGTAAGTGGAGGTTGTGGGAATCAACCCCAGAACTGCTGGATATACCAAGCTTATTATTTAAAAATATTTAATTCGGAATATTCAGCATTATACAAATTTTGAAACATAATATTTTGTTTGCCAGAAAGGTTTTTATTAGATGTTCACTTTTTTCAAAACATTGTACAACAGAGAAATTGATAACAATGTACAACACATACAATGAAAAAATGTCAGTATAATCCAACATACCACAGAAGGGAGTAAATACAAGTAGCTGAATGAGTACAAAATAACCAATGCATACAAGCTAGATAGTGGACCCATACTGTTATACAGCTGATGGAATGTTATATTCATTGTATGTATTTACCTGACTGGACTTCATTAAATGTAAACTTAAAATCATAGTTTGTGTCTGATCTTGTCCTTTCTTTACTTACATTTGTTTTGCACTCTAACACTCAAGGTGGGGGGGGGGGGATGGAAGAATAATGGAGACAGGGAAGGAGGGGAGGGTGGATGTGTGAAAACTGGAGGTCTGGTGAGAACCTGCTGGGACTGTGCACAAAATAGTGGTATGCACCCTACTTCAAGACTGGCTGCAGAAGTGGTTGTCCTTGGTAACAAGAACTGCACCTGCCTTGGGTTAATTTCTGGATAGCGTTACATAGAAACAAGGAAACACAGAATTTGCTAGCAGATAAGGACCACATGGCCTACCTAGTCTGCCCATTTTTCCCTGCCTATGGTATCACTGCAGATCCTATTTGATCTCCAGCCCATTCACCCACCCTTCTTCTCTTTCCATAAGAGTTCATTATGCCTTTCCCATGCATTCTTGAACCCCACCACTGTTTTCACCCCAACCATCTCTGCTGGAAGACTGTTCCAGGAATCCACCACTCTTTCTGTTATGAAGTACTTCCTCACATCTCTCTTGAATGTACCCCAATTCTGCTCAGCAACCCTTCATGGCAGGTCCCAGGCTTTGAACCTTGGCTATCTTAGACCTTTCTTCTTCTTGGTCACATGATGTGGTTCAGGATTGGCTCACTTTCTCAAAGAGATGAACTGCTCAATAAGCCTTTAAGAAAGTGAGCCAATCATGAAATGCGTCATGTGATCAAGAGGAATAAAGATCTAAGATGGCCAAGGTTTGAAGCCTGGGACCTGCCATGAACGGTTGCTGAGCAGAATTGAACTGAAATATATGCTGAAAACCTGCACCTTCCTTGAACATCTCTACATGTTTCTGTTGATGTATACAACTGTAGTGAGTTGTTTTTATGCCATTTTAAACCATGTTTGTTAATAATAAAATCTGTGGATTTTTGCACTGACATTTGGCATACTAGAACATTTTATTTTGAATGAGAAGAGGCTATATTATATAACACAGAGTGTCTTCATTTAAACACATACTGTTTTTTTCTGTTGTTGTCCTGAATTTTTTACAGAGCAGTGTTATTCCAGGTGCGGTCATACCTACTGATGTACAACACTATATGGGACACTGCACATAGCATAGACAGTCCATCAGTAGAGTTCCTGAAAAAAAAAATATGCAAAAATTACAATGCACATCAGTTACAGTTGCAGTCATAGATGCAGACAGATATTTATGGATAGTTTGTGACATGTCTGAAGATGTTCTTTCTGGAAGCACACAGTGGTACTGCAGACAGGTGGCGATTTTCTCTTGAGACAACACAGACATTTCAAGAACTATCTAGTCATGACTTTGGCTGATAGCAGTAAAGGCAATGGGCTAATGTCCATGCACATGCAGTACAATAACCTCCATCTTTGCTGACATTGAGAGGACTACACACAGCCCACAAAATATTACCCAGCACCATCAGCTATTGCTGCATACTCAGACACCATAGTGGTAGGTACCTGCTGTGGAACTTAAGAGATTGCAGTCCAGGCCTTGGCAATCCTGCAGGAAAGATCACAGAAGACACATGCTTGTGGAACAGCTGGTTATAGGTGTACATGTGACTATTAACCTCTATTGTTTACCATCATTCAGTATTGAGTTCATGTGCTTGCAGCACCCCCCTAAAATACATTTCCACTTGGCGGATGCAACGTTGTGGCCCATGTAGGGCCTTGCTTCACTAGATATCCCTAGACCTGATTTCATTAAAGAAATAAAAATATTCAACTTGAAATGGTGAGTAATTTTCATTACAAATAGAATAAAGTACGAGGTGGTGTGTGCAACGAGAAGTTTACACCCCCCAGGTGTTAGATACTACATAAACCCCAAGAGCGAAGCTTGAGGGGTTTATCAAAGCATCTAACACTGAGGGGGTGTGAAAACTTCAAGTTTCCATACAACACCCCATATTTTATATAATTGCTGGGTTGTCCTTTTTCACCTCAGCAGTTATACAAAATAAAATGAAGTTGTTATGCGGCCTTGGCCTGGTTACAGCACGACAGCACGACAGCACGCGGTCTGCGGTCAACTTTCTTTATTTCTTTAAAAGTAGTTTTTTTTTTTCATTTTGTGATCAATACTTCATTGCCATTCCTATTATGCATCTCTTTCTAACTCCTGCACTACCAATGCCAATGCCAGCAAGCCAGCATTTGGCAATGACAAATGTGTGTTTATTAATCTGTTACATATATAAATAAAATGTTTCATCTGTAATTCGTATCAGCTTGTTTGCATGTTCAGGTAAAGTGCATGTGTGAGTTAAATTAGGAATACAATAAAACATATTTATTCATTTATTTATTTTACTTATTTATTTGGTAACCAAGTAAGGCCCACTTGGTGCAAGTGCCTTTTTTCAGAGGTAACCTGAGAGCACTGAGGAGGGTAAATGACTTGCACAGGGTCACACAGTATGTAAGTGGAGGTTGTGGGAATCAACCCCAGAACTGCTGGATATACCAAGCTTATTATTTAAAAATATTTAATTCAGAATATTCAGCATTATAGAAATTTTGAAACATAATATTTTGTTTGCCAGAAAGGTTTTTTTTCAGTTTTGACTGAGCTCTCAGTGCGGGTGTACTTGTAAAGTATATACACATTGACAGCTCAGTCCGCAGCTGGCAGAGGTGGAGAGTGGAGGGTTGCACTGGCCGCTAGCTCGGGGATGGGGAGGAGCGGGGTTGTGGGGCACTACCTGCTGGGGTGGGGGTGATCATTCCACTAGACACCAGGGAAAGATATATATTGTATTTTACGGGCAGATTGGGGATAGGGAAGGGGGAATGCTAGGTCACCATGGAAGCATACATTTTATTTCAAGGAGGGATCAGGGATAGGTTGGGGGGACTGTTAGACCACCAGGGAATGGTTTATTTTTAATAGAGAGGGGATCAGGATGGAGGCAGGGATACACTGGACACAACAGAGACAGTGTTTGTGTGTTAGGGGGTTGATTGGGTGGGGGAAGGGACCATTGGATGCCAGAGAATATGTAGTAACATATTAGGAATGGGTGTGGGTTGGGAGGAGGGACTGCTATTCACTAGGGAATAGTATTGCAACAGTGGGCATAGGTGCGGGTGGTGGTGGGACCACTGGACACCAGAAAATGCTTTGTTTTAGCATCAGGTGGTGATCGGTGGGGGCGACCACTAACAGCTGGGAACATTTACATTTTCAATTGATACAGCAATCGGTGTGGGGGGGCACTAGCACCAGGGAACATTTACTTTTTCCATAAGGCTGGTGATCGGCAGGGGGGGCCACTAGCACCAGGGGACTTTTAAACTTTCCATGGGGATGATGATAGGTGGGTGGGGGGACCTCTAGCCCCAGAGAACTTTTACATTTTCCATCAGGATGCCAATTGGTGGGGGAATGAGAAGCACCAGGAAACTTTTACTTTTTCCATTAGGATGGCAATCATTGGGGGACAGCTAGCACCAGGGATAGCTGTAGGGATTGGTCAAGTGTGTGTGTGTGTGGGGGGGGGGGAGTGGCACTGCACTAAAATGCTGGGCTACTCATGCAAATGAGCCCATAATGCAAATGGACCCTGAGCACCTTGCATGCCCAATGAGTTCATTTGCATGGAACCATTTAAATATCAAAAAATTACCCTGGGCACAAGCCATTATGATGCGCTATTTTGGGAGCCATGCCTGCCCAGCAGTAAGTGGCTTAGCACCCAGCCGCAATGGCCCTATATTCAGTTAAATAGCGCTGGTGCGCTATTCCAATGAATATAACATTTTTGGACACCAAGGCAACTGCAAGGCAGAGTGCAAATATTTGTGCTCTTCTTTGCCCAGTTTTGAATATCAGGCCCCAGATCTTGTTTAGTAGAGTTAGGTGCTTTGCCCTTGAGGCACTATCTTTATTTTTATTTATTTAATTTTGTTACTGGGTAGGTCCACAAGGTCTGATAATCCATTAACAGTATGATCTGGGAAAGATGAAAAATTCAGTAAAACATATACATAGAACATACCCTATAACACCAACAATACAAATTACATCACTACAGAAAGTTAATTTAAATCAAAATAAAACACACATACAGAGGCCAGCACAGTGACAGAGCTACCGCTCATGATGCCAGTGCCCTGGGTTTGGAAGTAAGCCTGAGACATCAAAGAGTTGGCTGGGGGGAGGGCAGAGCATTCCAAGGACTGCTCTCAGTTGAAAAAGTGGTGCAGAGCTAAGGGGTTTGGCTTCATTGGGGACTGGGGCTCCACCTGGAGGGATGCAGGCCTATACTGGCATAATGGTCTGTATCTGTCCAGGCGGGGAACCAGGATCCTAGGTGATAGGTTTAAATGCTTCATTGGCAAGCATTTAAACTAGCCAAGGGGGGAGGCACTGAAAAGGAGAAAGGAGATCCTAGGATCCTAGCCCCTTCAAAAAAAAATCAGGGTAGTTAGTGAGGTAAACACCAAAATAGAGCAGTTGATAGGGAGAAGGGCAGGGGTAAATGGAGAAAAAGACAAAGGCAGTAAGGACAGGGATGGGGCAAAAAGAAATAAGGTCATAAAAAAAATGGAGGGTAAAAAGTCCCCAGCTCATAGTAAAGGTAAAAAGCTCCCTGAAATGGTGGACTTGATGGAAGAGGGATGCCTGGATATTGTGGCAGTCACAGAAACATGGTACACAGAGAACCTTGACCGTGATGTAAACATACCAAGGTACACAATCTACAGGAGGGACAAGGAGGCTAGAAGAGGAGGAGGAGTAGCTCTCTATGTAAGGGAAGGGGTCAAAGCAACAGAACCAAAGGGTAAATGGGGAGGAGAGGAGCTACTGTGGGTCACTCTGGAGACAGGAAATGGCACCACAATCTGCACAGGGGTTGTATACAGACCCCCATCTCAGTGGGAGGAAATGGACAAGGAATGATAGAAGGCATCCTTAGGATGGCAGAGAAAGGGGAGATATTGCTGATGGAGGACCTGAATATGCCAGATGTTAACTAGAGCACCTTTATTGCAGCCACATCAAAGAGCAGGGACATTCTCGATGTCCTAAATGGGGCATGACTCAGACAGCTAGTTTTGGAACCCACTTGGGAGGGAGCAGTGTTAAACCTGATACTCTCAAATGGGGACAGAGAGAGGATCTCAGATCTAAAAGTAGGTAGCCATCTGGGAACAAGTGACCACCAAATAGTGTGGCTCATGACAAACTTAGCTGCACAGTCAAGCCATGCAAACGTGAAGGTACTGGACTTCAGGAGGGCTGATTTTGTTAAAATGGGAGAGTGCCTCAGAAAAGCACTAGCAAACAGGCAAGAAGGTGGGGTGGAGCAACAATGGGGAAACATCAAAACTGCCATCACAGGGGCAACAAGCCTTTATGTGAAACAAACAAACAAATTATAACAAAAGAAAAAACCTCTATGGTTCTCAAAAGAAGTGGTGGGGAAGGTTAGGGAGAAAAAGATAGCAGTCAATAAGTATAAGGAAACACAGAAGCAGCAGGACAGAGAACTGTACCAGTTAAAGCAGAAGGAAGTGGGGAAGGCAGTCAGAATAGCAAAGGCCCAAACCAAGGAAAAGATAGCCAACTCAGTTAAGAAGGGGGATAAAACATTTTATAGTTACATTAGGGAGCAAAGAAAGACTATGGCAGGGATACTGAGGCTGAATAAAGAGGAGGGTATTTGGGCAGAGAGCGACAGTAAAAAAGCTGGGATACTGAATGAACACTTCTGCTCAGTATTCACAATAATCCAGTAAATAGAAGCACTCTGGATAGGTGGGTTGATATTAGTCCTTTCACAGAAGAAAGGGTTCTAAAAGAACTCCTAAAACTGAAGGTGGATAAAGCAATGGGGCCTGATGGGATTCACCCCAGAATTCTGAAAGAACTAAGGGAAGAATTAGTAACACCACTGACTACCCTTTTTATTAAATCATGGGTGGATGGTGTGGTACCTGAGGAATGGAGGAGGGCGGATGTGATTCCCCTTCACAAAAGTGGGAGCAAGACAGAGGCAGGTAACTACAGACCTGTCAGTTTGACCTCAGTGGTAGGGAAAATGATGGAATCACTTCTGAAGGAAAGAATTGTTGAGAACAATGAGGCCAGTGGGGCACAGGACCCAAGGCAGCATGGATTCACAGCAGGAAGGTCATGTCAGACAAATCTAATTGATTTCTTTGACTGGGTGACCAAAGCAGTAGACCAGGGAGGGGCTATGGATATGGCCTACCTAGACTTTAGCAAGGCATTTGACACAGTCCCACACAAAAGATTAATAAACAAATTAGCCAGCCTGGGAGTGGGTCCCAGGGTGGTAGCCTGGGTAAAACACTGGCTGGACAACAGGACACAAAGGGTAATAGTAAATGGAGTCCACAGTGAAGAAAGGGGGGTTACTAGTGGGGTACCACAGGGTTCAGTACTGGGTCTGGTCCTTTTTAATGTCTTTATAAGTGACATTGCAGAGGGCCTGGAAGGAAAAGTATGTATCTTTCCAGATGACACAAAGATCTACAACATAGTTGATACACAGGGTGGGGTGGAAAGGATGAAAAGGGACTTGGCAAGGTTGGAGGAATGGTCAAATGTATGGCAGCTTAGATTCAATGCAAAAAAAGTGCAAAGTAATGCACCCAGGAAACAAAAACCCAGGGGAAGAGCACACAGTGGTGAGTGAGACACGGACAACAATGAAAATGGAAAGGGCCCTGGGGTAGTCATATCAGATGACCTAAAGGTGGGCAAGCAACGTAAGAAGTCAATAAGGAGGGCTGGGGGATACTGGGATGCATAAGGAGAGGCATCACCAGTAGAAAACAAGAAGTTGTCACCCCTCTGTATAGACAGTTGGTAAGACCACATTTGGAGTACTGTGTATAGTTCTGGAGACCCCATCTCTGCAAAGACATAGACAGGGTGGAGGCTGTCTAGAGAAGGGCAACCAAAATGGTGCAGGATCTGCACCAGAAGACATATGAAGAAAGACTAAAGGAGCTTAAGATGTATATCCTAGAGGAAAGGAGGGAGATACCTCAATGGAATCAACAAAGTCCAAGCGGGTAGCATCTTTCAGAAAAAGAGATGTGCAAGAACAAGGAGGCATAATTTGAAGATACAGGGGGGATGGCACAAAGATAATGAGAGGAAGCATTTCTTTACAGAGAGGGTTGTAGATGCATGGAACAGCCTTCCTGAGGAGGTCGTAGAGTCACAAACAGTGGGGGAATTCAAGAATACATGGGACAGACATAAAGCAATTCTAGTGGGGGGTAGGAGGAAGTAGGCTGTTGATTAACTAGGATCTGCAGCTTATCCGTTAGGTAGGGAAATGGGCAGACCAGGTGGGCCAAGCGGTCCTTATCTGCCATCAGATTCTATGTTCCTATGTTTCTCCTCCAAGGAAAAGGTAGGTGGGGAAGCAGCCGGTGCTTGACAGACCCTTAGCAGAAGCCAGGGTTCTAAGAGCTGGAGCTTGACTGTTTGGGAGGTGTGCCAGATGTGGAGCACATGTGCCATCATGTCATTGCATGCCACGCTTCCCCAGGGATCGTGGACAGCAAAAATGTACAGTGCTGAATGGGAGGATGTCTACCTCCAACATGGCCCCACACAGCTGACCAAAACACTTTTTCCCCCACATCACTACAAGTCTCTGGTAGAGGAATAGAGGTCCCTCCACAATGGCCCTTCCCTGGTGGTAAGCCAGGTTGCACTCTGGGGAGGTGGCAGAAAGTAAGTCCCAGGGATGGGGCTGGGTGCAGAGCAGACTGATGGAGGGCCAGCCAGTACACAAAGAAAAAAATATATAAATAAATAAATAAACGCAAACAAAACTGCAGTGGGAAAATTGATAATAAAGCTTTTACATCGAACAATAGTTCATATAAATATAATTTAGTAAAATAGGTTGTATAATTGCCACCACAAGTATTTATATATAGGCATAAGCATATAAAAAAGAAAAGCCAGAAGATATGCTAGGTATAATGTTTGCATTTAGTAGTGCTATACAAGTATTGAGAGATGTAGCAAAGTTTAATTTCACTGGTGAAGTTCTGGCAACATAGAAAAATGTGCCGCTTTAAATATTTTGCAAATTTCACGCAATTCACAACATATTTCAGGGGTGCAAAGTACGAAATTCCACCTGTGAAATGCGGAACTTCGCAACAAATTCATCTGCCCCGATCTACATTCCTATGGGTTACAGATGCGAGTGAAACTGCAGGCAGCTCTGTAAACAATTCTGAATGGGGATCCTGCTACGTCAGTCACTCTGACTGCTTCGGCCTGCTCACCCCCTGCTCCACTGTTTTAAAAAAAGAACCAAAAAGCACACTGAACAGAATTTTATTTTTTATGAATTGCTTGTCCCTGGAGTTTTGTTGTCTTGCCCTCTCCCTCCCCCTTTCCCTAGTGCTGCTCCCACGATAGTAACTATAATATATTTGTAGTACTGCTTGCAGGGAATGGGCTCCTGCTGTTCCCCCCAACTGCTCCAGAACTATTGACAGAGTGAGATTACCGACAGCCGACAAGTACATTAACAGATGGTGTAAATGCAAAAACATATGTAATAATATACTGTAAAATACTGAAAGAAAACCAAGAAATACATATGTATAATATATTGACTAGTCCGAACTCTTAATGGGAAACATCAGAAGTAAAAGTTGTAAACTATGATAAGAACTGGTACAAGACCATTCCAGGTGAGCCACAGCAACCATAGTTTGTCATTCCAAGTTTGAGATAATAATTATTTCTAACCCCAGTAATGCTCAGACTATTCATAACTTTGTGCACTCAGCCTGGTGGGTTGGACTGCCCGGAGAGATGGAACACATGCAAATGATGGAATTCTTCGCACATGAGCATCTTTCAAATACTGCCTCTACCAACTGTAGTGTTCTAAGCCCTTCAGATTTTTCTCTCCACCTGAAAGTCTGGTCGCTTGGAGTCTCTGTCGCCCTCTTTCACGTGAAGAAGAAAGAAAAAAATCAAAAACCATAAGTATATTTAGTTTCTTTTACTGCCTCTACTAATTGTTAGTTTGCATTTAGTTTATTATTGCTTAAATTGTTGTTTTCTCGGTTCCTCGCGGTTCGGTATAACCGTGAGGGATCCGAGTTAGCTTTAACTTTATTTCGGTTCTCTAACTAAAGAACCTGTTTATTATCGCTAAATTTTGGTCTTTAAAAACTTTACTTGTAACCGCTTTTTAAGGGTTACAGAACTGCTGAACCGGTTCATATTTCATCTCCTCTCTCAGTTCCATCGGTTCTCTATCGGTTCCGGAACAGACCGCGGTTAGGGTTTTTCACTTTATCTTTCACCATGACTGAGAAACCTAAGAAGAGAACAGGGGAGCCTGGTTTTAAAAACTGTTTAAAGTGTGGAGATGTGTTTGCCAAGGCAGACAAGCACACTTTATGTGTAGCTTGTCTGGGTTTTGAACATTTGGACCAGGAATGTGAGATATATAAAACATTCCCAGAAAAAACTGTTGAAAAGCACCTTGAGAGGCTAAATAAAAAGTTTCCTAGGGGTCCCTCAGGCTCTGACCAGCTGACACCCCAGTCTGTTGTGGTTGAATTAACAAGTGCTTCTACTCCTGCCCCTGATACGGGCAAAAAGAGGGAAAGAACTGGCTGACTCTCCGGTTCCCTCAAAGAAATTAAAGAAGCTCAAGCATGCAGAACCCTCTCCTGCTAAACCAGGGACTTCTGCGTAGCTGCCTGTAATGCCTTCAGCTCAGGAGATAGCTCAGGTGCTTAAAATTATTCAGGCTCTGCAGGGCATCATCCCTCAGCCTCCTGCCCCTTCCCAGGGTCCCCAGGTTGCTGCTACTGTGTTGCCCCCTGCTCCGGAGCAACATTATTTCAAAGGGGATGAGGAGCCTTATGAGGAGGATGAACCTATCCCCCCAGAGGTGTCCCCGAGCAGGAATTTGGCTCACCTCACAGAGTGTCTGAGGATTTTTCCTCCCATTTTTCTTTTGTAAGAAAAATGGCAGATGATCTGGATATTGCCACAACAGAACAAATGGAGGATGAGGAGGAGATTGAGTACCTAAATATGATGGGTTTAACACCCACAAAGGCCCTACTCATCCCAGTATATAAATTCTTTAAGAAGGATGCTATGAAGCTCCTGCAGACCCCAAATTCTATTCCTCCACTTAACAAGCGAATAGATAAAAAATACCAGCTGGACAGGGAGGGAGCTGACTTCCTCTTCTCCCATCCTGATCATCAAGGGGTAATACAGCAGGCTGCCTGTGATAAAGCTAAAGTCCCTCTGTCCTCACATCCACTGGACAAGGACTCCAGAAAATTGGACAGTATGGCCAAAAAGGGCTATTTGTCAGCCTCATTAGCCATGAGACAGGCTACTTTTCAAGCTTGTGCTGCCCAGTATCAGAAATCCCTGTGGCAGTCTGTACTGGCAATGTCCATGAAGGCCACCTCACCCTTGTCAGATGACCTGGCGGAAACTGCCAGGTTTGGGCTAGAGACGGCCAAGTACCAGTTCCAAATGGCTGCTGATCTAAATGACACTGCAGCCAGATGGATGGCTAATACAGTGGCTCAGAGGAGGTTTGCTTGGCTTAGGGCCACAAACCTCACTCAGGATACCCAGTCAAAGGCCCTGGATTTCCCATTAGAAGGAAATGTGCTTTTTGGGGAGTCCACAGTGGCCTATATGAAAAAGGTGGATGAATATAAGGCTACTTATAGAAGTAACTCTGCTAGAGACAGAGCTTCTTCATCCACCAGGCCCTATGGAAGGGGGGCTAGGGGTCGTTCCTTCTTATCAAGACCCTTTTTCCAGCCAGTAGCCATGCCCCAATATCAGCAGTACCCCCCACAGGACTACTCAAGGGGTAGGGGTAGAAGGGGATCTAGGTGAGGGGCTCAGCCACAACCTCAACCCCAGCCTAAACAGAACCCCTGAGATGCAGGCTGCTTCCTCCCTACCTGTTGGAGGCAGACTGTCCCATTTCTTCCCCCTCTGGTCAACTATCACCACAGACAAGTGGTTGTTGGAGGTAGTGGGCAAAGATCTGTCTCTGCAGTTCAAATTTCTTCCTCGAAAAAAACCCCAGGATTTCCACCTCCCCACCCCTAGCACAAATCTTGTTGCTAGAGGCAGAGGTTCAGAAGCTGCTTCAGCTCAAAGCAGTGGAACTAGTCCCTGCAACCCTGAGAGGAAGAGGTTTTTACTCCAGATACTTCCTAACAACAAAGAAAAATGGGGAGTGGCGGCCAATTTTGGATCTCAGAGCTTTAAACAAGCACCTGAAAAAGCCAAAGTTCAAAATGGTCACTTTGGCTCGGATTCTGCCAACAATCCAAAAAGGGGACTGGCTGGCATCTCTGGACCTACAGGACGCTTATTTCCACATCCCCATAAAAGAATCTTACAGGAAGTATCTCAGATTCAGACTCCCATCAGGTCATTATCAGTTTGCAACCCTGCCCTTCAGCCTTTCCTTGGCACCAGGGGTGTTTACAAAATGCCTGGCAGCTGTAGTGGCATTTCTTCGAAGACAGGGAGTGACTGTCTTCCCATACCTGGACGACTGGCTGGTGGTGGGCAAGTCACCAGAACAGGTCACAACCTCTCTAAAGCTCACACAGGATCTTTTGGGGTCCTTGGGTTTCTTAGTAAACCAGAAAAAATTGGTCTTCACCACTACACAGACTTTACAGTTCATAGGGGTGGAGATCAGGACCCTACAGGCCAGGGTCTTTTTACCACTAGACAGGGTGCAAAGCCTTCAGGCATAGCAAACTCCTTCAAGTTGCACGGTCAAAAAATAGCCAGGCAATTCCTGCAGCTCTTGGGTCATATGGCTGCATCCACAGGCACAGTGCAGGGTTCCAGGTTTCACATGAGAGACATCCAGTTTCACCTCAGGAATCATTAGAGTCAGAAAAAAGATCCCTTTCCAAAACTCATTCCAGTAACAAGGCCTCTGTTACAAGCCCTCTTGTGGTGGAAAAAGGAATCCAACCTAAGGCAGGGAGTTCCCTTTCAGAAGGAGGATCCTTCACTAGTCCTCACAACAGATGCATCCCTTCTGGACTGGGTTGCCCATTTAGGGGAGCACACAACCCAGGGTACCTGGTCAGGGGCAGAGTCCTTCCAGCATATAAACTTGCTGGAACTCAGAGCAGTGCGGCTAGCACTAAAAGTGTTCTCTACACTGGTAATGGGCAAAGTGGTACAAGTCAAAATGGACAATGCCACCACTATGTATTACATAAACAAGCAGGGTGGCGCCAGATCAGGTCCCCTATGCACAGAAGCCATGAGAATTTGGACTCTGGCATATTCTCTAATGGTGTCCCTGCAAGCCATTCATCTGCCAGGAAAGGACAATATCTTGGCAGATACACTGAGTTGGATCAATCACTCCCATCACGAATGGACACTGAACAAGCAGGTGGTGCAGGTAATTTACAACAGGTGGGGTGTTCCAGAGATAGACTTGTTCGCATCCCACCAGAACCACCAGTTGCCTCGGTATTGTTGCAGGCCACCAGCCCAAGGCACAATCCCTCTGGATGCCCTGGTACTGGATTGGTCAGGCAAGTTTCTCTATGCCTTTCCCCCTTTTCCTCTAGTTTTCAGGGTACTGCTGAAGCTCAGATCCCTCTCACCCTCTCTGATACTGATAGTTCCAGATTGGCCCAGGCAGCCATGGTACCCTCTTCTGCTCTCCATGTCAGTGAGCAAGCCAATAAGCTTGCCTCTCAGGCACAATCTTCTAACCTCCAATCAGGGAACATTGCTGTTCCCAAATCTCAAGTCCCTCCACCTCAAGGCATGGCTCTTGAGGAATTAGAGTATGCAGGCTTGAACCTTTCTGAAGCTGTATTAAACATCTTGAAAGGTTATAGGAAGTCTTCCACTAAGAAAACTTATTCTGCTAAGTGGAAAAGATTCTCTTTCTAGTGCTCTGGTAGAAATTCACCCCAAATGATGCAGGGGTCTCAGTGGTGTTGGATCATCTGACTCACTTACATTCACAAGGTCTTCAACCCAGTTCTTTAAGAGTTCACCTTGCAGCAGTATCTGCATACCTTTCTGCAAGGACAAAGGTGTCTGTAGCATCAGATCCCATTTTCAAAAGATTTTTTAAAGGCCTGATGCATTTGCACCCTTTTCACAGGGCACCAGTGCCCGCTTGGGATCTTAATGTATGTATAGCCAGATTGATGCGGGCTCCTTTTGAGCCCATGGCTACAGCCCATTTAAAGTATGTTACCTGGAAAACAGATTTCCTGGTAGCAATTACCTCAGCAAGAAGAATCAGTGAGCTTCAGGCTCTCTGTGTTGAGCAGGACTACATTTCCATCCACAGGGATAAGGTAGTCCTCAGAACAAACAGACAATTCCTTTCCAAAGTTGTTTCAGACTTCTATCTGAACCAATCAATCACTCTGCCTGTCTTCTTCACAGACCATACAAGCTCTGGTAAAAGAAGGCTTCACAGTCTGGATGTGAAAAGAGCTCTCAGCTACTACATGACAGCTACTAAAGGCCATAGGCAAGACAAGAAACAACTTTTCCTTACATACGGGGATATTGGAATGGGCAAACCAACCTCAAAAAGATCCATTTCTCGGTGGATTGTCCAGTGTATTCAATTCTGCTACACTAAAGTGGGTAGAGAGTCCCCAGCTGGGCTGAGGGTTCATTCAACAAGAGGAACAGCTGCCACTATTGCAGCTGCTAGGGAGGTGCCATTATTGGACATTTGTAAAGCAGCTACTTGGAAATCAGTACACACCTTTACAAAGCATTATAATTTGGATATTTTGTCCAGAAGTGATGCCAAGTTTGGCACAGCAGTCCTGCAAAGTCTGTTTCCAAAATAAGTTCTGTGCCCACCACCAGGGGGGTACTGCTTGGTAGTCTGCACAAAGTTATGAATAGTCTGAGCATTACTGGGGTTAGAAGAAAAAATTACTTACTATAGTAATCTTTCTTCTCAGTGATGCTCAGACATTCATAACTCCCTCCCATCCTCCCCTTCCAGAACTTCAGCCTCTGCATTCTGCATGCTAGTGCCACATAGCCATACCCTTCTGGGTACATGTCTCTATACTAGACAGATTTAACAGAGTTTTCTGTCTCTCTTAATAGCTTTTTCTCACTGTATGGTGAACACCATTATTATATATAGATATAGTCCCTCCCTTGGAGGTTTTTTGAAGTAAGTTGTTTTATTAGGCTAATCCTAAAAAAATGTTTTAATTAATTAGTTGTCGGATTTTTCCATGTTGCCTGACTTCCAGGTTTCTTACAAATCTGAAGGGCTTAGAACACTACAGTTGGTAGAGGCAGTATTTGAAAGATGCTCATGTGCAAAGAATTCCATCATTAGCATGTGTTCCATCTCTCCGGGCAGTCCAACCCACCAGGCTGACTGCACAAAGTTATGAATGTCTGAGCATCACTCGGAAGAAAGAAGATTACTATGGTAAGTAATTTTTTCTTCAAGGGCTAGCATAAAATCAGTCCAGGCAGGTTACAACTGTATCAGCTACATTTCAGAAAGATGGGGGGTGGGGGGGTACAGCTGAATAGGCATCCAGTCTCAGTACAATGATTTTTTGTGATCAGACACAGATCAGATACAGTATGGACTTGGTAAATCAGGAAAAATGACATGATCTCTTTTGCTAGTCATTGTGACAGAAGATAAAGATGCGCTCTTACATAGATTATGTCAGTGTATCTCTCCTGATGTACCAAGTCCTATATCTGCACCACGGTATTACTGTCTTCACTGAAATTCCTCGTACCAAGGTTATATTGCCAAGTGATCTTACCAACAAATAGATATGTTATACTGATGCACTGTAGTGACAAAAGAGACTTCCACACAAATTATTATTTTTTTTTTAACAGAAACTAATTTCAGATAGGACGGTGAGAACGGGAGGATTCCACACATTTGAAAGGGTTGTTTTAAGATGACAGTAACATGATGTCACCTATTCATTCACAGTTCTTGTCATTAAATGCAGAAAAAACAAATGTATTTGCCTGTTTAAATAATTTATGACTGGGGCATGTCGGCAACAATGAAAGTCCCTATACTCAGTGGTACTGTGTGCATCGTGAGCATTTTCTTTAATTGAAAATGACTGTTATGAAAATGTATAATAAAGTCAGTTCATGTCTGTTGGTTTTTGTATAGATACAATCTGGCTATAGATACATTTAGCCATTTGAAAATATACCATCTGAATGTGCCACCATTCATACTACTGCACTTGCTCACATTTTCTTAAGAGAAGCCATACCCCAAAACTCAGGGGCTGGGGAGATTGCTTCCCAGATTTACAGCTGAAGCTTGTAGATGAACCACCTGACAGCAACACCCTCCTTTTAAGCTTCTATTCTAAATACTATATCTTCTCTTCATCTTGGCATAGATAGATGCTTGCTGCCTCCTGTGCATCCCCCAAAGTCACTCAGGTTACAGATAGCACATATTAGTAATAAAATAACAGAGTAGGTATATTAATTACACTTGATGGATAAACAGACAAATGATGAAAAAAATGCATTTTATAAAGGGGAGAGGGTGCGCTTCTCTGACAACCATACTACCAAGGGAATGTAGGGGTTTGGAGGATTGAGGTTTGAATGGCCAGCCAACACACAAATGAGAGGGAGAAAAACGTAATATTATGCAATGCAATCCTCCAGGGAATAAGCAAAGATATTATTGAACCTGATGCCCTAAATACAAAAACAGAGCTGCACAAAGTGTTAGGTGAGGTTCAGTGAACTTGGACTGCCATCCAAAATTTGTTGCATAAAGGACTAAGAAAGAGATTAGAGAAGTGCAGGAAGAGTTTGTGGAATTGGGGAGGGGCCTTAGACAAGTAGCACGCTCAGTAACCTTCTCGGAGGTGCTGTCCATCTATGGCATAGGAGAGGCTATGGTGTTCCGCACCATGGGATTCAATCAGTGGTTGAAAAACTGGTGTGGAGCTCAGGGATTTGGCTTCATTGGGGACTGGGGTCCACCTGGAGTGATGCAAGCCTATACTGGCATGATGGGCTGCATCTGTCCAGAAGGGGAACCAGGATCCTAGGTGATAGGTTTAAATGCTTCATTGGCAAGCATTTAAACTAGCCAAGGGGAGGCACTGGAAAGGAGCAGGGAAATCCTAGCCCCCCCAAAAAAAATCACGGTAGTAAGTGCAGCAAACACCAACGTAGAGGTGTCGATAGGGAGAAGGGCAGGGGTAAATGTAGAAAGTGACAAAGGAAAGAAGGACAGGGATGGGGCAAAAAGGAGTAAGGCTATCAGGAAATGGAGGGTAATGAGCACCAATGCCCGTAGTCTGGGCAACAAGCTCCCTGAGCTGGTGGCCTTGATGGAAGAGGGATGCCTGGATATAGTAACAGTCACAGAAACATGGTACACAGAGAACCATGACTGGGATGTTAACATACCAGGGTACATAACCTACAGGAGAGACAGGCAGGGGAGAAGAGGGGGAGGAGTAGCTCTCTATGTAAAGGAAGGGATAAAAGCAACTGAACAAAAGAGTAAACAGGGAGGAGAGGAGGCACTGTGGGTCACCTTGGAGACTGGAAAGGGCACCACAATCCGCACAGGGTTAGTGTACAGACCCCCATGTCAGGGGAAGGGAATGGACAAGGATATGATAGAAGGCATACTTAGAATGGCAGAGAAAGGGGAGATACTGTTGATGGGAGACCTGAATATGCCAGATGTTAACTGGAGCACATTTGCTTCAGCCACATCCAAGAGCAGGGCCATTCTTGATGCCCTACAGGTGGCAGGCCTCAGACAGCTAGTTTCGGAACCCACTCATGAGGGAGCAATCTTAGAACTCATACTCTCAAACGGGGGCAGTGAGAGGATCTCAGATCTAGAAGTGGGTTGCCATCTGGGAACAAGTGACCATCAAACAGTGTGGTTCACGTTAAACTCAGCTACAGAGTCAAGCCATACAAAAGTGAGGGTACTGGACTTAGGAGGGCTGACTTTGGCAAGATGGGAGAGTGCCTCAGAAAAGCACTAGCAAACAGGCTAGAAGGAGATGTGGAGCAACAATGGGGAATCATCAAAACTGCCATCACAGAGGCAACAAGCCTTTGTGTGAAGCACATAAACAAATCAAAATGAAAAAAAAAGCCACTATGGTTCTCAAAAGAGCTGGATGTGAAAGTCAGGAAGAAAAAGATAGCATTCCAGAAGTATAAGGAAACACAGAAGGAGCAGGCCAGACAGCTGTATCAGTTAAGGCAGAAGGAAGCAGGGAGGGAAGTCAGAAGAGCAAAGGCCCAAACTGAGGAAAAGATAGCCAACTCAGTTAAGAAGGGGATAAAACCTTTTATAGGTACATCAGCTGGCGTGAAAGACAAAGGAGGATAGTGAGGCTGAATAGAATGAAGTGGGTGGGCAGAGGGGACAGTGAAAAAGCAGGGATACTGAATGAATATTTCTGCTCAGTATTCACAAAAGAGGAGGGAGAAGTGCCTAATCCAATTAACAGAAGCACTCTTGATAGGGGGGGGTTGATCCCAGTCCTTTCACAGAAGATAGTGTTCTGCAAGAACTCCTAAAACTGAAGGTGGACAAAGCAATGGGGCCTGATGGAATTCACCCCATAATTCTAAAAGAATTAAGGGTGGAACTAGTGAAACCACTGGCTACTCTTTTTAATAAATCATGGGAAGATGGTGTGGTACCCAAGGACTGGAGGAAGGCGGATGTGATTCCTCTTCACAAAAGTGGGACCAAGACAGAGGCAGGAAACTACAGACCTGTCAGTCTGACCTCTGTGGTAGGGAAAGTGATGGAGTCACTTCTGAAGGAAAGAATAGTTGAGTACCTAGAGGCTAGTGGGCACAGGACCCAAGGCACCATGGGTTCACAGCGGGAAGGTCATGTCAGGCGAATCTAATATATTTCTTTGACTGGGTGACCAAAGTAGTAGACCAGGGAGGGGCTGTGGACATGGCCTACCTAGACTTTAGCAAGGCATTTGACACAGTCCCACACAAAAGATTAATAGTCAAATTAACCAGCCTGGGAGTGGGTCCCAGGGTGGTAGCCTGGGTAAAACATTGGCTGCACAACAGGACACAGAAGGTAATTGTAAATGGAGTCCACTCTGAAGAAAGAGGTTACTAGTGGGTACCGCAGGGTTCAGTATTGGGTCCAGTCCTTTTAATGTCTTCATCAGTGACATTGCAGAGGGACTGAAGGAAAAGTATGCCTTTTGCAGATGACACAAAGATCTGCAACAGGGTTGATACACAAGGAGGCATGGAAAGGATGAGAAGGACTTGGCAAGGTTGGAGGAATGGTCAGAAGTATGGCAGCTAGGATTCAATGCAAAGAAGTGCAAATAATGCACCTGGGAAACAAGAACCCAGGGAAGAATACACAATGGGGGAGGTAGTAATAACAACAAAAAGGAAAGGGACCTGGGGGTAATCATATCAGATGACCTTAAGGTTAGCAAGCAATGTGAGAAGGCAGTAGGGAGGGCTGGGGTATACTGGGATGCATAGGGAGAGGCATCAGCAGCAGAAAACAGGAAGTTGTTATCCCTCTGTACAGACAGTTGGTGAGACCCCATCTGAGTACTGTGTCCAGTTCTGGAGACCCCATCTCCGCAAGGACATAGACAGGATAGAGGCAGTCCAGAGGAGGGCACAAATGGTACAGGGTCTGCAAGAGAAGCTGTATGAGGAGAGACTAAAGGAGCTTAATATGTATACCCTTGAGGAAAGAAGGAGAGGGGGACATGATAGAAACTTTAGGTACCTCAGTGGAATCAACAAAGTCCAAGAGGGTAGCATCTTTCAGAAAAGAGATTGCAAGAACAAGGGGACACAATTTTAAAGATAGAAGGGGTGGTTCAGGGGCAATGTGAGGAAGTATTATTTCACAGAGAGGTAGTGGATGCATGGAACAGCCTTCCTGAGGAGGTTGTGGGGTCTAAAACTGTGGGAGAATTCAAGAATGTATGGGACAGACATAAGGCAATTCTTGTGGGGGGTAGGAAGAAATAGGCTGTTGGTTAACTAGGATCTGCAGCCTATCCTGTAGGTAGGGAAATGGGCAGACTAGATGGGCCAAGCGGCCCTTATCTGCCGTCAAAGTGTATGTTTCTATGTTAAAAGACTAACAGCTTAAACTAACAAGACACTGTATCAGGTTAGCAGTATGTATTTCAGTATTGTAAGTGAAGGCCAGGTAGGTTGGGTGCATTTTTCCACACTGATCTTAATAATAGCACTAAGCAAAATCTGTTATCAGATAACATTTGTCTCCCTTTACACTGCCATCCTCATAAGCATAGCTCCACAAAACTAAGCAAAAAAAAAAAATCAAACAAAACAAAAAACAACTTGATCTACACTTTGCAACTTGATATCGGCAGTACAATGTTATGAAGTTGAGATTAAAGTGTTTTTTCATGACCTGTGCAATTGGGTCACATACAATATTCACAAAGAAGAACACGGTTACAGTCAGCAGGGATAAAAGGAAAGTGAGCAAAATAATAAGGATGATTGAAATAAGCATACGAAAACACACACACTGTTTCACAAATAATAACATACATGGTTTAGTGCTTACAAATATTTATTAGTCAACAAGCATTTAGTAGTCTTCTTGAGAGTGGAAAAGGCACTAGCCAGAAGAGTAGTACAGGGGACACTGGGCCCATTTGCAGGTGAAATTCTGCTGCTCATGGGTGAAATCCCACATTTCTTGGGTGGCATTGTGCACTTCACACCCTTGCAATATTTAGCGAATTGCATGAAATTCACAAAATATTTTGCGGAGCGAAGCTTTTGGACTTCGTCCATTTCTATATGTAACCCCAAGGGGGCGCTATCCTTAGGGTTACTACCCCTGCCTGCCTCCCCTGAGACAGGGTAAGAGGCCCAGATCCATTGACGGGTGCCTCCACCCAGAGGTCAGGGTTAGTACTGTTGAGATTTCCTCAGTCACAGCCCTCTGGGTTACTGCCACCCCCCCTTCATCCCGCCAGTGGCTCACCCGGGGTACCCACAATGCTTCTCCCCAATTCAATCACCCCCCAGCTAGTATCTCTCAACTCGCTCCGGGTGTCCCCCTGTAAAGGAAGGTACAGTTTTATCACAATTACTATATAGCAGTTCTCTAGCAATGCACACAATAGCCAGGGTATAGTTGCAGAACAAACAATCTGATTTATTCAAGGGGAAGTAACCAGGACAGGGGGGAAATCAAGTTAATTGGCTTATCACTATTCCTATCTACCTAGGGCTATGTGCACAGGCCTGACCCTAATATTTACTGTTCCTGGGTACCCAAGCCCTAATGGCTAGTCCACCATGGCAGCTGGTTGGGGCCCTGGAACAGATAGCCTTTGCAATACTGAGAAAGTCAGGATGGAAAGGTGATTCAGCTAGGCGGCCAGCAGTATAATAAAACAACTTGAGACCACTGTGGCAACTTAGCAGGGAGCTACCCTGGTTCAGTACTCACAACTCCAGCAAGCAACGGTTTCTGCACCACTGACAGGGCTAAGCCTGAGTTTCACCAGCCTCCTCACACATTTATATGGCAACTCCAGAGGGGTACCACACCAGGCCGCAGCCTCCAGGGATTACACAAACTCTCAGCCAGCTAAGGTGCTGCAACGGCAGTTTCAACTTTCCCGAGGACCGAGCGCAATTCAGCAGATTCTCCAATCCTCCAAACAGGTCCAGCCTGGTGGGTAGCTGGGCTGGCACCAGCCTCCTCTGACCGCACGCAGTGAGTTTAATCCAACTCACTCAAGCGACAGCTCAGCGGCGCCTCAGGCCCTTCAGCTTCCCGCGCGAACACTCCACCAGCGCAGAAGCACACAGCTCCTTCCTTCTCCTCAGCCACTACGCATCTGCCCCTTCTCAGCATGGGGCTCTCCTTACAATTCGGGCACTACCCGATTCTATTGGCTGACATACCTGTCAGTCAATCAATTTTCTGCCCCTCAGTGGTACGAAAAAGCGCCATAGCCAATAATGCCTTCTCCAACTTACAAGCAGTTCCTCTATTGGTCAGACAGCTCTTCAGAGTCCTGGGGTACTGATTGGTCCAATTCAGCAGTTCTGGACCAAAACAGAGGAGGCAATTGAAACAGTCCTCGCTGCAAAGGAAGGCAGGTTAGAACAACCACACTATCATTATTATTTTACGTTATTTCCAGTAAACAATCACATCCTCCAGCAGAGCTCCCTCTGCACCACTAGCGATGGCAGAAGGGAGCTATTTTTCGGTGTCCCGGGCGGGACTTGGGCATACAACCACACAGCCCCCCCCATTTCAGTTAATTATGACTGCAACAGGCAGCCCTTAAAGAGACAGCATACGGAGGCTTTAAAAGCTCCTTGCTGCCATTTAAAGCGGCTTTATGCCGATCACCAACCAGGCATGGAGCATGAAAACGAGCCTCGGGAAAGCTTTTAGGAACCCCCATTTGCAAGGGGGTTATACCCTCCCTGGCCTGGAAAAACTTGGCATCCGCGCCAAGTAATTATCCTTAATTCACTCGAAGGCACACAGCCTAATTGACATTACATCACACTTTGCATTATATACATGAATATTCACAGTGCACTATGGGTTATACAACGTTGTACACACATAACCCTTTGTTCCTCTTTTTCCCTTTCAGGTCAATATTTCCTGCTCAGGGCCCGGGACTGAGGAAACCCCTCCATTTCAGTTACTGGTGGGTCACCTAAAGTAGGGGCACTACACCCAAAGGGTAATACCAACAAACTAGAGTTATTCCCCAAAGCTAACTTAGGCAAGGAGCTCAGGGGACACATACACTGCTTGTGGACCACATTTAAGGGCAGGTCCACTGGCTGACCCAGGGCCTATAACTCAACTTTATTACAGGCGTGCTTCTCGGCTGGAGCATCTAGGTGTCTCGGGGAACCCTGAAACAGGCCCTGATTCCAACTCAGCCCCACTGACATTAGGGACGTGAACCTCCACAGGGAAACAGAGCCCACTGCTCATAGTATCATTGGTGGCCTGACCCTCTACCCCGGGACCCACTCCACTGGGCTCAGCTGAAGGTTGGGTAACTACTAGTGAGGAACCATCAGGGCAATCAAAATATTCTTCCGGTTCAGACATATCACTGGCTTGTCCCCCCACCTCACTCTCTTCGTCCAAGAAGTCATATAACTCAGCCAGGCCAGACAGTTCAGCCAGGCTTAAGGACCCCACCCCTTGGGCTTGTCTGCTACCCAGCTCATCTTCTGGAGGTATCGGCTCCGAGACAAAGTAGAGGGCTCATACAGTCCAGACGGGCCAATCTCATTTCCAGAGTTAACAAGGGGATTGCCCCGAAACAACTGGCTCAGTTCGTAAGAGGGATAGTATTCAATATCATCTTCATTGTCTTCCGACACCGATTGTTGATCATCTCCTTCTGCAGGGTTTGGACAAGGCTCTCTTGGTGGGCTTGCTGAAGAATCCACCGGTTTGGTTCTTCTCTTGGCAGCAGGTCTAGTCACAGGCCGGGAGGGGGCGGCAGTTGAAGGTTTGGCTTCAATCAGGATTTGCCCGATTGGCAGCAGATGATTTCGGTGAATAGTTTTCACATCTTTGGAATTGTTTTCAGGTCATACTTTATATACAGGCAAATCGGCCAGTCATCCCACAACAATGTGCGGGAGGTGATGCCATCAGTCAGCAATCTTATGTTTTCCATGCAGCCCCAGATTTCTCAGCAACACTCTATCCCCTTCTCTTAGCTCCAGTGTCTTCACTTTCTTGTCATACCTCTCTTTATTAGCCAAGTTTCTTTTAGCAGCCATGGTCTGGGCCAACTGATAAGCATGGTTTAACTGGGCCTTCAGCTTCTGTACATATTGTAGATGATTTTCTGCTTGCATCCCATCAGGGGAAACCCCAAAGCACACATCCACGGACAATCTAGCCTCTCTCCCAAACATCAGTCGGTACGGGGAAAATCCCGTGGCATCACTCTTGGTGCAGTTATAAGCGTGAACCAGGGTGCTAATCTTCTGGCTCCATCTCGGTTTGTCTTTGGGTTGCAATGTGCTCAACATGTCAAGTAATGTGGTTAAACCTTTCAGGTTGGGGATCTCCTGAGGATGGTAAGGGTGGTTCTTGACTTTCACTTAAAGACAGCATCTCTTTAATCAAGCGGCTCTCGAAGTCCCTTCCCTGGTCAGAATGGATCCACTGGGGGGGCTCCGTAGTGGACAAAAAAGTTTTCAACAAGTATCTTAGCCACCGTGGTTGCTTTCTGATCCTTAGTAGGGAACGCCTGTGCATACCGAGTGAAATGATCGGTAACCACCAATATATTACTAATATTTTTCAGATCGGGTTCCAGACTCAAGAAATCAATGCAGACTAGTTCCATAGTGGCACTAGTAGTAATATTGACCATAGGCGCAGCTCTCTGGGGCAGGGCTTTCCTCTGCAAACACCGACTACAGGTCTTGACATACCGCTCCACATCTGCGCTCATTTTTGGCCAGTAAAACCGGGCTCGTACCAAATCAAGAGTTCGATCGATGCCAAGATGCCCCATCTGATTATGCAAAGACCTTAAAACCAGTTCCTTTAACTCTGAAGGCAGCACTAGCTGTTGTTTGATGTTCTGGTCCTCTTTATGTAAGTCTCTCGGTATAGTAGTTGGTTAATCAGCCTTAATTTGGGCCCTTCTTTATATAACAAGGTGGTTCTTAAATCGGTAGAGCACAATTTGGACACATCTCGCCCGGCCTGCAGGTCTTCCACCACCATCTTTATCAGAGAATCTCAGGATTGAGCCTGTTGAAGACTAGTATTGTCAAACTGATGCAGTGAACTAGTGTCCAGGGTGGAAAAATGACAGTAGGTGGCAGGTATACAGCTCTCAGATGGCCCCAAGTAATCCACCATACAGTTCACAGCATCCAGGGACACCTGATCTTCCTTGTCAACTTTCTGGCAAAGGGATCTTTTGTCAGGCTCAGACAACCTGATCCAATCAGTTTGGGGCATAGGCCTCTGAGAAAGGGCATCCACATCTATATGGTTTAAACCAGCCCTGTATTCAACAGCATAGTCGTAGGTGGCCAAGGCAGAGAGCCACCTGTGGCCAGTGGCATCCAACTTGGCTGAGGTTTGTACATAAGTCAGGGGATTGTTATCAGTTTTCACTAATATCTTGGCACCGTACAAATAGTCATGGAACTGATCAATAATGGCCCACTTCAGAGCCAGGAACTCTAGCTTATGCACGGGATAGTTTTTCTCTGACAGAGCCAGACTTCTGCTGGCAAAAGCTACAGGTCTCAGGCCATTTGAGTGCTACTGATACAACACAGCCCCCAATCCTTGAAGACTAGCATCATTATGGAGAACGTAGGGCTTGGCCGGGTCAGCATAAGCCAACACTGGGGCATGGGTGAGTTGATATATGATGTCATAGAAAGTGTCCTCACACTCAACAGTCCAACGATCCCCAAACAGTTCATTCGGCTGGAAATACCTCTTCTCGGCCTCGGACCGCACAACTTTCTTATACTTTTTGTGTGTAGGAGGGTACCCCTGAGTGAGGTTGAGGAGGGGACGAATCACTCGAGAATAGTCCTTGACAAATCGCCTATAATGTCCGCAAAACCCCAGAAACCACTGCAACTCTTTCAAGTTCCTGGGCTGGGGCCAAGCAGTCAACACCTCCACTTTGCTAGGGTCAGTCTCTTTGCCCTCAGTAGACACTATGTGGCCCACATATTTTACAGAAGTCTGGAAAAATTGACACTTATCTATAGACAGCTTGAGGCCAAACTCCTCCAGCCAATCCAAGACCTTAAATAGTCGCTGTTCGTGTTCTTCCAACAAGCGTCCAAACACTATGACGTCATCTAAATAGACCAGACACTCGAGCAAATTCATATCCCCCATGGCTCTTTCCATCAGGCGCTGAAAGGTGGCTGGGGCACCTGAAATCCCTTGAGACATCCAAATGAACTCATAGAAACCTAGGGGGCAAATGAATGCAGTCTTCTCTTGGTCCCCTGAGGTCATCGGGATCTGGTAGTACCCACTGCGGAGATCCAACACAGAAAACCACTTGCTGCCATTTAAACAGTCCAAGGCATCCTGTATTCGGGGCATGGTGTACTGGTCGGGGATGGTCCGCTGATTCAAAGTGCGATAATCTACACACATCCAAACCGTCCCATTCTTCTTCCTTACCACCACAATTGGGGAAGCATAGGGGCTCCTGGACTCATGTATCACACTAGCAGCCATCATCTCTTGCAGATGCCGCCATACATCATCGATGCCAGCCGGGGCCAGGCGCCGGGATCTCTCTCTCGGAAAGGCCTTTCATCATGCAGCCGAATGTGATGCTCAGCCCTTTGCACACATCCCACATCCCATTCTTTTAGGGAGAATACCTAGTCCCTTTGGGCAAGCCTCTCACTGATCCTCTTTTTCCATTCGGCTAGCAACAGAGAGTCACCAAAATCAAACAAATCAGGAGTAACTTGGTCGTCTGCCTCGGGACCCTTGCTATTTGGCAGTAGTGCGGTATCCGCACAATGGACACTTGCCAGGGTGCACCCTCTACTTATTTGAATCTCTTTGTCAGACACGTTATGCACTTGAACCATCACTCTCTTGACATAAGCATGAGCTCTAGCAGGCAAGATACTGGGCTTTATCAACAGTCCCTCAGGCAATCTCCCTTCCCCAGGCGCATCCAACATCAACAACTTATTCTTGACATCCGTCCTTAATCGTACTTCTCCATGCAAGACACACTGAACATTCGGGGCAAGTATCACTGGAGCTGGATCCTTTTTCCACACCACCCCCACTGGGCCCTCAGGTTCCTCCTGACCAACCTTCCTCTGGGTGGCAACTGCTTTTTGGAGCACAGCAGGTATTTTCAGAGCTCGCCCAGTTTTGAATGCTTGTTTTTCTGAGCACAACTGGGCCAATCGTCCAAACATATGAGCATTCCTCCCAATCAACAAAGGCACCCCATCATACAGTCCAGTGGGTGGGCAAACTAAAACTAAAGCTTCCACCTGCTCGTCCATTCTGGCCACAGATGTCGAGAATGATAACCAAACTCAGATATACCCCAAATACGGATATGCCTTGTCACTCAACCCCCACACATGTAGACAATTCAAGGGTTGCAGGGGCACCTCAGGTAAATGTGCCTGATACCAGTCCTGAAACATGATGGTTACCTGAGAGCCACTGTCTAATACAGCCCGAGCGGGAATCCCATTTACTCACACTGGGGTCTCCATGGAAGGCCCGACCACATCAGACCAATCGGGCCACAGCATTGAAAGTCGACTGAGCCTGGGCCCGAGTCACAAAACTTTTCCTAGGGGGTCGAGACTGGTTCCGGCGATGCCAAGTGATCACTGCGGTGAGCTCCGTATTTGTGAGGGGCCCTGAGAGGTGTGGGTGGGCTCCCTTGGGCCGGGGGTCTGGTTTTGGTTTATCTCAGGGGCCCCGGACCTAACAGGGTACATCGCAGATTGCTTTAAGTCCCTCACCAGTTCCCGTAAATTCCTGACCTCGGCCCTCAACTCACCCTCTACATGGGGGTCAGAGGAGACAACTCGCATTCCCACAACACCAGGAAAATCTGGGGATCCCTCAGACCCTCTGGACAGGCTGACCTCCTCAGGGGTGCTAGGCTCAGGGGTCCCACTAGGGTTTACCACCCCCACACATGGCTGTCACCCCTCTTCATCAGTCTCCACCTCTCTAATTTCCCTCATTAATTGACAATATTCAGGTGGGGTGGCCCGTCGATCATGTAACTTAAGTTTCAACAGTATTACACTAGAGAATCTGGCAGATTTTAAAACATGTTCTAACCTAACCTGATTCAGAGCTGTGGCAGTGATTCCCCCGTTTCTGTAGGCCTTCTGCAAGGCCCGCTCCACCCTAGTGATGAAGGCGGACAGTTTCTCATTCCTCCACTGCTTAGCAGACCTGAATTTCCATAATAATTCTTCACCAGTCTCTGTACTCCCAAAACCCCCGTCTAAAGCAGAGAGATACTCTGCAGCGGTGGCTTCTGGACTGGTGGCCCGGAAAAACCAAATGGCTTCTAAAGCGGGACCCCGCAAGCTCTCCATCAGCCTCTTCCTTTTCTCCCCCCTCAGAGCATTGCCATTCCTGGACTAATGGGGTGGCAGAGTCCATCCAAGCCTCCAGATTATCCTCCCCTGGAGGCACTGGCACCGTGCCAGAAAAAAGTTTTAGCTTACGATAGGAGTCGAGCTGTATAGGTGGGACTACTAGGGGCAGTGAAGTCAAAACAGAACTCTTGGGGGGACAGGGGGAGGTGCCAGGGGAGCCCTGAGAGGTAGCATCACTAGACAAATCCAGTGCTTGCAGCAGTTCCTGGGTAGTTCTCCCCTCCACAGCCAGCAATTTAAGCAGTTTGTCTTTAAAACTATTCATCTGGGGGGACCCCCCAGGAGTGACTGACCCACTTCGAATATGAATTAGCCTCCATCCCCTGTGAGGCACCCTCCGGGTAAATCACTGGAGGTGTCTTCTCAGGGTCGATGGCCACACTGCACAGGAGTAACACCTGCAACGTCTGGTCGAGCAGGTCAGCCATACGCCCTTTTACCTCCACTTTGCCTAAACATTTTACTCGCTCTGCTGCAGAAATGATGTCAGCCATTGGGGTTCCCAAAGGCACATCTAACAGTAACACAATTTTCTGGGAATCCAGCTCTTTGGCTTCACCCCACCCCATCAGTCTGTGTACCATTGTCTTAATAGGGCCCAACTTAATTTTCCCCAACATATCCCCTTCCAGTTTTTCCATTTCTTATGTACTTCACCACTTGGCCACTAGGGGACGCTGAATCCTAGCAGTGCCTCCAATTTGTAACCCCCAGGGGGCACTATTCTTAGGGTCACTACCCCTGCCTGCCTCCCCTGAGACAGGGTAAGAGGCCCAGATCCATTGACGGGTGCCTCCACCCAGAGGTCAGGGTTAGTACTGTCGAGATTTCCTCAGTCACAGCCCTCTGGGTTACTGCAACCCCCCTTTCATCCCGCTAGTGGCTCACCCGGGGTACCCACAATGCTTCTCCCCAGTTCAATCACCCCCCAGCTAGTATCTCTCAACTCGCCCCGGGGGACCCCCTGTAAAGGAAGGTACAGTTTTATCACAATTACTATATAGCAGTTCTCTAGCAATGCACACAATAGCCAGGGTATAGTTGCAGAACAAACAATCTGATTTATTCAAGGGGAAGTAACCAGGACAGGTGGGAAGTCAAGTTAATTGGCTTATCACTATTCCTATCTACCTAGGGCTCTGTGCACAGGCCTGACCCTAATATTTACTGTTCCTGGGTACCCAAGCCCTAATGGCTAGTCCACTGTGGCAGCTGGTTGGGGCCCTGGAACAGATAGCCTTTGCAATACTGAGAAAGTCAGGATGAAAAGGTGATTCAGCTAGGTGGCCAGCAGTATAATAAAACAACTTGAGACCACTGTGGCAACTTAGCAGGGAGCTACCCTGGTTCAGTACTCACGACTCCAGCAAGCAACGGTTTCTGCACCACTGACAGGGCTAAGCCTGAGCTTTACCAGCCTCCTCACACATTTATATGGCAACTCCAGAGGGGTACCACACCAGGCCGCAGCCTCCAGGGCTTACACAAACTCTCAGCTGGCTAAGGTGCTGCAATGGCAGTTTCAACTTTCCCGAGGACTGAGCGCGATTCAGCAGATTCTCCAATCCTCCAAACAGGTCGAGCCTGGTGGGTAGCTGGGCTGGCACCAGCCTCCTCTGACTGCAAGCAGCGGAGTTAATCCGACTCACTCAACGGCAACAAACGGCCGCCTCAGGCCTTCCTGCGCTTCCCGCACGAACACTCCACCAGCGCAGAAGCACACAGTTCCTTCCTTCTCCTCAGTCACTACGCATCTGCCCCTTCTCAGCATGGGGCTCTCCTTACAATTCGGGTGCTACCCGATTCTATTGACTGACATACCTGTCAGTCAATCAATTTTCTGCCCCTCAGTGGTACGAAAAACGCCATAGCCAATAATGCCTTCTCCAACTTACAAGCAGTTCCTCTATCTGTCAGACAGCTCTTCAGAGTCCCGGGGTACTGATTTGGTCCAATTCAGCTGTTCTGGACCAAAATGGAGGAGGCAATCAAAACAGTCCTCACTGCAAAGGAAGACAGGTTAGAACAACCACACTATCATTATTATTTTACGTTATTTCCAGTAAACAATCACATCCTCCAGCAGAGCTCCCTCTGCACCACTAGCGATGGCAGAAGGGAGCTATTTTTCGGCGTCCCGGGCGTGACTCAGGCATACAACCACAAAACCCCCCCATTTCAGTTAATTACGACTGCAACAGGCAGCCCTTAATGAGACAGCATACGGAGGCTTTAAAAGCGCTCCTTGCTACCCATTTAAATGGCTTTATGCCGATCATCAACCAGGCATGGAGCATGAAAACAAGCCCTTGGAAAGCTTTTAGGAACCCCCATTTTGCAAGGGGGTTACATGTAAGTGTTGTCTCAAACAAACATTGAACAATCCAAGGTCCTGGGTGTGTCTTATTGCAACATGAAGATTATGCCAAGTTTTAGGAAGTTATATGCAGTTGATCTTAGTTCAGTAGTGGACCTGAACTTTGGAATGGACAAAGAAGTTACATATGTTAATATTAAATTAAAATGTATACATCTTGTATTTACAATACCATCCACGACACCCCATCTTCCTTACAGATGGATCTGTGGGTGAATATGCTAATACTGTAAATATCCTTTCCTCTATTGACAACCAATTAAGTGTCTCATACAAGGAACAGTGATATTCCAATTTTGTGGCTCTGAGAGCAAACATGCATGTTGAATTATGTAGTGTTTTTTATTTGTTCAAAAATTTAATTTGAAACATTTCCCCAAACAATGCTCCTGTAGTCCAAGATTGCTAATAGGAAACTTTGTATCATGCTGACTTTCCTTGTAGAATCCCAACAAATCCTTTAACCTGTAAAATGTCCCTAACCTTGTCTGTATTTGTGACAGAATTGATTTAACATGTATTTCGTGTTAGGCAGGAGTCCAAAACCAGTCCCAAATATTTTAAATCATGTACTATTTCAAGGTATTCCTTGCCCTGCAATGAGATCTTAAAGTTATTCAGATTGCTTTTTATTGTATGTGCAGTGCTGAAAAGCATTGCCTTCATTTTTTTCTTCTTATCTTCCTATGCTTTCATTCAAAGGCTGCAAAAGTGAAGAAGAACTGGTAATGTTGCTGAGAAGAGTGAAATGCTAACCACGTGATTGAAGGTAAAAGATGAATGCTTATTGTATGGGTAATAAGCTTATATAGATATAAATTAAATTATGGGTAGTAATTCCAAAATTCAGAAAAAGTGCAAAAAAAATCTTTACATTTTATTTTTTTAAAAACATCCTGAAATTTTCCATGTCAATACTGAAAAAAAGACATTGATATACTTTATCACTATGGAAAAAAGTATATCAATAACATTTATTTCACTAAAAAAACAGGTCTGTCATGATGTAAATATATATTGATATAGCTGGAGAAAACTGACAGTTTTTAATATTGATATCATAATTACTACTGTTACATAATGACGATATAGTACTGACATAATTTCTTAATGGATGGACTCCAAGCTTTCATTTAAATATATACATATATTTTTTTTCTAGCCCCAACAGTTCCAGAGTTAGACCTTGCAAAATATATTTTCTTTAGCAAATGATAACTTTGGAACTATTAGGGCTACAAACATTTTTTTAAATGAAAGCTTGGAGTCAACCATGTAGTAATACTGTCAATATATTACCATGGTGATCGCATATCAATATAAAAAAACAAAATGTTTCATAGCGATATAGAATAATATAACATGGTTCACTGCATTTTTAACATCCTGTCATTTGTACCACACTATATTGGAATGTATATGCATGTTGCATCACAGGAGAACTATTAACTATTCAAATGTTATAGCTTTCAAAAAGTAGTTTCAAGCATTATAAAAATATAATTATAAGGTATAAATCTGAAATTGAAATAAATAAATAAATAATTACAGGTTAGTGTTTTTCCTTAAGGGAAACCCGGTTATAATTTGTCATTATAACCAGCTGGTTATAACAGCAAACATGCACCAGGTTTCCCACACTCCGCACATGCTCCAACTTCCAGTCTCTCCTTCCTCAGCCACCAGCCACCGTAAGTTACCGCCAGACACGTCACAGCCACTTGCACTCAGTGGTAAGTTAAATAAACAAAAAAAGTAACTTGCTGTTTCATGGAATGCCTCCACTAACTAAATGGATTTAAAAATGAAAAAAAAAGGGAATGTTTCCAACTTCAGACTTCATCTCGATCAAACCTTGGTGTGGGATGCATTTATAAACCCCAAGAGTGAAGGTTTATGTAAAATTCTCTTTATAACCCCCTACTCGCCATTATTCTATATATCATATAAGATTCTTTTTGAAAATTGCAGGAAGATACTAGTGGTTGCTCTGTCAACACTTTCCTTTCTAGTTAAGCACTAGGGCCAGATTCACAAAAATTCACAAAGCTCAGCGCAAAAGTTTGTGTTGTGCTTTTTGATTGCCCAGGTGTAAAGGTTGCTATTCATGGTCGGATAACACACCTGCACTATCTGACTATGAATAGGGCCAAGACAAGCAAGCACTAACCCATTACAACTACTGTTAATCCCACTAGTGTCACCCCAACATGCACTTAGGAGTATGGTTCTGCAATGAATAGCGCACGTGTGTTATTTGGAATTCACAAAAGAACACACGTAAATGAGCCCATTGGGCATGCAAGGCTCTATGGGGCTATTTGTATGTTCATTATGGGCCCATTTACATAGTTTGCACCAGAGTTTAGCATACACACCCCTGCTGATCACCACCCTGATAGGTAAAAGATGTCACTTTCCCTGGTGCTAGTGGTCCTCCCTGGCTGATTGCTTGCCCAATAGGTAATCAAAATATTTCCCTGGTGCCAGTGGTCCCCCCACCTGATCCCTTGACTGATACATAAAATATGTCACTTTCTCTGGTGCTAGTGTTCCCCGCCCCACCGATTGCCAGCCCGATGGTATAATAGTTCACTTTCCCTGGTGCTATTGGCCCCCCCAAGCAGATAGCTGGCCTGATATGCAATAGATATATTCCCTTATGGCCAGTGGTCCCTCCCCACAATTCCTTACCTGAGAGACATATATGTCACTTTCCCCAGTGCTAGTGGTCCCCCCTGGCTGATTGGCAGCCCAATAGGTTATAGAAGTATTTCCCTGTTGCCAGTGATCCCCCTGCCTGATCCCTTGCCTGATAGGTAAAATATGTCACTTTCCCTGGTACTAGTTGTCCCCCTTTTGCTGATCACCAGCCCAATGGTATAATAGTTCACTTTCCCTGGAGCTAGTGGGCCCTCTGACAGATCACTGGCCTGACATGTAATAGATATATTCCCAGGTGGCCAGTGGTCCTTCTGCCCCAATCCCCCACCTGAGAGACACATATGTCATTCCCTGGTGTCCAGCAGTCTCTTCCCTACCCAATCCCTAACCTGATGTACAAATACATTTTCTCTGGTGTCCAGTGGTCCCTCCTCCTCACCTGATCCCTTGCCTGATGTACAAATACATTTTCCCTGGTGACCAATGGTCACTCCATCCATACAATCTCCATCCCATGTGACAAGCCCCCCCACATGGCAATCACTGGACTTCCACTGCCATCCGGGATGTCTCCATTACACCAGCCATTGCAGTCAGTCAGTGCAGAGCTGCCATGTAAGTCCCCCCCAAAACACAGCCACGGCCCCGTTCTCATACATCGATGTTCAGACCCCTGCCCGCCGCTCATTGGTGGTTAGTGGCTCCCCCTCCCAGATTCCCTGTATAGTATACTTAATCACATCCCTGGTGGCCAATGCCCCTCCATCCACGATCTGCCCATATATAGATTTGTACATTCCCGGTGTCTAGTAGACCCCATCCCCAAGCTCACTCTGCTCCATGCTCACAGTTATGCTTCATTCACTGGCATCCAGTGCCCCCCAAACCTGCTGGTAGTGCCCCATCATCCCACTCCTACCCTAATCCTATCACTAGATAACCTGCGTGTTATCCTTTCCTCTGTACCCCCTCTCCCCAGGACACACCGGGAGATAAGCATTTTATTGCTCAGTGTGCCTTTCCTGGTGAAACATTTCATTAAATAAATAAAAATAAAGTAACCTCTCTTTCTCTTTATCCTGTGTTTAAAACTCTAGGAAGCTGGCCACTTTATTCCCCTTCCCAAATGGGGTGCTCTCCCCTCCCCTGGTAACTTCGGACCTATCTCTCTTCTTCCAACTGTAGCAAAGTTCCAGAAACACCTTGTTTTTCCCAACTCTTCCATTTTCTCGACTCAAACTCCCTTCTTCACTCCTTTCCAGTCTGGCTTTAGGAAGTCTTATTCCACTACCATTTCTATGCTCCGGCTTGCTGCTGCTATCCTCTCTGGTATGGAGCAGGGCCTTGTCAACTGAGCTGTTTTTATCAATTTAGCCAAAGCTTTCAAAAATGTAACCCATCCCATTCTACTGGACAAGCTTAAGAATAATGGACTCTCAGTTTCTTCAGCTGAGTGGTTCCGCTCCTACCTTGAGGGCATATCACAAGCTATCCATATTGGAGACAGCCCCCACTCCCTATCAGCTTAGGCATCCCCCAAGGGTCTGTCTTGACTCAATGCTTTTCTCTATTTTTCTTAATAACCTCCCCAAGGCCTACTCCTTTGTATGAATATATATGTATGCAGATGACATTGTTCTTTTTTTCCTCTGGCTCCTCTGTCCCTGATCTCCAAACCAACTCCAACTGAACTTTAAGAAGAGCCAGCATTCATCCTGAGATAATCAGTTATCCCTCAATGCTAAGAAAACAGTCTATATGACTTTTGGCACCAGGCAGAGACTTGCTAGAGTCCTTCCACTTTCTTCCTTTCATATCCTTGATAGTGCAACTATTGAAGATGTCGCCTCCTTTTAATACCTCAGAGTCTTAGATCACCACCTAGGTTTTTCTGTTCATGCAGATGCAATTCATGAGAAGCTTCACACCAAGCTTTGGGCACTGTACAGAAATAAGAGAAGAATTCCACTTTCTGCATGCAGAGAAATCCTTACTAAGATGATTTTGCCCATTTTTGACTACAGAGACATTGTTTAAACTGCTGCTCCAATGTCTACTTTAGTTAGACTGGATCCTTACTTTCACTGCTGTTGCATTACCCTTGACAAACCCATGCTTACATATCATTTTACCATGTATTCTTCCCTTTCCCTCCCCTCTCTTGATGCCAGGGTTATACCGTTGCTACAGTTAAATATTTCGCGCAATGACCATTACAATGACAACAACAACAATTTGCTGTAATGATCATGTGGGACCCCGGCACAACATCTCCAGGATTTGAGCCCCCTCCTGGAAACAACTCCAACCTGGAGTTGATTATATTAAAGTCTGGGGGATGCAGGGGTGCAGTTAGTCTGACAGCACAATGCTAATCGCCATCGTGGTCGACATAGTGTCTTCGCTGTAAAGCCGGTCAACAGATTTTCTGTTGAACTGGCTTGGTGAAACGAATGCCAGGTATTTCATCCACTGTGTCTCCTTTATCTTTAAATTTTGATTTGGTTCTCTCCCCTCATATCTTACTTATTTCATCCCCAGCCCCACCCCACCCACCCCATCCTCTTACTCACTTTGCAATGCTTTTAGAAACATAGAAACATACAATTTGATGGCAGATAAGGACTACCTACCCAGTCTGCCCATTTCCTACCCAATGGATAAGCTGCAGATCCTAGCTAACCAACAGCCTGCTTTTCCAGCCTCCACCCCTAGAATTGTCTTATGTCTGTCCCATGCATTCTTGAATTCCACTACTGTTTTGACTCACAACCTCCTCAGGAAGGCTGTTCCATGCATCCACAACCCTCTCTGTGAAAAAATACTTCCTCACATTACCTCTGAGCTGACCCCCCCTCTAGCTTCAAATTGTGCCCTCTTGTTTTTGCACACCTCTTTTTCTGAAAGATGCTACCCTCTTGGACTTTGTTGATTCCCTTGGGGTATTTGAAAGTTTCTATCATGTCCCCCTCTCCCTCCTCTCTTCGAGGCTATACATATTAAGATCATTAAGTCTCTCTTGATATGTCTTCTGGTGCAGACCCTGCACCATTTAAGTTGCCCTCCTCTGGACAGCCTCCATTCTGTTTATGTCTTTGTGGAGATTGGGTCTCCAGAACTGCACACAGTACTCCAGATGGGGTCTCACCAGCTGTCTGTACAGAGGGATAACAACTTCTTGTTTTCTACTGGTGATGCCTCTCCCTATGCATCCCAGGATCTCACCAGCCCTACTTACTGCCCTCTCACATTGCTTGCTCACCTTTAGGTCATCTGATATGACTACCCCCCCAGTCCCTTTCCATTTTTGTTGTTGTTAGTATCTCACCCCCCATTGTGTACTCTTCCCCGGTTTCTGTTTTCCAGGTGCATTACTTTGCACTTCTTAGCATTGAATCTAAGCTGCCACACATTTGACCATTCCTCCAACCTTGCCAAGTCCCTTCTCATCCTTTCCACCCCACCTTGTGTATCAACTCTGTTGCAGGTCTTTGTGTCATCTTCAAAGAGACATACTTTTCCTTCCAGTCCTCTACAGTGTTGCTTATCACTCTTTTGCTCTCCCTCAAATGAAATCTGCTGCTGGCCAGGCTACTTTTCTATTTTATTCCTTAAACTTTAGGGTTCCCTTCCATCTTCTATTCACTCTGCTCTTTCCTTCCTTTCCTGCTCTTAAAGTTTTCCTCCGTGAGTTCTATACTCACTGCTGTTGTTGCTTCTGATATTGGGTTTACTCCTTACCTGTAACTTACCTAATTCACTGACCTTCAGCACTTCACCACTTCCCCAGTATCAGTCACTCCCCCAGTTTCTTATTTTATTAAGTTGATAAATAGAATAATAGATACCTAAGTGTGTATTACCAGGCAGTACTCTCACTGAGCAGTTTTGGGGACTTGGAACCTCGAGAGGGAAGCTCGAGAGGTTCTCAAAGTCCACAAAACCTTGAGATGGGATTACTGCCTGGCAATACATATTTAGGTATTTGTTATTTTTTAACCCTTGTTGTGCTGTGGACTGATATATCTGTCCAGAACTACTATGTGTTTGAATTCTGTTGGCAGCCTAAGGGTTACTATATGGATTTGGTTTTATTTTGTAACAGGCAGTCAGCTGCTGTGGAAAGACTCTGTTCTGGTCGACCCCCACACTGTCTCACTCCTCTTACTTGCTGCACTGTCTTGCTCCTGTAACCCCTACCATGTCCAGGAACTGACTCATCTCGAATGGAAAAGCTTTTTTTTTGGTAGGCAGACCAACCTTTTCTTTCTTTTTTTCCAGAATGCAGGATCAACAAGATAGTTACATTTTCCGGAAGAATTTAAAAAAAAAAAGGAAAAATTTCTCGGTCGCGATTCTCTCTCCCTAAGCGAGAGATGGCCACCATGTTCTTCAAAATATTCAGCCTGCCCAGAGAGAGAAAGCAGCCAATCATGAGCCACGTTTTCAGACACTACTGTTTGATTGACACTGGTGGCATAGGGTGCTGAGCCAGACGCTCGTGCTTGCTCTGTTGACTTTTTGTGTTAATACTATCATTCAGGGCACCCAACAATACTATTACAGGCTCAAAACAATAGTATTATCACTTGCCAACTATACTATTATTGCTTTGGGACAATGCTATTATGAGAATTTTTTTGTATAGTTTAGAATAGTATTATTCCGAAATCCATATATTAAAACCATTTAATTGTTATTTTGTTCAATTCCACATTTTATCGCATGGTAACTTACTGATTGTCAGTTTATTCTTAGACATTATTGTCATGTTATTTTGACATACTTATTCCATTCTATGTATTTTAAATTCTGTATTTTGTATATGTTATCTTTTCCTCTCTTCCCCTTCCACCAGGACGTATCTGGAAATGAGTTGTTACCAGCTCAGTATGTCTTTCCTTGTAAAACCTTTGAAATAAAGGAATAAATAAACAGATGGTAAGCTGTTTACAAACAAAGAGAATATCAGATGTCCCAGTATGGACCCCAGTTGAACTCCATGGGAAAAGACACTGGCATTAGACTTTCCTCCATTTTACATTAAGAATTTGTTGACGTCCTCTCAGGTAGTTAGAAAAGCAATTTAAAGGGAATCTGTCAACCCTTTTAGGCCTCAAACTGACCCTAGTTTAAAAAGAAGATTTTATGATTGCTCACATTCTATACAGATTGCTCGTGTAACTAGCAGTTTGATACCGATTCTTTTTTTTTTAAGTCAAAAACAGACTGCACATAATACTAGTGTTACCACACAGAAACATATTTGTTTACAGTCAGTGATCAACCCCACTGCATGTTTCCTGGACTTGGAAACCTCACTAACAGTTTATTCACTCAAGATGTAGTGACTGTTGCATCATGAGGGGCTGCAATGTTCAGGGTGTTCTTAATGTTTAGAAAGTATGCAATAAGAACAGACCATAGATTTTAAACAAAACAAGGTTAGGTCTGAATACACCATCAGCATGCATTACTGTTCTGCTAAGAAAGGAAGCAAATAAAAAAATGCAACATGAATTTTAAAGAAGGTAATCAATTATAAAATGTGAGTTTTTGCCTAGAAATAACATGATGCAAAATGGGTTAACAGTGTCCCTTTAAGGTTGATGCTCCCTAAACCCAATTGCTTCAGCCTTGACTTCAGGAGGGAGTGGTCCACTAAACTGATGGTCTTGGTCAGGGCCACAAAGACTGCACTAGTGAACAAACCATACTCCATAATAATGTGCAGATCATTCATTAACCTGACCAAGGCTGTCAAGATAATGCAGTCCCTCCTGAAGTCATCCTCATCAGTCACTAGAACATCATATCATGACAAATAATTGAATAATTGGTCATGCACAAGCTTTTCACACAATTTATCCAACAAGGACAAAAGGGAGAATGGCCTATAATTTTCTAGAAGGTCCACTGCCCCTGCATTGTGTAGTGCTGCGACATAGATCATCTTCCAAACTTCTGAGACCTGTCGACAGCAAAAAGAAAGGGATTAAACAATTTGGCTATTGGCATTGCCATTTCTTTAGCAGCTAACTTCAAATACTTAATCACAATCTCATTGAAGCCAGGTCCTTTCTTAACATCTGATTTAGATTAAAGTTTAAAGATTTCTTTGTAGGTATCAGCATTTAGATAAACATTAGGATTCCCCAATCTCACAGATGGTTAATTTTTTTTAGCATCACATCCAACAGAAGCAGGAAGAACAATGTGTCAGGCTTGTCTCCCTTGTTATGCCATGGGTATCTGAGTCATTGTTCTGATATTCCCTTGAAGAAAACTAACACCAGGCACAAGGGGAATATTTTAAAGCCCTGCAGATCAGTAAAGGTACATAACAAATTAGTCAAACACATCAGGTCACATAGAGCCTATGCTTTATGTACCTTGTACAGCATACACACTTTCTGGTTGTGGATATGTTAGTACCCATAAGCTGTTATCCCTTCAATGATAGGCATGATACCCAACACGGTGGAAGTAGGAGGAAGAGAGAGACCTCACTAGTCTGGGCCATGGATACAGTCAATACCTCAGGTAATGTTGTTCTGCTCCTCATCAGTGCTTTCTCCCCCAAGCTTGACACCTAACTGCACAAGGCCAAGCAAGACAAGGCAAGCTGCAGGGATTTGTGGTGACATCATGTATCCAGGGAAAGAAACTGGATATCAGTGCTGCCCATACAGGGTGTATGTGGACAGCAGAGGAAGTGGGTCAGCTGGAAAACATTGATGGTGAGCGCACTCACTGCCTGGATCAGACATGCTGCTGTGTGGGCACTGCTCTACAATACAGCATATATTGTTAAACATTTACACAAAACTCAGCATCATTAGTGCTATGCACTGCAGATGTCATCACAAAGGCATCACTATGATGCACAAATTATCACACCATGTTCACAACCAGTCCTTGATGGATATCTGTGTGTGTGTGTGTGTGTGTGTGTGTGTGTGTGTGAGAGTGTGTTTGTAATCTATGATCACCATGGGAATAATGTCATCAATGTTTCAGTAGGGCACTGTGGTCTCTTGAGGTACAGATTGTTAGGGAGTACAGTCACATGATGCCATAGCATACAGAATAATACATGGGGTAGTGTTTATAACAAAACTGTTACACACAGCCAAGGTGTTGGATGCTACATAAACCCTAAGAGTGAGGCTTGAGGGTTTTTCAAGCATCCAACATTGAGAGCCTGTGTGAAATTCAAATTTTACACATTACCTCATGTCTTGTTTTATATAAATGCTGTGGAGAATTTTTTTTTCCACAACAACTAAATAAATACAACTTTATTTCCATGCTGGTAGCCACAGTCGGGCTGGAGCAGGGAGACAGTGCACATGCAGGGAGTGAGGGAATCCCTACACATGTCTGCCATTTTAACCAGCTGGTTATAACAGCAAATTATAATCAGGTTTCCATATGGAAGAAAATGCTACCCGGTTATTATAATATTATAATCACTCTACAGCAATGGTACCGCCATTTAATTCTCTTTTCCCCCCCTCTCTTTGGCCCACTTTCAGGAGGGAGCCCCAGCCCCATCCTCCCAATGTCCACTGGCCAACACCGACTATCTTCCTCCAGGGCTTGCCTCCCCGGTGGGGTTGGCAGGGGTACCCCAGGTCCCCACCAAAGACTGGATCTAGTTCTGGTTGATGCCCAGGCTAGTTGTGGAGTGGGACCTGCAAGTCCCCCCTTCATCCAGCCCGGAGATCCTTTGTATATCATTTTTCCTTCTTCAGAGGTGAGGCATATAATGACACCAGTGACAGTGCTGCGCTCACTCCGGTGCATGTACCATCAGGTATCTGCCCTGCATCTGCCCACTTTGGACCCCATCAGTGTGCCAGCCCCCAGCCTCTGCTAGGAGCCAGGCAAGCACCAACAACTGATCACCCCCTCCTCAGAGAAGGAGAGCTGCCCCAGGGACACTCAATCCTTATGCTCCCTGGCCAACCACTGTGACCTGCTCACACCGTGAACACAGGTCGCCAGTGTGGCAGACGGTAAGGCAGGATGCTTCTGCTCTCCATGCCACTGGGCCGGCCGCAGAGGTACCACCATTGATTCTTACATGGTACAAAATGACTGAATGCAGTATATCTTTCTGTTCCTCTGATTCTTGCAGCCTTTCTGTTCCTGTTTGCCAGATTTCCTCTGGCCAATCTGCCTTCTCATTCAGGCCTCCTGCAGTTTGGAACATACTTCCTGTCTCCCTTAAATTTTCCTCCTGCTATCTTTCTCTTAAATCCCTGCTGCTACATATTTTTCTTCCCTCCTGCTCTTGCCCTTAGTCTCAGCTCTCCCCAGTCCTTCTCTGCCATTTCTCTTGTATGTATCAGGGCTCTCTAGTTGGAATTCAACTGGCTTCATAATCTGCCTCACACTTATTTAAAGTTCTTCTCAGTTTTTGGCCCACCCTCTCTCTATGTGTAAGATTATGCTCTCCGGCTGCACTGCTGTATGTTATCTGGCAGATTGTATCCATTTAATTCTTGTACCTGTTATTCATGATGGTCTTGTTTGTGCTTTGCATTATTGCACCTTGTTAGTTGTTCATTGTTACTTTGTACCCCCTTGCTCTCCCTCCCCTAGGTCACACCTGGGAATGAGCCTCAGCTTATTGTTTCTTTCCCAGTTACCAGTTTTTAAATAAACAAATAAAATAAACATCAGTATGCAGCACTTGCAGAACCCAGGCAGGAGCAACATCTTCACCATCCCTGGATCTTCAGAACATCCTGCACCCTCCAACGGATGAGACTAATGGAATCCATCTGTAGGTTTTGGTTTGACCCAGACACCATTCGAGATAAATGCTAACTTCTGAGTCACAAACCCATCAGTAGAGATGGGTGAAACTGGAAAATTTCGTTCCACAAAATATTTTGCTAAATTTACGCATTTCGCGAAATAATTTGCAGGTGCGAAATGTGAAGTTTCACCATCGAAATGCAGACTTTCAACCATGAGATGTGGAATTTCGCTGACAAAATGTGGAATTTCACCACCCGTGGGTGAGATTCCACCATTTGCAGGTGAAATTCCACATTTTGCCAATGAAATTCTGCATTTCGTGGGCTAAATTTTGCATTTCACAGGTGGAATTTCACACTTCACACCCACGAAATATTACACAAAATGCATGAATTTTGCAAAATATTTTCCAGGGCAAAATTCCCAATTTCGCCATAATTGTGCCAGTGAAATTAAATTTCGCTGCATCTATACCCAGCCGAGGTGGTCTTGCAGCACTATCCTACTATGCCACTGTTTCCTTACAAAACATCACTGGTGATATGACAGATACAAGCCAGTCATCAGTATCCAGGACTGTCCAACAGATTAGACATGCACTAATTACACACATCAGTGAGTATATCACATTTCCGCACACTGTGGATGACATTAGGGCAACTAAAGCAAAACTACTATGCCATGCACAGATTTCCACAGGTCCTAGGTGTGATTAACCAATATTTCCATCATTGCACCCTTTTGAAATGTCAAGGCATTCAGGAACCAGAAGACATTCCACATCATTAATATGCAGGTGGTGGTAGACACTGGTGGAATCATAACAAACATGTGTACCAACTCCTTTATATTCAATCAGCCCTAAACGAGGACACACAAGGAGTCCATTAAGGGCCACATCAGATGGTTGATATGTGGCTTACTGTAACAATGCATTGTCAGTCATGTTGTGAGGCCTTGTACATGTTTCCTGATCAGCAGATGGGTATGCTCTTATCTAGAGGTGACAGCAGTTATTGATTGCACTCATATCTTCTAACACACTTCCTAAATCATGCAACAGAGTATGGAAGGTATTGCAATATTAGCCATTGCCCATAGGAGTACTGGTTTTGTCGTGGAACATACTTTTGTACTCCTAAAAATGAGGTTCTGAGGCCTTATCAAGTCTAGTAGGCCAATGACGCATCATCCAGATAAGGTATGCCATATGATCACTGCCTGTTGCATCCTGTACAGTCTTTCCATATGTTAATTAATACAACTGCCTGAGGGCCAACCTCATCCCATGGCAGAGTAGGAAGTGCTGGATGTTGATGATGGGCAGAAGAATGGTATTAATGAGAGAGGCAGTTTTTGAAGTAGGAAGCTGAGGCATGGAGTCATGCATAGTGCATTCAGATGGTGACTCTTCAACTGGTATCATGTATGGTATCCACATAGCATGCATCTGTCATCCACGGTGATGATGTTCCCTGTCAGAGTGGAAATGGTGTGCCATCTGATGTGTGCCTACAGTGGCTATTATTTCAGTTACATTGGGGGCTTGATGATTTTCTGGGATCCAGATTCCTGGTCTTGTCTAGGGTTTTGCATCCTTGACCTCAACCAGCAGCAGATATGCACGTTGATTGCAGCTGTTCAGGTAGTGGGGTTTCTGGTGGTGGTGATGGTTGTGCTAACAGCAGGTGTACATGTTTGTCTGCAGTGCTGAGACAGGGTTATATGGTCTGTCCATGTACCTCCAGCAACTAGATGAGATTGTCAGAAATATGGTGCAGGGATACCTGGGATGCCCTCTGCACCTGTGTGTTGGCATTCAACTTTTGGTGGATGTCAGCTTCACTCTCCCTAATCTCCCCATGGTGTACTATAGGTACAGCTCCTGTTTTTGTGTGTTCACATTATTTGTGAAAGTCATGTTAGTGCAAGGCTATTGCAAGCTAAAGATGGTCCAGCTTTGTACTGTCCGCAACATGTTCTCCAACCTCCTTTCAGTGCCTGTCCTGTGTCTACTGTGTCTAGCATCTGGTGCTGCTTTGGCCAGTGTGACCCAGGCTGTGTCTGTACTACTCCATCATCACCACCCCTAACTGCTTGCTGGGGGTATGGCAGTTGTTGTTCTCTGCAGGGGTGCCACACTTGGGCCGTCATGTGGTGTGCTTTCCCATGATGTACTCCTTGGTGGCTGTTTGTTTGGTGACTTCAAAAATACTAGGAGTGGCACTGTGCTGGTTGTTGTTGCCATGGTGTTACAAGTTCTGTTGACTCATGTTGTTGGTCCACCTGTGTGTGTTTGTGTTGGAGTGTTACTGTCAGGATCCCTTGGCCAATATTGCTACTTAGATATGTTGTTTACATCCCTCAGTCTGGTTCTGCTAACGAGTAAACTAGACTCTGGCTGTTCATGGCTATTGATGGTTGAAGGGGGGGGGGGTCCTAAATTCCCAAGTATTTGCCTGCATGACAGATTGTATATACCATTAGTGCATTGCATTGCTACCTCACTTACTGTTAACTGCTGTGCCAGCTGTCTCTCTCGCCAACACAAGTGATGGATTGTTCTGTGCCTGCTGGTCACTATGCACTGCTGGTGCTGGTTACTGGTGTTGTGGGCTTTTCCTTTGTGTCCTCATCTGGGAAGCTTGTGTGGTTGTCTGGTACTACAAAGGGTGTCAGACTGAAGGGTAAGGCATTGTACTACTTGATTGTCAGTATAGTCAAATGGCACTTGACTTTCAGATTCTTACAGGGTAGGCTGTCAGGCCCATCATTTTCACCTTCCACACTGAGATCTCATATGGTGTCTGCAGCAACATCCTCTACTGGTGTGAGCTCTGTGCCATCTGAAGGTCCTCTGCCTGTGACACTTGGGAACCACTGAATCAGTGCTTCAGTAATTTGTGCCTGACTGTCATCTGTAAGTCATGGCATTTGTGCTTAATGACTTTCCCAGACCATGGTGTTTTGTTGGTGGCCTCTCAGCCTTTTGGATCCCTTGCCGCAGCTAAAGATGTGTGAAATTGGCAAATTTTGCTATGCGAAATATTTCGTGAAATTCGCCTGTTTTGTAAAATTTTTCATGGAAGCAAAATTCTGAATTTCACCCACAGAATGTGAAATTTCACCTGTGGAAGGTGAAATTTCACCCACGATATGGTGAAATTTGTCTTTCACTGGTGAACTTTCACCACTTTTCCAGTGAAATTTTGAATTTTGTGGGTGAAATTCCACATTTTGCACCCTGCGCAATATTTCACTTAATGGGCGAATTTCACAAAATATTATGTGCCGCGAAATTGCCAATTTCATGGGAATTTCACCAGCAAAATATAATTTCACAACATCTCTAGCTGCAACAGGGATTTCTTCTCTGGGATAATCTGAAATGCTCCTCCACCATACAAGATCTGGCAATGTTGACACATTTCGGTGATCATAATGGATACCTGCTCAGGACTGAAATTTGTGCCCTAGTTCTACTTCCCTCACAGCAACACAATGAATTCTCTTGCTATGCACTATGCACTGTGTGTTGGCCACCTGGATGGTCCATTGTTGGCCTTGATTTTCCACTGCTGTACTGATGGTCTGAGATTGAAATATTTCATTGTTCTCTGTCCCTCATGCACAAGTTTTTATACCACATCCTGATATGATGGAGTCAAGGAGCCTTCCTGGGTCGCAGAGTGGAAGGATGCTCCAATTGCACACATCTGTGATCATTGTTAAGGACATAATTATGCACTTCTGTTGGGAACAACCCTCCCTTACAGAAATATAAGTGCGCAGTGTACATGCAGAATGCATGCCACATGCTTAATTGTGCAATGTATACATGTGGTTCACATACACAAAGTGAACCTACAGTAAGTGAACCAGGTCTAAAATGCAAATCAGGTTTGCATGCTGCAAGCTTGACGTGTGCAGCAGATAAGCTGGTGTGAACATCATTTAAAAATCACATCAGGTCCACATGTTGCATGCTTGCCATGTGTGCAGTAACTAAGCTGGTGCAAATCTCATCTAAAAAAAAACATTTGTGTTGTGAAGCCTGACCTTTTTGTTTTGGGCCAAGCAAATCCCCTTATGCATATTTAGCACAATGAAAGTGTTTCTTCATGACTGTTTTGGCACACTTACTTTCCATTTGTCATTCTGAATGGAGTGTATACACTATGGCCATGCTCAGCACTCTTTGTGCTGAGTGGGGTCTTGGAAACATGCACCATACCTCACATTCGGTCACTGAAATGAGTGATATGGACACTCAAAATGAGGGACAATAAGGGATACTAACCCTCAAGATGATCAGGACACATTCTGAAACATGGAGATACAGTACCTCAGAACACAGTGAAATCATTGTATTTACTTGTACCAATATTAGCACCTTAGAATGAATTTCTACCATAAAGCAAGTGTGCCATTTAGGTAGGACAGAGGGGGGCAGTTGCCCCCACCCCTTGCATTTGTGCCCAGGTTGTTCTTATGACGTGGCAATTATAGCATTATATTTGGATTTAATCTTTTGCACAATAAGATCTGAAGGCCTGTGTACACTTACACTGCAGATGAACTCCTGACTCAACTGTATCTGTATTGTGTTGTCCACTCTTTCCACCTATTAGTGGTGGCACCATTACATGTGATATGGTGGAGCTCCAGCCAAGCAAGAGCACATGAGTCATGAGAATGTGACACTGTCTTTCCCACCACAGAGTAGACAGGCTGCACACCACAGCTTGGAGGATTAGGTGAACACTGAACTCTCAATAGCAGTGTTGTGGTAGCATATTTTTGTTGGTCTACTCTTAGAGAGTCTTTGTCTCCCCTGGTGGCTGAAAGAGCAGAGGGTGAGCTAGAAGCTAACTAAGGACTAGGCTATCTATATACTCTACTAGACGCACCTCACAAAAAAAAAAGGCCAAAGTAATCTAGACCTAGCAGCAGCAGTGACAGTAGTGGACAGCCTTCATAAGGCTTGATCAGTGCAGTACAGCAGCAGCAATGGCAGCAGCCAAGCAATAAGCAAGCAACACTGGTTGGGTGGGTTCGGTTGGTGTGCTGACATGGTCATGGACCATGTTGGGGACTTGTGATGGTTGGTTCTAGCATCCAGCTTCTGGCAGAAGGACAGAGGAGGCGTGGCAGACTGGGTCAGTCTGCAGGCTCTGGCCAGATGGCTGGGTAACTAAAAGTAAATAATTTTTTTAAAGGGGATCGGGAAGGAGGAAGGACTGAAATATTGATGTATTTTTCACATTTCTGTGCCTTTGGGAAGCTTCAAAACCCATATAGGATTGGTATTGAATGGAATGGTGTCAGGGAGAAAAATCGGGGCAAAGTTTTTTTTTTTTGTGAGAGGTCAGAACTTCAGCCAGGAAAAAAAAGTTGGTTAGTAACTGAGTGGGTTTAAGCCCAAATCTGATGCACTGCTCTGGGGTATAGACAGATGAATCTTATACATTTGAATTTTTCCTGATTTGCATTTCACTTTTCAGTCACAACAAATAAGTTTTACCTTTTAGAGATGTTCCAGGCATTCTAGAGCTTGCCACCTAGGGGCTAAGTAGCACCTGGCCTCCACTGGTTATTGGCGTCCCCCTGCTGAAATCTGAAATGGTACCCCTGCTATAAAGTCTAAATTTACAGGACATCCACTGTGTGAGCAGCATTTTTTCCATGCTTGATGGATGAGGAACACAGCAGTTTTCAGGGGTAAAATGAGGGCTGTCCCTTGCATTCAGGTACAGTTGAGTGGTATGGTATGCACAGACTATTGGAGCCACACTATAGTCACGCTTATGCCCCACCCACCAGTGATGCTGACTTCCACATCCCCACACTCAGGCACATTATGATATAGGGCAAGGGAGACTGCAGGGGTGTGCACCATTCAAATGAATGGGGGTATTTTTTTATTACTATTTTATACATTATTAATAGAGGTTTGGGGATAAATGAAGGCCGCCACTTGACTAACAAGGGCCTTGTTAGTAGAACACTGGCCTTCATTATTCTTCAACTTACCATCATAATGTATAAAATAGTAGTAAAAAATAACTCCATTAATTTCAAGACGGTACGCCACAGCACTCTGAGCCTTGGACATTATCTCCTGCCTTTGGCTCCCTAGTACTCAGGTAACAGATGCTTGACTTATATCTATACTTGGTGGGTTGTCTGTAGCAGCATGGCTGCACCTGCTATGGTGTGTGTGCATGGGGGGGTACTGGCTATGGGGGTGGATATCGAGTTATTGCAACATTTTATGTTTGCCCCTTTAAGTCTGATTGTGTAGAGGCTTTCAAAACTATGGAGAGAAAATAGTAGGAGTACAGGCCAGATGGACGTAATTAAGTAGTTTTGTGGGTAAGTGTGTGTATTGGGGGTGGGAAGAACCACATGCGTTTCCATTGGTATGTGTGCTACAGTTCAGTTGTACAACTGAGATAAGGGGGAACAAGAAAACTAAAAAGTATAACACTGGCTATATGCATGCCACATGCATGCAGATGTATTCAGATTTGTATTGAAGTACAAGTGAGCCATATGTGTGTAGGCCATATAGCTTCATGGTTAAATGCACTGAATTGCAAACCAGGAGACTTGGAGATCTAAAGACCTAGGTTTGAATCTTATCAACCCCAACTTAAAAATGGAGTGATCCTGTGCAAGTAAATTAACTTTTATGTGTGCAGTTATCAGTGAACACTTGCTTTTTGCAAGCATGTCACATGCATGCAGTCTGTTCCAATTTAACATTAAAAGCATTCTTTCCACACTTGCATGCTGTCGGTTCCAATTTAACATTTAAATCATGCTTGCAGCACGCATATCACATAGGTAGTTTAATGTGCACAACTTGAAAACATTTCATATAATTATTTCTTAAGGGTTCATGGATGCATGCAACAGGTCTACATCGGCTTTTCATTTGTTGAGGAGTGCCCCTGCACTATATTCATTTTCCATGTCAGTTTGCATGCTTTGAGACTAGGGCCATGTGTGCAAAAATCTGACTTTTATATTTTGTGTTGGGGGGGGGTCAGGAAAACTCTAACACATAGGAATATGGTACAAGGCATCCAAATGGGTGTTGTTTTATTAGGTGTATATTTACAATAATGTATGTTATGATGCTGTCAGAATGTTAAATTTATAATGGATTCCTGCTCGGGAATGAAATTTCTGCCCTAGTTCTATTTCCCTCACAGCAGACATGAGGAACTCCCATGTCATGCACTATGTGCTGTGTGTTGACCACCTGGGTGATCCATTGTTGACCTTGATTGTCCACTGCCTTACTAATCGGCTGATATTCAAATATTTCACTGTTCTCTAGCCCCTCATGCACAAGTGTTTATTCCACATCTAGAAGTCCTGATATGGTGGAGTCAAGGAAATTCCTGGGTCACAGAGGGGCAGGACACTCCACTTGCACCAACTTGTGATCATTGCTAAGGACATTATCATGCACTGCTGTTGGTAACATCCCTCATGGATGCATGCAACAGGTGTACATTGGGTTTTCATGTGTGGAGAAGTGCACCTGCACTATATTCATTTTCCATGTCAGTTTGCATGCTTTGTGAATAGGGCCATGTGTGCAGATATCTGACTTTTATATTTTGTGTTGGGGAGGTTCAGGAGAAGAGTCAAACACACAGGAATATAGTGCATGGCATCCAAATGGGTGTTATTTTATTAGGTGACTATTTACAATAATGCACTTTATGATACTGTCAGGATGTTCGAATTGTGAAAAATAACAACGTGCAAGCTGTGAGCAGTGTTGAAGGAAACCTCTTTCTCTAGCTTCTGCTATGGGACCTCGGAAACCAGTGCTACCTCACCAGCCAATGAGACCAAGCACAAACAATTTCAGGTAGGATAGCCCTTTTGTACTGTGAATCTTGCCACCCTCCTCACCCGGATTTCATCACGTGCTGCTGCCAAAAGGTGTCTGCACACCCTGACCCCCTGCAACATCTGCCAATTACAGCAAGCCCAGACACTCCTGTTACCTAATCTGCACATCTGGAATCACTGTCCCTGCCCAGAGCTACTGTTGCCCTTCATTCTTTCCCATGATTTAAAACCTGTGTCACTCAACTGTCTTGTGCTCTTCTCAGCTCATGGTCCTCCATGACAACTGGTCAGTCTCTCCACCCACTGGCTCCCACCTTGCAGGCTCCACACTGCAGCCTGCAAAGGCTCCTCTTTGCTCTTGATGTCAAGGTGAACTGAATTCAAGCTGCCTTAGTAATCACTTTTATATCAATAGATGATCAGGTGACCCATCAGTCATATTTGAATTTCCAGCTTATTACAGGTATAACACGCATAAAACAAAAGAATGATAAGTCGAAGAAGGGGCGACATAATTATATAAAAGTAATCTCCTTTTATAATATTGAAGGACAAGTTAAAACATAAGAAAAATAGACAAAACCCTTAACCAGAAGTCCCCACCTCCTTATGCCAGCCTTTTCTGATGATCTCACCAGACCTTAACATAAAAGCGGAAGTACTGAGGCCAGTCCCTCCTAAGGAATTCAAGAAACAGCATGGCTGTAGACAGCTCAGGGCCCAAACACTCATAGCAAACTTCCAGGTAAGAATAACCATTTGAAATATACCCAAGAATGTTCTTTTCACTCAGGGTAAGGCTCCTTCCTATGATAGCCTTCTTGTAGACAGAAGAAATCCCTAAAATAATCAAAAGTGGTTTTATATCTTATAGGGATAGGCAAACCAGCTCTCGCATAGCTATGAACCCCACCATACTGGGCCAACTCAGCTCTGACCTGGAAAATCAAGCCTTTCATGGCTTGACCCAAATTGTCAAGTTGACCCAGTTCAAAAGTGCGGTCTGGTCTGTAATAACACTCTCACCACCAGTACTTCATGGAAAAGGCAGGGCAGAGTGCAGAAAGGTGCAGAAAATAATAAAAAATGTGTTTTTTTCCCCAATCTCTGATGAAGATTCTGGAGTCCCCGGACCGTCACATGACTAGCAAAGGCAAACACTCGTGATCCTGGGGTGCTGAAGGGAGTCAATTAATGCGGGTCTCTGTTCTGTGATTCACTCATGTTCTAGCCAGTCCTCTGTGTCAGTCACCACAGGACATCACTAGGAAACCGATATCAATTGCATTTGGGGTTTTGCATTTGATTCAACAGAGACAGCTGTGTGTGTGTGTGTGTGTGTGTGTGTGTGTGTGTCTGTGTGTGCGCGCATGCAGAGAGATTTCCACAAGAAAAACATCAAAAACAGTTTTCATTTTGTTAGGGAGGGAGAGTAGAGACTGAGAGACCAATGAATTCAACAGCAGACAACAAACAGCAGAGCACAGACACTGCAGCAGACTGCAGAGTACTCCATTTTTTTCATTAGAGAGAGAGTAGAGAAAGAGGCCAACTAATTCAATAGCAGAGTGCAGAGTAGACAGCAGCAGAGTGCAGACATTTCAGACTCCACAGTAAAAAAATGAAAGAACACATTTTCATTAGTCAGAAATAGAAAGAGGAGCGAAAACGAGACAGAGAGAGAGACAGAGAGACAGAAATATCAACGGATTCAACAGCAGACAACAGCAGAGTGCAGAAAATAAAAAATTAAAAAATTATTATCGGCAGCAGAGTTAGACAGGACAGAAGGACTCTGTCTAAAGGTCATAGAGCCTCAGTAATTTTGGGGAGGAGCTTATAATGCAGTACAGGTTTTGAAGGGGGGTGTCACCCATATCTCAGACTCTGTGTTGCCCATCTCTGTGCCACCCTGAAAGGTCATACTGCCATACAGATTGTGATTGGGGGGTCACTTCTCAGACTCTGTGTTGCCCTTCTCTGTGCCTGAATTATTACTAGATTATACAGTGCCTCAGATATTTTGAGAGGGGAGTGTCACATCTCAGACTCTGTGTTGACCATCTCTGTGCCTGAACTACTATTAGGTCATACAGCTGTAGCATAGACTCTGTGTTGCCTGTCTCTTTGCCTAAACTACTACTAGGTTAATGTGTCATACAGATTGGGGGGGGTGTCACATCTCAGATTCTGTGTTGCCCATCTCTTTGCCTGAACTACTACCAGGTTATAGTGCCATATAGATTCTGAAGGGGGGTGTCATGTCTCAGACTCTGTGTTGCCCATATCTGTGCCTGAACTACTATTAGGTTATATAGTGCTTCATGTATAGTATTTTGAGAGAGGGTGTCACATATCAGACTCTCTGTTGACATCTCTGTGCCTGAACTACTACTAGGTCATACAGCCGTAGACTAGACTCTGTGTTGCTCATAGTGTTATACAGATTTTAAAGAGGGTGTGTCATGTTTCAGACCCTGTGTTTCCCATCTCTGTGCCTGAACTACTACTAGGTTATAGTGCCCTACAGATTGTGAAGTGGGGTGTCACGTCTCAGACCCCATGTTTCCCATCTCTGTGCCTGAACTACTACTAGGTCATAGTGCCATACAGATTGTGAAGGGGGGCTGTCATGTCTCAGACTCTGTGTTGCCCATCTCAGTGCCTGAAGTACTACTAGATCATATAGTGCCTCATGTATTTTGAGAAGCGGTGTCACGTCTCAGATTCTATGTTGCCCATCTCTGCCTCTGAACTAATACTGCTAAGTAAGCAATTAAGTTGAACCCTACAAAATGGATTCAGAATCAGAGTCTGTTATGGAAATAGAACATGTGGCCAACACCAGCAGTATGGTTGAAATTGGTGCATGTAACAATAAAAATATTTCCCGAAAATAAATTCAGAAAAAAAAGGAAATTCACTGCTGAAGATATCATTAATACAATTGATGAAAATAAAGAAATGCAACCAGAAAAAGATGAAGCAACAGAACCGGAAAAAGAAAAGAATGTTGATGAATCCTCTGATCAAAGTAATGCAGCACTGTTGGCATTGCCAGAAAAATAAGATAAAAATAAAACACAAAAACAGGTAGCCAAAATATTAGACCTAGAAAGTCAATGATTAAGCAAAAGGCTCTGTCTAGTACCACTAGACATGGCACTCCACAATGTGCCACTCATGCATATTGGGGCTCCTTCATAGAAGCATAGAAACATAAAAGTTGATGGCAGATAAAGACCGCAAGGCCCATCAAGTCTGCCCATTGTTTTCTACCTTATGAATGTGACATAGGCCTTTACTCTGCCAATGGCCTACCTATTCATACTCATCTGTATTGCTTCCTTATGCCTAGCTCATGCCTGTTTGAAGTCCTGCACTGTATTCATATCCATTTCCTGAGGGAGGCTGTTCCATGTATCCACCACCCTTTCTGTGAAAAAAGAACTTCCTCACATTACCCCTTAACCGGCCTCCCTCTAACCTCATGCTGTGTCCTCTTATCCTGATATTTTTCTTATACTGAAACATGTTAGACTCTTTCACCTTGTTAATGGCCTTAAGATGTTTGAATGTTTCAATCATATCACCTCTCTCCCTCCTTTGCTCTAGGGTATACATACTGAGCTCCATTAATCTGTCCTCATAACTTTTCTGATGCAGTCTCTGCACCATTTTGGTTGCCCTTCTCTGGACTGTCTCCATTTTGTTAATGTCCTTGTGAAAGTGCGGCCTCCAGTACTGCATGCAGTACTCCAGATGGGGTCTAACCAGTGTCTTGTAAAGAGGGATTATTACCTCCCTCTTATGACTTGTGATACCCCTACTAATACACTCAAACATCTCCCTAGCCTTACCTACTGTTTTAGTGGTCTGCTTGGATGATTTCAAGTCATCTGTGATGACGATGCCCAAGTCTCTTTCTTCCCTTGTGATTGCCAGCAACTCCCCTCCCGAGCTATAGGTGGCTTCAGGGTTTCTCTTCCCTATGTGTATGATCTTGCACTTCTTTGCGTTAAACCCCAGTTGCCACTCTTCCAACCATTTTTCCAGTTTATCCAGATCTCTTCTAATTCTGCCCACCGTATCTGGATCATCTACTCTGTTGCAGATCTTGGTGTCATCTGCAAACAGACAAACCTTACCCTCCAGTCCATCTGCAATGTCACTGATGAAGATATTGAAGAGGACTTGCCCCATGACTGATCCCTGAAGTACCCTACTTGTGACTTGCATCTCTTCTGACTGTATACCATTTACCACCACTCTCTGTTTTCTGCCCACCAACCAGTTTGCCACCCAGTTGACCAACTTCTGACCCACCCCAAGCCTACCCAGCTTATTAATCAATCTTCCATGTAGAATGGTATCAAAAGCTTTGCTGAAGTCAAGGTAGGCGACATCAGCTGCACCCCCTTGGTCCACCACTCTGGTTACCCAGTCAAACAAATCTATGAGATTAGTTTGACAGGACCTTCCTGTTGTAAACCCATGCTGTCTTGGATCCTGTGCTCCTATGGATTCCAGGTGTTGCACTATCCTTTCCTTAAGGAGTGCCTCCATAGTCTTGCCCACTACTGAGGTAAGACTGACTGGTCTGTAGTTCCCTACCTCCTCCCTGCTACCACTCTTGTGGAGCAGGATCACATGAGCCCTTCTCCAGTCTTCTGGGACCTCTCCTGTGCTTAGAGACTCACTAAACAGTTCTGATAATGGCTCTACTAGTTCCACCCTTAGCTCCTTTAGTACCCTGAGATGTATGCCATCCAGTCCCATTGCCTTGTCCACCCTGAGTTTAGCGAGCTCTTGTAGGACCCTTTCTTTTGTGAAGGGACTTGTGCACACCTCCCTTCCCCCTGTGTCCATGGTGCTGAGCTGTGGGCCCTGCCCTACCTTCTCCTCAGTAAATACTGAGCAGAAGTATATATTTAGGATTGATGCTTTTCCTTGGTCCTCCTCCACACACTCCCTCTTATCCCCTTTGATCTTAGCAATACCCCCTCTGGACTTCCTCCTTTCACTAATGTATCCATAGAAAGTGTTGTCCCCTTCTTTTACTGTTCATGCTAGCATTTCCTCAGTTTAGGCCTTTGTCTGCCTTACTGCCTTCCCTGCTTCCCTTAGGGAAGTTTGGTATGCCTCCCTATCTTTGTCCCGCTGCATTCCCTTATATTTCTTGAAGGCCAGCCTCTTGGCTCTGACCTTTTCTGCTAATGTTTTTGAGAACCAAAGTCGTTTCCTCCTTCTTTTGCTCTTGCTTTTCTCCCTAACACAATGGGTTGTTGCTTCAAGAATTGCATCCTTAATGCTTGCCCACTTGGCTTGTACCCCCTAACCTTTATTTCTTTTTGCCAGGGCTAGCTTAACTCTGTTGGCCATCTTATCAAAGTCAGCTCCTCTGAAGTCCCATATTTTTGCATTGGAAAGGGATGATTTAGTTCTAGTGGCCAAATTGAACCATACCATGTGATGGTCACTGGCCCCCAGGTGACCCTCCTCCTGGACTTCTGTTATCCTTTCCCCATTAATCATTACTAGATCTAGGATAGTACTGTCTCTTGTGGGTTGTTGTACCGGTTGTTTGAGGCCCTCCTCCACCAGGGAATCCACTATGTGTCTAGTTCTGGTGGATGTTCCTTCTGGTATTGACCAATCTGTATCTGGCATGTTGAAGTCTCCCATTATCAGAACTTCCCCTTTAGCTGTCATGTTTTGCATATCTTCTAACAGAATTGTGTCTATGTCCTCCTCCTGGTCTGGAGGCCTGTAGACAACCCCAGTTCATATGTCTGTCCCATTTCCTGTTTCCAGGGTGACCCACAGTTCTTCTGGCTCCTTATGTATATTCTGAATTTATATAGCTTTGATATTTTCATTGACATAAAAGGCTAACCCCCCTTTTTTCACCTCGGTCTCTTCTGAACAGAACCTAGATGGGTACTGAAGTCTCCCAAGTGTGGTTACTGGTAAACCATGTCTAGCTAATGGCTACTATGTCCAGTTTAGCCTCTGTCATTGTTGCCTGCAGGGCTGGGACCTTGTTTCCCAGACTGCAGGTGTTTGTGTACATGATTTTCCATTGGCCAGATTTTGGTGTGTTAGTTATTGGGTGAGGTACAGCATTTCCCCTGATGGTCGAATGGGGAGACAGACCTTTTCCTCACCTGATGATGCAAATGAATTACATTCTGAACTCCTGTTTGATCACTAGTTGAGGGGGGAGGGGTGTTTTTCCCATTAGATGTAGCAGGTGCTGCACCCCTCTCCTCACTGGCTAGTTTAAATATTCTGCAAAAACATCAAACTTCTGCCCCAATGCACTGACTCCCTCCTTGGTTAGATGTAGTCCATCAAATTTAAAGAACTTTCACTCCCAAAACTGTTGCCAGTTACCTACAAATTTGTGTCCTTTTTCCTGGCACCAGCCCTTGAGACACATGTTTAGCTCTCCCATCTCCCCTTCTTTGACCTTCAGCCCATCTTCCCCCCTCTCCCAGACTGGCAGGATCTCAGAGAAGGAGATGCAGGATGAAATGAATGACAGTTTGTCTCCCAGCCTGGTCAGGTGCTCCTTGGTCTCCACAACTGACCATCAGGAGAGATTGTTAGTCCCTATGTGTACCAGGACAGCCATGTTTTCTCCTGCTTCCTGCATGATTTTAGCAATGCAGTTAGTGTCTCTCCAATCTGATGTACCTGGAAGACACCTGGCCATTACTCCCGGCTGGAGGTAGGTAGGTATCAACTCCCCCGAATCAAGGAGTATCCTGTGATCAGAAGTGTTTTGCCTCTGGCAAAGAACAGGTTGTAAATGTTCAAGAAAAAGATCATGATCATGATGTATCAGTTACGCTCTTCTAAAGGTAATGAATCAAAATGTGATATTGATGAGGTGGAGGATGCAACCTGGGTTCCCCCACCCAATAAGAAAAAACACATACAGTAAGCACCCCCAGTGTCATCACTACATGATCCCGACATTGTTTGCCCTACACCCTGTAGCCCGATGCCAGAATCCCAGAAAGTAAAATCCCAACAGTAGGATTTTGCCCCACCCCAGCATTTGTTAATTAAGGGGAGTGTAGTGGGTCATCCCCCAAGTCATGAAAATCAATCAAAATCCCACTGTTGTGACATAACAGCAGGGGAACTACAACACATGACTGACTCACCACTGAACCATGTACAGCAGGGCAAACCAACATGAAAGGGAATTATTGCAAGGGGCTCTGTCACTCGCACCCCCAACTACCATATATAAAAAACTCTGAGTCATGGCAAACTCAGTGGAAGGTGGTAACAGGCCTACAACACCCGGCGCTCTTATTAAGCTACCACCAAACATAGCAGGCAGCAAGAAACCAAGGTAACTAACACAGTCTGCACCAACATCCCGGCAACAATATCACTGCACCAGAAATCAGTTGGCACATTAATGGGCAACCAAACATACCATGGAGCATAACATAGCAGATGGTGTTGTGCTGAATGAATTCCATTTGAGCCTCATGGAGCATCTTACTCAACTCCCTTTGAGGAAGCAACTCAAAACATTAGCAAATGGAATGATACTCTAAGCCAGGTTATTCCCCTCATAAATTTATTGAACAAGGAACTCAGGAGGTTGCGTAGAGGTTTTGACCAAAAAGGGAATAAATCTGGTGAATCCCTTATGGACCAACTGATACATCTATTCCAACTTTGCAGAAGTCTTCACAGTATCACAACTGACAAAAATTTTCATCTTTCAACGCTTCTTGACCTTCAGTTTAGGTTGCTACAGTTGCATCCTTCACATCTCGGTGACTCTTATCTTGAATACAAAACAGCAACTGCACAGCAAAAGGACAGGACTGTTTTTGACAATACAAGTGAATCATGTGATATGGATGCTGCATCTGATGATGAAACACCTATTGGTGGTGATAGCAATAATTTCCACTTAGGCTACCATGTACTCCTGCAGAAGCAGTTGGGGTCTGGCAGAGGTTGTCTGAACTTCTTTTGCAGTTGGGGAAATGATTTAGTTGCTGGATAAGCTTTAAATTCTGTTTCAGTCTGTGGACTTTAGGGCAGTAGTGCTGACTTGTGTAATAGTGTTGTGTGGTGTGGGGGATCTATAGTGGAAGCTGGATATTCATTTATCTTTTATAGAGGCATTGTGAGCAGCTTTCTGGAAGTTTCTGTCCTTCTCAGCCAGGATCAATTTACAGCTCATTGGGGCTTAAATACCAGGGCTTCTCACATAGCAGGACTGCAGAAGCAGACGGGGCCTGGCAGAGGTTGTCTGAACCATCTTTTGCAGTTGGGGAAAGGATTTAGTTGCTAGATAAGCTTTACATTCTGTTTCAGTCTGTGGACTTTAGGGCAGTAGTGCTGACTTGTTTAATACAGTGTGTGTGTGTGTGTGTGTGTGTGTGTGTGCTACCTTCCTCTGGAGGAGGTTGCAGTGCTTGGAGGTGCAGTGAGGGTCAGACACAGGGCTGATACACTCTCATGAGAGTCAGGTGTGGGTCCTAATCCCAACCTTCCCACCCTCCCTCCCAGAGCACAGCTCATTTATAGGGAAACACCTACCTGCAATTGGAGGAAGGGGCTTCAGGTGCAGCTCATGTAGTTCTATCCAATAATGCAGCCACGGGGCAGGGAAAAAGCATAGGTAGGTCTCAAATAGAAGTACAGCATCCACAATGAATTGCTGATTAGTGTGATAGGTGAATATTGTGGAAGGCCTTCAACTGGAATATATCAGGTAAAATTTCTGTTAGAGGCTGGGCTAGGATTAGTTAATTCTACATGCTGTAGGGATAGTTAGTGTGGAGCGGCTGTATAGGTAGTGTGGACCATGGGTAGGATTGTTGGGTGCAATGGTTGTGGGGCAGCAATGCGGATGAATATACTGTGGAGGCTGGGAGGGTGCCCAATATGCCACAGGCTAAGGATGCTTGAGGAAGAGGTTCAGTGGCTTGGCAGTGAGCTGGGAGGTTGAAGGATGAGGGGAGGATTGCGTCGGTAGGAGGGTTGAAATCTGAGAGTATTGTGGGGCACCACAGAGAAGGAACAGTGGGTCAATGGGGGGCAAACAAGACAGGAAGCCAGCTGATGAAGGGTGGACTCTAGTAGGACCTAGAAAAAGAGGAGCAGCAGTAGGCAGGAGGGAGGAGCAAGCACATAATAAGGCAAAGGGGATAGGGAACATGTTTACTTTACTAGCAACACATGGGAAAGAGGATACAGGAGGTGACTGCACAAGGGATAGCACTCACAAAGAAGAGGCAGTGAGGGGTATTACTAGTGGAGAGCTTGAGCATAGTGTGGCAGGGGGAGGTATAATACTCGGAGAGGTGAGGAGGGAGAGGGAGGTTGGCAGTCAGACAGGAAGAGGGGAAGGGGTCTTAATTGGGAGGGGCAGGAGGGAAGACACTGGGGAACATGGTAAAAACACAGTCTTGAGTGGCTCCATAAATGAGAACCTGGGTTGGGGGGTGGTGACGGGCACAAGGAAAGAGGAGGGGGCAGTGTACTGGTGTTGGGGGACGCCATACTCAAGGGGATCAGATGGGACAGCAAGGGGGAGAGGCACAGTTGGATATGGGTGGAGTCCATACCAGGATTAAAGGCAGACCAGGCAATCCTAAGGTACATAAAGAGGGTAGAAGGAAACCACACATTGTGGTACATGTGGGGACAAATGACCTAGCGGAGGAAACGGTGGAGGTAACAAGGCAGAGGATTGAGGAAGTGGGAAGGTTGTGCGAGGAGACTGGGGAGTCTGTGGCCTTCTCCAAAGTGCTCCCAGTACCCTGCGCAAGCACAGTGAGAAAAGAGGGGATTAGAGAGTTGAACACATGGTTAGTAGAATGGTGTCGAACTAAGGGGTATGGGGTTGCGAGCGGCTGGGGCAGTACCTGGTATAATAACAATCTGTTTGCAAGGGATAGGCTGCACCTGAGTGGGCAGGGGAAGGAGGTATTAAAGCAAAGACTGGGGAAGTACTGTATATTGCAACAAGGGTGGATTTAAACTAGATGGAGGGGCGGCAAGTGGACAGCAGGTAGGCAGGGATCTGATAGAGTGGAGCCACAGCCTACCCCCCAGGCTAGCAGGGAAGGACTCAGGGTGGCCAAAAAAGGAGGGAGTTGAAGAGAGGGGATGGAGGCTAGTGAAGGGAAGGGGCATTATGGAGGGTGGTCTCATTGAATGCAAGAAGCCTAGGAAACAAATCCGCTGAGCTACAGGCACTCTTAGCAGTGTGGAGGGTGGATATTGCAGCTATTACAGAAACATGGGCAACTGAGCACCAGGACTGGGATTTGGCAATCCCAGGATACAAATTATACAGGAAGGACTGTAAGGGGGGTGGCAGTCTATGTGAAGGACGGGATCAAATGCACAAGGGATAAGGAAGAAGAAAGGAGAACAGAGGCAATCTGGTTGCAGCTCCTAGACTCAAGGGGTAGGAAAATTAGGTTTGGGGTAGTATACAGGCCACCATCCCAGTCTGAGGAGCTGGACAGGGAGTTAGTGGTACAAATCAAAAAGGTATGTAGAAAAGGAAAGGTGGTAATCGTGGGGGATTTCAACTTGCTGGGGGTTGACTGGAGCATTCTGGTCACCTTCAGTGATAGGGAGCAAGTGCTCCTGGATGCAATCCAGGATGGTGTCCTGACACATTTGGTTACTGTACCTACTAGGCTAAAGAACACTTTAGATCTGGTATTGTCGAATGGGGAGGCAGTGAGGGAAATAAAGGTAGAGGACCCACTAGCCGACAGTGACCACCAAATGGTGTGGTTTAATATCACGATGTGTGGGGTGCCAGAGAAATCTGTTACTCGGGTGGTAAACTTCAGGGAGGCGGACTTTGGGAGGATGCAGGAAATACTGAAAGGGAAACTAGAAGGCATAAGGCAGGAGATGGACTTGGAGCAGAAATGGGATATTATTAAATGGGGGGTTACAGAGGTGATAGAAGCCTGCACCAAGGCACAGAGTAAGAGGAGCAGAGCAAGAAAACCATGCAGGTTGAACAGCGAGGTTGTGGAGGTGGTGAGGGCAAAACGAGTGGTGCACCAGAGGTTTAGGAGGACAGTGAAGGAAGTGGACAGGGAGAAATATGCAAGATGGTCCAGGGAGGTGACCAGAAAAGTGAGAGAAGCCAAGGCCCAGAGGGAGCTGAGATTAGCACAGGGAATTGGGGGGGGGACTTTATAGATACATCAGGGAAAAAAGGAGGTGCAAGGAGACAATAGTGAGGATAAAAAGGGGTGGGGAGTGGATGGATAAGGGGGAGAAGCACTGAATGAATACTTTTGCTTAGTGTTCACGGAAGAAAGGGGGACTGCTACCAGCATGGACTGGGAGGGTGGGGACAGGGGAGAGGAGAGAGTTTTGAGGCCATACCTAAAGCATGATATCAGGCTACTGGAGGGGTGCAGAGAAGGGCAACAAAGATGATATGTGGAATGAAGGGAGAGACTATGACAGCAGACTGGGAGACCTGAATATGTACACCCTGGAGGATAGAAGGGACAGGGGGACATGATAGAGACATTCAAGTATCTGAGGGGAATCAATAAGGATAGGACAGATGGGGTCTTTAAGTTAAGAAGGGGGGTGGTTACCAGGGGGCACAGGCTAAGAATAGAGGGAGGAAGATTTAGGAAGGAAATTAGGAGACACTATTTCACAGAAAGGGTGGTAGCAAATGGAATGCCCTACCAGAATGGGTGGTATCATGTAAATCTGTGAACAGCTTCGATAGGGCATGGGATAGTGAACAGGGAGAGTGAGGGTGGGAGGTGGGGTGGCAGTGGGATGACAAATGGGAGGGGTGGCAGCTGCAAACTAGGAGTGTTGGCTGCACACTCAAGCAGACTTAGGTAGACCGGGTGGTCAGTTTCTGCTGGCACATTCATGTGTTCGTATATCCTTTATCAACATTGGGTAGTCCTGCACAAAGCCCTTCTTCACAGCCCTTGAAAAAGGCATGTCATTCTAAAAAGCACACAGATGGCTTTCACACTTTTTGGTCAAAACTAATGGAAACTGATAATTCAGATGTGTCTGTCATGCATCCACCTTGTCTGTCTTTGTCTGATAGTGTGGATGCCTATTTACAAGAACCACTTATTAATATTACTGATGACCCTTCTGAGTACTATCTAGAAAAGAAAAACATTTGGCCTGCACTATCTGCCTTTGCTATTAAGCTTCTTAGTTTCCTTCCCACTAGTGTTTACTGTGAGAGTATATTTAGCACAGCTGGAAATGTTGTATCTGATTGCCACACAAGGCTTACCCTTGAAAATGTATAGTGCCTTACCTTCCTAAAAGTCAGTCTCAACAAATTATCTTACCAGTTCAGTGAACAGTGGCAGGAACATTAAAGTGATGATGATGGAACAGCTGCAACAGGTATCTCCTAGTAAGGGTGCTTCCTTGATGGTGTTTGAAGATGATGGTGATGACATTATTTAATTTAATGATGTATTTCTTAATAATTTATTTCTTTGAATTCAGAGGGCAAAGATCAGCAACCATAATAGAAAGATCAAGTAAAAATAATTAATTCTGGTTGGGGTCAGGGAGGAACTTCAGGGCTTATTAGATAAACAGGTGGAGGGTAAACTTAGATATACAAACCAAAAATATTATGAACATGGAATAAGGCTGGCAGGACCCTTGCCTTTAGACTGCAAAAATCCTAGATGGACAGATATGTCAAAAAAATACATATTAATGCAGGGGACTAGATATTTAATCATTATACTCCTAAACAAATAGCAGAAGCCTTTAAAGCTTATTACGCAACCCTATACTCGGTGGAGGGGCAGGTACAGGATAACCAAAATAAACACAAAGAATTTCTGGAAAAAAATAAACCTCCTGAGGTTGTCAGAAGAAGACAAACTCTGGAAGCCCTGATTACTTTACTGGAAATAGCCCAGAAAATTAAAAATTTAAAAACTGATAAATCCCCTTGCCCCGATGACTTCAACGCAGAAATGTTCTACCCTGCTGGGCCCAATATTTGTTGATCTCTTCAGTTCCTGTAGTGATGAGGAGGACTTCCTCCATTCTTGGTGAGATGCCTTCATTACGGTGATTCCAGAGAAGGCAAACCCCCCGAGGCCTGCTCCTCCTATCACCCGGTATCTCTACTTAATGTTTTTTTTAACATAGAATAGTTTTTATTATTTTCAATAGGTCCATACCACAAGCCATAAATCATATACATTGCAGATTACAACAGGATATTCCTATATGTAACATAATTTCCTATAAACATCTAATAAAGTGTTTACAGCAGGTTACCATATCAACCAAAAAAGTGATCATCGGCTAACTTTCTCACATCATTAGTACAAAAAGTGGTGTACCTTTTGGTACCACAGTATACTGTTTCATAAAGCTACGTTTAGAAGGCACAGTATCAAGCACTAAGAATTATTACAAGTATAAGCAGGTCTCTCATTCAGTATTTTGAGTCTATTGAGATCAGGTGTCGTATCAGAAAGTGGCGAAGAAGAAGGAGGGAAACACAGGTGAGAGTTAGCATGGGAGAGTACCTACACCAAAAATGGGGTTGTCGTAATGAATATACATATTCTCACTACAGAACTGATTACTTAGGAGCTAGGTTATATAGTCTGCTTAACTAGGTGGGTTTTGGGGAGAGGGAAGGGGCACTCGGCAGACAGTTGAATTAAGATAGGCTTCCTATTTTTTATGGTATAGTAATTATTGTCCTCTGCTGACATAAGTGAGCCTCTCAAAGGTGGCCAGCCTAGCTAATGCTGAGTGCCAGAGAGTGATAGCAGGTGGGAAAGGTTGTCGAAATATCTCTACTTAATGTTGATTTCAAAATCTTCACAAAAATTTTAGCTAATAGGGTTAATAAATTTCTCTCGGATTTGATACACCCAGATCAAGCGGGCTTTGTGTCTAACTGACACCTCCAAGACAACATTAGGCATTATCTAAACATTTTGCATCTGGGACAACAGGTCAAAGAGCAGCAAATCTCAATTGCTATCGATGCTGAAAAGGCATCCGATCACTTGCAATTGGACTAATTAATGGAAGTTTTGGACAAATTTGGGTTTCTGAATTGGATTAAGGCACTTTATTATAAACCCCAAGCAAAAGTCAGAGTGAATGGGACAATGTCCAGCGCCTTGAATATACAGAGAGGAACCCGACAGGGCTGCACCCTGTTCCCCCTCCTGTTCACCTTCAGTATTGAACCCCTAGCTGAATTATTTCTGATCACATCCCGATTTGGAAGGAATAAGGGTGGGTGTGGGGGGTTTGAGGAAAATAGAATTTCCTTTTATGTGGATGACACCATGATATATTTTAAAAAAAACATTGAAGTCACACCCAGCATTGGCCCAAATACTGCCCACCTATGGTTAAATCTCAGGTTTCAAAATCAATAATGACAAAACTGAGATTCTCCTAGTGAGCAGTTCATGCATGCCTGATCTTACACAACTTTCATCACTTGAAGCACTCCTCTGCATGTGGGTGTCCCAGACGTCCATAGCTAGTTCCAGTCCCCTGCACCGGACTCACATGTCCTTCCTGGCACCCCTCTTGCAGCTCCTGCTGACGCAGCCTGTCTAGCTGGACTCTGAGGTGCATATAATGTATTTTTTCTCTGTTTCAGGAGATACTCAGACTATGGCTCTGTCTGTGGCTTGGAGCCATGTATATCTTGTAAAATTGTACTGTTCTTAGCCTTGGTGTCTCTATGTATATACATTCTTGTACATATCTTTACTGTGCTTACTGTCTACTGGTTATGTTCACATAGTTCTATTTTGACTCGGTATACTGCCTGACTTGTGTCATATTGTCCTCTGTATGAACTTGCATCTCACTGTATCTTTATCTCATTGTACTCTCCAGAGTCGTACCTGAAAATAGGCACATAACTTGTCTAGTGTACTTACCTAGTCAACAAAAGCTAAAATAAATAAATACTCCCTTTTAAGTGGATGTCAATGAGTATCTGATACCTGGGCATTTATATCCCCCTGAATCTGAAACATTTTTATCAGGTGAACTATGGAAAACTTTTAAAAGAAGTATTTACAGACCTGAAGACGTGGGAGCTTCTACCCCTGACTTTGATGGGCCAAGTTGAAACGATCCGTATGAATATACTCCCTCGTTTCTTATTTTTGTTCAGCTCCCTTCCACTAAAAATCTCTGCCCCAGAGTGGAAGAAAATTAACATAGCCCTACATCATTTTATATGGGGGGGGAGACAAAGGGACAGAATAGCCTGGAATACCCTGCTCCTCCCAAAAACACAGGGGAGTCTTGGTTTACCCATTTAAAAAAACTACTGTTTGATGGTCCAATTAGTTCCTTGTGTTGCTTACCATGAATGGGACATGCAGAATGTATGGATGGGGATGGAGCTGGGGAGTGACCCTAGAACTCAACCACTTATAGATTTCACTGAGACATCAGATAGATTAAGGAAATGTAAATCAAATAACCCTTGGCAGGAACAACTGTATAAAATTTGGGGTAAGGTTAAAAAGGATTTGGGACTAGGCAGCTCATTATCTAACAGGTCAGAGACTGTATCCTGCTTTCTTTTCCCCCTACTAGGCTAGACCATTTTTTTACGAGATGGCAACGTCATGGTCAGATCTACTTTAGACAATTTGTGAAACAGAATCAGATTAAATCCTTTCAAGAACTTCAACAGGAATGTAAGCTGCCTGCCACCCACTTCTTGCACTACCCTCAGGTAGCCCCCTTTTTAAAACAAGATCTTAATCTCTAGAGAGTTCAGCAAGACCCACACCCTATGGAAGAACTAAACATTAATGCAGCTTGTAACCCAGAAGAGACCCACTTGATTTCTAAATTGGTACACACCTATTTGTACTCAACCATAACTGACCTCCTGAAATGTCAAATAGCCTGGACACAAGAAGTTGGGATGCAATCTTACTCCAGGATATGGCAGTCTATTTGGGAGGGAACCTTCAGAACTTCAGCCTCCAATGTTTGGAAAGAGTTTTTTTGGAAGCTCGTGGCCAGATTCTTCAACACACCGACTAGGACTAGACATTATAATCATCCATCCTACTTGAAAAACTGTTGGAGAAACTGTGGAAAGGGATTAGCATGCAGGGCAGCCGGACGGCATCAGACCATTGTGGATTCGCAGTTGAGTAGTGGTTTCTCATCACCATTGGGGTGGGACTGTGCAGTGAGTGACCTGAGAGTTGGTCAGAAAAGTTGAGAGAGACTCCTCGAAAGCAGGAAATGGAGTGGCAGGAGTAAAGTAAAAATACCCATTACTAGACAGAGTGAGCATCAGCCAGCCAGCTGGGGACAGAGTAGGCCCAGGCAGCAGGAACAGCCTGGATTTGGCTATGTGGAGGAGACTGGCGGTCCAACCCGGCATCCCAGAGAAGGAGATTTTTGTCCCAGGCTCAGACAGAGGAAAAAATAAAGCAACTGCCTGTTGTTGGAGTCACGGGGTCCCACAGGGTCCACTGAGAATATGTGGTCCTGGACTGGTACCAGTCATGTTGCTTCTTGAGGGCAGCCAGACCAGCAGAGCAACAATTTGATAAGAGGAGTGCCATTTTGTCTAACAGGTCAGTGACAGACTGAGTGATTATTCTGAAGTGATGCAGACAGTTAGCTGAGCTAAAACAAAAAGACTGCAATGTCCTGACATTTTGTTTCTTGTTCCTGAACTTCCTGGACTGTGGCCCCTCAGGCCCCAGTTCTGACCTGCCCCATGGTGGAAATTCTGCAATATTTTATTTTTTTTATTCATTTATTCAAAAGTTTCACCAGGAAGGCATACTGAGCAGTAAAGCTCATTTCCAGAAATGACCTGGGGGGAAGGGGAGTGGGAGAAGTACAAGTACAAGGTCACATGAATACCTGAGCATAAGTGAAAAGCACTTGGTACATAGCAGATATAACATTACAGCAAATATTGCATTAAATTTGCAATAAGAACAATATAATATGATTATGTACTACTATGTTGTGTAAAGTAAATTAAAGCCACCCGTTCCACGTGACAAGAACTAGATGGGAAGTGCTGTATCACTGCTTAAATGGTAGAAAGGGGGTAGAAAACACAAAAGTTTTGTTCCTGGTGTGGTTGCTGTCAGAAAGATTGTTACCTGCAGCAAACTTGGCCCAAAACAAAACAAATGCAAGCTCTTGCAGGCAAGTTGGAGTTGCATTTCAGTAAACAGAAATGAGCTCTAACTTGCTTGCTGAATTTAGCTGGGATTAAAGAATGCAGTGTTTTGTGACTGAATTGTTTTGTTAAAAGGGAAAAACAATGTTGCTGAGGTATGGGTTCTCCAGTGTTTGGGTTTATGACATTGTTTCATAATCAAATGTTTTCATTGTGAAGTAATTCCCTCCCCCACCCTCTTTAGTGAATATGATGCCCTTGAAAGATAACAGAACTTTGTTTTATCTTCAATGTAAGCCTTAAAATGCACCAAATAGCACATAAAATCCCAGAGCTTCTGGGGGCCTACTGGCCCCCAAACCCCTGTCTTTTTACAAACATTTTTCGCACACATGCACAGCATACCTTTACCACTCACTAAAAGAATCCACCCTGGAAAAAGGTAACAGGCATGCTGGTGGGGGAGGGGTTCCATTTGCATGTTCGCCAAGGGGTACCACATACCCTAAGCCCGACTCTAAGGCTGTCCCCGATGCCTACAAAGTGCTTACAAAGGGATTTTTTGAAGCTCCCTGCAGCGACGTCTATTTAACTCTGTAACTGATTTTTTCTGAGTTTGCTATTGGTTTGGGAGCAGCTTAAAACTTTCTTTAAACTCTGTAACTGATTTTCAGGAGAACCGTTGCTAGCTGGAGTGAAAGACCCTTCCCCCACTCCCTGTATGAGGGAGGAGCTTAGGGAGCTGCAAACTGCCCATGTGAACTAACTCCTAAAGCTAATAGTCAGGTGGTGAAATGTTCTGACACTCAAGCTTTTACTAGTTAGATTTTAGGATTTAAATGCTTTAAAGTTGCAAGTTTGAAAGTCAAACTGACAAGCCTGGGTTAAGGAAGAGTAACTGCATATTTTAAAGTTGAAAGTCTAAAGTTCAGACTGACAAGGTCGTGTATAAATGTGTTAACTACAGTTACTGAGCTAACACGCTAGGGACATTGGGGTAAAGAAGGACTCAAAAGCAAGCTAGGAGGGTCACATATGGTATCCAGCTATCGCTGTACAGACTGTATGATAAGGAATTGAGGTTACGTTAAAGTGTGAATTACGGAGGGAAGAATAATGGCGCATTTTGGGGGGGTCGCACTGAGGGGTGGAAGGGCATGAATAAGGGTGGTGGGAGACATCAGAATAGTGGTTGGAATGGGGGCACCAGTGAGTGAGGGGGCAGGCACAGGGAGGATAGTGGGGTGCAATGGTTGTGGGGCGGCTGTTTGGATGAATATACTATGGAAACTGGGAGGTTGTCTAGGTTGTCCAATTTGTTACAGGCTGAGAAGACTGGGAGAGGAGGTACAGGGGCTCTGGAGGGAGCTGGAAAGGGTGAGGGAGGGGGACTGGGGCAGGACGGACCCCAGAGAGGAGTAGCTGGGAGAAGCAGAGGAGGAGGAACAGCAGGACTAAATCCCATGAGGATGTGGGGGGGGTGAGAAGAGCAGAGGGGCAGTAAGTGGAGGGAAGGCTGAGGGCAGGGGAAGGAGGAGATGGGCACCACTGCGGGGGTAGTAAGTAATTGGTTTGCAGTGTTGGTATCGGAGATGGTAGTGGATGTGTCGGAGATCATTGGGGGAGGGCAGAAGAAGGGTAGTGAAGGCCCAGGAGTCAAGAGTCAGGCTGGGAAAGGAAGAAGGGGAAGGGGAAGAGCAGGGTAGAAGCAGAGGGAGAGGGGGAAATGGGAGGAATATGCAGGAGTCGCAAATGGTGCATATAGAGGTAATAAGGAGCAGGGCAGTGTGGACTCTGGAAATGTGGATAGCAAAAACTGGAGGATGGGGGGTTACAGGACACGAAGATGGGAGGTACTAGTGCTGGGGGATTCCATACTGAAAGGGGTCAGACGGGGCAGAAGGGGAGAAAGGCACAGTCGCATCTGGGTCAAGGCTATTCTGAGGCTGACTGTGGGAAGGGTGGGGCAGACACTTCTCAAGTTCACATTGAGGGGGAGGGAGAAACCTCACATAGTGATGCACGTGGGTACAAACGACTTGGCACATGAGATGGTAGAGGTGTTAAAGGGGAGGTTTGAGGAGTTGGGTAGGCAGTGTGAGGAGTTGGTGGGGTCGGGGGGCGTTCTCTGATGTACTCCTGGTAATATGTGTGAGTACAGTGAGGAAAAAAAGGATAGAGGAGTTCAATGAGTGGCTGAGGGATTGGTGCAGTATCAGGAAGTGCAGATTAGTGTCAGACTGGGGCAGGACATGGGGCAATAGTGAGCTATATGCAGGGGACAGGTTACATTTGAGCAGGGAGGGGAAGGAAGTACTAAAACGGGAATAGAGGGTTATATATCAACAAAGATGGATTTAAACTAGACAGGGGTGGCTAGGGGACCGCTGATAGGAAAGGGGTCCAGAAAGGGGAGCCTAGAGAGCTCACCCCCGTAGTTATCGGTAAAGGCGGTGGGGAAGCGGCAAAGGGAGGGATGGGGGGAAGAGTAGAGGTAAGGAAGGGTAGGAGACAGGCTGGAGGGTGGTATCTATTAGATTCGTCTGACATGACCTTCCTATAGAAACATAGAATTTGATGGCAGATAAGGACCGCTTGGCCCCCACCTAGTCTGCCCATTCCCTACCTGATGGATAAGCTGCAGATTCTAGTTAATCAGCAGCTTACTTCCTCCTACCCCCCACTAGAATTGCCTTATGTCTGTCCCATGCATTCTTGAATTCTTCCACTGTTCCTGACTCCACAACCTCTTCAGGAAGGCTGTTCCATGCATCCACAACCCTCTCTATAAAAAAATACTTTCTAACATTACCTCTGAGCCATCCCCCCCTTTATCTTCAAATTGTGCCACCTTGTTCTTGCACATCTCCTCTTCTGAAAGATGCTACCCTCTTGTACTTTGTTAATTCCCTTGAGATACTTGAAAGTTTCTATCATGTCCCCACCTCTCCTTCCTTTCCTCAAGAGTATACATATTAAGCTGCTTTAGTCTCTCCTCGTATGTCTTCTGGTGCAGACCCTGCACCATTTTGGTTGCCCTTCTCTGAACAGCCTCCACTCTGTCTATGTCTTTGGGGAGATGGGGTCTCTAGAATTGCACGCAGTACTCCAGATGGGGTCTTACCAACTGTTTGTACAGAGGGATAACAACTTCTTGTTTTCTACTGTTGCATCCTATGCATCCCAGTATCCCCCCAGCCCTCCTTACTGCCTTCTCACATTGCTTGCCCACCTTTAGGTCATCTGATACAATTACTCCTAGGTCTCTTTCGATTTTTGTTTTTGTTATTAACTCACCCCCCATTGTGTACTCTTCCCCTGGGTTTTTGTTTCCCAGATGCATTACCTTGCACTTCTTTGCATTGAATCTAGCTGACATTTATTTGACCATTCCTCCAACCTTGCCAAGTCCCTTTTCATCCTTTCCACCCCACCTTGTGTATCAACCCTGTTGCAGATCTCACTGAATGCAAGAAGTCTAAGGAATAGAACAGCAAAGTCACAGGCTCTCTTGGCGATGGGGGGGGGTGGACATTGCAGCCATCACGGAAACATGGGCCACCCAGTACCAGGACTGGGATATGATGATCCCGGGGTTCAGGTTATTCAGAAAGGATAGAGCTAAGGGAAATGGGGGGATAGCAATCTATGTAAGGGAGGGGATAAAGTGCATAAGGGAGGAGGGGAGGACAGAAGCACTATGGCTGCAGTTCCAAGATGCAAAGAATAGGACACTGAGAATGGGGGTGATGTACAGGCCACCGGCTCAGGGGATTGACCTTGATAAAGAATTAGCTGAACAAATTAGGAGGGTCTGCAGGAAGGGGAGCACAGTGGTGGTGAGGGACTTCAACCTACCGGGGGAGGGAGTAGGGCACCCCATCCACCACGAATGCAAGGGAGTGGATTCTGCTAGAAGCATTCCTTGACAGCTTTCTGATACAGCTGGTCCAGGGGCCACTCAGTTAGAAAGGACTCTGGACCATATACTGGATAACAGAGAAGCTGTAAGGAATCTGGAAGTGGAGGAACCACTGGCTGGAAGTGACCACACTATTCAGTGTGGTTCACGCTCAACATGGGGAGGGAAACAGGGCACAGGTACAAGGGTGATTGAGTTTAGAGGGGTGGACTTTAAGAAGATGGGGGAAATTTGGGGCAGGAATCTGGAAGGAATGCAACCACACATGGATGCAGACCAGAAATGGGACATCATAAAGGAAGGGCTGGTGGAGGCAACAGAGTCTTGCACTAGGAAAAAAACAAGAATGGAAGGGCAAAGAAACCCAGTTGGCTGACACAGGAGGTTATGGAAGGGGTGAGAGCCAAGAGGGAAGCGTTTCAAAAGTACAGGAAATTGGGGACTGGGTGAAGATAAGGACACATACATGGAAAAGTCCAGGGAGGTTACCAGATGGATCAGGTCAGCCAAGGCATCCAGGGAGCTGAGACTGGTGCAAGGAATCAAAAGTGGAGAAAAAGACTTCTTCCACTACACCGGAGAGAGAAGAAAGAGCAAGGATTAGCTGGTGAGGATTAAGAAGGACGGGGGGGTGGGTGGAGAAAGGGGTGGAGCAGGCAGGGTTACTGAATGAATACTTCTGCTCTGCATTCATGCAGGAGAAGGGGGACAGATACCCCAGGTGAGGGGGGAGGGAAGAGGGGATGACAGATGTAGGAATTACAGAAAGCAGGGTACTAGATGGATTGAGGGCATTAAGGCTGGACAAAGCACCTGGACCTGATGGCATTTACCCTAGGGTACTAAGGGAGTTGGTAGAGGTCCTGGTGGGGCCACTAGCTGACCTGTTTAATACCTTCCTGGACATGGGATGTGTACCACAGGACTGGAGAATGGCCCATGTGGTGCCCATCCACAAAAGTGGCCTAAAGGATGAACCAGGAAACTATAGGCCAGTGAGCCTCACATCGATCGTGGGAAAGATCATGGAGACCATACTAAAAGAGAGGCTACTGAGCTTCTTACAGGAAAATGGTCTCCAGGATGGTCAACAGCATGCGCTTATAGTGGGCAAATCCTGCCAGACAAACCTTGTACAGTACTATGACTGGGTGATGCTGGAACTGGACAAGGGCCATGCAGTGGATGTCCTGTATTTGGACGTCAGCAAGGCCTTTGATTCAGTGCCACATGGGAGGTTTGGGGGGGGAAACTGGAATATGTGGGGGTGGGACAAAAAATGGTGAAATGGATCACAAATTGGCTAAGGAAAAGGCAGCAAAAGGTGGTGGTGGTGGGGGGACCTCTTGTCATCAAGAGGTGATGAACAGGGTACCACAGGAAACAGTACTGGGGCTGGTGCTGTTTGGGATTTTTATTACAGATATCTCACATGGGATCTGGAGCAAGATCAGTCTGTTCACAGACAATGCCAAGATGGGCACTGTGGTTGCTGATGAGGAGGGGTGGAAGGGGTTACAGGAGGACCTGACTAAGCTGCAGGAGTGGGCAGAAACATGGCAGTTGGGGTTCAGTGCCAAGAAGTGCAAGGTTATGCACTACAGAGCCAGGAATCAGGGAGGGATTATCACTTGAGTGGGTACAGTTGGGAAGCTCCACAGAGGAGAAGGACCTAGAAGTGATCATTACCAGGAGCATTAACAACTCTGCTCATTGCAGAAAGGCAGTAGCAAAGCCAACAAAATGCTAGGGTGTATTGCAAGAGGGATCTTCTCCAGAAGGATGGAGGTTATACTGCCCCATATAGGTCATTGGTCAGGCACCAGCTGGAGTACTGCGTGCAGTACTGGCTCCCTTCCTCAAGAAGGACATCAGATTGTTGGAGGGGTGCAGCGAAGAGTCACAAAGATGATCTAGGGATTGGAGAGCAAGTCCTACGATGGCAGGCTGGGAGAGTTGAATATGTATTCACTGAAAGAGAGGAGGAATGAGGGGTATATGATCAAGACCTTTAAGTATCTGAAGGGGTAAACAAGATCAACACAGAAGGGATTTTTCGGATGAGAAGGGGGTGGTACACGAGAAGGCATAGAATGAGATTGGAGGGGGAAGATTCAAGACGGAGATGGAGACATTTTTTCACAGAAAAAGTGATGGACAAATGGAACATCTTACTAGACGAGATAGTGTTCTGTAACACAGTGGCAGTTTCAAGAGGGGTTGGGACAGGGTAAGGGGAAGGGATACTGGGAAAGGGGGCAGGAAGGGCAGCTGCATGATGAGGGGCTAGCTGCACACTCGCACAGACTCGATAGACTATGAGGCCTGTTTCTGCTGGCAGTTTCATATGCTCATATCAGCTGGGATGTTGTTACATAATTTGGGAGCAAAGTACTGGAATGCTGCTGAACCAAGGCTATTTCTCAGCTTAGGGATTGCAAGCAGGCCACAGCTTGAGGATCTTATTGGGTCTACAGTTCATCAGAGTAAATCAGAACCTTTGGAAAAAAAATCAGAGTTGGAATCAGAACCGGGTCACAGCTGACCCGCCCATCCATAATATCCTGTCTGTTCTATACAGCCATCACAGAGGCAACAAGCCTTTGTGTACAGCCATCACAGAGACAACAAGCCTTTGTGTAAAGCAAATCAACAAAACACAATGAAGGAAAAAAAACACTATGGTTCTCAAAAGAGGTGGCAGGGAAGGTTAAGGAGAAAAGGATAGCATTCAGGAAATATAAGGAAACACAGAAGGAGCAGGACAGAGAACTTTATCAGTTAAAGCAGAAAGAGGCTGGGAAAACAGTGAGAATAGCAAAGGCCCAAACCATGGAAAGGATAGCCAACTCTGTTAAGAAGGGGGATAAGACCTTTTATAGGTACATTAGGGAGTGAAGAAAGACCAAAGGAGGGATACTGAGGCTTAATAAAGGGGAGGGAATGTGGGTAGAGGGTGACAGTGAAAAAGCAGGGATACTGAACGAATATTTCTGCTCAGTATTCACAAAGGAAGAGGAGGGGGAGGTACCTAAACCAAACAAGAGAAACACTCTGAAGATGGGGTCGATACCAGTCCATTTACAGAAGAAAGGGTTCTGAAAGAACTAATAAAATTGAAAGTGGACAAAGCAATGGGGCCTGATGGGATTCACCCAAGAATTCTAAAAGAACTAAGGGTAGAACTAGTGACACCACTGACTACTCTCTTTAACAAATCATGGGAGGATGGGGTGGTACCTGAGGACTGGAGAAGGGCGGATGTGATTCCTCTTCACAAAAGTGCGAGCAAGACAAAGGCAGGAAACTACAGACCAGTTAGTTTGACCTCAGTGGTAGGGAAAATGATGGAATCACTTCTGAAGGAAAGAATTGTTAAGTACCTAGAGGCCAGTGGGGCACAGGACCCAAGGCAGCATGGATTCACGATGGGAAGGTCGTGTCAGATGAATCTAATAGATTTCTTTGACTGGGTGACCAAAGTAGTAGACCAGGAAGGGGCTATGGACATGGCTTACCTAGATTTTTGCAAAGCATTTGATACAGTTCCACACAAAAGATTAATACACAAGTTAGTCAGCCTTGGAGTGGGTCCCAAGGTGGTAGCCTGGATAAAAAATTGGCTAGACAACAGGACGCAAAGGGTAGTAGTAAATGGAGTCCATGGTGAAGAAAGGAGGGCTACTAGCGTGGTAATGCAGGGTTCAGTACTGGGACCAGTTCTTTTTAATGTCTTTATAAGTGACATTGCAGAGGAACTGGAAGGAAAAGTATGTCTCTTTGCAGATGTCACAAAGATCTGCAACAGGGTTGATATACCGCATGGAGTGGAAAGGATGAGAAGGGACTTGGCAAGGTTGGAGGAATGGTTAAATGTATGGCAGCTCAGATTCAATGCAAAGAAGTGTAAGGTAATGCACCTGGGAAACAAAAACCAGGGAAGAGTACACAATGGGGGGTGAGATACTGACAACAGTAAAATGGAAAGGATCTGGGGTAATTATATCAGATGACCTAAAGGTGGGCAAGCAATGTGAGAAGGCAGTAAGGAAGGCTGGGGATACTGGGATGCATAGAGAGAGACATCAATAGTAGAAAACAGGAAGTTGTTATCCCTCTGTACAGACAGTTGGTGAGACCCCATCTGGAGTACTGTGTGCAGTTCTGGAGACCCCATCTCCGCAAAGACATAGACAGAGTGGAGGCTGTCCAGAGGAGGGCAACCAAAATGGTGCAGGGTCTGCACCAGAAGACATACGAAGAAAGACTAAAGGAGCTTAATATGTATACCCTTGAGGAAAGGAGGGAGAGAGGGGACATGATAGAAACTTTCAAGTACCTCAAGGGAATCAACAAAGTCCAGGAGGGTGGCATCTTTCAGAAAAAGAGATGTGCAAGAACAAGGGGGGCACAATGTGAAGATAGAGGGGGGACGGCTCAGAGGTAATGTGAGGAAGTATTTTTTCACAGAGAGGTTTGTGGATGCATGGAACAGCCTCCCTGAGGAGGTCGTGGAGTCAAGAACAGTGGGGCAAATCAAGAATGCATGGGACAGACATAAGGCAGTCCTAGTGGGGGTAGGAGGAAGTAAGCTGTTGGTTAACTAGGATCTGCAGCTTATCTGTTAGGTAGGAAAATGGGCAGACTAGGTGGGCCAAGCGGTCCTTATCTGCCGCCAAATTCTGTGTTTCTATGTTTCTATGTACATGCATCAGGGTTTGTCTATTCACTTTTCATTACTATTGGAAACTAGTAGTAGTCATTTGTGTAGAATATCTATATACCTAAAGGGCTAAACTTGGGAAGCTATGTTTATGACATAGTTGTTTAGAGTGAGTACTTACAAGGTACATAGGGCCGGATATTCAAACTGTGTCGAAAAAGTGCGCAACAGCAGGAGCAAGCACAAGTCAATTGCGCATAGGTGCAACAGACGCAATATTCAAACATGGAGCAAAATAAACTACGCAAGCAGCCAACGTCTGAACATTGCACAAACTGCACCATAGCGCAACCAGGAAGGGGAAGCTGAGCAGAAAGGATGCGCCATAGTGCAACAAGGCTAGCCCGGCTGAGCAGTCCAGAGGTGCCATAGTGCAAGCAGAGCCTCCCCACCCCCAGCAGAGCAATGGAACTGCACAACCAGGGAGGCAGGCTGGGGCCCACCACCAGCCATGCCACACATGGGCACAGGAACACACTGCTGAACCAACAAGACACCCGCACACCCCAAGCACAGCATCACTGGGGGAGGGATGGATGATCCACTGGCCCATGGGGACAAGCCAACAAAGCACAGCAGGGCCATGACGCCCCAGCACAACCACTGTCAGGCTGAGACTGCCACACACAGGGGGTCGACAACCACAGTGCACATCAGCCCCCCCTTCTGCACAGCACACCCTGCACCATGACCCCAAGACACCACCCATGTGCAGTGACTGTCACTGCAGTAAACACCATGCATCCCCTCGGCACACTGCAACCTCGTGTAGCACAGAACCATACAAGCCAGACCCACCCTGGACACCCAGCAGTGGGCGGCAGCAGATGGCAAGACCGACTGAAAGTCACTCCTCACTGGAGACACCTCCCCATGCACACACACACACACACACACACACACACACACACACACATACCCAGGACCATACCACCCCAGATGGCATGCACACCACTGCAACTGAGCAACCATAGCCAGCTGCAAATCAGCGACCACCACAGTATTCATAACAAAATATATATATATTGGAAAACAGAAATTACAACACCAA